>CM053793.1:803533073-804178698 GCA_028749045.1 Cupressus sempervirens
TGGTGTGTGCATGCAGATGCAGGGCCCCTACTATTTGACAGACGCCAGGGGCCGTTCCTGCTGTAGGGGGGGTGGTCTAACTAGAATTCCCACCTTGCATGGCCCCTACTATTTGACGGACGCCAAGGGCTATTTCGGGCCCTAAATGCCCCCGGTGGGCCTCTGCACGCACCAGCCCTCCCATAGAATTGTAGGGACTATTAATTTTCCAATATCAAATTCCCAAACATTGCTCATAGGAGTGTCTAGTTTTCACTCTGAAAACCATTCCTAAACAACTCCAAACCTCCCATGGACACCTGGGCATCCCTTATCCAATTAGCTTTTTCATAAAAGCCTTCTGCTACAACCATTCTAAGATTTTTCGGAATGAGTTCCCTTCCCTTAGTTAATTCATGCACTGATAAGGGGAATTGTTCAAGAAAATCATCATGCAGAGAATATTTTAAATAATCCTTTTGACCAGTAAATTCTTTTCAGGGAGGCATTTTCAATGAACCCTAAGAAATTCACAACAGTAGATACTTCAAATTTACTTAGAAATTCACAGAGCACTTACCTACCAAAATTTGCACTTCTGCACTATGTGATGTCTTCTATAAATTTACTGAAGTAAAAACCAAGAATTTTTGTGCGCTAGCTCTAAAATATTGAATGCCCTGATGTTCTTTCTGCACTTCGATGGTTCATTAATGGTGAAATCATGGGCTCTTTTCATAAATTAAAATTGCATGCACAAGGTTTGAATCACATTTACTCTCAGTAACCGTTGGTTGCAATTTGCATTCAAGTTTGAATCCCATCCATAGATTTTATCAGATCAGATAGTTCTAATTTAAAAATAACAAGCTTTATTATTTTTAGAAAAGTGTTACGTGTCACAAATGTGCTTCCCCACATTACTTAAAATCCTACAACTTAATAATGTGGGGATGCGCTAACCGTAGATCTTAGAAAGATCAACAGTGATACTGACTCCACCCTGTCACGCACCTAAGAAAAACTTTGACATCACCATAGACACGTGTTTGTAAGGTGCATCCCTACTTTGTTTAAACTTCACTCAAATGCAAAATGAGGGCATGCGCTATTCGTTGATCAAGACAAGATCGACGATCAGAAACAGTCCTTTATTTCATGCTTGCATTATCCACTTGGGACAATGATATGACTATTGTTAACCTGTGTGTTTTGACTGTTGCATTTATTTTTGACACCTTTCTGACCCACATGGATGAGTAGTTCCAACTAAGCACAATTTTCAGATCCTATGGTGTGACTTCTGCATTCTTCATAGTTTGGCCCCACTGTGACACGCATCACAAATGCACTTCCTCACTTTACTTAAATTCCTACATCTTCATAATGTGGGGATGCGCTAACCGTAGATCTTTGAAAGATCTACGGTTGATAAGATCTCAGTTCTATTCAGTAGTCAAAATCCTTTAGTGCACATTTTGCAGTACACATCATCCATCTTTTACATTGTAGCACACTTAATCAGAAATACTCGACCCCACTTTGCCATGTGTCACAAATGCACTTCCCTGCATTGCTTAAATTCCTACATCTTCATAATGTGGGGATGCGATGGCCCTTGATCTCTGATAGATCAATGGTGTTTGAAAAAGCTCTTCAACTTGGCATCCTTTCAAAAAGAATATTGCAATTAAAAGCACATGAAAGGTTTATCACTAGGATTAAAAAAAATTTTGATGTGAACAAAACATTAGGATAAAACATCCTGCCAAGATACTTGAAGAAAACCCCCCTTTTTTTAAAATTTGATAATTAGGGCAATCTAAAACAAGGGTATAAGGGTTTTTTATGCACTTAGGGCCTTTTTATGGATAATTTGAAACCCAAACCATGAGAATTTAAAGGGAATATACAACTTACAGAACAGGGCATAATTAGGGTAATCTAATAATTTTTAGAATTTCACACAATAAAACCCTAGTCTGCAAGAAACAAAGACTTAACTGATTTTTCATCCAAATATCAAAAAAAAATTTTACTATGAAAAATTACACCAACAGTGGCTCTGTCTGGGGATGATAGAGTACCTAAGTCTATGCAAGAATTCAGAATCTCTAGTTTCGCAGACCACATATTTGGTAAAATGACAACTTCTTCAGAGAGCACTGGGCAACACACAGAAACAAGGAACAAGACTGCACAAGGATACTTACAAGGACTTATAGAAGATAAAAAATGTACAAAACAATAGGAAACCCTAAAACTACTATTCATGAAAGAAAATAAGTATTTTTCAAGAAAAATACCTCTTCAAGAACTATCCATGAAATGGCAATTCAAGAATATTGTCAAATACATCTTTGAGTATATAAGAATCTTCACCCTAAGTACATTCAATTAGATATGGGCCTAACCAAATAGGGTCAAATTTTCCATCTTTTTCTTTATTCTCAATTTTGGCATTCCACATTAAGACTAAATCTCCATCTTCAAACTTTCTACTTACAGTTCTTTTATCATAGAGTGTCTTGACTTGCAATTGCAACTTTTGGTTCTTTAGAGATGCTTCTCTTCTGGTTTCTGTCAATCCTACCAATTCATCCATTCTTTCTTGCATTTCATCTGTAGTATCTTCATCATACACCTGGATGTAATTGTAGAGTCCCATCAAGTTGGTCAGAGGCATTCTGGCTTGAATCCCATACACTAAATCAAATGGAGCTACACCAATTGCTTTCTTTACAGTTACTCTCTCAGCCCATATTGCCAACTGTAACTTGGAATCCCATGCCTTTTTACTATCATCCAAGGTTCTCTTAATGACCTTCAATAGGCTCTTATTTTTGGACTCAGCTTGTCCATTCCCTTGTGGATGATATGGAGCAGATGATGACCTTGTCATTCCATATTTATAACAAAACTTGATGAATTCCTCAGACCTGAAGCACATAGCATTATCTGTTACAATTTTATGTGGATAGCCAAATCTAGAAATAATATTATTCAATAGGAAATTATTAACAACTTTTCTTGTTGCATTTCTTGTGGGGATAGCCTCTACCCATTTTGTAAAATAGTCAGTAGCAACCAGAATCCAAGAATAGCCAGTGCTAGACTTGGGGAAATTCTCTCCTATGAAATCCAGACCCCATTGTTGAAAAGGTGCTTGAATCTCCACTGGCTTCAATGGGGTATTTCTTGAGAACTTTAGCTTTCCAGTAAATCTTTGACAAGGATCACATTTCCTAACCATAACTTGAGCATCCTTAAAAAGGGAAGGCCACTAGAATTCAGCTCTCATTATCTTATGTGCAGTAGTTTTGGCCATATAGTGCCCCACACACACTCCAGCATGCATTTCTTTCAAAACCTCTTTTGCCTTTTCCTTATCAACACATTTCAATAATACTCCCTCAAAAATTTTCCACCATAGGTTGCTCTGGACAATTACATACCTAATGGTTTCCAATTTAGCATTCCTCTTTTCATTTTCAGGGAAATGGGGAGGAGCTTCCATGTGTTGCAAGTAATATATGACATTGGTGTACCAATCACACTAGTCCATGTCACATAAGTCAATTCCGAGATCATCATTTACCAGATTTATCTGATTAGCCTCTAGATTAGCTTCAACCATGAGTTTGGCCAAACCTTAACCCCTTACTAACTTTTTTATCTGTATATCAATGTTGAATTCCTAGATTCTATTGATCCATCTACATCTCCTGCCTGATACTTCCTGTTGAGAAAATATATCCTTGACTGCAGCACTAGGTACAAAAGTGATAACAGTAGCACCTACCAGGTAACATCTGAAAGCTTTTACAACCTTTACTAAAGCATATGCTTGCTTTTCATTTATTTCATACTTAAGTTTAGCAGGTTGTAGTGACTTACTGAAAAAGGTAATAGGCTGCTCATATCCTTCTTAATTTTTTTGCAATAAGACTGTAGCCACAGTGTGGAAGGATGCAAAAGACAAAATATGCATGGGTTTTGAATAATCTGGGGTTCTTAATACTAGAGCATTCTTTATTGCAATTTTAATATCCTGGAATGCTTGTGAAGGCTCACTATTCCAATCTATAGTGGCTCCCTTTTTGAGCATCTTCAAGATAGGTCTACTGATCTCAGCAAAATTTGTAACAAATCTTCTAAGGAAATTAACTTGGCCAAAGAAAGATTGAATTCTTTTTACATTTTTTGGCTTGGGAACTTTGTCAATGGCCACTACTCTCTCAGGGTCTATTTTCACCCCATCCTTAGACACTATATGTCCTAGTAGTTTTCCTTCTGTGACCCCGAATGTGCATTTCTTTGGGTTTAAAGAAACTCCATATTCCAGAGCTTTGATAAAGATTTTTTCCAAATGTTTGCAGTGATCTTCAGCCTTATTAGAATATGTTGTAAGATCATCTTGGTACACAACCATAAATTTATCAATATAATCATGAAATGCTACATCCATGGCTCTTTGGAAGGTAGCTCCTGCATTAATCATGCCAAAAGGCATCCTCACATATACATATGTTCCTGATGGGGTTGTGAAGGTTGTCTTGAACTATTCACTTTCCTTTACAAGATCTTGATTATATCCAAAAAAACCATCCATCATTGACATTAATTCAGAGCCAGTCACTTGTTGTAACATGGCTTCCATATTAGGTAAGCCATAATTGTCTTTCAAAGATGCAATGTTTAAGTTTCTAAAATCCACACAAGCCTAATATCTCCATTCTTCTTCCTGGTAGGAACAAAGTTTGAAACCCAGGTGGAATGCCTGATTGGTTTGATTATCCCACCATCTCTTAGTTTTGTCAATTCTTGTTGCATTTTCGGGGCAAGGGTAGGATTGATTGGTCTCTATTTTTGCCTGAAAGGTTTTACATTTTCCTTCAATGGTATAACATTTTGGAATAGATCCTCCCTATAAGCCTTAAGGTCATCATATGACCAAGCAAAAACATGTCTGTATCTTCTAAGTAGGTCAATCAATGTTTTCCTAATTTTAACAGGTAGATCTTGGCCAATATAAACCCTTTTAGGAACTTCATCAGTACCCAAGTTTATTTCTTCTAACTCCTGAGGTTTCGGGTCATTAATTCCTGATTTTACTCTGTCTTGGTTATCAAAAATATTTTCCAAGACCACTAACCCCTTCGGCATCTTATTTTTTTTCAATTGCATAATCTCTTGACCAAAAATGGTTTCCTTCCCATTTATGGTTTCAATCAGTCCACTGCAATCCATTTCTTGATCGTGGTACTTGTCTTCATTTAACAAAAAATTTGTAATATCTTTGTCATCTTCAAAGACTTGCCAATTTTCAATGTTATCAGGTATGGAAGGTCTATTTTGCACCTCAATCTGAGATATTCCTGCAAATGATATCTCTTTTGGCGTGATTGCTACATTTTCTAACAGATCAACCATCTTATTTTGAGTCCTATCTGTCCATGAGATCCCAAATGCATCAAAAAAATTTGTCTGATCCCAAACTGCATTTCTATATTGTTTCAATCTCTTATTCTTGGATGAGTAGGTTCCTTTGATCTGAGAGATAATTAGTTTAGAATCTCCTATAACACATAATTTCTTAATTCTATGATGTATGGCAACTTTGAGTCCTAGCAGCAATGCTTCATATTCTGCAATGTTATTAGTGCAGGAAAACTTCAAAGTGAATGAATACCTAAAAGTGTTATTTTCAGGGGACACAAAAACTACACCTACCCCTGCACCCTCTTTAGAACTAGCCCCATCAAAGAACATTTTCCATAATTTTGGTGAGTTCGTGCAACATTCGACTTCATGTTCAATGATAGCAGGTAAGTTTTCAACTTCCTGAATAATTAATTCAGCCCTGTAAGTGTTAATCCCAGTATCTAGGAAACAAGTGGTGTCTTTGTCAATTTCTTGTCCTAAAATGTGATTAACCCTTGGCTCCCTATTTAACTTGATAGCTTTGTCCCCTATATGAAAAGTGGCATAAGTAAGATCACATTGCAGGCTTCCCCCCATGGTAGCACTCCATTTCTTGGAGAGTAACATCCCATAGTGTGGAGGTATATCTACCACAAGGACAGATATGGTTAATTCTACTTCAGGATATGCAACTAGTTTGAATGGTAAGGCATTTATGGTACCTATGACTGGGACTTCCCTAGCATCCATTCCTCTGCATCTGCCCTGCTTGGTATCCACCTTCAATCCTAAGGCTTCCATTACTTTGAAAGGCATTATAGTGTTGGAAGCTCCTGAGTCTATCATGCAATTTTTTAAGGTCTTCCCCTTTATGATTAGACTAAGGAAAAAAGGATCAATATCTTCTATAAATGCCATTGAGGAATCATCTAAAAACATTTGAGGAATCTGGGACATGATACCACTATCCTCTACTACTAATGGGGTTTTTTGGGACACGGTTTTATCTACAACAATATTATTCTTTCCTATTCCACCCAACCATGACAAAGCCTTATTCTTATGCTCTTCAATTCTAAGAAGTTTAGACAAGGGCACTTTTATAGTAATTTGAAATAACATAAATATCATATCAATAGGTTCAACAATAGTGAGTTTTACAAGAGTACCTAGAGTTGGAATCTTTTGAGCAACAGGCACCACTATTTGCTTGATAGTATCAGGTTTTGATTTCTTTGATTGCACAACTGGTTTTTTTGCTTCACTTATTTGAAATTGAACCTTCTTCTTTAGTTCCCATTTCTTACCCTTATTGTCCTTGATCTTAGGCACATCTACATTGACTTTCTTGTTTTGATCATTCACCTTATGAGTGATATCTTTGATGAATACACTGGATAGCTTTCTTGCATCATTATTTACTGCTCTATTTCTCAAATTGTAGTTACCATGGACTTGTGAAATCATTTCTGCTATAATTCTATCAATCTCCTCTTTGGAGGGCATTCTTAAGCTTGTGAGACCTACATCTGAAAATGTACTGCATACCTTATCTATATCATATCCTTCATCATCTGAAAGCACTTGCTAATGATGTAGCTGGTAAGCAATTCTTTGGCTAGTAATATCATTTTCAGGCTCTTTTGAATCATAATCTATCAAATCATCACACATTCTTACCATATTGCAACTTATGTCATCATGGCTTTTCTCTTCAATTTCTTCTTCAAGTTGTACTCCTTAACGTTGGGCAAATGACTGAGCAACAACACAATAATCAAAAAAATGAGGTGATTGACATATAATGCACCATGGTACATCATCATTCATATTTATAGTGTTCCTTTGCAGGGGATCTGGAGTACCCTTATCCTTCACATTGTGGGTCTGGTTGGGAACTGGCTTACCATCTTTCCACTGGGTGGTGTAAGGATAATTTTGCATTCTACGCTGCCTATTGAAATTTTTGTTATTTACAGGGGATCTTTCAGCAAAATTTGGCTTATTTAAATTAGTGGGATTCATCTTCTTGAGCAATTCCAAAACCTAGCCTATAGTAGGTTCCTCAGGCTTCTTTCCTATAGGAAATTTGTCACCCTCCCTTTTATTATTGTTCTTAGGATTAAAGAGCTTCGGATCATCCCTCCTATCTAGTTTACCAGATGCCTTTCTATTATTCTCTATATTTACTACAATTTTATAGGCATCACTTAAAGTCTTAGGATCCTTATCCCTCAACTGATAAGCCATTTTGCTATCAAAAGAATTGAAATATGTTGTGAGATAGACATCTTCATTTAACCTCATAACTTGAAATAGTCTGTACATACCTTTCTAGAATCTTACATTGAAATTAAATGTGGACTCATTTGGATTCTTCTTGATGTTTTTGAACTCATTCAACATGAATCATGCATTAGTGTTGTCTTCATATTGCTCTTTGAACAATTTCTTCAAATCACTCCATGAGGTAATACTATCATCAGGCAACCTCCTAAACTAATCCCTTGCATCCTCAGTTAGTGAATGCACAAACAATTTCATTACGATGTCTTCATGTTCAACTTCATAATCATTCAACATATCAATGAAAATTCTAAAATGTTCTTCACCAGTAACAACATTATTCCTAGAGAACTTAACCACTTTATCTCTTAAATCAAACGATATGGGATGTAGAGCACCAAGAATACCAGCAAAAGATATTTGTCTATACTTTTCCAGATATATAGGTTTCTTCTAGAAACCAAGAACATTTGAGGTACTAGCTATATTATCTTGACTCAAAGGAATAGCTTGGGATTGTTGAGGTGGGACAAATGGGACTTGGGTGCCAATAGTGGAAGATGAGGTAGGAGCAGATTGGGGTACTCCCTGAGTTGAGATTATTGGACCACTAACTGGTGTAGGAATTGTAGGTGGGATATACAAATTAGGCCATGAAGCCAATGCAAAATTAGATTTTATGAATTGGATTTTTCTCCTAGTTTTTGCAGCTTGAGCTTCATTCTCAACCTTCTCAAGTTCTTTTGCAAGATCTTCCCTCTCTTTTTGAGCCTTCTCAAGATCTAGATCTAATTTTGACATGGAGGGTTGTATAGGTTTGCTTGGTATAGCTTGAGGTTCATTTATTTGGATTCCTACAGCCTTGCCTTTCCCTTTATCTGGAGCTTTTGCAGTGGGCTCTATAGGATCCACTTGAACAGGTTTATAGGCTTGGATTTGAGCAATAACTAGTTCTTTCCTTTGATTTAGGCATTTCTCTTGTTCCTAAACTTTAGCTCTCGGATTAT
This sequence comes from Cupressus sempervirens, assembly GCA_028749045.1. NCBI lineage: Eukaryota > Viridiplantae > Streptophyta > Pinopsida > Cupressales > Cupressaceae > Cupressus > Cupressus sempervirens. Next base: position 803,541,770 of record CM053793.1, read on the forward strand.
CAACATCTCCAAGAACATCCTTATGGAGAGTTGTGGTATACTCTTCTAACTTTTTATTTTTCTCCTTCAAAGCAGCCATCCTTCTCAGCAAAGCATCCCTTTCTATTATGGCATCCAAGGTGGCTTGCTCCTTCTCTTTTTCAAGACAAATGCATTTAGCTTCTTCCTCAGCAATCCATTTCTTCAAAAATTCTATTTTAGAGTGCACTTCTTTAGGATTTGCAGAAGTTTCCTTTGAATCAGTAGGGTCATCCAGATCTATAAGATTTGGCTCTACCTAAGGGGATGCTCTGGGATTAAAAGGATTATCAAATGAGCTCCTAAATCCTAGCCTATAGTTCATATCTACTACAGGATCTGTCCTTGATGAAGCAATTCCCATAGTAGACATGTCTTTGTCTTGAAAGACTCTCTCATCTAGTAATGGGGTACTGAAAATACCTCCTAAGAGTCTTGTAGTTTTGGATTTAGAACTGAGTGAAGAACACTCTCTTCCTACTACTGGTTGATAATGGGAATTGATAAATGCATTCCCTCTGGGTTTCCAAGTGGGATTTGGATCTGTCTTCTTCTTATTTTGATTCTTTCTACCTCCTTGAGGTAGATCAGTATACATTGATACATCAGGATTGGCTCTCATGTAAGCTCTTATGTTTTTTCTCTTGTCAGCCATATTCACCTTCTATTACAACAAACACTAGCTTCAAAACCTTGACTAAGTCACCACCCTATTTTAAGAAAATATATAATGACACTTTTGCTAACTGAAGAAAAATAGTACCCAAGTAGAACCAAAAATATCTGGCATAGACCAACCAATAACTAATGTCGTAAGACTACAACTCTTGCTTGTTAGATAGACACTTGGATAGGCTGGATATGTTAGTATGTGGCAATGGTACTTGGGCTCTATCTTCTTTAAATTCTCAAAATTTGTCACTAAATGATTCCCTTATAACCATAGGAAAAACTTAGATACCATGACACACACGTACACATCAGGACCAAAGAAACTATAGTACTTTCTCCCAAATGTGTTGGACAAGTCCCCAACAGAGTTGTCATTTTGTTGGTGTTTTAAAATGCACTAAAACTACTAAGTGACAAAATGCTTAATACCAGAATGACAGTACATACATGATCTAAAGACTAGCCAATTCTTTTTAACAATTGTGTATGAAAAGTATTTGGACCCAACTTCAACAAAACCACAGATGGTTTTCTACTCTTTTGGCTCTGCAAAACCAAGGTGGGTGTACCTAGGGATGATTCAAAACTGGAACAACTGTATGAGGATTATTCTTAGTTTCATTCTAATTCTCATTTCACAAATCCTCAGACATATACATAATTCTTTACTAATTTGATAAATACATCCCATAAAATAGATATGGCAAAGAATTCTTCTATAGATCTGCAGATGTTCTTAACAATAGTGGCTAACTGAAGCTAAAACATTCCATGCAGACAAGTGCTAGCCAACTTTGAAGATCTACAGGAAATAAAAGTAAAATTTGATTTGATGTTGCATTTGGATAATCATTTATGATATATTTATCCTTCAGCTGTATCAACTTGATCAGTGCCTAATCCATTGGGGTTCAAAGTCTATAACAAGTTCTCAGATCTAGTTTGTTGCCTTACAACAAATTCTATCAGCAATTCTTATCAGAATTCATCATTCAAAACACTTTCCATTACTAAAGAAACCTTATCACATTCATCAAAGCTTTTATTTAATCCATTGAATTAACAACAGTGATAAATAGATATACAACCTAACTAGATTGCATTCAATTGCACAAGCCTTTACTTATACAATATCAAGACAACCAAGTAATTGAAAGGAGACAAGATTCAAAAAGAATAATATGGGGACAATTCACAATTTATATTCATCTTCTTTGAAAATGGTATATCATTTAAAATAGACTCAGAATGACCTTCAGAAAGAAACACATCTCATTCTATATTCATGTATTCTTAGAGAATTGACAGAGAAAATACATCTTAAACTTGCTGTCAAAATTTGGACCAAAAATAGACTAAGCATATCACTTATAAAAATAGAATTCGGACCCTTCTTTAGCCTTGGGATCTCACTTAAATAGTGTGAGATGCAACAAGCTTCAGGCTAAAGACAAAAATGAAAGGTGTCCTTTAAAAGACACTTACACATACTTCTATCATAAAAGACAAAAAATAAATAACAGAAAGGCTATTACATCAAACATTCCTTGGTGGGTCCCTTTCTGTTATGCTTCTCAGTTGTTGAGACAAGAAAATATGATCTGATTTTAAAATCATTCTTCATCCTTGGAGTACATAGTCATGAGGTTTGAAAGTGATGTATCATCTTCAGTTACCTACAAACTTACTTTAACATGGGGATTTTCCATGTCCTCATTACTAACTACAAGGGTAACTTTTACTTTTGCATCTTCTTGCTCATCATCTCCTGACATCTGTTCTATAAACAAATTTTTCCATTTATTATAGGTAGCATCATCTGGCCAATCAAAATTTAGAGCCTCTCTTTGTATAACCAATAAAGAATTTGCAATTTCTTCTAAATCATCAAGCTCCTTTCAGATGTCATTATAAAATAACTATATCTTTACCAATTCTTCATTTGTCCTTGCGCAAAACTAGTGGCTAGTTTCACTCATGATGTTCATGATCCTTTCATCAAATATTTCATCTAACTCCTTTTTTCACTTTTCTTTTTCCTTTATTGTAGCAACAGATTATGAAGCACAAGGAAATAAAGTCAATTTTTTAGCAATATATTTGATAAAATAGAGTGTTAATCTTTTTTGTAAAGAATCCCTTTTATCATCAAAATCTTCTAGTTTATTTAACAAATAAAAAATTTCCTCTACTTAATGATAAAGCATTTGGACGGCAGATATACATATAATAGTAATATCATTATTCCTCTCCCTCCACTTCTATGCTAGGGGAGTCAATTTATCCTTATCTCTATTCAACTCAGCCATAAGGGTTTCAATTCTTATCAACTGATCAAAAAAGGTTGACCATTGTATTTTATTCCTTAAATACATTACACCCTACTTTAATTTTCCTTCATACTGATTTTTTAATTCTACCTACAACTCATGTAATTTGGTTTTTCTTCTTCAAAGTCTTCTGCAGTATAGAATTCGGGCCTTTCAGGGGTGTCTAGTATTTCAATAATAGGGGTTGCTCCAACAAATGACTATCAAGCGTATGCAATTCTAGGTGCACTGGATTCTCCCACCTTTCTTTTCGCAAGTGTCTTCTCCATTTGAGATACCTTGTTTTCAAGTGACTGTATCTGTATACCTCTTTCCTCATATGCTTTTAAGACTTCTTCAAACCTAGCATTGATTTGAGTAAACTTATCTTCTTCCTAGCCAAATACAACACCACCCAATTTTAGCACTTCTGAGGCCATTCCCATTACTTGTTTACTAGTTACCTTACCAACCCTCTATACTGTCAATGTACCAGTATGCTTTGCTGCAAGAAACTCATGCATCCTGGTATTTTCCCTCTTATTTATGGACCATATAACAAGGGCTTCGTGGTCATCACTTAATTTGACCACTCTATGGGCTTGTAGTACTTCTTCAGTAGTTGTTAATTGAACATCCTTCTACTTTCTTACTGAATCAAAAAAAATAGCATTTTCTATATCCCATTCGAGCAGAAGGAGGACTCTTGATTGTGTAACTATTTGCCTCCCGGCCTTAGGAGTAAACTGGGAAAAATCATTGAAAATTTTTGACTTTACCTCTTCATTAATAATGAGGTCGAGTTTATCTGGTTGCTCATCCTTGATCTTGTCATAGGCTTTCTCAAAAATTTTCATATTTAATCCCCACAAAACTATGCAAACACTCTAGATCTTACAAAATTTTCATCATTAATAAATCTTTCAAAAGCCTGGGCAACGATTGGGTCAATTTCCTTACCTTGGTAATCAGCAATGGTTAGGTCCAAGGAAGGTATAGGAGGTTCTTGTGGCTCTCCAATATCTAGGTTTGTAGAAGTGACAATCACATCCCCTTCTCCACCCATTTGTCTAAGTTGTTCCCTTAGAGATGCCTCATCATCTATTTGGATTGGGGACTGGCTTGGGGAGTATTGTTCTTTTTGAGAAGAAGAAGACTCCTGCTCTAATTTTTGTCTTTTTGGAGAGCTGGCTGCAGATGGACTTCTTGACCTTGATTTCTTATGAGGGGGTGACTGTTGCACATTTTGAATCATGACATAACCTGCCCTTTTCTGCAATGTATATTGGCCAGGAGCTACCATATTTCTTCTGCTTATTCTTCTTTGTACTTCTATTGCCTTGTCTGGATGTGCCTCAACAAACATAGCTTTCTTTTCATTCATGGTTTGAATTATTATGGCAAAACTATTCATTAATGCCTGTATTTTGGCTCCCCAGTATTTCTTATCTTTCAATGGGTCATACTGGGGGTCAAAAGCATTAATGAATTCTAGGGTTTTACTGAAAACTATCCATTTCTCTTTCCTCAATTCTTGCTCCTGCAATGTGAAGATGTTTCTAATTATATCTTCTGGATAGTAAACCTGATGTACCATACGGGAAGCTCTCACCCTTTCTTTAAATAGGTCATAGAATCCTTCAGGGTCAATAAATCGGGTGTGAGACTCTACCATGTTATACCTATCCAAAAACAAATTTAAGTGCTTCCACCCCTTTTTGACAAAGAAAAAATCATGCACCATAGTAACCATTGGAAAGAAAGTGCCCTTCTTAACCAATTCCCTCTCATCTATAGTACCTATCTACCATAAGAGCTTAGCAATCGCTATCGTCAATGGCACATGAAACGGTAGCACATGAGGTTTTCCCAAAAAACTATAAACTCTTATTACTATTGAAACATTGTAGGGAATTATATCCCCCCAATTATGACTGATAAGTAACCCTTTAGCATGGTCCTTGTGTTTGACCAATTCTAATAATGCTTGTGGGATTCTAGGGCTATCTCTTCTTAAAAGCAGTCTAAGCTTTGATGCAAAATACCTGTTGAATCTTACATAGCTAGCATCTATGGCTTCTGAAGTCATATCCACACTCCACAACTGTACTAGATTCCTCTCTCAATCCTTTGTTGTTTCCAACTCCATACCCTTGGATAAGAAAGTATATCCTTTGTATAAGGATACATGCATCATCAATGAATACCAATACAATGGTTTGTTTACTTTTCCCTTTGCTATTCCAACCAAACCATTGTGAATCTCTTTTGCTATAAAAGTGGAAAAATCCAGAATGATACTCATCCCACATTGAAGGGTTTGAGCAATTACAAGGACAACATAACCTAGAATTTGATCACCTTCATCTATCCCAAAGATCTTTCAAAGAGAAAAATACAGTGCTTGGGCTCTCAAGTTGAAATGTCTTCTCAACAATGGCTTTGGGGTATTGGTTGTAATCACAAGCAAATTACCAACCTTGGCAGCATGCTCCTATAGAGGCCCTGTTCTCAAGTACATTCGTTGTGCATCATATCTGGCTTGCAAATCATCCATATCAATGATTTCATACACAACGTGGTTAGGGTTAAGGTTGAAAACCTCACTGAACAGCTTAGGGAAAACCCTAAAAAGATTGACTCCAGAATGATTTTTTACCCATCCCGTGATAGGATCATACTTCTTTGCTAGGTCCATCAATAAATCACTATCAAAGAAAATAGTGGGGACTATTAATTTTCCAATATCAAATTCCCAAACATTGCTCATAGGAGTGTCCAATTTTAACTCTGAAAACCATTTCCTAAACAACTCTAGACCTCCCATGGACACCTGGGCATCCCTTATCCAATTAGCTTTGTCATAAAAGCCTTTTGCTACAACTATTCTAGGATTTTTCAGAATGAGTTCCCTTCCCTTAGTTAATTCATGCACTGATAAGGGGAATTGTTCAAGAAAATCATCATGAAGAGAATGTTTTAAATAATCCTTTTGACTAGTAAATTCTTTTCAGGGAGGCATTTTGAATGAACCCTAGGAAATTCACAATAGCATATGCTTCAAATTTACTTAGAAAGTCACAGAGCACTTACCCGCCAGAATTTGTACTTCTGCACTATGTGATGTCTTCTGCAATTTTACTAGAGTAAAAACCAAGAATTTTTGTGCCCTAGCTCTAAAATCTTGAATGCCTTGATGTTCTTTTTGCACTTTGATGGTTCATTAATGGTGAAATCATGGGTTCTTTTCATAAATTACAACCGCACACACAAGGTCTAAATCACATTTACTCTCAGTAACTATTTCCTCCAATTTGCATTCAAGTTTGAATCCCATCCATAGATTTTATTAGATCTAACGGTTCTGATTTAAAAATAACAAGCTTTACAATTTTTAGAAAATTGCTACATGTCACAAATGTGCTTCCCCGCATAACTTAAAAACCTACAACTTCATAATGTGGGGATACGCTAACCGTAGATCTTAGAAAGATCAATGGCAATACTTACTCCACCCTGCCAGGCATCTAAACAAAACTTTGACATCACCACGGACATGTGTCTGCAAGGTGCATCCCCGCTTTATTTAAACTTCACTCAAATGGAAAATGTGGGGATGCACTGTTTGTTGATCAAGACAAGATCGACAATCAGAAATAGTCCTTTATTTCATGCTTGCATTATCCAATTGGGCCAATGACATGACTATTGTTAATCAGCGTGTTCTAACTGTTACATTTATTTCTAACACCTTTTTGATCCACATGGATGATTAGTTCCAACTAAGCACGGTTATCAGATCCTATGGCATGACTTCTGCATTCTTCATAGTCTGGCCCCACTGTGACACATGTCACAAATGTGCTTCCCCACTTTACTTAAATTCCTACATCTTCATAATGTGGGGATGCACTAACCGTAGATCTTCAAAAGATCTATGGTTGATAAGATCTCACTTCCATTCAGTATCCAAAATCCTTCAGTGCACATCTGGCAGTACACATCATCCATCTTTTATAGTGTAGCACACTTAATCAGAAATACCTAACCCCACTTTGCCACGCATCGCAAATGCGCTTCCCCACATTGCTTAAATTCCTACATCTTCATAATGTGGGGATGTGATGGCCCTTGATCTCCGATAGATCAATGGTGTTTGAAAAAGCTCTTCAACTTGGCATCCTTTCAAAAAGAATATCGCAATTAAAGGCACATGAAAGGTTTATCACTAAGATTAAAAAAATATTCTGATGCGAACAAAACATTACGATAAAACATCCTGCCAAGATACTTGAAGAAAAGCCCCCTTTTTTTAAAATTTGATAATTAGGGCAACCTAAAACCAAGGTGTAAGGGTTTTTTATGCACTTAGGGCCTTTTTATGGATAATTTGGAAGCCAAACCCTGAGAATTTAAAGGGAATATACAACTTATAGAATAGGGCATAATTAGGGTAATCTAATAATTTTCAGAATTTCACACAATAAAACCCTAGTCTGCAAGAAACAAAGACTTAACTAATTTTTTATCCAAATATCAAAAAAAAAAATTACTGAGAAAAATCACACCAACAGGTTCTCCATCCTAGTTGTTGAGATAACCTATCAATATAGGATTTCCAACATCTAATACAATGGCAAGAAATTATTAAAAAAATTAACATGATAGTATGCAATCTTTAATTTCTGGATTTAGGCACTTGATCTACTCACTCTAATCTTGATCCTCTGAGATCTAATATCTAATCATGTCCCTTGTACTATTTTGATTAATGGGATGTATAATTGTTGCTCTATGCCTCTAAGTCTTTCACACTTCACTCTCAATTCCACTTTAGTTTCCCCATACATTGTTTCATCCACACACACAATGGGGTTTTTTACCTCCTTTTAAATATTATAAAGACTTAGGGTTAGGTATGGATCTACAATCCATATTGAATCTTAAGTTCCTACTCATTCCTTGCATTTTCCTTATTGGTTGCATGCCTCTTCCATTTTTTTGATTAGTTACATGTTGATTGCATAGGAAATGCAAAAGATTTGATCTTATCCTTCTCTTCCTTCAAAATCCTTCTATGTCAGCTCCAAAAATGGCTTACATCTAAGTTTGTGGGGGCACAAACTTATATGTTGATTCTATGTTACTCAACACATACTAAACTACTAGTGCTCGACACATATACTATCCTAGTTTGCTTGGAACCTATTGCATCCTATCTTGCTCAACACATGTATGACTCTAGTTTACTCAGCATATGAAGCATTCTGACTTGCTTAGAATCAACTATGACTTGGAACCTATATATCACTCAACACTTATATAATGCTTAGCACCTGAAGTCACTTGACACCTATTGGAAATCAGACATGGCAGACACCGTGGCTTGGTTTACATAGTGTTCTTGGCTTCAATGTAGAAAGTGGTTAAGTGTGTTGACACTAAAATGTCAAAACCATCTAAGACCAAAAATCTCCCCCTTTGACATGAGTGTCAAAAACACCTAACTAAAAATTACTAATTTGGCCTTATGATTACCCTATCCAATATGTTCTACATATGTACAAATTTTCAAAATTTGTTCAAAATGCCTTGTTACTCCCCCTGAGTTGATTGTGCATTGACATTCTTGAAACCAAAATTCTATGTTGATGTACTAGATACTCTTTACCTTTGTCCTATATATGTAATATGTGTCTATGATTGCCAAAAATTTGTATCTCCCCCTTTTGGCTATCAAAATTTATAGTATTCTCCCTTATATCTCCCCTAAAACATATATTTCCCCCTTTTTGACACTAATGTCAAAGGGTTCTAAGGAGTAATATTATACTTAGCCAAAAAGTTACTATTTACCTCCATTATTATTTTTAGAGCTGCATCCCAATTCTCCAAAGCAATGTCAAGTGACTTGTGTTGGATGGTAGTCTTTGTAGCAAGGTGTAAAAGTCCATCCAATGTAGAAAGATTTGGATCTTTCTTTAAAATAGTTTTAGCATAAACTTGTTCCTTGTGAAGGATTTCCAAATGTGGGGTGATAGAAAATTGAATTTGCATCAATTTAGCCTTTATATTGGCTTCTTCTACTATGAGTACAACTAATTCCCTTTGAGTGTGAAGTGATTGTGCAAAATGCTTCCCACTTTGAGTTGGATCCTTTGGCATTTGCATGCTATAAATCTTCAAATTTATTTCCAAGCTCAATATCCTTTGATTTGTCTCTTGTGTGAAGTTGGAAAAATCACATAGCTTTCTGTACAATGAGAAAATGTTCTCAAGTATAGCTTTGACCTTGTCACTTTTCTTGGCCAACTCTACCTTTTCAAGTGCTATACCACTTGATATCTTCTCATTTACTTTCCCCTAAAATTTTCTCTTAGACCATTCGATAAGTTTAACATTGACTTGTCCTGGTCTTCACTAGCCACCTGGTCAACTATGTTTGATAGTTGTTCTATTATGGGCTTTTCTTCATCTAGTGATTACAAGCTGAATGCATCCATAAAGATATCATTCATGTCATTCAATGGTTGCTTATGTTTATACTCTTTTATGAGTATCTCTTGCCTCTTCCTTCTATCTAAAGCATCTTGCATTTCAATGATCTAAACCATGGTGATGGTCTTGGAGCCATAGGTAGGTATTACTATGTCCTCATCTAATTTAGGGTCTCCATAGTGAAGCACCCTAGTTACTTTGGTTGAGCTTGAGCCTAGAGTTGAGATTTGCAAAGGAATGGCTTTAGGGCTTAGCTTTTGAAGGGTCTTTATGCGAGTGTCAATCTTTGGTAGTTCTACCAATGTATGTATGGAAGCCTGCTCCTTTTCCTTTGATGTATCCTCCTTCTTATTAGATTTTCCTTCCTCTATGCTTGTCTTCTGTGTGGTGTTACCTATTGTTGGAGGTGTTGGAAGCATCAAAATTTTAGTGCTAGTAGCTATATAGGTGAAAGGTGGTTCCTTTGGTTTCACCTTTTCTCTTTGAGGTTCTTCTACTACCTTTTGTTGTTCATCTACACTCACCAATGTAGGACTTGTGCATAACTATGCATGTAAAGTGGATTGGTGAAGGATCTTGGAGAGATCCTCTAAAATTAGGGAATTGATGTTCTGAGTTGAATTATTAGGAACATCATTAATGATTACTGTGTCTGCAAGTGTGATGGTTATATGAGGAGGGCAAGGAGGTGGCATTTGTGTGTCTTGCACACTATCTTCCTCTTCTTGCTACTGTTTAGTTGTTTCCATGGTTTCTTCCTTTTGTGTTTCTTCCTCCTCACCTTTTTCTTTATCCTCCTCAACTTTAATATCTTCCTCCTCTTTCTTGATGTTGCTTCCTTCTCTTCCTCTTTCTTCTCTTCTTCTCCTTTCTTTTCTTCTATTTCCTTTCCCTTGGTACTAGCCTATGCCTTAGTTGTTTCCTTTCCTTATCATTAGTTATTTTGTAAATTGTTTTCTACAATTGTGTGGATTTATTTACTACATCCTCAATCTTGTTTTGTAGGATGCTGAAGGCTCTATACATAGGTGCAAATTTTCCACCATGTTTCTTATTAGCCTTTGTTATTTTTTCTTTTGTCATGTTGGGCTTTACTTGAGCTAGGGTAGATTCTCTGATCTCCCTTTACATTTTTAGACAATAATGCCATTTATTCTCAATTATCTCATAAAGTTCCTTTGGCATGGTATTGTCAAGTTCTAGAGGTGTGTTTTTGAATTCTACCATCATGGCATACATAGATTCCTCTACTTTATTTTTCTCTTCTCTACTGAGCTTATTAAAATCAAGAGACTTTAAATCATTTAAATTTGCATTCCTAATATTTTCACAAAGTTTATCAATTGCAGACTTAGGAGGATGGCTTACCACTATAAATTGGTTGGGGTCCTCTAACTTTGTTCTCTCTTGATCATCGGTATCTGGTTGTACCACATACTTTTTTATTTTCTTTGGCTCTTTAGTAGGCTATTCACTAGCCTTCTTCTTCTCTTCTATTGCCTCTTTGGCCTTTTGTGTGGATGCCCTTGTAGTATCCCTTGCAGTAGGTTTCTTTGGGTTTTCTTGATTGGGCTTTGTTGCCTTCTTGGCCTTTGGCTAAGCTACAGGCTGAGTTTTAGCCTTTCTCTTCTTTTGTTTAGCTAGAGTAGGTGCTTCCTCAGCTTCTTCTTCCTTTGCACCTTCTTCATTATCTTCTCCTAAGCCTTGTGTTAGTTCCACTGGGTCTTGCCCTTGCTCTTCTTCTTCTTCACTTTCTCTATCTACTTCTTCTTCTTCACCACCTACTTCTTCAATATTTACCCCAAGTTTCTTCTTTATCTTCTTTGCTAATTTATCTTTATTCTTGATAATAGAAGCTATCTTTAATTTAGTTTCAACTTTTGATTTGACAACATCATATGTGCCAAAGTGAGGAGTTTCCTTATCTATTTCTTCTACAAGCAATGTTGTGATTGTTACTGACGCTTCATCTATATCAAGCTCATATCCCAATGGCCTTAGCCATCTTACTCTTGGTATTGCTGCCTAGATGTAGGTATAATCAATGTCAACCAAAAAAAATATGTCATTGATGTGTTTTTCTAATAAGGAAACTAGTATTCTCACCCTTTGCTTCATGGATTTCTTAAAATCTTCAAAATAACTAGTCATTTGTGCCTCAAAATTGTCTCCCATCTAATCAATGAGCTCATTGATTTGTGTAATTGTAGTTTTGTTAGGGTTCCAATTCACCTCTCCAATAGAAGGAAACTCTTCCATAACATAAAAGAATATACACATAAGAATTGAACCAAATTTGCATTGAGCACCTTTTGATCTCCTTATTGCTCCTAGGTTTTCATTTATTCACTACAACATTAGTTATGACAGATCATATGTGTGATCTTTCTTTACCAGTTTATAGGCTACATCCACAGTTATACATGGCACACTGTTCAATCTACTGAATTGATAGAATTTTTGGGATATTATTCTCATAGAAAAATCTAGAAGAGGATTAGTAAAAATGTCAATCTTCCTTCCCCTCTTATTCCATTTGGCACTTTTATTCCTTTCAATAATCTCTTTGGAATCAATTCATAGGGTCTTAGGCTAATCCAGGGGTGGGAAACTCGTAACCCTATGCACTATCCTTTTTGTAATCTTTACTGGTCTAGTTTCTAACCAAAGGAATCCATTATGAATTATGCTGAGAACAATTTGTATCCATTCAGTTTTGAAATGAGTAGGGTAAACTAGGGCATTGGTCAAACACTTTTTCTCAACTATTTAGAATTCATCTTTCAAAATCTTGTTTTCACATTGTTTGGCATATGTTTGGAATATTTCTAGATCACCTACTACACCTATCTTCTAGTTATAACACTTTCTCACACCTTGCACCATAACAACTTTAGGTGGAATGATAGACAATGCGCCAGCCAGGTCATTTTTGTAGGCAACTTCTAGGATTGTCCTAAACTCAGGTTGTTTAATCTCATTGCTAACTAACTGGACCTCATGACCCTCCTTTCCTTTGAAATTTCTTGAACTACAAGCCATAATACTAAACTAGAGTTTAAATATATTAAAAACTTTAACTCTGCATAGCTTGGCACTTGATAAATACCTTAGATTGTTGAAATGTATACTAAATTGCTATTGAGATTGATGCAAATGATTTCAAAGTTGTTGTATGATTGCTTTAGCTCAATTTTCATCTTTTCTCTATGTTTGAATGATGTAAAAATGAATCAAATTTTCCATGATACTTTTCAAAACCCTAGCATTAAATGCTTCATGCATATAGCTGTAAACTTGGCACTTGAAGGATTCAACATGACCTTGCTCCCATTGTATTTCATTTACTTGGCTACCATTAACATATCTCAACTCGACATCAACCATCAACTCAGTTGCTATTGGAAACTCGACATCCATTGGAGCTTTACTCGACATCTGAAGATAGTTTAGCAATATTTGCAAAAACTTCAAATTTTGACTTGGCATCTTTGCTCATGCTGATTTCTTCTTTCTAGTACTTCATTGTCTTGGAATTGATCTATGATATAACTATGTATATCAATCGCATACACCTATTCTTTGCTTAGTTGGATGAGATGTGATCACTTGACCTATTGGGTGAAGTGATCTCTTCATTTGATGTGCTGCACTCATCTCTCTTCTTCCAAGTCTTGTTCATTTGCCCTCTTATTTGTTCAACATCAACCTTCTCTTTTCCTTTGTTGACTTCTATCTTGGGTGCTTTTGACTTTGTTGGGAAATTCCTATTGATATGACCAATTTCCAAGAAATTGAAACATATGGTTTAACTTAACCATCTATTGTAATTTCCTCTAAAATGTGTCCTTATGCAATTTTTAGGAATGTGTCCATACTCCTGACAATAGTTATAGCTATACCTGGTGTTGTAATCCTAGTTGTAGTGATGACCATGGTTGTTTCCTTTTGTAGGCTGTTTACGTGTCCACATAGGCTTTGATCTACACTAAAATGCTCTATGGCCATACTTTTTGTAGTTGTAGCAGTCACCTTCAAATTTTGATGTCCTTATGGTCCTAGTTTTGCATTCATGTGCTTGATTTCCTTGTTTCTTGCACTTTTGACAAAAGCATGCATTTGTAGGCGTATCATGTTGATTAGTGTTCTTGATCCTACATAAATTAGAGGTATGTCCCTTTTTACCATAGAAATAACAAGTAGGTTTATTATTCTTACCTTTGTTGCTCCTTTCTTTTGCAGTCTTGGATGATTCTCCTTGTTTAGTGCTGGTGTAACCAAGTCCTACAATATCATTACTAGCCCTTGGTGATTTCAATAGTTACTCAAAGTACTTGATAGCCTCATTGGGTTTGTTGAAGCTTTCTGCTATCTCCTTCTCTCTTTTCAATTCATTCTGCAATTGCTCATTTTGCATTCTCAAGGTGGAAATCTCAATGTCCTTCATGTTTAGCTCATGATGAGAATTCATCATTTAGCTCAAGGTGTCAAGTTGCATGTTTGAGATTCTTTCAAACTCAATTGTCTTTTCCTCCAGTCTATTGGTAAGATTTCTCTTGTCATATTCTATCGTGGCCTTGTCTTCAATGGCTCTCTTCTTTTGTTTAGTCACTTCACAAAGCATTATGGCTTGTGAGTCTTGTTCAAGCTTGAGTATTCTAATTTCTTTAGCTTGTGCTTTGTTTTTCTCCATTAGTTTTGCTATTGTTGCATCAAATTCCTTAGAATCTCCATTGGAAAATAATTGTGTGGTATCAATCTCCTTGTAGTGTATGTCATTTTTAGCTATGGCTATATTTTTCCTTATTTTGAAGGACTTTCTCAATTCTTCTCTGGCTTCCTCCAATTTATGTATAGTGAGGTGTACATCAATCACCTGATTGTCTATGATCTTCCCAACTTTGAAGACTTCCATCTACAGATCTTTTCTCTAAGCTATTAGGCTTCTCCTTATGAGAACTAGATAGCTCTAATACCAATTGTTGGAATGTTCAAAATGAGAAGAAAAATTTTGAGAGGGAGATGGAATTAGAAGTAACACACTTTTAACTTTTTCTTATCCTTTAAATCAAATAACTGAAAATAAGATGCATGGATGTGAACATATTAAATGAACATAAAATAAACACATGCAATCACACACATAACACTAGATTTGGTAACCTAGATACCCTTTAGGAATAAAAAGGTAAAACTAGGGTGGGGATGATACCCACAAAATCACTGTAGAAATAATTGTTTGACCACTTCTAATGGTCTACCTTGTGAAAGGCCTACCCTATTAAAGCCTTTACATTGTGTCAATAGTGACCTAGTTAGAGGATTTACAAACACTTTACATGAAGTATACCCTATTAAAGGATTTAAAATAGGCTATTAAACTCACCTAATTTCAATAGGATTTTTAATCACCTTCTCCAAAGGTTCTCCCTCCTAGCTATTAAGCTAACCTATCAATATAGGATTTACAACATCTAATACAATGGCAAGAAAGTATTAGAAAAATTAACTTGACAGTATGCAATCTTAAATTTCTAGATTTAGGCACTTGATCTTCTCACTCTGATCTTGATCCTCTAATATCTGATATCTAATCATGTCCCTTGTACTATTTTGATCAACTGGATGTATAATTATTGCTCTATTTCTCTAAGTCTTTCACACTTCACTTTGAATTCCACTATATTTTCCCCATACATTGTTTCATCCACACACACAATGGGGTTTTTGACTTTTGTTTAAATTGTGAAGAGTTAGGGTTAGGTATAGATCTATTATCCATATTGAATCTCAAGTTCTACTCATTCCTTGCATTTTTCTTACTGGTTGCATACTGATCACATAGGAAATGCAAAAGATTTGATCTTATCCTTATCTTATTTCAAAATCCTTCTATGTCAACTCAAAAAATGGTTTACATCTAAGTTTGTGGGGGAACAAACTCATTTGTTGATTCTGTGTTACTGAGCACATATACTATCTTGGTTTGTTTGGTACCTATTGTATCCTATTTTTCTCGGCACATGTATGACTCTAGCTCACTTGGAATATGAAGCATTCTAACTTGCTTGGCATCAAATGTGACTCAACATCTATATATCACTTGGCACTTATATAATGCAAGGAACCTGAAGTCACTTGGCACTTATTGGAAATTTGACTTGGCATACACTGTGGCTAGGCATACATAGTATACTCAACTTCAATGTAGAAAGTGATTAAGTGTGTTAACACTCAAATGTCAAAACCATCTATGACCAAAAATAGACTTGTAGAATAGTGTTGTCAGGACAATATATTTTAAAGTTAGGAATGATATATTATTTTCTATAATGGGTGTTAGCAAAAGCAAATCTAAGAGGGAGAGAACTTATTTTAAATCCTTTAATATTTTTTATGCATGTGTTAGTGAAGGTTCTCACTCATATCGAAGCCTTTCAAAATATTTAACGGCTATTGAATAAGTGAATGGTTAGGTGACGTGTTGCTTGAACTAAAATAAATTCATATCAGAGGAGCGACTCACACTAATGTGGATTACACATTGGATTTTTGACATTCCACTAAATACAAGAATAACAAAACCTATATGGGTTGGCTTGATAGTCAGATTGCTATGTGTGTTAGAAAAGAAAAACTACCTTGGCACATTTTTTTTGTAGGAGGAGACCTCTATAAACCATTAGCAATCAGTGTAGAAATGGTCTTTGAATATATTAGGTACCTTGAGAGAGGAAAAATTGTTCTCAAGAGTATTTCTTTAGTAAAAGCCATAGTATCTCTCAAAGTTGAAGGGAACAAATACATGGTTGAAATGATAAGGGAGATGAACAAAGTTTTGTAGCAAAGGAAACACCCACACATAAGTAGATAGTAAGCAACAAAAAGAATGAAAGGAGTGCCCATCATAGAGGATATGGGATGAGTTACCACTATTTTTAACACTTTATAATATGTTTAATCCATACAATGATGTCCAAATGAAATTCCAGGAATAGATCTTTGAAACCCTCAGATGCAGAGCTTGGAAATGATTACAAAAAAATGTTATAAGCATTGTAAATGAGTGCCAGAGAAAATTTGTAGGGAAGCATTGAAAAATAACTTTGGGAGCTAGAGTTGAGCTTAAAGGAGAAAGCATGGAGAAGTTGCTCGTTTATTAAACAATGCTCTTCAAATCAGAAGTGTTGCATGAGTCTTTCCAAAAACATTTAACAATAATTTCAAAGCTGCCAAAAGAAAATGTTTTGGAAATGATTTTTATAGATAGTAGAGATACCTGGGATAGTTTTGAGGAGAAATGAATGAGGTTTTAAAGAACATGTTTAATCAAGGATCACATGGGGTGGAGGATGTGAAGATGACACTTGATTTATCTTTTATGAAAAGATGTCCATAGGGCTATACTAAGAACCTATCATTTCATGCTTATGTTTCTTGCTCATCTTGCAATGGAAGTGGTGTGCTAGCTGGGACAAACCCTCTAACATATAAAGATTGTTAAGGATCTAGGATGACGAGGTGCATTTCGGTTGGAATCTACATGTTTAACATGTAGGGAAAGTGGTTTGATTGTGAAGGATGTTTTCTTTTCCTTTTGTTCTTTATAGAGGAAGGTTGAAGAGTTTTCAACAAGAATAGACTAGGAGACATTAAGTAGTGGCAGACAAGCATCTTCCATTTCACAAGAAGGCATAGGAGCATTGAAGGAAAACATAAAATGCTTAATCCCACATTGATCCAGGGGAAAATTTTTTACATCTTTAAATACTAAAAGAGAATAATGTTAAGCATCTTTAAAGGAGTGTCTTTTGAGATGTGAGGAGCTTTCTTGCATGGGGTCTAGTTTGATTAATTTGACCTTAAGCCAAATTTTGAACAAACATATTACCAAAGTGATTACATCATTAGCTAGCTAACCAAATTGTAACGTGACAGATGGCATAGATTTCAACAAGGTAGTGATGTGGTGGTATGAGATCTAAGGTACATGATGGTGACACGTGGCAATCAAACCATTATCACTATGTCACCAAAAAAATAATGGATCAATGATAACCATGTGACATGGCGACTAGATGATGTAACAATGACATTGACCAATGATGTAGTGTTGACATGATGATGATGTGATGATGCCAAAAATGTGCTAATGTGTCTAAAAGATGCCACATGTTGTGAGGTCACTATGTTGTGATGGTGTGGCAAATTGCTAACTGGGATAGCGACATAAGGACTAATGATGTGGCAGTGATATAGTGCAATGATGTGGTGGCCATGTGGTGGAATAGGTAACCAATGAGGTGGTGGCATATGGAACCAATGTGGTAGATGTCAGATGATGAAGTAGAATCTATCTAATTAGAGCATGACATGTGGCAAGGTCGATCAAATAGGTTTGACCCAGATGAAAAATTAGAGGGAAAATTGAACAAGATTTAAATTTTTTTTTTTTTTTTTTTTTTCTCTTTCTCTAACATGCCTAAGGAGTTTTAAATAAAATTTGAATTTATCATATATTTAAAACTTTATAAAAAGTTAAATATATGCAATAATGTTGTCTAAAGCCATAGAAGGAGCCTATTTTTCATTTTTTGGTTCTTGGCATTTTTGATAAGCAAATATGGCACTATTATATATCTTCAAAATTGAGAGACAACAAACTTTATATTTTTGAAGTTTGTTTTCACACAAGAGGCAAGTGGTTTGAAGTATGTGAGGATTTTTCTCAGGTGCCAAATTCTCAGTGTCATTAAGTTGGGGCAGTTCAGATTGAATTTTTGGTGAAATGGTGAACTGGGTGAATGTAAAAGATAGTAAAAATGTAGTTATAGGTGAGTTTTATCACCTCCAAGTTAGTTGAATCAAGGCATTATCAAAATTTAATGGTACATTTTAGATATTTTAGTAGAAAAATGGTTTTCATCATTGAGGAAGAGATATTTTAGGTTTGTTACAAAACAATGATGAAAAACAAATCTAATTTCATGGGTAGAAAGATGAGAGCTGTTTTAAAATTACAAGGAATTGATATTCAAGTAGACATGTGTCACTTCTAGATCAGATCCATGATTCCATTATTCTTCCTTTATATGTTTCTTTTTCTCATCCATTGAAAGGGTTGGTTCTAGTTTGTCTGTGAGACCACATTGTTGGACCCAGAGCTATGATTCCACCATTATTCTTCAATAATTTCCCTTGTAATAAATACCAAAAAATAAGCATATATATAGTCTTGATCTATTAGCCACTTTTACATTTCAATTTCATGTATCTTATTGTATTTGTTTCAAAGAAATGAATGAAAATGCAAGTAGCAAGTTAGTCTTCATTCTAATATCGTGTCTCCCATTCATGTTGTTTGTAATCTTTTGTGTTTTGTAAACAAAAAGTATGAAACTCAGTTGCAATGTCTTGGTTGTATATGTTGATTTATTTTTCTTATGACTCAAGGAGTTATGTAAATGCTTGATTTATCATCATAGGATTGTAGATCTCATAAAGGGATAGGTCAAGTATGAGGTTTAGAAAGATGTAGATGTCTAATTTACAAGGTGAATAGACAAATTCAAAAGTCCTAATTTATGGTATATATAAATAAATTTTAGGGATGTATGTTAGTATTTTGTGGGATTTCCCAATAGATAAGGCACTAATTAGCTACATGATCAAAGTTTTATTTTGTTCATGTCATGTTTTTTTGAAATCAACATCATTAATCAAGTGTTTTTTCCTTTAATGTTGAAGAATTGAAAAGGATGCCCTCACTTAGCTTATCAAGTTCTTTGGTAATGTTATTAGCTATTCCATCTCTGATATCTTTGCATAAGTGTTAGAAAATTTAGGGTTTCTATCTGCTTTGTCAAGATTCAAGTGTAGCCTTTAGCATTAGTACTATATAAGTGAATATGATGTACACCTACCTAGGTTTTATAGAGCCTAAAGTAGAAGAAGGGGCTAGCCTTATAGTTGGCTCAGTGTTTGAAAGGATATGTTAAGGATGGGAGGTAGCTAACCCTAGATGTATCTTGTTCTCAATAGGATAATTTGAAACTATGATGTTTCGAAACACCAACAGAGGGTATTGTTGTCATTTTGTCTCAAGATTGACATCCAATCATTTTTGAGAGTAGGAAATTGTGGGGTCGTATGAAAACTTTTAGTGTTTATGACAAAGAAATGTTATCTATCATGCACGCTTTATCTAAATTTAAGTAGTATTTGGTGGGAAACAAGTTTTGCATTAAAACTAGTCATAACAGCTTGAGACATTTCTTAGGACAGAGAGATCTATATGAAAGGTAGAAAAAATGGGTCAGCAAGCTACATTCTTATGATTTTTTCATCTCTTATATCAAAGGGACTCAAAATGTAGTTGTAGATGCTCTTTCAAGGAGACCTCACCTTTGTGTATTTTCTAATATATTAGACAATTGGAGGTATTTAATTATAGCTAAATATTCCAGGGATCAGTGGGTGATAGGTATTTTGGATGGTAGTATTCAAGATAATATATATTCACTTTTAGGGTTAGTTGATTATTTACAAGGGACAGATTTATCTGATTCTAGAGTTAGTGGTGCATAAGATTATTATACAAGCATTCCATGATTCTCCTATGGTTGATCATCTAGGTTTTTTTAAGACTTATAGATAGGTTTGAGAGAGATATACATGGAAGGGTTTGAAAGATGATGTTCATCATTATGTTTGAGAATGTTTGGTTTGTCAGCAGAACAAACACGAACACATATATCCTACTAGTTTATTACAACCACTCCCTATTCCTAAAGGGAAGTGGGAGGAGATTTCTATGGACTTCATTGTGGGTTTACCTAAGGCCCAAGGGTAGGATTTTATTTATTTTCTAGTAGATAGACTTACAAAGTAAGCTAATTTCTTCCCTATTACCACTACCTATTCAGGTGTGTAGTTGGCTAAATTATTCTTTAGAGAAGTCTTCAAGTTGCATGGTTTACCTAAAACCATTGTGAGTGAACATGAAAATATATTTACAAGTCATTTTTAGATTGTGTGGGACTGAGTTGACTTCTAGCACCACCTACCACCCACAGACTAGTGGCCAAACAAAAATAATGAACAACTGGGTTGAGGGTTATCTGCTGAATTATGTCTCTGATGCAGGAGGATCCAGAGGTATAAGGGCAATCCTGTGTCACCCAAAAAAATGTACTTAGACTTAGTTTTTGTTTCATGTGTTTTCATTTTTGGATACCCATTTGGGTCAAATAAAGGTTCCAACTCTCATAGTTCCACTATTAGTGTTCTAGGTTAGAGTTTCTAATCACCTTGGGATATGTGTAAATGCCATAAAAATAGGATTATGTAATTGAGCCATCATTTTGGTGAACTAGAAGGTGTAAATTGGTTGGATGATTTTCATTATCATTTAGAGCATTCTAGAAAAAGAATCAGGTCAAAAGGCCCCATGGTTTGAAAGTTATCGCAATTTTTTGATTTTTGGAGACATCCTAAGAATGCTTCAAAGTCAAGTTAGAGGCATTAAATGACCTCAAATAGGGCCAAAAATGGGGGATGAGTGATGCAGGAGCATCCAGAGGTATAAGAGCAATATTGTGTCACCCAAAAAAATGTACTTAGACTTAGTTTTTGTTTCATGTGTTTTTATTTTTGCATACCCATTTGGGTCAAATAAAGGTTCCAACTCTCATAGTTCCACTATTAGTGTGCCAGAAAATCTCGAAAAAAATAGGAGCATGTAATTGGGCCATCATTTTGGTGAACTAGGAGGTTTAAATTGGCTAGATGAATGTAATTATAATTTAGAGCATTGCAGAAAAAGAATCAGGTCAAAAGGCCCCATGGTTTGAAAGTTATTGCAGTTTTTCAGGTTTTGGAGACCTCCTAAGAATGCTTCAAAGTTAGTTTAGGGGCATTAAATGACCTTTAAAAGGGCCAAAAAATGGGGGACAAGAAAATATTGTCCATAGGGCTATAGAGCGCTTTGAGAGCTTTCCAAAAATGTAAACGGTTCGTCAATCGGAGCTACGGTTCAAAAGTTATGCCTCTCGGAAGTTTGGTTACCATTTCTGGATTCTTCTAGATTTGCACCAACTTCTAACATAGCTTCTGGAACCTTCTATTTGGTCAGTGGATGCCTACTAGCACTTTCTAGAATGTACTCCTAGTCCTTAACCGTCCAGGTTCTATTTAAGGAGATTTATGGCATTGTAAAAGGGAGTTCGGAGTGGAGTTTGAGAGGAGGTACTGAAAGGAGAAATTATCTCCAGATTTATGCTATTGTAAGCCCTTAGGGCATGTTTTGAAGTTTATTTTCTCTATACTATTTGTACTAGCTTATTTTCTCAGTTAATACAATTTCCCTTCTCTGTTGTGTCCATTCTGTTCTTGGGTTGTGTCCCCATCAAGTGGTATCAGAGCTGGTTTTCTTGAGTGTGTAGATAGAACGTCGACTGTGAGGCAGTTTGCACCAGGACTGTGTGGTTGTGGGTTTGAGTTAAGAAGATGCCTCCACGAAGAGAGCATGGTGAAAGGGCTAGAGCTATTAATCTTGAGGAGGTTAGAGCCCTCCAAAGGTAGGTACAAGCATTGCAAGAGGAGCTCCGTAGAGGAGCAAATGTTGTCGTAGGTGACGACAGTGAGGATGACAATGAAGAAGAAGTAATAAAACCAGAAGGGGAATTTGATGGGGAAGTTATAAATCATGCAGAGGAAAGGATTTTTAGGGCCATTACTAAGTTTGGGAAAAGACCTACAATTGAAGTGGGTGTATTTTCAGGAAATCTGAAACCAGATGAGTTGATCGATTGGATCAATGAACGTGAAGAATACTTTGAGTATGAGGATACCAGGGACCCAGATAGGGTTAAGTTTGCAAAGGCCAAACTAAAAGGCCATACCAAAATTTGGTGGCAAGAGGTCCAATTGGAAAGAAACAGAAGAGGAAAGGAGAAGATCACAAGATGGGATCGCATGGTGGACAAATTGAAGAAGCAGTTCATTCCTGTGGACTATGAGCTTGATTTGTTTAAGAAGATGCATGAGTTAAAGCAAGCAGGAAGATCAGTCCAAGAATATACAGAGGAATTTTATCGACTCTTGATTAGAGTGGGACATGCAAAAGCAAATAAGGAGAAGGTTGCTCATTATATCAGTGGGTTGTGACCTAGCATCTAGGAGGAATTAAGTCTGGTAAGAATGACTAGCGTTGAAGAGGCATACCAGTTTGCCCTATGAGTTGAAGAGAATTTGAATAAAAGGTTTGAAGGAAGCCAAAGAGGGCACGGTCAAGGAGGAAGGGGAAGCGGTAGATCATCTGGAGGCCGAAATGAAACCCAAAAGAAAAATGAAGATGTGGGTACTAGCAGGAACTAGAGGAATGAGGGTTTTAACCGCTCCCATGATCAAGACTTTGGAAATCAAAGAGGAAGAGGAGGCTTCTGTGGTACCTATTTCCATTGCAATGAAGAAGGTCATCATGCCTTTGAATGCACTCAATGATAAGGAAGGACAGATAGGAGAGCTAAGGACCAAGCTAGGATTGCTCATGTGGATGAGGATGCACAATCATCACATTCAGAGGATGTAGAAAGAGGAGAGACCTTGGTAAATGAAAGAGTCCTACTAAGTGGTGAGATTGAACCAGGACAATGGAGGAGTCTGTTCTGTACCAGATGCAAGTGTGAGGATAAATGTTGTGATGTGATCATTGATGGTGGTAGCACTGATAACTTGGTGTCAAAAGAGATGGTCTCTAAGCTGAAGCTCAAGAGGGAGAAACATCTCCAGCCCTATCGGATTGCTTGGGTAAAAGATGATCATAAGGTCGTGGTAAGTGAACAATGTTTAGTAAAATTCAAAATTGGGAGTTACCATGATAAAGTTCTCTATGATGTTATTTCGATGGATGTTTTCCATCTTTTATTGGGTAGACCATGGCAGTTTGATAGACATGCAAACACATACTCTCTGACAAAGGATGGAGTTCGCCACAAATTGAAGCCCATGAAAAAGGAAGGGGAAAAGATATGTAGTAGTGCTAGGATTTGTCTTTTTGATGAAAGGAAGTTTTTAGATGGCATGAAACATCAGCATATGTGCTATGCTTTGATTCCTAGGAAAGATAAAGAAGGTAGTAGTGAAATACCATTTGAAGTTTCAGATTTACTAGGGGAATTTGGAGATATTATCTCTGATAATGTTCTAGATGGATTGCCACCAGTAAGGCAAATCAGTCATTAGATAGATCTGATTCCAGGAGCTATTTTGCCTAACAAGGCTACTCACAGGATGACTCCTACTAAAACAGATGAGCTAAATAGATAGGTTCAGGAGTTGTTGAGGAAGGGCTTGATTCGAGAGAGCCTGAGTCCATGTGCAGTACCTATAGTACTCCCACCAAAGAAGGATAAAGAGTGGAGGATGTGTATAGATTCTAGAGCTATAAATAGGATCACCATCAAGTACCAGTTTCCTTTGCCAAGGATGGATAATATTATGGACTACTTGAGTGGAGCTCAGTACTTCACAAAGATAGATTTGAAGAGTGGTTATCACCAGATACAGATTCAAGAAGGAGATGAGTGGAAACTAGCCTTCAAGACCAAGGAGGGTCTTTATGAGTGGTTAGTCATGCCCTTTGGATTGATGAACGCCCTAAGCACCTTCATGCGGCTCATGAATGAGGTACTTAAGAAGTTCTTGGGAAAATTTGTTATTGTTTATTTGGATGATATTTTAATTTTCAGCAAGATTTTGGAAGAACATTTATTGCATATTCATAGTGTCCTTGAAAGGCTAAGGGAAGAGAAACTGTTAATTAATCTGAAGAAGTGTAACTTTGCAAAAAGGGAGTTAGTCTATTTGGGGTTCGTTATATCACCTGAAGGTCTCAAAATGGATCCAGAGAAGGTAAAAGCCATCTTGGAATGGCCTACTCCAAGGTCTACTACTGAGGTAAGATCATTTCATGGTCTAGTTAGTTTTTACAGGAAGTTTATTAGGAATTTCAGTGGCATATGTGCACCCTTAACTGATACAATAAGAGGGGATAGAAAAGAGTTCAAATGGACTGCAGCAGCTGCGAGAATTTTTGAATTGCTAAAGAAGAAGGTAACAGAACAACCTGTGTTGGCACTTCCAAATTTTATAAAAGTGTTCTAGGTGGATTGTGATGCTAGTGGCAGCGTTATTGGGGCTGTATTAAGCCAAGAAGGTAAGCCTATTGCATATTTTAGTGAAAGATTGAATGATGCAAAGAAGAAGTATTATGTTTATGATCAAGAGTTCTATGCAATAGTTCAGGCCTTAAAGAAATGGAGGCATTATTTATTGCCAAAGGAATTTGTTTTGTATACTGATCATCAGGCATTACAGTACCTAAATGGCCAAGGTAAATTGAATCAGAGGCATATGAAGTGGGTAGAGTTCTTGCAGAGTTATACATTTGTGTTGAAGCATAGAAGTGGAAAATCTAACAGGGTTGTAGATGCACTAAGTAGGAGACAGTTGTTGCTTACAACAATGCAGGTTGAAGTAGTTGGGTTTGATGAACTCAAGAATTTGTACCCTAAGGATCCTAATTTTTTTCAAGCCTAGAAAGCTTGTAAAGAACCTGTTGTTGTAGATAGAACCAAGTGGTCAGACTATTTGATTCAGGATGGTATTTTGTTCAAAGGTAGTCAATTGTGCATTCCAAGGAGTTCCATGAGGGAAAATCTAATTAAGGAGAAACGTAGTGGAGGGATGGAAGGACATTTTGGTCGAGATAATACCATTGCCATTCTTAGAGAACATTATTTTTGGCCACAAATTTCACAAGATGTGAAGAAGTTTGTACAGAGTTGCCAGGTTTGTAAGTTGCCAAGGGGTTTAGTCACAATACTAGCCTATATCAGCCATTGCCTATTCCATCAAGGCCATGGGAGGACATAAGTATGGATTTTGTTCTTGGATTGTCGAGGACATAAAGGGGTAATGACTTAGTATTTTTGGTGGTTGATAGGTTCTCCAAAATGGCACATTTCATTCCATGCCACAAAACTCATGATGCTGTCCATATTGCAGACTTGTTTTTCAAAGAGGTGGTAAGACTACATGGTCTTCCAAGGAGTATACTTTCTAATAGAGATACTAAATTTGTGGGGTATTTCTGGAGGACATTGTGGAAAAAGTTGAGAATAGACTTGAAATTCAGTTCCATGCATCACCCACAAACTGACGGCCAAACAGAAGTGGTAAAAAGAAGTCTGGGCAATTTGCTGAGATGTTTAGTTGGGGATAAGCCTAAGGGATGGGATTTGATTCTACCACAAGAAAAGTTTTCTTACAATAACTCTATAAATAGGAGTACTGGAAAATCACCATTTCAAATTGTAAATGGGAATAGCCCAAGGACTGCACCAGAATTGAGGAAGATAGAACAAGGGGAGAGGACAAGTGCTGAAGATGAGGAATTTTCTAAACATATCAAGCGTCTACATGAGGAGGTTCAAGCACACATTACCAAGATGAATCAAGAGTATAAAGATAGGGCTGATCAAAGGAGAAGATATAAGGAATTGCAAGTAGGGGATCTAGTCATGGTGCACTTACAAAAAGAAAGATTTGCAGCCGATACTTACAACAAGCTAAAAATGAAGAAATTTGGCCCCTGCAAAATTTTGAAAAAACATGACTCAGGAAATGCATATGAAGTGGAGTTGCCAGACGGTATTCACATTTCTCCCATTTTCAACATTGCAGATTTAACAGAGTATCATGATGATGGTGCAGATGAGGAGCTGGTGTTAGAGCCATGCCCAATTCTTGCTTCTAAGAAGGAGGAGATAGAAGACATTTTGGATCATCGTGTGGGTAGGAGTACCAAAAATAGGCTGTATGAAGAGTATTTGGTCAAATGGAAAGGACGACCAATCGAAGACTCAACTTTGATTTCAGAAGCTAAGGTTTCCCATTTGGGATTTCCTCTACCATTCATAAAGTGATAGGGTCACTTTTCAATCTACCCTGGGTGTCTGATGCAAGAGCATCCAGAGGTATAAGGGAAATCTTGTGTCACCCAAAAAAATGTACTTAGACTTAGGTTTTTGTTTCATGTGTTTTTATTTTTGGATACCCATTTGGGTCAAATAAAGGTTCCAACTCTCATAGTTCCAGTGTGCTAGAAAATTCTGAAAAAAAAAAAGGAGCATGTAATTGGGCCATCATTTTGGTGAACTAGGAGGTGTAAATTGGCTAGATGAATGTAATTGTAATTTAGAGCATTGCAAAAAAAGAATCAGGTCAAAAGGCCCCACCGTTTGAAAGTTATTGTAATTTTTTGGGTTTTGGAGACCTCCTAAGAATGCTTCAAAGTTAGGTTAGGGGCATTAAATGACCTTGAAAAGGGCCAAAAATGGGGGACAACCAAAGCTTGTCCATAGGGCTATAGAGCACTTTGAGAGCTTTCTGAAAATGTAAACGGTTCATCAATCGGAGCTACGGTTCAAAAGTTATGCCTCTCGGAAGTTCAGTTACCATTTCTGGATTCTTCTAGATTTGCACTAACTTCTAACGCAGCTTCTGGAACCTTCTATTTGGTTGGTGGATGCCTACTAGCAATTTCTAGAATGTACTCCTAGTCCTTAACCCTCCAGGGTCTATTTAAGGAGATTTATGGCATTGTAAAAGGCAGTTCGGAGTGGAGTTTGAGAGGAGGTACTGAAAGGAGAAATTATCTCCAGATTTATGCTATTGTAAGCCGTAGGGCATGTTTTGAAGTTTATTTTCTCTGTACTATTGGTACTAGCTTATTTTATCAGTTAATACAATTTCCCTTTTCTATTGTGTCCATTCTATTCTTGGGTTGTGTTCCCATCAATGAGCAAAGTTGGTCCATAGGGCTATAGAGCACTTTGAGAGCTTTCTGAAAATATAAACAGTTTGTCAATCGGAGCTACGGTTCAAAAGTTATGCCTCCCGAAAGTTTGGTTACCATTTCTAGATTCTTCTAATTTTGTGCCGACTTCTAATGTGACTTCTGGAGCCTTCTATTTGGTCGATGGATGCCAACTAGCACTTTCTAGAATGTATTCCTAATCCTTAACCCTTCGAGGTCTATTTAAGAACATTTCTGGCATTGTAAAAGGCAGTTCATAGTGGAGTTTGAGAGAAGGTACTGGGAGAAGAATTTATCTCCAGATTTATGCTATTGTAAGCCCATAGGGCATGTTTTGGAGTTTATTTCTCTACACTCAGTGTACTAGCATATTTTAATAGTTAATAAAATTTTCCCTTTCTTGTTGTGTCCATTCTATGCTTGGGTTGTGTCCCCATCAGTCTCTCCTTAGGAAAAGGCTTGGGTAAAATGGATTCACTTATGTAAATATTGTTACAATTCCACTCATCACATGACTATATAAATGTCACCTTTTAGAGCCCTATATCGTTATGATCTGCCTAGTTCTGTGGATTTTTTATGTTGTGATAGTAGAGTACCAAGTGTTGGGGAGTTGCTACAAGATAGTCCAGATGTAGTAAGGACCTTGAAAGATAATATATAAAGGGCTCAAAATTAGCAAAAGTAGTTTGCAAATTAGAAGATAATAGCTTGAACCTATCAGGTAGGAGACATGGTCTACTTGATGTTACATCCATATCGACAGTCTTCAATCAAGAAGAGTAGAGCTAAGAAACTTAAGCCATGATATTATGGGCCCTTTTGGATTCTCAAGTGGGTCAGTGAGGTAGCATATGAGTTGTAGTTTCCTGATGATAGAAAATTTCATAATGTATTTCATGTTTCATGCCTTAAAAGAATTTTCGCTCATCATGTGAGAACTTCTCTTGTTTTCCCTCCATTAGAAGATGATGGGAGATTGGAGTTGATTCCAGAAGCAATACTTGATGCTAGGGAAGGGCAATTGTGAAAGAGGACCATTTATGAGTTTTTGGTTAAGTGGAAGAATCTTCTAGATGAGAATGATACTTGGGAGCTTGAATATATTTTACAACATTTTGAACTTCAATTACTTGAGGACAAGCAATCATGGGGAGGGAGGATTGTAATGTCCCCAGTTTAGTAGGTCTTTAGAGTGTGGATTTTTTAGCTCATTATCATGACCCTCATGAGCTAATGCCTAGATTTGGGGGTCTTTGTCATGAGATTGCTATTTTTGGACTTACTATTTTTAGTAAGTCTCTTTTAGTCAGTTGCCAATTTTGGATTGAGTAGTTCAGGCAGGATGGTTTTTCGATTCTGGATATTTGATCTCTCTAGAGTTCTTTATTGAAGTCTTTATCAGAATTCTTATTGACTTAAATTGGATTTAATTCGCATTTAATAAGTATAGTACTTTATATTATAAAGTCTTATAACTTTATATTATAAAGTTTCCTTTTAAGCAAGAGGTGTGAGAGTGAAGCTGGATGGCTCAATTTGTGTTATAAATTCAGCTCCTTGGTCAAGAGAGATCATCTTGTTTTTATATATCTATTTTCTCATATCATCTACTTGGGGTTTGAAGAAGTTTGAGTTATTTCATTTGATAATTGTGTTGAAGCATATGATTATCTAATTTCTCCTATTGTGTTCAACTCTGGCTTGGAGAATTTTGTCATTGAATTTTACTAGGAGGTATAGTGACCTAGATTTTCAATCTGAGAAGTTGAATTGGTGTTCAAAATTATATTGGGAATTGATCTCCTATCAAAACTAGTGGCTAAGGTTGCAAGTGATCGACTTTTCTAGACATCAACCATTTTGAGCGAAACACCATAACATATTTGTATTACTAAGTTTGGTCAAATTTAACATATCTGAAGAATTTAGTTTGGGTGGCATTAAAAGACTATGGAGAGGTAATTGAGGCCTACGTCATTTTTCCAATTAACCCAAGCCAGGTGAAAAAAGGCTTTTATGAGTTCTTGTGGATTTACTATCTATCGTTAATCACCAGGGCTGATTTACTTCAAATGTGGCTTGTGGATAATTAGAGAATATAGCTGGGCCATGATTTGGTTCTCCTAATTGAAGATTAGGTGCTTATTTTTCATCTTGTGATTCGAATATATGTTTTCAATGTAATTATAGAGGAATAAAATGTTGACAGGTTATTAATCATAATCTCTTTTAAAATTCTAGTTATTGTTAAAAAAATCCAATTTCAATAGAAAATAAAGTAAAACTTTATATACTATTTTAAAAATTGTGAAAACATAAGTTGTACAAGTTGAAGCCAATTGGGACTCTTTACATAGCCACTACAGATGCCCTTTTCTACTGCCTGATGGAGCATTGACTTCTCAAGATCTAGTTTCAATTTCTTATCCAAATGTTGTAGAGGATACGTGAATGCAACCCTCATTCATGCAGGCATACCTGTTCTCCATGTAATTTGCATAGGTTTTTATTCTTTTCTATTTGAGGATTAGAATGCACTCTCAAAGGCCTTAGACATAGGTAATAAAAATTTATAAGTTAACATGAAGAAAGTGGTGAACAAAAGTCTATGATCTAAAAAAGGAATGTTGAAGAGGTTAGTCCCATATTCTTTGTGCGAGGAGGTTTTTATACTTTAAGAGTATGAACAAAACATCATTACACATCTAATGGATGTTCACAAGAGAGACAAGACTCAAGATCATGAAAGGAGGGACCCACTCATGGCTAGCCTGGAGAAATATGAGGTAAACTTTTAACTAACCAACCCAAACATAGAGTGCTACATGGTATCTCTAGGTGGCTATCGTGAGATTATAGGTCTTCTAGATGAGCCATAAGATACTACAATGAGATTGGTGTTTGGTGTAAGATTGTGAGGCAAATTAAGAATTAAGATTTTATAATAGATACCTTGACTATGAGATTAGGAGGTCTAGGATGGAAATTATATGATGCTACAAAAAATTTAAGATTGTCATAAAATTGTAAGTGATAAGTTAAAGTGTTTTTATGCTATAATTGGAGATGGATTCATAAGATCAAGAGAGGAAAATTATAATGTTAAGATGCTACAATTTAATGCTTTAATATCTTAGTTTAGTGACATTATAGGTAAAATTTCAAATGTTGTGAAGAAGGTGTGGGTCTTATCCAGTCAGTGGACAAATAAAAAATTAACAAGTCACATCCAAAGGAAATGGAATAAAAAGTTAAAGTTTAGAGACATTTCAATGCATCAAAAATTCATTACTTAAATAAATTTAATGGTATTATATAGTTTCAAACGTATCATCATTTAAATTTTTCACTTTATTTGCTCTATTCATAGCCTAGGGCTTGGATTTTAAAATCAACACCAAATGCATTATTTTTACCTAAAATATGTAGTATTATATACCATTGGAATAAGCAGGAGATAAATTTTCCATTTTTGTGGTTAGTTTTTACATAAGTTTTCAACAAAAGAAGCTACATGAAATTTTATGAATTTGGAGCTTTCTCAACATTAATGCATTTTTATTGTTTTAGAAAGGGACAAGATCATATTTAAATCAGATTTTGATATGATATTATTCATAAATAACCACCAAGAGAGAATTGAATATGTTTTGAAGGTAGTTTCAAGTGATGGTGTTTTTTTGGCAGTGATAGTTGAAGATTTTCATGGTAGGGGAAGATCAAGACAAGCCAAATCAGATTGGGGGCTCCTGCACACTTGATATCTATAAGATTTTCATTCAGGTGAGAGTTCTTGTGATTAATTTAAGGAGATATCAGATATTTTGCAAACAACATTAATTATATTTTATTATTAGTAGATAAAAGAAGAGATGGCTTCAACATCAGTAGTAGGGTCTCTGGTGAACAGATGGAAAGATCAGATTTAGATCTAGGGTTCTCCTCCTTGTCTCTATATTCTTCTTGTTTTCTCATTATAAGGGTTTCTAGTGTTGGAGAATTTTTTGACTACTATGATACCATAGTTGGTTGTAGTTTATGACTATGATGCCATTCTTAGTAGTCTCTCTATTATGAACAACAATAATGTACTTTCTTTGATTAGTTACCTAATACAGTCATTCATTTTGTACTCTTTGATACTTGATGTAATTGTTTTTGATGGAAATTATGGAAATGAATACAAAGTTTTATTGAATTTTTCATTCAAAAGTTTGTATCATATGTATGTGTTTTTAGTTTTCTATTTGACTATGTAAAAAGTGTGTACTATTTAGTTGCAACTTATTTATGGATTTGTATGTCATTATGTATCTTCTTGTTGAGTCAAGGACTTGAGTAATTTTCTTGATATACATTGACATGATTGAAAGGATCATAGGAGGGTTTGGTAAGTATGAATTTCATTTGAAGGTTGATGTATATTTTCAAACTAAATAGATAGATCTTATATCTAAGTGTATTAGTGTATCTTAGGTATCTTGGTGTGTGCTCTAATTCAGTTGATGCGCAATGGATAAGGGACTGGTCATCTTGAGAGATTGCATGTTCTCTATTATTGCATATTAGCGTTATGTTGTTTCAATCATTAATTGAATTTCAACTTACTATTTTTATGTAATGATGAACTAGTAGTGTTGGTTATTAATTATTCTCTTTTACTTTCCCTCTGGTTATAATTAGCTACTATGATCAAGAAGTTTATAAGAAAATCATAGAAGAACATTGACCATTTCTAATGTAGTGTATAGTTTTTTGAAGAGAAGACTATCAAATTAGTAAGGTAAATCCCTAAGGTTTGCATGCCTTGGCCCTATAGAGCCTAAAGTGTAGCGAGTCTTGATGACTCTATTAATGTTGGCCCAAAATTGAGATTTAGCCCTACTAAATATAGGATTTACCTGATCCGTAGGCTTGTCCTTGTCTTATGTTTCCTGGTATTAGGTTTAAACCCACCTAATATGTTCCTTACCCATAAGAATTCCAAAACTATGGAAACTCTACTAGGAGAGACACAATGAAACCACTATGGTAGTAAGGACTTGTACATTGCTTCTCATATTCCAACTAGATTTGTGTCTCTCAATTATGGATTATTCTTGATAACAGTAAAGTTGAAGATTGGTTATAGATAACTAAACATAAAGTGATATTGTGAATTTAAGAGTCAAGAATATAAGTGTTGTTGTAAATTTTGGACCAACTTGTTGTCTTATGCAAGCTGGGAAAAATATTTTCTCGCTTAGTGAGTGGTGGCTCAAATTTATTTCTCTATACTATGGCATCATGAAGTTGAGGGTATTGTGAAGGTTACAATAACTAGAGTGAAGATTTAAAGAAGTCATCCCAAGCCCTTGGCAATGGGTTTAAAGATAATGTGTGATGTTATGCAAGAGTTACTAAATAAAAATAAGATTTGAATCTATTTTTGTTCACAAAATTGAAGAGGTTTGCAAGCATCACATTTAAGGTATTTTCCAATTTCATAAAATTTCTTTTTCATGAAAATAAGTTGTACAAAAAGTTTCTCCATCAAGTGATATTCTTATCACTAAGCAGGAGAAGTGTTTAATGCATCTCAACATTTTCTATGAAATATTATTTCACAAATGTTTACACTTTGGAATATGTTAGACATTGAATTGGTATATTAGTCTTTAGATCTACTGCAAGTTCTAAATTCTAAAAGTTATTTTGGTGAGTTGTAAGTTTGAAAGAGATGGCAGATTTCTTTTCACCTAGTATGTAGCCCATTGACAAAAATCATAGATCTATCTCTGGCAAGAGGTATATGCGATTACTTTTTGTATGATCTTAGAAAAAATTTGCCTAAGTTCAGTGGGAACCATTTGGATCCAACCAATAAACATATTCAAATGTCCAGTGATTTGATTGGAAATTTTTCAGATTTTTCATAAAGATGTGCATATGAAGTTGTTTGCTCAAACTTTAGAAGGTGATGCTAGAGATTGGTTTCCCTTTCTACCAGCATGTTCTATTTCATTTTGGGGTAAGTTATATTCATCCTTCATGCAACAATTCAAGGAAAGGGTAAGAATTTCTAATCCTTCTGAGAAGTTCTTTAAAATTCAAATTAGGAATGGTGAACTTAGTCATGCTTTCAATATAAAAAATGCAAGAACCTTGAATGAGATTCCTAAAAATTACAGATCGGATTATCAAGTGTGTCTAATAGTTTAATTAGATTTATTTGGTAAAAAATTTAGCTATCATTTGATGGATAAAGTGCCCAAGACTTTGTATCAGGCATTCATGATAGTAATGGAGATTGAAAATAATGAAAGGTATGGACTAACTAGGAGTCATTTCCCTAAGGGTGTTTTCATGCATGATGAAATAAAAAATAAAGCCTACTATCATTTTGAGTATTCAAATGTAGATCAGTGTATAGGTTCCCCTACTATTGTAGATAATCTTGTTAAAATTTTAGAATAAAAAATATGTTAATTTGAAGTTGAAGTCTGTTTGTTTTGAAAAGGAGAGATGATCATGTTCTTTCTTAATAGAATGCACATATTTGTAGTATTTTAGTAGTAGATGATATGGTTGATTCACTTGATAAGCTATATATGCAAGATTAAATTTTAGTTTTTTCTTCTCTTATTGATGATTTTCTTTGTGTTGAGAATGTAACTAATCATGAAGTTGCAAGCCATTCATGTAAGTTTTATATGGGTGAAGAGGTTGAAATTTGTGTTTCAAGTGATGTGAACAATGTTGTTGATCTGATGTGTTATGAAGAAGCATCATATAAAGGAGATGATGAGAGTGGTTACTTGAATAAAATTGAGAACAATGATATTATATATTCGTCTTCACGAGTCTGATGCAAATTGGGAAGAAGAGAGCAATGAGGAAAGTGAGTGTCCTTATTCAAGTAAGGGTATCGCTCTTTCTTGTAGATCTGAAAAATGAAATTTCATCTCTGAGTTGTATGAATTAGCATGCAGTTGAAATTATTGTAGAGGATTTGTTTAAACAATATGATGACAAAGAAATTATTTACAAAGATGAATTACCTAGTTGTGTAGATAAATTCCATGAAGCTACAAGTAATTGTAATAATTTGTATGCAAGTATTTTTAGGGTTATTGCATCAAAGCCTAGTGATGAAATAAGAGATGATTGGTGGGAGAGTCATTTGAATCATCTTAGTGAAGACAATGTGAGTAATCTTGATTTATATTCCACATGCTTAGTTCATGAAGTGGATGTTGCATCTTCAAGTAATGATGATGATGATGGTTCTGATTTTTATTCTTCACATGCTAAAACTTTTCATAAAAATGATGTTGGAAATGTTTTCAAGGTTTTCACTAATCTATTGTATGGTGACGATTTTGGTATTGATCAACACATCACTTGTTGTAATGTTTACAAGGGAGCTCTATATGAAATGAGCAATCCACTTTTTAAAGAGCACATGGAATGTTCAGAATTGGTTGAGGCTGAGCTTGATGGTGATACATTGTCTTACTCATGTCAAAGATCATATTGTTATTTTACTAGGTATGATAGTGATTGTGATGATGATAATGCATTTTTTGATGATGGTAGTGAGGTTTTGGATGAAGGTGTTAATGAAAATTAGTCTGCAACTTACAAGAGATTTTATGATGAATGCTATGATATGATGACTAATCAATTGCTGATTCTGAAGAATCACTAGAGAGCCCTAGATTAGTTTTAGATATTGACATGGATGAGAGTTGTAAGTATAAATATGAATACTCATTTTAATAACAACTGACTATACATAAAGATACACAATTTCATGATGCGTTTGATCTTTTTCCCCAAGTTGAGTATGATTTTTTCACATTCAAAATTGATAGCGTGCATAATTCATTTGACAAAGAGAAGTATTATTTTGTTCCTAATATATTTGAGTATGCTAACCCATATTTTAATAGTGAGATTATGTGAAGGATGTTCCTAGTATGCACTATGAAAGTTAGGATAGTTATTTTGTTTTACCAATTGAGTTAACTAAGAATTCTATTGTATTTGGTGAAACTAGTGAAAATATTTTTTCTATCTTACCTTAGGAAGATGTAAATTAAAATCAAGTGTTTGATAGAGGTAAGAATCTTTGATAAGATTTGGTGGCCATCATTTTGTATAATTAGATTAGTTTCCCTCTTTTCAATAAGTTGTTCAAGAAATTTTTAAGTGTGGTCTATTTCTTAAGAAATTCTAAATCCTTGCCATGCCTACAGGGGGCATGCATCCCTAGAAAGAGCCACTATTGGGACTAAAAATTGCATTCATGTTTTGAGGATCATTCCAAACTTTTGAGTTTATTTTGAACCTTATATGCGCTTATCTTGCATGTGTACCCAGCTATCACTTTAAGATTTAAGAGATGTTTAGTGTTTCCAACACCTTGCATTCAGCATGTACTTGCATCATATAATGATAAACTTCAATTCAGAGTCATTCTGTGAAGTTCTATTTTGAGCTGTGTTCATTTCTGCAATTTTGGTTGTGTCAAAGTAGATACAAGAAGCCTAGCTTACATTTGAATATCTTGTACCCAATAATTTTTCATGACTCATTGCTTGGAGAGTTTTATTCATCTATATCAAATAATATATTTTTCAATTTTCATGTCATTTAGATATGTTTTGTCTATGTTTTGAATCCCTCAAAGTTGGCTAATTATTGTTGCCACGATGATGCAAAATTGCCCTAAATTCTAGGAGGCCTTATTTGACTGATTGTAACATTGACCCAGTTGATCATAATGATAAAATTGATTTTTCACTACATTCTAGAGATCACACACTTTCTAATTTCTAGATTTGATCTTATGATGAATCTATTTCATCAATTTTTAAACATGATTCCAAATGTAAGTTATAATGTTTTATAGGTGTCATAAAGTGTAGATTGATTAGCGCCCCTATTCAGGATGTCATAAATATGTAACCCTGAATTATGAGATCAAATGGCCTATATCAAAATGTTCTAATCTAAAAACTCTCTAAGTGTATTAGTTCACAAGACTTGGCCAATCCATCTAACCACTTTTCCAGATCCTTTCTAGTTGCAAAAATCACTTTCCAATCACTGTTCCCTATTTTACAAATCTGAGTACCTCATTTTGTGTGCTTGCTGAATGAACCCTATTATTTTTCATGAGCCCACATCATAGAATTATATTTCCCTCATGATAATAAACTAATTCCCTAGTTTTCATGCTTCCAATTATCCATTTGACCTGATTTCAAAGCTAAAACTGAATGCACTTTCTTGTTTTCTTGCATGTGTGTTTGCAAGCAGTTTCAAGTGGGAAAATTTGATGGTTACTATATTTTGAACATAAAGTCACCATTAGGTGAGATCTAATGAGGAAAGAGGTTTTGGAATAAAGAATTAGTATGACAGATCTCTAGGTCAGATTCGTGGTCTCAGTTAGTGTTTAAAGCTAGCCTCAGAGGCTTTTAGGCATAAAATCATAATTTGTGAAAACAAGGAAAACAAGTTTTGAATAATTATTTAGAACTAAAATTTGATTTCAATTAGTACCAAAATTGTAGTGGATCAATTTGAGGTGTCAGTTATTTTAGTCAGAAAAAATTTAGCTGTACCCACTATCGCGCCTAACTATTTCTCTTGGTTTGATAGAGGGTTATGGGGTTTTCAAGATTCTTAAAGAGGTTTAGTGTTTTAAATATTTTTTAAAATTATTAATATATACATGACACCATTTGAAAGGAAGACATAGGAAGTCACAATACATAATGAATAGAAGGGGGATGTTTATGAAGTCTTGATTCTTGTATACACTCACCAATGATTTCCTTTGTAGAGAGCTATACGAGATTTTCTTATATAATGGACAAGGTTTCATTTTTTAGGGTAAACAAGGTAAATTTAAAGGTGGATTTGAAATAAAAGGTATGTTTTCTAGGCCATCTAGTGTATTATGATTTTTAGATGGACCCATAATGTATTGTCAAGGAGCAACTTTTGAAGATTATTTTGGGGATATTAATGAAAACATAAGTATTGTTGTGTGAGCATGAATAGACATGAATAGAACATAGCATGTCAAATTATAAGATTTTAAAATTTGTACCATGGAGAAAATCATTTCCTATTATGATTAAAGGGCCATTGACCTCTTGGGTCTACCTCTCAAACAACTTTCAATGCTCAACAATTCATGTGCTGGATATGAATCATAGAAAAAGCTAAAGCACCAATGGATGAGTTGGGAAGTTGATAGGTTTTGTGAGCAGTCCATGAATGAAGAAAGCATAACTAGTATAGGATATGGTGATGCGTTAGTTCAAGATAAAGAGCTTGAGATTAATGGGGATGTTGTATTAGTACTACATGCTTGCAATAATTTACCTAAGAAAACTAGCTTTGGAACACCTCAAAATGGTGAACTATATGAATCTAATCATGTAGATGTACAACTAGATTGAGTTTACATAAAGGAAAAGTGTGAGGCTTTTGAAAATGGAAATACATCATTATCTTTAATGATAATGTAGATCATGATTTCTTCATAGAAAATGTGAAGAATCCATTAGGGACAATCCAAGTGGGGACTATTCACCATCATGTAGAAAGTTAGGGCCTTGAGATTATGTAGGATCTTTGTGGAGTAGGGTAATCAATAGGTGGGAGTTAGAGTAGAGCTCAACAAGAGAGGCATGAGTAGAGACCATGTTAAAAGGAAAGATGCAGAGCATCCATGACAGGGCAAGGAATGTTTTTTCTGTAGGTCTGAGGTAGGTTTGGATATCTTAGCCATTGCAGATGCTCATTTCTACTACCTAATGGAGCATTGAGTTCTCAAGTTGTGGTTTCCATTTCTTGTCCAAATTTTGCAAAGGATATTTGAATGCAACCTGCATTCATGCAGGCAAGCCTATTCTCCATGTAAATTTCATAGGTTTTGTTTCTTTTCTGTTTAAGGATTGGAATGCACTTTCCAAGGCCTTAGAGTTAGGTAGTAGTGGTTTATATGTTAATGTGAAGAAATTGGTGAGCAAAGTTCTACATTCTAAAAGATAAATTTGAAAGGGTTAATCTCATATTCATTCTAGGAGGAGGTTTTCATACTTTAGAAGTATGAACACAACATCATTATGTGTTTGAAGGATGTTCTCTTGAGAGACAAGCCTCAAGCAAAGAGGAAAATTTTTGACTAATCAACCTACACATAGACTAACATGTGGCATCTCCAAGTGGCTATTGTAAGATCAAAGGTCTTTTGGATGAGCCTTAAGATACTTCAACAAGATTCATTTTTGGTGTAAGATCATGAGGAAAATTGAATAGACTTCAGATGTTATGATAGTTACCTTGACCATGAGATTGAGAGGTCTAGGATGGAAATGATATGATGGTACAACAAATCTAAGATTTTCATAAAATTGTAAGTGATAAGTTAAAGTGGTTTGATGCTATGATTGGAGATGGAATCATAAGATTAGGGGAGGAAAATTATAATGTCAAGATGATATGATTTAATATCATAATATCTTAGTTTCGTAACATCATAGGGAATATTTCAAATTTTGTGAAGAAGGTGTGGGTCTCACCCAAGTAGTCCACAAATAAAAAAATGACAAGTGGCATCCAAAGTCAAAGGAAAAGGGCTAACAAATTAAAAATCAAAGATATTTCAATGAATCAAAAATTTAAAAGTTAAGGATTTAAATAAATTTAATGATATTAAATAGTTTCAACTACTTGGTCATTTTAATTTTTTTAATTTTATTTTCTCTGTTCATAGCCTAGGGCCTGGATTTTTGAATCAACACTAAAGGCATTATTGTTACCTAAAATATGTAGTATTATATACTATTCTAATTGACAGGAGATAAATTTTCCATTTCTACGATAAGTTTTTGAATAGGATTTTAATAGAAAAAGCTACAGAAAACTTTATGACTTTGAGTCTTTCTTAGTATTAATGCATTTTTATCATTTCAGAAATGGATAAGTTCATATTTTGACTAGAATTTGATATGATATGATTCATAAATGACCAACAAGAGAGAATTGAATATATTTTTAAGGTAGTTGCAAGTGATGGTGTTTTGTCGATAGGGATAGTTGAAGATTTTCATGATAGGGGCAGATCAAGACAAGCCAAATTAGATTGCGGGGCTCCTACACACTTGATATGTATTAGATTTTCCTTCATGAGAGTTCTTGTGATTACTTTAAGAAGATATATCAAATATTTTGCAAACAACATTATTTAGATTTAATTGTTGGTAGATAAAAGAAGAGATAGTTTTAATAGCAACAACATGAAGGGTCTTAGGTGAACAAATGGCAAGATCAAATTTAGATTTGGTCTTCTCCTCCTTGTCTTTATATTCTTCTTCTTTTGTCATTGCAAGGGGTCTAGTGTTGGATAATTTTTTGACTACTATGATATCTAGTTGGCTCTAGTTGATGACTGTGATACCATTCTTAGTAGTCTCTCTATTATGAATAGTAGCAGTGTAGCTTCTTTGATTAGTTAACTAATATAGTTATTCATTTTATACTCTCTGAATTTTGCATATACTTGGAGTAATACTTTTTAAGGAAATGAATATAGAGTTTTATTGAAAGTTTCATTATGAATTTTGTCTCCTCTATATGGGTTTATAGTTTTATGTTTGACTATGTACAAACTGCATACTATCTAGTTGCAAATTGTTTTTTGAGTTGTATCCCATTATGTATCTTGTTGCTGAGTCAAGGACTTGAGTAACTTGGTTGATATACATTGAAAATATTGCATCGATCATAGGAGGGTTTCATAAGTATGAATTTCATTTGAAGATTGATGTCTATTTGCAAAGTGAATAGATAGATCTGATATCTAAGTGCATTAGTGTATCCTAGGTATCTTGGTGTATGTTCTCATTTAGTTGATGTCCAATGGATAAGGGACTAATCACCTTGAGATATTTCATGTTCTCTATTGTTGCATATCAGGGTTATGCTAATTCAATTATTAATCAAATATCAATTTACCATTTTTATGTAATGATGAACTAGAAGTGTTGGTCATTACTTATTTTCTTTCACTTTGTCTCTGCTTATAATTAGCTACTATGATCAAGAAGTTTATAAGAAAAACATAGAAGAGCATTGACCATTTCTACTATATGGCATAGTTTTTTAAAGAGAGGAGTATCAAATTGGTAAGATCAATCCCTAAGGCTTTCCCACATTGGCCCTGCAAAGCTTGAAGTGTATTGAGTCCTCATGAATTTGTTAATGTTGGCCTTGAACTAAGATTTAGCCCTACTAAATATAGGATTTAGCTAATACTTAGGCTTTTCCCTATATTATGCCTCATGCTATTAGGTTTAAACCCATAAGATATGTTCCTTACTAGTAAGAACTCTAATAAAATGGTGGGTATTTGAAGTGCTCCTACACCAGTTAGGTCTCACCCTATTAAAGGATTTCAAAGCCCTAATTAAAGTGTTCTTGGTTAAAAGACTTCAAAATCTCCTACTTTAAATGTTCTACAAACAAAAATAGGCTTATGAAAAGATGGAGGAATCATTTCTTTATTCATCAATAAAAAATGCCAAAAGAATTCAATAATAGCCAATCTAGGGGGTAAATATTTAGGCAAAAGATGAGGAGGTTGTGGGCATGCAAACACTCTGATTAAAGTACACTCCTTAAATAAAAAGATAATCCCCCAGTTATGATCTAATTTGGATTTTTCATCTAAGAATATGGACCTAAGAAAAGTCTTCAAAACATTAGGTGCCCTAAAGAAAGTATGATCTAATTGCCTCATGATAGCAGAACTAAACAAATTAAAGAACTCAAGGGCATTTGAATAATATAAATCCTTATGCAAAATATGAGTCTAGAGTTGTATAGGTAACTCACCAAATTCATCAAAAGTTTGATCAACGAAGTCCCCACTAATGTATCCAATGTTGTTATATAGGATAAGGTGCATCAGTAATGAATAATGGTGGAACTTGAAATCTTTCAACTCTCCCTTCTTTGCATCACAAATCTACATGTGTATACTTTCAATGATGAAAGCCACATAATCATACTCCTTATGGTGGAAAGGGTCCTGTATATCACATGCCATCAAAAAAAGAGAACCATACACATGATCGTTTGCACCATCACTTCCCAACACCTCATTTAACCCATACACTATGTTTTTGAAATAATTTTTATACCTACTCAAAGTTGGAAAATCTCCCACCTTTTTTGGAAATAACCCTGCCTTTTTTACCCTATAAGGAATATGTGGCAGCATAACATTGTTCACAAAATAGGTTTTATTCCTGTTAAACTTTCCCTGCAAATCTGCAATGTCGATAGGTACATCCATCTGTCCCATTAATCCAAAGGCTTCAACAAAAGAAGTTTTGTCCAATGTGCATAATACACTCCCATCATTCCTATGAATTTTTTTGGTTACTGGATCATAGGAATTCATTAGGGTCTTCAACAAATCAACATCAATGAATACTTCTGGAAATATCAATTTGGCCATGTTTCTGTTCCATGGGTTATACACTAGCACATTTTTTGTTCTATTCTGATAGAAGTACATAAAAAGATCATAACCAATCACTCTAGGGCATTCAGCATCTCAAAAAAAAACATAAGTATCTCTAAAAATATGGTCATTTGCAAAAATAGCATTTAACAACCCTAGGAGGAGTTTTAGCAAGTCTTCTGCATGCTTGTTTGGTTTTGTGACCCTTGTCTTCTTCTCAGTCTTAGCAGCAGATTTTTTCCTTTTCCCTTCAAGTGTAACCCCTACAAGATCATCACCCTCATCTTTGACTTTGACTTCTTCTTCATACATCTCTTCAATTTCTTTTTTAGCCATGTTCTCTTCAAATTATATTTTGACTTCTTTGACGGCAACATAGAACATGCAAAGCTCTACAATTTTCAAATTTCAAAGTGGACCAGAAAACAAGCTTCTTCACAGTGGAAAACATGATGACATTCAATAAAATATTTGATATTTTAATCATCCAACTACTAGCTTTTTAATAAATTCAACATTAACAAGCTTTATAACTATTAAGACAAGTTGTCAGCAAGGTATATCAACCGCAAATTCAAAGCGCAATAGACCTTTACGCTCCTTTGCTTACAAAATCATTCATATGATTGGGAAGCCTCTAGCCAAACCATTTTGCTTCTATGAAAAACAAAACCATATCCCTGTAGAACATGAAATCCTTTATGTTGTTACACTATCGTATGAAATGCAACCATGGAAATGAAAGGAAAATGGTACTTCACTCTTATGTGAAACCCTACACCATAAGATCGTAAAGGGTAAACTTTAAGAACTTTGCAAATCCATTTCAAAAATTTGAAGGGAAACCTAGGGTTTTTGGACTTAGGACATTTCCATGGCTACGTTAAGGGACAAACCTTGAGAATTTAATAGAATTTGACAACACATGAAACAGGGCACAACTAGGGCAACCTAAAATTTTGAAAAAATATGAGGAATGAAAACACTAATCTGCTCAATTCAAAGACTTAAATGATTTTTCACCTAAAATTTCAGAATTTTTCTACACTGTGAAAAATCAGACCAACAATGGCTCTGTCTAGGAATGATAGACTACCTAAGTCTATGCAAGAATTCAAAATCTATGGAGGAGCAGACCACGTACTTGGTGCAAAAATGACAACTTTTTCAAAGGGCATAGGGTACACAAAGGAACAAAGAAACTAGACTATATAGAGACTAATTATAGGGATTTACAGAATATACAGAATGTAAAAAAACACTAGAAACCTTAAAACTACTATTCATGGAAAATAGATACTTTTAAGAAAAGTACCTCTTCAAGAATTGTCCATGAACTGCAAATCAAGAATATCTCCAATTAGATACTTGAGAAAATATGAATCTTCTCCATTTTTATCACAAATGTTATAAGGGCCAAGCCAGATTGGGTCAAATTTACCATACTTTCCCTTATCTTTGATTCTAGCATTCCACATCAGTACCATGTCTCCTATTTGAAACTTTCTCTTAATGGCCTTTTTATCATATAAATGCTTCATCTATGATTAGAGCTTAGCATTCTGAATAGAGGAATCTCTTCTTGTCTCTTCTAACTATCTAATGACATCCATTCTAAGTTGCATCTCATCAATGATACCATCTTCATATAGCTAAATGAACTTATACATTTTCCTTAGATTATTTTGGGGAAGTCTAGCCTGTATACGAGTAAAAGCATAGATCTGTGTCACCGTTTGTGATACAAAAACCTATTTTGGTCAAATCTCATTTCTCTATCAAAACTCAATTTAAAAAAAAAAACTAAAAATACCCTTCTATAGATTTCAGATTCAATATCATCATTATATAATTTTTTGAGTGTTTTGATTAGTTATAATATGCTACAATCTAAAAATATTATAAGTCAATATTTCAACATTTTAGAAGATGCTCTCTCAAAAAATGAAAAAAAATAGTAAATCTTATCAAAAAAATAAAAAATATATATTTATCACTAGAGGAGAGCATCCTCTTCATGAATATGTAATTTTTTTTCAAGAAGGTATAGATTTGATAGGGAAGTTTTGACGGGAGGAAAAAACTGTTGGATTCTGACAAGGTCGAACTTGAGTACTTATAACAAAGAAAATATACATCAAAAATAATTATTTCTTTTTTTGTGCACTAGCTATACATGTCATCTATAAAATATAATCAAATCATAACAAAAAAAGATGATTTACACATACTTGTTTGACGGGAACTACATCCTATATTTTTTACAGTTAAAAAAGGGACTTCAAAATAAAATAAAATGAATAAATTCTTAGTCAAAAAAATAATAAAAATTATAGGCATAAAATTCATACAATTCTACACATTTCATCAGTTTACATCATCTTCATATTTTAAACGCAAATACCATTTTTTTTGTCATTAATGTTGAACTGTCACATTTTGATATCACTTTTCTTTATAAAAGGTGACACAGGTTTGTGCTTTTACCCATACCATAAACCAAATCAAATGGGGCACAACCAATGGTTTTCTTTATAGTAACCCTCTCAACCCACAGGGCTAATGGCAATTTTGAATCCCATGCCTTCTTGTTTTCCCCCAAAATCCTCTTGATGATCTTTAGTATACTCTTATTGCTAGACTCTATCTAACCATTCCCTTGAGGATGATAAGGTGAGGATGTATACTTTGAAATGCCATATTTTCTACAAAACTCTTTATATTCATCAGATCTAAAACACATGGCATTATCAGTTATTATCTCTTGTGGGAAACCAAATCTAGTTATGACATTGTTTAAGATGAAATTGATCACCACCTTGCTCATAGAATTCTTGGTAGGGATTTCTTCGACCCATTTAGTGAAGTAATTAGTTTCCACCAGAATCTATGAATTTCCACCACTAGACTTGTTTGAGATTTCACCTATGAAATCAATTCCCCACTACTGAAATGGTTCTTGTACTTCTACAGGTCTTAATGGTAAATTCCCAAAACAATTTAACTTTCCACTGAATCTTTGACAAGTGTCATAGGTCTTAACCAATTCATGAGCATCCTTGAAAAGTGTTGGCCACCAAA
Organism: Cupressus sempervirens; assembly: GCA_028749045.1. Lineage (NCBI taxonomy): Eukaryota > Viridiplantae > Streptophyta > Pinopsida > Cupressales > Cupressaceae > Cupressus > Cupressus sempervirens. Next base: position 803,586,765 of record CM053793.1, read on the forward strand.
AACTAGATCTAAAGACTTTGTGGGCTTTGGTTTTAGCCATGTAATGAACTCCACACACACCTTCATGCATATCCTTCAAAATTTTCACAGCCTCAGTCTCATCTACACATTTCAAAAGTACTCCTTCCATGTCTCTCCACCATAACTGTCCTTGCACTATAATATACCTTATAGCCTATAACTTCAAGGCTCTTTTCTGATTGTCTATTAATTTTGGTGGGGACTTCATATTCTACAAATAATAAATCACATCCTTGTACCAATTTGAGTTGTCCATATCACAAAGGTTTTCTCTGCAATTATCATCCAATTGATTAATTTGGTTTGCCTCTAGGTTTTCTTTTGCCATCAACTTGGCCAAACCTTGACCTCTGACCAATTTAGTAATCTGGATGTCAATATTGAATTCTTATATTCTATTGATCCACCTACACCTCCTGCCAGATACTTCTTGTTGTGAGAAAATGTCTTTCACAATAGCAGTAGGGACAAAAGAAACAACTGTAGCTCCCATTAAATAACATCTAAAAGCCTTCACTCCTTTGACCAATGCATATGCCTATTTTTCATTAATATCATACTTTAGCTCAGCTTCTTGCAATGGCTTGCTAATGAATGTAATTGGTTGTTCATAACCTTCTTCATTTTTTTGTAATAGTAATACACCAACAGTGTAAAATGAGGCACAAGAAAATATATGCATTGGTTTTTCATAACTAGGAGCTCTGAGAACAAGGGCATCTTTAATAGCTTGCTTAATTTTTTGAAATTCAATATTGGGTTCACCATCCCACTTTATCTTAGATCCTTTTTTTAGCATTCTTGATATTGGCCTACTAATACCTACAAAATTTATCACAAATCTCTTAAGAAAGTTGATCTGTCCAAAAAATGACTAGATGCCTTTAACACTCTTGGGTTTCTAAATCTTATCTATTGCTTCTACCCTTTCAAGATCAATCCTCACTCCATGCTTGCCAACTAGATGTCCTAACAATTTTCCTTCAGTAACACCAAAGTTACATTTCCTTGGATTTAAATATATTCCATACTTAAGGGCTCTGATAAATACCTTTTCTAGGTGCATGCAATGATCATTTTCATCCATGGAGTAAGCAGGTAAAATCATCCTAATACATAGCTAGAAATTTGTCAATAATATCAGTAAAAGCCACATCCATAGCCCTTTGGAAAGTAGCTCCAGCATTCGTAAGCCCAAAAGGAATTCTAACATAAACATATGTACCCCATGGAGTGGTGAAAGAAGTCTTAAACTATTCTGATTTTTTGAAAACCACTTGATTATATCCTGAAAACCCACCCATCATGGACTTCAATTCTGAACTAGTGACCCTTTGCAACATGGCTTCCATATTGGGTAAACCATAATTATTTTTTAATGAAGATATGTTGAGATTCCTGAAATCAACACATAACCTTATATCTACATGTTTGTTTCTTATTGGTACTAGATTGGATACCCAAGAAGAATGTCTAATAGGCTTTATAATCCTAGCATCTCTTAACTTGATCAATTCTTCTTGTATTTTGGGAGCCAAGGTTTGATTTATTGGCCTTTTCTTTTGTCTGAAAGGCTTAGCATCTTGTTTCAAAGGGATTTCATGTTGAAATAGATCTTCCCTATAGGCCTTTAGATCATCATACGACCATGCAAATAGATGTCTATATTTCCTTAGCAGATCTATCAAACCCTGTCTTATCTTAGGACACAATTTTTTACCAATATATACCTTCTTAGGGGTTTCTTTAGTTCCCAAATTTATCTCCTCCAAATCCTTAGCATTATATTCACTAGTATCTAGTTGAGATCTATCATAATTGTCAAAAATAGTTTCCAGGACAACTAAACCTTTTGGTATCTTGTTTTTTTTCAATTGCACAACTTCTTGTCCAAAAATAGTATCTTTTCCATCTATGCTTTCTACATATGCTACACAATCAATTTCTTGCCCTAGTAACATATACTCACAATTCAAAAACCTTAAAATATCTTTATCATCCTCAAATAATTGCCAATTTTGGACATTGTCAAGAACAGAAGGCATGATTTGAGTTTCAATTTTACATATACTAGCAAATGTAATATCATCAGGTTTTATTGCTATATTTTCTAGAAAACCTATCATCTTATTGTTGGATCTATCCTTCCAAATTATCCCAAATGCATCAAAGCACTCAATCATGTACCATACTACATTTCTATACTATTTTAACCTTTTATTCTTTGACACATAAACATTTCTCACCTAGGATGTAATTAACTCAGAATCCCCTATTACATGTATACATTTTATCCCATGATTATGAGCTAGTCTAAGTCCTAACAAAAGAGCCTCATATTCTGCTATGTTATTAGTACAGGAGAAATTCAATGTGAAAGAAAACTTGTAAGTTATCCCAACATGAGAAATTAGTAAAATACCTGCACATGCTCCATCTTTGCAATAAGCACCATCAACGAACATGGCGCATAAGTCACCTTTATCTGACTCTGTATCAACTTCCATTTCTATCTATTAGGACCTCAACTTTGAATGCATTAACATCTATATCCACAAAAATTTTCATATCATCCTCAACTTCCTTTACTATCATATATATGCTTTTTGGTTCTCTATTGATCTTTATAGAATTTCCATCAATATTAAAAGTGGAAAATGATAGGTCACATTGTAAACTTCCTCCCATGGTAGCACTCCATTTTCTAGATAATAACATGCCATATTGAGGTGGTATGTCAACAACCAATACACTCATAGAGATTTCTTTATTTGGACATCCTGTCAATCTATAGGGTAGGGCACTAATAGTGCCTATGACTATAACTTCCCTCTTATCCATGGCACAACATGTTCCTTGAGTAGTGTCAACCTTTAGACCTAATTCTTTCATTATCTCAAAAGGCATAATAGTACTAGAAGCACTAGAATCAATCATACAATTCTTTAATGTCTTACCATTCACTAAGATGCTTAAGAAAAATGGTTCAAAATTTCCCAAAATTCATTGACAGAGTTCTCCAAAAACATCTAAGGAATCTGAGATACAACCACTTCAGTATCCTGTTCCTTGACCTTTTCTTTTTTCACTCTTTTGGGAACATGATTTTCATTACATTCTTAACTTATCTTTACATCAATATTCCCCAACCATGATATGGCTTTATCTCGATGCTCTGGGATTCTCAGTAACTCAGACAAAGGAACCTTAATATTAATTTGAGACAAAACAACAAACATATCTATAGAAGAATTAGAAAGGTTATCATTACTCACATTCCCTTTCTCATCATGCTTACTCAAAGTGTTCAAAGGATTATGATGACTCTTATCTTGCTCAATGACATTCTATGATATCTTCCCATCTCTTTTCTTAGAGATATTATCTGAGCACTCTATATCCTTAGGGTTGCCCCCTTTCCTTAGTTCCCAGTTTTTACTTGCAAATTTACCCTTCATAGTAAGGGACTCTTTAGGTTTTACAATTTTCCCTTTCTTATGGTCTATCCCCTTTATGAAAATACTACCCACCTTATTTCCCTCATTTCCTTGACCCATACTTCTAGTTTGAACCTAAACCACCACATTAGCAGTGATTTGATCAATTTCTTCTCTAGAGGGTTTTCTTAGCGTCACTTCTACCTTTGAACCTACCATGTTACACACATTATCCTCAACATCACTTTCATCAAAAAATACTTAATGCCGATTGACACCATGAAAATATCTCTGATCATTTACATCTCTGTCACAACCTTCATTGTCAGAAAAATGTGAATCAAACATGTTACATCCTACGTCATCATTGGTTTCCTCCTATTCCTAACATTTTTCCACTGCATTTTGATTTCTAGAAAATGACGAAGCTACTGCACAATATTCAAGGGCATGAGGTAGTTGACAAGTAATACACCATGTAGGTTTAGTAGTGAATTCAGGATCATCTACCAAATTTATAGAGTTTTTGGATAAAGGAGCAGGGGTCACTTTTTTATTGGTGTTCTTGGGGGAGGAACATTAGGTTGACCATCCTTCCAGGTAGTACTATAAGGGAAATTCTACAATCTATTTTGTCTACTGAAATTTGATTAGTAAGGGACCCTATTTTCAGTGGGATTCCTATCATTCTTTACTTGAGGAAGATTCAAACCTTTTATAACATTTAGAATTTGACTCATTTCACTAGGCTCTTTCTTTTTCCCTCCAGTAGCTTTATGTTCTTCCTTTCTATTTCCCTTATTCCCAAATAACCTAGGATCATCTCTTTTTCTTTCTAACCTCCTTGAAATCATTAAGTTATTTTCTATATTAATAGCAATTCTAAAAGCATCTCTTAAAGTCCTAGGCTCCTTATCCTTAAGTTGGTATGCTATTTTACCATAAAAAGAATTTAGATAAGTAATCAAATGTACCTTGTCATCAATTTGCATGGCTTGCATTAGCTTGTACATCCTTTTCTAGAATTTAGTGTTGGATTCAGTAACAGATTCATTAGGCAACCTCTTAATCTTATTGAATTCACTCAAAATATAACTCTGATTTTTCTTGTCACCATATTGCTCTTTGAAACAATATTCAATATATTTCCAATCAACAATAAATAATTCAAGGAGCCTCTTGAACCATTCTCTAGCATCTTTAGTTAGTGACTGAAAAAAAAACTTCATAATGACATCTTCAGCCTCAACCTCATAATCACTCATCATATCAAGAAATCTCCTCAAATGGTCCTCACAAGAAATAACATTATTTCCATCAAATTTAGGCAATCTTTTCCTCATTTCTTGTGGTATAGGATTAGGAAAACTAGGGATCCCATCAAAAAATATTTTCCTATAACCTTTTAAGTGGACAGGTCTCCTTTGTACATCAATCTTAAGCTAATCAACATTATCTTTCTTATTATTACTCATAGTGTTACTAGTGCTAGCATCACCAATAGATTTGTTGAGATCTACTTTCTGTGAAGATGAAGACAATAAAGAGAAAGGTATCCTAATAGTATTATAATTTTCATCATTAGATCCATCACTATCTTTAGGCAGAGTTGTAGACTGCTTCTTGGTATTTTCCAGGAATTTGATCTTATTGTTCATTTAAGCTATAGTAGCCTCATTTTCTGTAATTTCCAATTTCTTGGCCAAAGCATCCCTTTCTTTCCTTCTTTTTTCCAATTCAATATTAGAGAGTGATATAGAATCATGGATCTGAACTATCTTCACTGGCTCATTGATCTTAACACCAATCTCCTTTTGTTTTCCTTTGTCCTTAGTTGCTACAACAAGTTCCATATTCTTTATTCCATTGTTATCAACTTCTAGGGCAGCATAGTCTTTAACCTGTTGTATTACAAGTCCCTCTAGATTCATTTTTTGAGTTTCCAGCAACTTCTACTCTTGCCTCCTAATTTTTTCAACTTGTCCAAAAATCTCAAGCTGTCGTGCACTAGCTGCTATCTCATTCTTCTTCTTTAGAGCAGCAATTCACCTTAGTAATTCTTGTTTTTCTTCATAGTTCTTCGTAATTACTTCTTCCCTTTCCTTTTGAAATTTCCTATTTATAGCTTCTTTTTTAGCAAGCTATGCTTTCAAAATTTCATTCTCATCAGGATCAAGGATAGTGAACTCAGACCCAGATGTCTTCTCATCATTAAAACTTTCAATTTCTAGGTGTCTAGGTCTGACCTTCTCAGGGGAATAACCTAACATGAAAGGGTTTGTACTACACTAGAAAAGATTGTTACTAGTCCTACCTTCTAGACTAACTACATGTGGTTGCCCAATCTTCTCCTGGCATATCATTTGAAGGGTATTATAGAAATCATCATCGAACAAAATTGGATGAGATCTTGAACCTTTGGACAATGACACTGTTTCAACAATAAAATGGTGAGCACTATCTTTACCTACTACTTGCTCATGTGAATAACTTCCTTTCTACATCTAGTTTCCCTTCACAGCCCAATTCTATCTTCCTCTAGGAAGGAGATCAATTTGTAGTTTGATGGCTGGGTTTTTCCTCACATTTTCCTGTGTATTTCTTTTATTCTCAATAATTTGCGACAACAATTTTCTTAATCTTAACACTGGTTAAAACCTTTTCAGTCTCCACCCACTCTATCAGAATGGGAAAAAGAACTGAATAGATGATAAATCTTTTAGTGATAATCTCGAGCAAAATGTATACAAATTCCAAATCCATGCGAAACTTTAGCATAAAATCTGCAACTCTACCCAAGGGGACATAGATCTCTAATAATTAACTTTTTATGACAATACTAAGTGTAATTCCCTAGCAAAGTCACCATTTTTTTGGTGTTTCAAACTACTGAACAACAAAATATTCAATGCCAGAATGATAACACTCATATAACCTAAGGATCAACTAATTCCTATCATTAGCTACATCAGTAAACCGTTTGGACCCAACTTCAACAAAACCAAAGGATGGTTTCCTACTCTTTTGGCTCTGCTAAACCAAGGTGGGTGTACCTAGGGATAATTCTAATGCAAACTGTTGTGTAGAGATTCTTTTAGGTTCATTCTTATTCTCATCTATTACCCACTAACACATGCGCAGTTTACTTCAATTCTTTCAATATTCTCAAACTTTTATGCATCCCTTATTTGCAGATCTGGTCATAATTCTCCTAGGATTTACAAATATTTATGGAAATAGTAGCTACCTAAGATGTAGAGAATAGATATAAATGATTATTGACCAGCACTTATAACCTTAAACACAATTGAATGGAAAATGATTTTGATTTTAAAAATGTTTTGATATGCAGCAGCATAATTTATCCTTGTACACTTTTGAATTATATGACCAGTGCCTTATCCATTGTGCAAAAAATTGACTATTGGTGAGGGATCTAATTCAAATAACTTGTAAATGAATTAATCAGTTGTAATTACACATTTCCATTCTGATGAGATATCCTTTCTATAAACTCAAAAACCCTACTGACTTATTGAAGCATTTCTATAGTTCCTTGAATTAAAAACAACTGTGATATCAGCATACAACCCATCCAAATTGCATTCAGCCAAATTAAACCTTATTTAAAATGACTTCAAAGTAGACAAACACATAAAAAGGAGACATTAATTGATGACACAAATATACTATAAATACCCCTTTATATTATCCTTTTAGATGACTAATACAATCACCAATAGAAAACAATTGAAAACCCATAAAAAATTACCTTGTCTATCATTTCAATATGTTATTAGAGAGTACAATTGGAGGTAAACTTAAAACACCTACATACTATTGGACCAACTGAATGTACTATTCTTGAGAAACACAAAAATTATAGAAGTGTTGGAGCATCAAATTGCCTTGAAAACTCACTTATATAAGCATGAGTTGCAACAAGCAAAGGGCAAATGTGATTGACAGGTGTCCTTTTACAATCAACGAATATACTAAACCTTTAAAAAAGTATCCAGACACCTTCATTCAAAAAGAAACATAAAATAGTTGTAGATGATAGCTGGAGCATGAAATCTTTAACTTTGTCTTTTTCTCTAACTACCCCCTGTTGGTAATGCTTTGATTTCTATGATTGCTTCCCAGAAAAATATTTCTCTTTTGGTGGGCCATTAACATTCCTTGACTATTGCTAATTCACTAACAGTTTTTTGCCACCTGGCATTGGTGATCACTTTCCCTTCTATGATAAACCTATTCATTTTAGTTTCAAATTTGAATAGGGTATCAATTAGTTCGTTGAAGGTGCACTCATCAACCTCAGTGAAGAAAATATGTGCCACCTATGGAAAGTCTATAATATGATCAAAAGAATTAGATCATTCATCAAAATTTATTAACTTGTCATCAAAATTAATAACATAAAGAATTAAAGAATAAAAACCACTTGTCAGCACTTTCATTTTTCTTTGAATTACTGCTAGCTTCCTTGTGAAGATTTGCAATAAGTCTTTCACTTTATCCATACCTTCCTTCATAGTAATAACTTTAACTAGGATATCTAGCTTCTTGGCTAACAAGGGTATCAACCTGTCAAAGAATTGCATATATGAACCCCATTGTTGAAAAATTGGCTCAAGCCATCCAATTTCATCCTTGTATACCTATTCTGCAGATTGTAGATTGATGAATGCATTATAAGCATCTTGAGATATTCTTTTCAGAATGCTTATTCTATGCTTTAATACATTTATCAAGGCAATTTTATTGGTGGCACTATCTGATTGGGAAACTTTTGTTTCCACATTAATCACAGGCACTGGCATTGTTACCCCTATAGGCATTTCTTCTATTTGGGCCTCTGCTTCTACATTGTGTCTTCTTTCATCCTGTTGCCTTGGTGCACGTTCTACCTATACTACTACCTTGAGTTATTCTTTGAGGGATATTATTTATGTTTCCAAGATTTTAATTTTCTCCTCCAAATCTTCTATTCTTTGTTTGTATACATGGCTCATTTTGAGCTCTTCTTCATACATTTTTCTAATGTCAAGGCACTCATTGCACATTGCAGCTAGCTTATCCTCAATTTCATCAACTTTTTCCTCATTCATGAGGGTGAAGTGTTGAACCAAACTGGAAATCTCTTTCCCAGTAGTGCTCTCCAATGTCCATACAATCATATTACCCTACACAGTCTCCTCTATATCCATCATTTATGGCTTCCTAGTGTCAGGGGCTACACTCCATACTACTAGGATTTGTGTGTCTACATTGAAACCTGACCCTCTTTTAAAACCTTCACTACTAGTGGCTTCATAACTGATGGCCTTTTCTTGTTTTCTCATTTGATCCAAGAAAAAGCCCTTCTCAATATCCCAATGTGGTATTAGAATCATACCACTCCTATGTACCAACTCCCTGGCTTCTACAATAGTCCTTGTTTCAATCTTAGGATCATAAGCCAATAGTTCTCAACTAATTCATTATTCTTCTATGGATCCTCTCTGGCATGAGACTCAATGTGTGCTCATTTTGTTTGATTTTATAAGGAAAACATTTAAACTCTAATGATTTAATGAAATCATCATCTTCCATGAACTTTTCAGATTGAATGAGCCTATCATCCAATCTTGATGCTGCAACTTGAAGATCAGTAGAGGCCTTCCCTACTTTTGTAGCCCATTAGTGTAAATAATTTTTCCTAATATTAGAAAAATACTCTCTATTCCATGGCATTACTTTTAGGGCTCTTCTTACCACCTTTTCAAGGATGTGCATTGTCTTTTGTCTCTTATTTCCTTGTGGCAACTAGTTTGAAGCTGATCATTGCTCCTCTTCTAACTCAATCTCCAATTATGTATCTGGCTTAGGGGATTCTCTATTTACAGTGGCTTCCTCTCCCTCTGTCTCATGTAGCATTTGTGACATAATTTCATCAAAATTATCCATCATTCTTCTCAAGTTATTAGGATATGGAATCTCTATATAGAAACCCTTAGAATCAGGGTTGGTCCTCTTCAAAGCCTCCACCACTCTCCTTGTCTCCTCATATTTCCTCAATAACTCATCAGCCTCCCCTAGTGCTACTATATTAGCAATTAAGTCCTCTACAAGGATTGGCTTTCTTGGAGGTGGAATGTATCCCCTAATGGCCTTGACCTCATTGGTAATGTAATTGTTAGGGTCATACATCCCATAGGGCCCAGTAACAAATTTGAACTAGCCTAAATACTCACTTAATTCCTCAACTGCATTCTTGCCTATTTCAAAATCTGCTACTTTAAAGGTTCTACAAACAAAAGTAGGCTTATGCAAAGAGGGAGGGATAATTTCTTTATTCATCAACAAAAATTGCCAAAAGAATTCAATAATAGCCAATCTAGGGGGTAAATATTTAGGTAGAAGATGAGGAGGTTGTGGGCATGCAAACACTCTGATTAAAGTACACTCCTTAAATAAATAGATACTCCCCTAGTTATTATCTAATTTGGTTTTTTCATCTAAGAATGAGGGGCTAAGTAAATTCTTCAAAACATTAGGTGCCCTAAAGAAAGTATGATATAATTGCCTCATGATAGTAGAACTAAACAAATTAAAGAACACAAGGGCATTTGAATAATAGAAATCCTTATGCCAAATACGAGTCCAGAGTTGTATAGGTAACTCACCAAATTCATTAGAAGTTTGATCAATGAAGTCCCCACTGATGTATTCAATGTTGTTATATAGGATAAGGTGCATCAATAATGAATAATGGTGGAACTTGAAGTCTTTCAACTCTCCCTTCTTTGTGTCACAAATCTGCATGTGTATAATGTCAATGATGAAAGCCACATAATCATACTCCTTATGGTGGAAAGGGTCCTGAATATTACATGCCATTAGAAAAAGAGAACCATACACACGATCTTCTGCACCATCACTTCCCAACACCTTATGCAACTCATACACTGTATTTTTGAAATAATTTTAAAACCTAGTTAGACGCAGAAAATCTCCCACCTTTTTTGGAAATAACCCTACATTTTTCACCATGTAAGGAATATTTAGTAGCATAACATTGTTCGCAAAATAGGTTTTATTCCTATCAAACTTTTCCTACAAATCTGCAATGTCGATAGGTACATCCATCTGTCCCATTAATCCAAAGGCTTCAAAAAAAGAAGTTCTATCCAATGTGCATAATAAACTCCCATTATGCCTATGGAATGTTCTTGTTACTAGATTTTAGGAATTCATTAGGGCCTTCAACAAATCAACATCAATGAATACTTCTGGAAATATCAACTTGGCCATGTTTCTATTCCATGGATTATACACTAGCACATTTTCTATTCTTTTCTGATAGAAGTACATATAAAGATCATAACTAGTCACTCTAGGGCATTCAACATCACGAACAAAAACATAAGGGTCTCTATAAATATGGTCATTTGTAGAAATAGTATTTGATGACCCTAGGAGGAGTTTCAGCCAGTCTTCCGCATGCTTGTTTGGTTTTTTGACCCTTGTCTTCTTCTCAGTCTTAGCAGTAGATTTTTTCTTCCCTTCAGGTGTAAGCTCTACAACATCATCACCCTCATCTTTGACTTTGAATTCTTCTTCATGAATCTCTTCAATTTCTTTGTCATCCATTTTCTCTTCAAATTATGTTTTGACTTCTTCCACAACAACACAGAACACACAAAGCTCTACAATTTTCAAATTTCAAAGTGGACCAGAAAACAAGCTTCTTCATAGTGGCAAACACAGTGACATTCAATCAAATCTTTGATATTTTAATCATCCAACTACTAACTTTTTAATAAATTCAGCATGCACGAGCTTTAAAACTATTAATACAAGATGTCAACAAGGTATATCAACCTCAAATTCTAATTTGGGTGTACTTTTCAATGCTTTATTTTACTTGGCTATGGTGATTTTGTTCTTTTTTGCTTACCTGGCATGACACATCAGCTATTTTCTTTCAAATGACAGTCTCCCATTCTTATGCTAAGTCAAATCCTCAATCTTTGTAACACTGAAAATGCCCTTGATGGATCTCTATGATCTCTCAGAGATGCTTCAGCATTCCCTAGTCGTAAGAACGCAATGATGTTTGGGCACTGTGTTCAAACCCTTTTATGTTCTTACAATGCCCTTTACCCCATATGACCTTAAACCTTATCACTTGATATTTCCATTCTTATGATTCAACCATTCCTCATACAAGCGTAAAACCCTTGCCAAGGCTTTCCTTTTACCCTTTACGTTCACACGTGCACATATTTGTGGAAACCTTAAAAACTTCTTCTACATTGCTTCGCTTACTTCATTACCTGGGATACTATAAGGCTTCAAAATTTATCTTCCACTCATACACTTTTAGCTTTTCTCATATCATCGAAGAACCTTCTATATCTCTTTTATTAATCCTTTATGCCCTTACGAGTTACCTTTACCTCGTATGCTCAGAGAGCCTTCTCAACTGACATCCTAATATTACGTTTACCCTTTCTCATAAAAGGGTAAAGCCCTTTATCTTTAACTTCTTCACCTTTTACCATTTTACACTTATACACTGAGACTAAACTCATAACCATGAAGAAAGGATAAAATAGCCCTTCATTCATACGCTTACCTTGCAAGCGTAAGGGCATAATGACAAAACTACCCTTTTCAAATATCAACGACCTAGATTTGATCTTAGATTAAAAATAACATCACTGTTGATTTTGTGCACATTCAAAATTTATACTTTAAGTTATATGCCACACGAGCTAGGCCCATCTAATGTGGATGTCATGTCTTCATCTGATTCACTTGCACCAAGGCCCATCTGACAATTTAAAAGGTCCCACTCGACACCTTTTCTACTAAAACAGGGCTTTACGACTATCCAAGAACTCAAGAATGTATGCTTGTAAACACAATCAAACCCTACTTTTGTTGTTATGGAATCCTTTTACCCATGGAACTGTAAAATCTTTTATGCACCCTTTCAGATTGAGCTTTACGCCATGTTGGGGTATTATGCCCTTACGCTATCCATTGAAACATATATGCATAGATCACAACTCAATACCTCTCTACCCCTTCACTCAAACTACTTACTCAAAACCCCATAACAAGATTTTTCAAAGTGCAACAAACCTTTATGCTCCTCCGCTTACAAAATCATTCGTATGATCAGGAAGCCTCTGGCCAAACCATTTTGCTACTACGAAAAAAAAAAGTGTATCCCATAGAACATGAAATCCTTTACACTATTGCACTACAGTATGAAACGTGACCATGGAAACGAAAGGAAAATGGTGCTCTTCTCTTATGTGAAACCCTACACCATAAGACCCTAAAGGGTGAACTTTAAGAACTTTGCAAATTCTTTTAAAAAATTTGAAGGGAAACCTAGGGTTTTCAAACTGAGGACATTTTCATGGCTGCATTAAGGGACAAACCTTGAGAATTTAATAGAATTTGACAGCACATGAAATAGGGCACAACTAGGGAAACCTAAAATTTTGAAAAATATGAGGAATGAAAACCCTAATTTTCTTAATTCAAAGACTTAAATAATTTTTCACCCAAATTTTTAGAATTTTTCTACAATGTGAAAAATCAAACCAACACCATCTATGTTATTAGAGTATCAACCATCCAAGAGTTGAGATGCATGCCAAGAAACAAACTAACTCTTGAAGGTATAGTGGGAAGACTTACTACATTTGAGTTATCCAAATTTGATAACTACAGACTTGAGAATCTTGAATCTTCTTTTAAGGCCACGTTTTTGTTGAAAGACACTGAAGAGGTGAAACCAAAGAAGAAGAAAAGAAAGATAAAATATAAATCCAGTGATAGCAACATAGATGAAGAAGATGTGAAACAATTGGAAGCATTGGTAGCTAGAAGATTTCACAGAGGCAAAGGTAAATTCAATGGTAAGCTACCTATCATTTGTTTTAATTGCAATGAAGTAGGACATATAACTATAAGGTGCACACAAAAAAAGAACTATAGAGAAGGCAACAAGAACAAGAATAGAAGAGAAGATGATAGCAGAGATTACAAAGATGAAGGAAAAAGGTGCTACATTGTTGAAGAAGAGAATTCTCATGAAAATGATGATGAGGTAGTCTATGTAGCCATGAAGGATGAGTCAAATGAAGATGAGGTAACAACACTGGTAACCTATGTAAATAAGAATGATAGGTGGATCATAGATAGTGGATGCTCACATCACATGATAGGAGACAAAAGTAAGCTTGTTACCTTAACTGATTATGATGGAAATAGTGTTAGATTTGGAAATGATGCTCCATGTCTAATCAAAGGATTGAACCACAATCTACTGAGTGTTTCATAGTTAGGCAATGTGGGATGCAAAGTAGAATTTGGAAACAAAACTGCCAAAATCTATGACACTTATAGAGATCTGATTAGAAAAGGAGACCAAACTAGGAGTAATTAGTTTTACATAGATATGGAGGATGTTTCCTATCTTATTGTTAGATTTGATGATGTATAGCTATGGCATAAAAGGCTATGTCATGTCAACTTTGATAATTTTATTAGCATTAGAAAGATGAAGAAAGGCAGAGGTTTTCCTAAACTAAAGAAGCCTAACAATACAATATGCAAATAGTGTCAGCTAGGAAAGATGACCAAGTCAAGTTTCAAAAGAAAAGCCTATACTTCCAAAGAAGTACTAGAGTTAGTCCATACTAATTTATGTGGCCCAATAGAAGTGCAAAGCTACAAAGGAGATAGATATATAATGTTGTTTTTTGATGACTACTCTAGAATGATGAGTATCATGTTTTTAAAGAAAAAAATTGATGCATTTCAAATGTTTAAGTGGTATTTGGCCAGGGTTGAGAAAAAAATAGGGAAGAGTCTAAAGTGCTTAAGATCAGATAGAGGAGGAGAGTTCACATCAAAAGAATTTGAGACATTTTGAAATGATAAGGGAATTAAGAGACAAACACCAGCACCTAGAACTCCCCCATGGAATGGAATTGTAGAGAAGAGGACTAGATTAGTGATGGATTGTGCTAGAACATTAATGATGGAGAAGATTGTTTCTCTAAAGTACTAGATAGAAGCTATAAGTATAGCTATCTACACCCTAAATTGATTACAAATCAAGAAATGTACAAATGCAACACCTTTTGAATTATGGTATGGTCACTCACCCAATGTAAAACATTTCAAAGTGTTTGGTTGTAAGTGTTATATTCTCTCTAGAAATGGAAAGTTTGATGCAAAAAGTGATGAAGGTATATTCCTTGGATACTCCACTAGAAGGAAAGCATATAAGTGTTTAAATACTAACATTAACAAAATTGTAGAGAGTGCAATTGTAAACTTTGATGAGCACATAGAAGTTCAAGTTGATGAATCCATCAAGAAACCAGAAGAGTACATATTCTTTGTATACTTCTATGAAGGAATGTTTACTGAAGAAAAAGTTTTCAATGAGGTTGGGAATCGGCAACAAGTCTCAGTATCTATCGAATCACAACTAGTGAATCTTGAGTTACATTCAGAAGCTAAGTTGTAGAATGAAAACACTTCACATTTTGATTCTGAAATTAGTACACATGAAAGAGATGTGAACAGTGGCTTTGAAGCTAAAATACCAAGCATGGAAACAAGGATAGAAGAAAGGCTATCCAAGTATGTGAGAAGACATCACCTTGCTGAACAAATCATTGGTGACAAGGAAGCCAAACAAATGACAAGGAACATACTAAGAAATGAATCTTGTTTGCTAAGAAAGATGGAACCCTAAATAGTGAGAGATGCACTACAAGATGATGATTGGTGTAAAGTTATGGAAGAGGAGATTGATCAGATAGAGAAGAACAAAACTTGGACTTTAGTTCCAAGACCAACTAATAACAATGTGATTGGTACCAAGTTGGTATTTAGGAACAAGCTAGATGAAAATAGTGAGATCACAAGAAATAAGGCCAAACTAGTTTATAAAGGTTATGGACAAGAAGAAGGACTGGACTATGGGGAAACATTTTTTCCTGTTGCAAGGATGGAAGGAGTAAGAACTCTACTTGCATATGTTTCTTACAAAGGTTTTAAAGTCTACCAAATGGATGTAAAATTTTCTTTTCTAAATGGTATACTAGAAGAGGAAGTCTACATAGAATAACTAGAGGGATTTGTTGATGACAACAACAAGGATATGGTTTGAAAATTGCATAAAGTACTCTATGGTTTGAAACAAGCATCTAGAGCTTGGTATGAGAGACTTCAAAAATATCTTGTGAAGATAGGATTTGAGAGAATAGGTAACAATAGCAACTTGTATATCAAGACAAAAAAAGGAAAAGACATTCTGATATCTGAAATCTTTGTTGATGATATAATATTTGGAGGAAAAGATCCACTATGCAAAGATTTTGATGATCAGATGAAACATGAGTTTGAGATGTCAATGTTTGGAGAATTCAAATTCTTTTTTGGATTGCAAGTATATCAACTAAAACATGGCATATTTGTGACTCAATCAAAATATATCAAGGAAATACTCAAAACATTTGGCTTAGAGGATTCAAAACTAGTCAGTACACCAATGGTAATAGGACATAAGTTATCCAAGAATGATGAATTAGCTAAAGTAAATCAAGCAATGTACACATCAATGATTGGAAAGTTATAATATGTTGTACACAATAGACCAAATATTGCATTATCTATTGGAATAGTGGCAAGATTTTCTACAAATCCAAGAGAAAATCATCATATAGTGATAAAAAGAATAATAAGGTACCTAAAAGGAATAGATGACTTTGGTTTACACTACAAGAGGACTAAAAAGTTTGAGTTTAATGCCTACACTAATGCAGATTGGGGAGGTAATATAGATGACAAAAAGAGCACTAGTGGAGGAGAACACTTCTTAGGTAAAAGATAAGTCACTTGGACTAGCAAAAAGCAAAGTTGTATCTCGCAGTCCACAGCTAAAGCCAAATGTGTTGTTGTTGCCATCAACTACACCAATATAGTATGGATCAAACACCTATTGAAAGGTATAAAGGAAGAGATAACTAAACCTATGATACTCTATTGTGATAACACAAGTGCCATCAACATATCAAAGAATCATGTCATGCATGCCAAAACAAAGCACATTGCAATTAAGTATCACTATGTAAGAGAATTGGTGGAAGACAAACAAGTGAAGATGAAATATGTGAACTCAAAGGAAAAAATTGATGAAATCTTCACAAAACCTTCACCTAAAGATGTATGTGAGTATCTTAGAGGTAAGTTAGGGGTGATACCCCTATCCAAGACTATTTGAGTAACAATAAGATTACCTTGCATCAAAGGAGTTCATCACTGAAATGATATAAATTGATGAAGAGGATACTTACTTTAGGTTTTTCTTGAAGTAATTAAAATACTAAAATTCCAAATAAGTGATAAGCAAGGTGATAGAGGGAGAAATTGGAGTTTCTACAAATGCTACACTTGCATGTTAAGATGCTAAAATAATATATCTTTGACATTGTTGTCAAAGAGGGAGAAATAGTAGAAACTGACCAAATCTACAATATAAAATGTGTAAAGGAAGAAATAGTAGAAAGGAAGGAGAAAAGAAATAGTAGCTAATAGAGAGAAAACATCACAAATAGAAATCAATCAGGATGACAAGATTAGGGAGGGAGTAGAGTAAAAATGAGCAGATAGTGTATCAGCAAAATAGATATCCCTAATACTTTGAAAGAGGGAGTTACAAAATTCAAAGGGAGTCATAAGAAATTCAAAGTCACTGATAGAATGACTAATTTGGAAAAAAAAATTTCTTTTTGGCATTTGACTTACTCTTTTAACCTAGTTAGCATTTTGATAACTTGGTTGATCAGTTTTGTTTGCCATCAATGCCAAAGAGGGAGATTGTTGAAATTTGATAGAAAAGATCATTATTGAAGAAGGGATATTGTTGATAAATAATGTTTTCAATCATTATTTTTTCACTAATGTCAAGCCTACTATTCTTTGGAATGACAATTTCTTATAAGATCCAAGTACTATCACTTAGTTGATTGATGAAGAAGATTTAATCAATAAGATGTAACAAAAGCACCTAAGGGAAAGGTTGAGTTATGGTTTTGTAATGAAGTACAAGGATCAATTAAGACAATGGTAAAATGATGTATTGATAATACACTTGAAGATACAAAGGTTGACCACACTTAGAAGCTCTAGAGGAATAAGTTATAAAAAAATTGTTTGCAAAGCTTGACTAAATTAATCCGTGGGTGCCGAGAAAGTTAGTTCATGCCAAGAAAATTATCAATAAGTGCCAAGAAAATGCAAAATCTAGTATGTGTTGAGCGAAAAAGAAGGTGCCAAGAAAATTTAGGTGCCAAGCTAGATGAAATGTAATAGGTGTCGAGAATCAATAAAGCTTAATTCATGCCATGTGAATCCATAGTAGGTGTTGAGTAACACAGTACGTGTTGAGTATCAAAAAATTAATAGTACCAAGTTGTTGCATTATTTAAAAAGTCAAAGATTTGCTAGTTTTGAGCCAATAAGTTTGTTACCTTGAATTTTATGAACCAGATGGAAGATAAGGATGTTGAGTTGGTGGTGCAAAATTCTAGGTTAACCATTTTTAGGAAAATACAGGTGGATTCCACATGATAAGGGGAAGATACATCGTATCTTATCTAATCCATTCAAACCCAAAATAAGAGTGGGAAGATTAGAGTGAGAAAAGTATTCCAAACTCCTACTTAAGGAGTTATAGGTCAAGAAGTGAACATAGATCAAGAGGGAAGAATAGAGTATAGAGACTTTGTCTCAATAGGTGACTACAGAGGTAATTGCATTGGCACAATGAGCATGGAGACTCAAGGAGAACAAGCTGTCAGAGCTATAGAGACTAAAAGCTAAAAAAAATTGTGAACTAAATTGAGATCTAAAATCTACAAGTTATGTTGTGAGTTATATCAGATCAAAAGCCCTTATTGTTACTCTCTAGCAATTGTATTAGTTAGGGAAAAATCCTGTGGACTTAGGTTGATTTAACAACCATTTTGTAAATCCTTCAATAGGGTGACATTCCAAGTGAATATTCTAAAGTCCTTTAACCAAGCCCACTTCTAATAGGGTGGTTGAAATCCCTTAACTGGGTCATATTTGACAGTGTGTTTTTTAGCCTTTAATAGGGTAGGCCTTTCACAAGGCATCACTTTAGAAGAGTGAGAAAGGAGTGGCATGTTACTAGTGGTTTTTCCCAAATTGGTTTTCCATGTAAATCACTATGTTATGTGTTGATCTTTCATGTCTTATTCTTGCATGTTTATTTATCAGCAACTTTCTAAGAAGAATGTTTAGCTTGAATGCATGTTTAGTTTAAATGGGCTCACTATACTTAGTGAAAAAGTTTTATTATGACATTTGGACCTTGAATAACTAATTCACTCCCCCTCTTAGTTATTCTAAAGTATTTCTAACATCAAATGATCCTCCAATGTCTTACTAGAGATTATAATATCATATAAGTAAATAATGACAAACTTACCTAGAAACTCCTTCAGTACCTCATTCATGAGCCTCATGAAAGTGCTTAGTGCATTGGTTAGAACAAAAGGCATGACTAACCACTCATATAGTCCTCCCTTGTCTTGAAATAGGTCTTCCGTTCATCTCCTTCTCTAATATGAATCTAATGGTACCTACTCTTCAAATCTATCTTTGTAAAATATTCAATTCCACTCAAATAGCCCATAATATTACCCATCCTTGGCAATGGAAATCTATACTTGATTGTGATCTTGTTGATATCATGGTAATCTATGCACATACTTCATTCTTCATTCTTCTTTTGTGCTAGTGCAACTAGTACTGTACATGGACTTATACTCTCTCAAATCAATCGCTTCGGCAATAACTCATGAACTTGTCTATTCAACTCTTCACTTTCTACTGGTGTCATTCTGTGTGCTACATTATTTGGAAAATTGGCTCCTCAAACCAAATCCACCTAGTGACTGATTGTCCTCATTGGGGATAATCCATTAGGTACATTTTTTCATACAATATTAGAAAACTCTCTCAACAAATCTACAACTTCTGTAGGTACCTCCTCTATTTCTTCTTTACTATCTTTTGAAATTATAGAAAAATACATATTATTACACTTCATACCCTTGAGAAACTCTTTTCCATCAACAAAACATATTCTAGTAGCACTACATACCTTTTCTCCTTTCTCCTTCAATGGCTTCAACTTATGTTTCACTCCATCTTGGGTTAGAGTATAGGTATGTGCTTGCCCATCATGTATAGCATGTATGTAAAAATTCCATGTCCTACCTAGCAACATATGATATATTTCCATAGGTAAGACATCACATAATACCTTATCCTAGTAGCTTTGAATCTTGAACTTCACCGAGCACTACTCATTGACCATGATTTTGTAGTCATCTTGTACCTAAGAAATATGGTATAAATGTAGGTGTTTCTATCTCTTCAACTTGAACTTGGTGACCATCATTTTTGACACTAGATTTTCAGTACTTCTACCATCAATGATCACATCACAACACTTATCGTCATGTCTACACCTTGTGTGAAACAAGCTCCTTCTTTGATTAGGTTCACTCTCACCACTCAATAGGACTCTTTTGTTAACTAGGACTTCTCCTCTTTCAACATCTTTAGAATGTGAGGATTTGACATCTTCATCAACATGTATAACTCTATCCTAGCCTTTAGTTAGTCTATCTATCCTTCCTTAGCAATAGGAACATTCAAATTCCCTATGCCCTTCTTCTCTACAATGAAAACATTTCCCATAGAAGCCTCCTCTTCTAGATCCTTGTCCTCTACCTCTTTCTCTATGATCTCTATTGTTTTGATCATGGAAATGATTGGAATGATTTCCCCTTTGGTTCTAATTGCTACTTCCAACCTCATGCTTATTCTTCTAATCATCATTATAGCCTCCATAAGATCATCTACCAGATCTTCCACCACAACCTCTTCCACTATTCTTGTTTCCAAACTTCTTGATCAGTTTCTCCTCAATTTTTAGAGCAATTTGCTATGCCTCCTCAATACTATTCATTCAAACTAGACTTAGCTCATCCTGAGTGCTTGGCCTTAACCCATAATAAAATGGGCAACTTTCTCCTTATCAACTTTTGCATGGCCAGTTCTAATGAGAACTCAGTAGAACTCCTCGATATACTCTTGAATAGATTTTCTTGCTTGCTTCAACCCTTGCATTATCTTCAAAAGATCAATATCATAATCTACAAGAATGAATTGTCACTTTAGTTTAGCTATCATCTCATTCCATCTGGTGATTTTGTCTTTCCCCTTTCTATTTTGCTCCAACTAAATCTGTTGCCAATAGATCTTTGCATGTCCCTTTAGTTTTGCTTTCACAAACTTGACCATATTAGTATCCTCAACATCTTCATACTCAAAGTACTCCTTCAATTTATTGATTTGATCGATCAACACCCCTAGGTTAAGATTTCCTAAAAATGTGAGAACCTCAAACTTAGGTCTTTTTCTAATCTTGGAGATGCCCCTAAAAGCCTCTCTTTCTCTGGATTTAGAACTGCCTACTTCAACATTTTCTTCTACTTCATCCTCATCGTCACTTTCATCTCTTATGGGAAGAGTCATTCCTCTATGCATTTGTTCTTCCAATGCTTGCATTTTTCTTTGGAGGGCTTTGAAACCCTTAGGTGTAACACCTACAACTCTTCCAAGCTCATATGAAAAAATTACTAAAAATAGCAAGTTCCCATAAAATAGTAGCAACCTTGTCTACTAGTACTTATTAAAATAGAAATAAATAAATATTTTTGGGTGATGCAAGATTGCTCTTACACCCAAGATGCTCCTACATTAGAAGCATTCAACACAAATATGATGACATCTGATGTCATTATTTCTTTCACTTGATATACCACAATGGGAATTGAAACATGTGTGTCATTGGTGACACCTTGTAGTCCTTCTATACTTTTTGTCTCTATAGATGTAGTGGGTACACTAGAGTGTCAGTTTTCTTTTCCCCTGCCAATACTTTATCAATCTCAGCTATGCTTACTAATACAAGATTAGTGCATAATTTTTTTGCTAAAGCATAATCCTCTAATATCCTTTTTAAATCATCCTCTATCAAAGGATTGATGTTCTACAATGTGTTATCAGAAACATCCTTTATCTTTATTGTGTCTTCTTGACTTTCTTGGTCCACATAAGGGGGATTGACACTTGATATATATACCTCAGGTACATTCTAATCTTGTTGCTACTCTTCTTCAATTATATCCTCTTCATCTATTTCCTTCTCTACGCCTCCCTCATGTCCATCCTAAACAAAAGCATCATTATTAGTTTCAACTACCTCTTGATCATCTTTTCCTTCACCAACCTCTTCAGGTGCATGTTCAATTGCCTCTTTTTTTGTTAACCTATAGATGACTATACATATCTAGGTACTCAATTTGCAAACCTCCTCAATATTATTCTGAAAAATATTAAAGACTCTATATTTGGGAGAAAATCTCTACTTTTATTTTTTTATGGCCTTAGTCATTGATGACTTGTCCAAATCTGGCATTACTCTCACCAGAGTAGTCTCCCTTATATTTGTTTTAGTTGTTAAACTGTATTGCCACCTCTTCTCAACTCAGTCATATAGACTTTTGGGTAATGAGTTGGAAATATCAATAGGAGTGTTCTTGAATGTGTCCATCATCTTATATACAAACTCTTACACCTTATCCATATCTACTTTCCAAGTTTATTAAACTCAACATGTGTGAACCTTGATAAATCTACATTATTCTTAATATTGTCACACAATTTGTATAAATCAGAAGAGAAACTATGGCTTACCACTTGTAATTGACTATTTTCATCTAATTCTATCCTCTCCTTATCTAACTCGGATGGAGCTAAAAATTTTATCCTTTGTTTCTTCTCAGGCTCATCCTCCTTTGTAGCTGCAGCAGCCCTTTTTCCTTTAGGCTTCTCAAATTCTTGTATCTTCTTTACAGTTTCCCTTATGCTATCCCTAGTAATAGGTAATATTTGCTTCTATTGTGTAGGTTTCAAAATTTTCTTTTGTTTTCTAATAGCTGGTTCCTTAGCTTTCCTCTTCTTCTTTTCCCTTGGTTTAGGTTCTTCCTTGACTTCTTCTTCCTCAAAACTTTCATCATGTTCTACTTCTTCTTGGTCATCTCATTGACCTTGTGTAAGTGCAAGTGGGGATTGGGCTAGTTGATCATCTTCATCATCCTTATCATTATCATCTTCTTCCTCCTATTCTCCCCCTTCACAAAATCTTTCCTTTCGCTTCTTCAAAATTTTGTTTTCTTCTTACCATAGAGGCTATCTTCAATTCTATTGTGATTCTTGAATTGGCTTCCTCATTATTGTCAAATGAGGTTGCACTCTTGTCTACTTCTTCTACTAATAGTTTTATTATAGTTTTTAATGCCTCATCCACATTGATTTCATAGGGTAATTGCCTAAGCCATCTAACCCTAGGAACAACTACTTCTACATATGTATGATCAACATCAATTAGAAAACAAACATCATTATAATATTTATCCACTAATGACACTAAAATCCCAAGTCTTTGTTTCATAGACTTCTTAAAGTCCTCAAAATAACTTGTCATTACTAACTCAAAGTTGTCCCCAAGTTTCCCTATGGACTCTCCAATATAACTACAATAGACCTATTGGTCTTCCAAGAAACTTTCCCAAAATAAGGAAATGTGTTCTGCACATAAAAGAATATACAAACTAGTAGTGAACCAAAAAAAAATTTGATGTTATTCCTCAAAATATATAGCCATCAAACTAGTTAATGCTATGTCTTGTTCTGATAATTGAAATTCAACCTCAACTCTGGGATCTCCACTGGATTCATCATGAATTGATAAAACTACCTTTATTCTTGTTTCTTCCTCAACCATGTCATCATTGTGAGTCTTTGACCCTACAACTAAAATTGGTTGCTCATTTTTATCCTTTTCCTTCCTTTGATCCTATGGGAGTGTATCAAAGATTTGTACTTCATCTTCATGTATCTCATCATCATCACTCTCATCTTATTCCAACTATTAATCAGAAGCAATATCTACCATCCACTTATCAAAAAGTGTATCATCTAGCTAGTTAAAATTTAGAATATCATGTTGCTTCTTGATCACATATTTAGCCTCTTTATCAATGCTAACAAAATCTCGTTTTAAATGATCAAATAATAATTGGGCCTTCACTATTTCTTGTGTTGTGGTTTCCCACCATGCATGTTCTTTTTCATTTATGACTTCATTCATTCTTAAAAAAAATAAGTTATCTAATTCCTTGGCTCATTCATCTTTACTTTTCAATATATTCTTTTTTTCCAAGGCTAATGGGAATAAGTAAAATTTTTCACTTTTATACTTATTCAAATAACTAACAATTTTACTGTATAATCCAACTCTTCTATCATCAAACTCTAACAGATCATGAGCAACATCATCAGTTTTTTCAATATGGTCATGTAAAGACCTTATGATAGAGTAACATAGGAATGCAATTTCTTTTCTCCTCTTATCCCACTTTTGTAAAATGGGTTTCAAAGTCTTTTCATTCACCTTTATCTCTTCCCATATATTTATTACCCTAGCTAACTAATCATAGAACAATGGCCATTCAATTTTGTCAATTAGATACATAAGAGCCTTCCTCAATTTATCTTCATGCTACACATTTAACTCTACATGTAGTGCCCATTATTTGCTCTTCTCTTCTTCAAAATATTCATTTGTATAGTATTGTAGCCTTTGTGAAGTTTTTGGCATTTCAATGAGAGGTGTGGATTTAAAAGGTTCCACTGGTGGGTGAGGGAATGTAATCCTTTGCAAGTTCCCAATTGAGCCTATATGTGCCCTCAGTGCACCCTACCTAATCGTATCCCTTTTTGACAAATATTCCTTTTCTAAACCATGTAGGTCACTAGGTGTATGATAATCTAATAGTGGCTCTAGGCCAAATACTTTCCTAATTTCCTTAGGGCTTACTATGATCAGACATTCACCATCTATTCTTCTTACTACCCTAATTGTTGAGTCACAGCTTTTGGCAATAGTCAATAATAAGTCAACATCCATAAAGATACTAGGGAGCATTAGCTTTCCTAGGTTAAAATTCTAGATGTTTTCATGAGGGGCAAATAATTTCCTTTTTGAGAACCATTTTTTAAAAAGGGAAAGCCCTATATGAGTAGTTTTATCATCCCTAACCCAATTTTCCTTATCAAACAATCTGTCAATAATCTTGAGTCTAGGGTTTAGGGAAATTAACTTTTTCACCTTGATAGTCTAGTTTGTGGATTTAGGCAATAATTAGAGAATATCATCATGAACATTTCTAGCCAAATAATCCTCTTAACACAAAAAAACTTTCTTTGGATGCATGGAGAACATTTAAAAAAAAAAAAACTAGAGTACTTGATATATATACAGTGAGAACAGGGACTTACTTGATTTTCTGCTACCCTTTTTTGCAATTCTACAATACTTTGTGAACAAGTGGAAATTCTTTCACGTCCTTATCACCCCAAGCACAAGTTTTTTAATACCTTTGAGTTCTTTTGGAAGTCTAAATTTTTTTTCACATATGAAAAGATAGTAGTTATTTTGTAATATATTCTATTATTGGTTCGCATGAGGAGCCTTCATTCTTCATAAATAAATTGTAAGGCAAACAAGGTGGCACCACATTTGGATTTTAAGAATACACTATCAATCTCAAAAAAAAATTGATGATCCAGGAATGAAACTAGGGATAACTCATTTCCCCCTTGCAAGGTTGGAAGTCAATCTAGTAAGATTTCTCCACATAAGCCTTTCTTTTACTACTGAAGGCTTGGAATGGACCCATTAGCACTTGTGGACACATGTCACCAAGTCACTACATTGCCATGCATAAAAAGTGAGCGGATTGCCTATGCAACATAATGACAATTATTGATTCCACTTCAATCTAATAATATGCATTTAGTCAACATTTTAATATGGTTTTGGTGGGTCCATCCTTTTCTTCCTTTGGTCACTATGTCGCTACCCTTAAAAAATGAGTAACTCATAGAGATGCAATGCCCACCATTGATGTGAACTTGATCTAACAATGAGGAATTTGTAGTTATTTTACTTCAATTATGGTGGGTCCATGCACTCCTTCCCTTAGTCACCATGTTGTATTAAAGAAATAGCTTACAACTCTTGATACGACTTGGCGATAATCATTGATTTAACTTTAATCCAATGATCATGATTCTTCATTTGCCCTTTTCTTTGAGTGTGGTTTGATGTTACCTATGACTTGGAAATATTTTAATAGGCTGGAAAATCAATTAATATTTTAATCCTCTATGTAATATCATAAAACTTGACCACACTATGTTTCATCTTTTCTTGTAAGGTACTATGTCACTGTCAGTAGAAAACAAGCACTTTCCAATCGTGACATAGTGACCTCCTATATGCTTGCACACCCTGTGACATAGGAAATATGAGAATAACTAGGGCCAAAGGCACACCTAGCTATCCATACCACCCTACAAGAGTTAACACAATGGAAGCAAACATAAGGAACAACACCAAGGAGAGAGAGAACAAGAATATCTTTATTGACTCGTCAAATATTCAACATACAAGCCCAACTATAAGGCCTTCTAGGTTACTGCTAGATACAAAATAAAACTTCTAGATCCATGATCTAGCTTTAAATTCACATTTCCAAACATATATGCCTTTTCTTCCCAAAATCTCTAAATCTACCTAACTCTAAGCATAAACACCCTATTTATACTTGCCAAAATGACTTACAAAACATTCTAGAACATAAAGAAGCCACAAGTCAGCTCTCAACAAATATAAATACCTATACCAAAATTAAATGCAAGAAAATTTGGCCCAAACAGGAACTAGACATAGATTACTTGGCGAAAAAAAGCTTTCCAAAACTAACACTTGATGCCCACACGAGCTCAGCATCCAAAGGGATTACACAGTAACAAATGGAACTCGAAACTCGATAGAAACTAGAACTTGGTAGCAATTAGAACTCAGTAGCAACTAGAAATTGGTAGCAACTAGAACTCATAACTCGGTAGCAACTAAAATTTGGTAGTGACTAGAAACTAGAACTTGGTAGCAACTAGAAAATTGAACTCGATAGTGACTAGAAATTGGAACTCGGTAGCAATTGGAACTCGGTAACAATTGGAACTCAGTAGCAACTGGAAATTGGAACTCAATAGTAACTGAAACTCAATAGCAACTGACTGAATGAACAAAATGTGCAGGATTATAAGGAAACCCCAAGATGCTGCTACATCAAACAACCAAGGTTCGAGAAAATGATTCTCCTGAATCATGCTTCTGTCACAACCTAAACTGAATCCAACTCAGATTGAGAAATCAATGTAGCATCTTCAATAGGTCTATTCTTCCACTTCACCAAATACTCATAGTAATCTTTTCCGCTTGTGCTCTTACAAATTCTCTAACTCAATATCTGTTCGACTTCTTCAAACTGTTTCTTAGGATAATCATCAGGTACAACCATTTCATCATATGACTCATAATACTTGTATAAATTAGGAACATTAAATATAGGATATATATCCATGTCATTAGGTAACTCAACTACATATGCATTACCACTATCAAACTTCTTCAAGATCTTACAAGGTCCAAATTTCTTCATCTTTAGCTTACTATATGTTCCAATAGGAAATCTACCTTTCTTCAAATGAACCATTACCTTATCACCAACTTCAAAAACATGACATCTGCTAGACTAATCAACATTCTCCTTATATTTTTTATTACTTTGTTCCAACATCAACTTCACTTCCTTATGCAAAGACTCCATAAAATTAGAAAATTCTTCTCCTGTAGTGCTTCTCTTTTCTTCACTAGTAACATCTCTCAATTCTAATATACCTCTAGGATGCATTCAGATAACAATCTCAAAAGGTGTCTTCCCTATACTACTATTCACAAAATTATTATATGGAAATTTAGCTTGTGCCAATACCATCTCCCAATTACTTGGCTTATTCCCAACTAAACATCTCAACAAATTACCCAAGCTTCTATTCACAACCTCTATTTGTCCATCTGTCTATGTGTGGAAATGTAGAACTAAACTTCAATTTAGTACCCATCTTCTTCCACAAAGTCTTCCAAAATTAGCCAACAAACTTACTGTCTCTATTAGAAATAATGCTTTTTGGTAATCCATGCAATCTCACAATCTCTTTAAAGAAAATTTTAGCAACATGCTTAGTATCTGATATCTTCTTACATGGTATTAAATTAGCCATCTTAGAAAATCTATCCACTACAACAAATATGGAATCATACCCTTTCAATGTCTTAGGCAATCCAAGAACAAAATCCATACTAATATTAGTCCAAGGTTTCTCAAGAATAGTAATAGGTGTATACAAACCAATATTTTGACTCACTCCCTTTGCAACTTGACAAACTCCACAACTCTTTACAAATTTTTGAACATCCTTATACATTTGTGGCCAATAATACTTCCCTTTTAGAAAACTCAATGTCTTATCAATTCCAAAATGTCAAGCTAATCCACCACTATGTTTTTCCTTAATCAGATTCAACCTCATAGGACTTCTAGGAATACAAAATTGAATACCTTTGAATAAAATACCTTCTTGAATGAAATATTCATCATACTTTCTTCTATGATCTATTATATTTGGTGCTCTACACTCTCTCCATGCCTAAAAAAAAATAGGATCAGTGTCATACAATTCTTTCATTTGATCAAAACCAAGAACTTCAACCTTTATTTAAGTCAACAAAGAACGTCTTCTACTCAATGCATCAACAAATTTTTTAGTTACTCCACTCTTATGCTTGATCACAAATGTAAATCTCTACAAGTACTCAACCCACTTCATATGTCTTTGATTTAGTTTATGTTGACTTCCCAAGTATTGTAAAGCTTTATGATCAGTATACAATACAAACTCTTTAGGAATAAAATAATGTCTCCACTTCTTCAATGCTTGAACAATGGCATAAAATTCTTGATCATACATATAATATTTCCTTGTGGCATCATTCAACTTTTCATTAAAAAAAGCAACAGTCTTACCTTCTTGACTTAATACAGCTCCTATTGCATTACCACCTACATCACATTCAACTTGAAATATTTTGTTGAAATCAAGCAAAGCCAATATAGGTAATTCAGCAACCTTTTGTTTCAAAGTCTCAAAACTCTTATCAGCTCCATGTGTCCACTTGAATTCCTTTTTATCTCCCCTCATTTTTTTAGTCATAGCGTTACAAACAACACTAAAATTCTTTATAAATTTTTTGTAAAAGCTAGCCAAACCATGAAATGATCTTACCTCACCCATATTCTTAGGTGTAGGCCATTCCAAAATTGCTTTAAACTTCTTAGGATCCATCTTCAATCCATCCATTGAAATCACAAATCCCAAATACACAATCTCCTCTTTCATTAAAGAACACTTTTTTAGATTAATCAACAACTTTTCCTTTTTCAACCTTTGTAATGCTTGTCTAATATGCTCAAGATGTTCTCCCTTAGTCTTACTAAATATTAGAATATCATCCAAATAAATAATCATAAACTTACCCAAGAATCTTTTTAGAACTTCATTCATCAACCTTGTGAAAGTACTAGGTGCATTAGTCAAACCAAAAGGCATAACCAACCATTCATACAAACCATCTTTTGTCTTGAAAGTAGTCTTCCGTTCAACACCTTCTCTGACTCTGATATGATGATAGCCACTCTTCAAATCAATCTTGGTAAAATACTTTTCTCCACTCAAACAATCCATTATGCAATACATCCTTGGCATAGGAAACCTATATTTCACTATTATGTTGTTAATGGCTCTAGAATCAGTACACATTCTCCATTCTCCATTCTTTTTAGGTGCTAATACAATAGGCACAACACATAGACTCAAGCTTTCTCTGATCAAGCCTTTCTACAACAACTCATGTTTCTCTATAGGTGTCAATCTTTATGGTGCTTTATTTGGAAAACTAGCTCAAGGAATCAGATCCATACAATGACTTATTCTTCTTACTGGAGGTAAACCATCAGGAATATCTTTAGCAACAATTTATTTATGCTCATTCAACAATTCAGCAATTTCTAGTAGTACTTGGCTTCCATTAGTTTCTGCTATCACTTGGTCACAACTGACTAGTACTTAGCTAACATTGTTTGCAAGTACACAACTCAGTCCTTTAAGAATTATAGCAAAAAAAACTTGGTTTCTTTTCATTTCCTTTTAAAATTGTTTCCCATTAACCATGCAAATTTTCATGGTAGTACATTTCACCTCATCTAGAGTTTCTATCAAAGGCAACAATATTTGTTTCTTCACATTCACCCATAGAGTATATTGATTCAATCTTCCATCATGTACAAAATATCTATCATATTGCCAAGGTATACCCAATAAAATATGGCAACAATCCATGGGCATAATATTACACAAAACTTCATCACAGTAATGTCCAATTTTTAACTTCACAAGGCATTCCTCACTTACCAATATCTTATGCTCATCTTTGATCCATGAAA
This sequence comes from Cupressus sempervirens, assembly GCA_028749045.1. Classification (NCBI taxonomy): domain Eukaryota; kingdom Viridiplantae; phylum Streptophyta; class Pinopsida; order Cupressales; family Cupressaceae; genus Cupressus; species Cupressus sempervirens. Next base: position 803,616,886 of record CM053793.1, read on the forward strand.
CGTGATATGGTTTGGGATGTTTCAGCCTCTACAACTCCAACTTGGTAACTAGCTCTTCTAATGCCAGATTTGTAGAACTTCCACTATCAATGATCACTTTCCAACAAATTCTATCCATCTTACATCTTGTCTTGAAAAGACTTCTCCTTAAAAACAAGTTCCTCATCACTTCCCTTATTACATAAGGTTCTTCTCACCATTAGATTTTTTCCAGCCTTAGGTCCACTTGGTGAACCCTCATCATCTCCTTGAATCACAACATTACTATTACCTTACCTACTTTTAGAGGATTTACATTCAAAAGATCTATGTCCCTCTTTACCACATCTAAAACAATTACCATGAAATCCACCTCTAGAATAGGAATTACCTCTTCCTCAGTAAGAATTAGTGCCTCCTTGGTAAGAATTACAACTTTTCCATTCAGTCTTGCCTTTGTCATCATTCTTCAATTAGAATTTTCCTTTATCCTACATAGAACTATCAGATCTACTACTTTCACCATTCTCTCTAGAATCTACCACCTCTACCTCTTTACCTTTGTTCATGCTTCTTTGTCAAGATCTCCCCAGCTTTCAAGGCATATTGATATGCTTCTTCTACACTTTCCAACTTCACAAAACTTATTTCATTTTGAATTATAGATCTAAATCCATCAATGTACCTTGCAATTTTCTAAACATCATCATCCACATGTTTAGATCTGATGTCCAATCTATGGAATTCTTCAGTATATTCTTTCACACTCATGTCTCTTTGTCTCAAATTTTGCATCTTTCTCAACAAGCTAACTTGGTAATCAGTAGGAATTAATTTTTTCTTTACCTTATTCACCATCTTTGGCATGCATGATCTTTCAACCTATTGAATGCAATCTTCACCTTTCTATTATCAGGAGTGTTTTCATACTCAAAGAACTTGTCCATATCAGAGATCCAATCCAACATAGCATTGGTATCCAATTTTCCATCATAAGGAACAACTTCCACAGTAGGCTTTGAATTTTCTCTATGCAATACTCTCAAAAATCTAGCTTCATCTTGGTCTTCTTTAGGTTCTTGATTAAGGTTTGGTGCTAATGCTTCATCATCACTTACATCATCGAGATGTGCTCCTCTCCTTTGGGCTATCTCCATAGCATCTAATCTAGCTAAAATTTGTCTCAACGTATCCAATATAGCATCATTGGCATTTCTTCTACCACAAACCATCTTTAAAAATTAGGTTCCTACAAGATCATAACCCTCTACAAGTTATAGGTCAAATCAGTAGATCTGCCACCCTGTAACCAAATCCAAATCAGTTTTCTACATGATCCAATCTTCAGAAGGATGAACCTCAAGCTTTGATACCAACTGACATAGGCAATAGGGGAATAATTAGGGCCAAAGGCACACCCATCTATCCATACCACCCTACAAGAGTTAAGAAAATAGAAGCAAACACAAGGAATAGTACCAAGGAGAGAGAGAACAAGAATATCTTTATTTACTCATCAAATGTTTAGCATACTTGCCCAGCTATAAGGCCTTTTGGGTTATGGCTAGATACAAAATACAACTTCCAAATCCATGATCTAGCCTTAAATTTGCATTTCTAGACATATATGCCTTTTCTTCCCAAACTTTCTAAATCAACCTAACTCTAAGCCTAAACACCCTATTTATACTTGCCAAAATGGCTTACAGAACATTCTAGAACATAGAGAAGCCACAAGTTGGCTCTTAGCAAATATAACTAGCTATACCAAAATTAAATGTGAGCAAAGTCGGCCCAAACAGGAACTAGACACAGATTACTCGGCAAAACAAAGCTTTCCAAAACTAGCACTCGACACCCATACGAGCTTAGCAGCCAAAATGATTACACGGTAGCAACTGGAACTCAATAGCTACTGGAACTTCATAGAAACTAGAACTTAGTAGAAACTAGAATTCAAAACTCGGTAGCAACTAGAAATTGGAACTTGGTAGCAACTGGAACTCGGTAGCAACTGACATAATGAACAAAATGAGTTGGATTATAAGGAAAACCTAGGATGCTCCTACATCACCCTGGCACATAAAACACACACATGCTTAAATTATGTCAATGTGTCAAGGTAATTACATGGCTTACTGTTGATGAAGGAAATATGTGGGACTCACCATTTGGAATTGTTACCACATTCCCCTTTTCTGTCAAACTGTTATGTCACTACTAGTCGGAATCTTTCATTTCTTGATCATGACATAGTGACCATCTTAAAGCTTTTGAAATTTTGGTACTAAGAAAATATCCATGTTTCTACCATGATTATTGCAATCAATGCTTCTAACAAAGAATTGAATTCATATAACCATATTAACAACAGGGAACGTTACACCACCCATCCATTTCATAATCTCCCACCTTTCTTAATTTCTAGCAAGGTGTTATATCACTACTGATAGGGCTCTTGTATTTTCTGGTCATGACATAGTGACTCACTAGAAAATACCAAAATCTAGCAACATAAATTATAACAACCTCCAGTTGGCCCCTTCTCTAGTATTGGCAGTTCTAACATCAGTCACATTACTGAAAAGTTTAGAAAAATTGAAAATTTTGGTGCCCACTTTCCACTTTATGATACCATCCTTCTATTTTCCAGTAGTTACTATGTCACATAGGCTAAGACTCTCACATTTTCTTTATGTGACATAACAACCACCATGGATCTTGCAAAGATTTGATGGTGTAAATAACTTCAGGAACAAGAAGTAGAGAAGTGGAAATTTAAATAGATCCACAAGAATATTCCAAATTCAAAATAATTGCCTGCCCAATAAACATTTAAACTACATAAGACCTAACACATTTATTTGGGACACAAAACTTACTGTAGTAGGGTTTCACATAGGGTTAATAATTTTGCAAAACCAGAAAACCAAACCCTAATAAGTAGGACATAGAACTTATCTAATTTTTAACACCTAATTCTTAGGAAGATTTTACCTTGTGAAAAATTAGACCAACAGTAGGGCCATTTTCTAATGATACAAATTCATTATGTATTCTTCTAAGTAATATCTTGATCGATTCTATTTTTAATACATTTGGAAAATCTAGGGCACGGGTTAACCATTTTCTCTCTACAATTTTGTTTTCCTCCTTCAATAATGTTAGAAGATTGGTTGGAAGCATGAATGTTGATGATATTACTATGGGGGAGTACTACTATGATGATATGTTACATTCATGACTAAGTTTGTCATTGATGTCAACATAGTAGTTTTTTGTGGTATCTAACAGAAGAAGAGTAGAAAGATCAAGTTGGTACAGATGGATAGTTGAGTTTTTACACTATCTAAGGCTATGGGAGATATTTTTGAGTATCTAGTATATATAATTTATGTTAGAAGAAGAAAGGATAAGTCAAGAAGAAGTTATGTAAGTTTTGGTGATGTCTGTTCTAAGATAGAGTTTATAGAGGTATGCTCTGGTAAACCTATTATATCTCTTAGAAGATTTGTTATTCCAAGAATAAATGTTGAGGACATGAAGAATACATGTTGGTGATGGCATGGCTAAGATCACTCATCATATTTTTTCATGTATGGAAATTTATTCAAATTGCAAGGCAGAAGAATTATGTTATTGCTAAGTGTAACATGTTCTGAATGTGTTCCTATAATAATTAATTGAGAAAGTCTAACAACTAACTCAACTAATTCTTTTATGGACTTGATATAAAGGAAGAACATTTTCCTTTATTACAAGTGTGGATTTGAATTATTGAGAAGTAACAAAGAGTGCAGAATGTGAAGTTGAGCAGATCGGTGTGGAAGTGAAGGAAACTTCACTGTGAAGGTTTTGCTAAGTGATCCAAGGTTTGATATTTGGATCTAAGGTTCATGCCCTAGGGTTTGATAATTATTGGTTTAGTTGATAGAACACAGAAAAAAGGAAGATAATGGTAAATTACTTGTTTGTGCAATGAGCTCTTCTTGTAGTTAAAATTGCATGTTTGGGCAGTGGGCTCATCTTGCATACATTGTACTACAACTCCTAACAAGGTTGGCAAACTACTAATAGGGTTAGAATCTCCCAATAGGGATTCAAAGTTTCCTAATTGGGACTCATTGTACTAAATTTTGTAATAGACTCCTAGTAGAGTCCATCCTCTAATAAGGAATATTTATATTAGTACATCATCTTGTGGGAATCATTCCCACTAGGGTTTTCCCTCTGATCAAGGGTTTCCCTAGTCAACAAATCTAGTATAATGGTCTATGTGCATTTTATTATGGTTTCTATTTATTTTGGTTGAATGGTTGAGTTTGTTTAAAGAAGATAAATGTTTTAATTTTTGGATAATTGATTCACCCCACACCGCCACACCCCCCCCCCCTCTCATTTATATTGGTCGACTATTGTTTCTAACAATTGGTATCAATGCATTAGGTCCTTAAAAGGAAATTTTTAATAACTTTGGGAGATTAGTGGCGAGTTATTTTAGAAAAGATAGTCCTAAGTTTGATGGAGTAAATTTTGACACCTAGAAGATGGAACTTCTTGGTTTCAAATTAGAATTGTGTACAAAATTGAGCATTGAATTTTTGGATAGAAGCACAAGTAAAGATAGACAAGATCCAAAGAAGACATGAAGATCAAGGAAGTTATTGATCTACTTGTGAAGAGAGTACTAGAAGGTATGAAAGTTTTTGAAAATTTGACATGTAAAGAGTTTGGTCATTTTTCATCTACATACCCTAAGAGAGTAAGGATAACTAGAAAAAGTTTATTTTCTAATGAAGATGAATAATTTAAAGAAAGTATGGAAAGATTCTTGAAAGATTATGATAATGAGCTCAAATTGGTTAATGAAAAGGAAGTAGTGGAAGAGATAATTTTCGCAACTATTGTTGATCTAGAGGATAACCATGAAAATATGGAAGTTATCATTAACAATAATTTGCAGAATGAAGGAGAGCCAAGGTAGGAACAAAGCTTAGAACCTTCAGTAGAGCCAAGAGTTGAGATAGAAACTCCTATTTTAGGAAAGAATATGATAAAGAATCACCCATCTAAACAAATCATTGAAAGCAAAGACAAAGCTTGATGACAAGAAATAGAATAAATGAAGAACTATACTTGATATCTCAAGTTAAGCCTAAGAATGTAGATGAAGCATGTAAAGATGATTATTGGAAACAAGGCATGAAAGAGGAATTGGATCAAATAGTAAAGAATGAGACATGGAAATTGGTCCCTAGACTAGTAGACAAGAATGTGATAGGAATTAAATGGCATTCAAGAACAAGATGAATGAATAAGGAGAATTTGTAAGAAACAAAGTAAGATTGGTATGTAAAGGCCACTCACAACAAGAAGGAATAGATTTTGAGGAGACTTATGCTCCAATGGGTAGAATAGAAGTAGTAAGATTATTCTTAGCCTATGTAGCACTGAATAAATTCAAAGTATATCAAATGGATGTCAAGTCAAAATTTATGAATGGAAAACTTGAAGAAGAGGTATACATCGAGTAGCCTAAAGGATGTCCTTTGATGGATGACAATGACATAGTATGTAGAATAAGAAAAGTATTATATGGATTGAAGCAAGCACCCAAGACCTAGTATTCAAGGTTGGACAAACATTTGAAAAAACTTGGATATAGAAAAGGTATGATAGATAGAAATCTATATTGGAAAGAAATTGATGATGGTTTGATGATTTTCATAATATTTTGTGATGACATCATATTTGGAGGAAATGATGAAGAAAGTGAGAAGTTTGAAAAAGAGATGAAGAAATAATTTGGAATGATTATAATAGGAGAGATTAAATATTTCATAGGATTGCAGATTGTACAAAATGAAGAAGGTATCTTTATTTATCAAACTAAGTAGTAAGTACTTGAAAGATTTACTAAAAAGGTTTGTTTTGGAAACATTCAAACCCATTGCAAAACCTATGGTAATTGGACACAAGCTATCTACCAAGGATGAGACATTGACTATTGAGTAGAAAAAGTATAGATCTATGATTGGAGGATTGCAATATCTGACTCACACAAGGCCCGATATAACAAATGCAATTGGAATTGTTGCAAGATTTCCAACTGATCATAGAGAAGCATATTATGTAGTGGTAAAAAGGATATTTATATATTTAAAGGGAAAATATAAGTTTGGATTGTTGTTTGGAAGATCTAATGATTTAACTCTAAATGCTTATACTAATGCAGATTGAGTAGGTAGTATGGATGGTAGCAAGAACACTAGTGGAGGAGCCATCTTTCTTGGAGGAAGATTGGTTTCTTGGTTAAGTAAGAAGTGGGATTGTACATCTCAAAGTACAATAGAAGTAGAGTATGTTGTAGAAACAAGTAATTGTAATCAAGTCATTTGGATAAAGTAGATGTTGAAGAATATAATGATAGAAATTAGTGAACTTGTTTTCATACATTGTGACAACACAAGCATGGTAAATATTTCTAAGAATCTAGTGTTGCATTCGAGGAATAAGAACATTTTTATTAAGTATCATATTTTGAGAGAAAAGGTTGCAAAAAAGGAAATCTAATTGGAGTATGTGAGAACTAAAGAGAAATTGTAGATATTTTCACTAAGCCTCTTCCCAAAGAGACTTTTTGAGTATTTACGAGGTATGCTTGGGGTTATGCCCCTTCCTACATTAGAGTAGAAGATGCAAGAGTGCATCAGTCTAATGAAATAGAGTACCATTATTGCTTTGGAATAAATGTTGATGCTTCCTATATGGGAGAGTATCTATGATGGATAGAGTCATCTAGGACTCCTACTAGATGTTGTTTTGAACAATGTCTTTTGACACTTGAGCAAAGTAAGTATCAGTTGTTGTAGAGTTTGATTTAGTAATGTTAGTTGCTGAAATCTTTGACATTGATGTCAATGGGGGAGAATATTGCATGAAAAACATTATGCAAATGAAGATGTTTGGCATAAGCACAATATGGAATGATAGTTTGGTATAGAGCACATTGAGGTATGTCAATGGGGGAGAATGGTTGATAAGGAGAATTTGAAGATGAATAGTCTTTTTTTGATATTCTTGGAACTAGATGTTTTTCATCTATGTTGCCATCAATGCCAAAGGGGGAGATTGTTAGAGGATTGGTTTGAAGCATGAATGCTAATGATATTCCTATGGGGGAGTACTACTATGATGATATGTTACATTCATGACTGAGTTTGTCATTGATGTCAACATTGCAATTTTCTATGGTATCTAATAGAAGAATAGTGAAAAGATCAAGTTGGTACAGATGACTAGTTGAGTGTTTACACTATTTGAGGTTATGGGAGATACTTCTAAGTATCTGGTATATATAGTTAATGTTGGAAGAAGAAAGGATAAGTTTAGAAGTTATGTATGTTTTATTGATGTATGTTCTAAGATAGAGTTTACAGAGGCATGTTTTGGTAAAGATGTTGTATCTCTTAGTAGAGTTTCTATTCTAAGAACAAAGTTTAGGACATGAAGAAGACATTTTTGTGATGATGTGGCTAAGCTCACTCATCAAAATATTGTGTGTAGGGAAATTTATTCAAGTTGCAAGGTGGAATAATTATGTTATTGCTAAGTGTAATGTGTTCTTAATGTGGTCCTATAATAATTAATTAAGAAGGTCTAATAATAGACACAAATAATTTTTTTATGGACTAAATATAAAGAAAGGAAAATTTACTTTATCACAAGTGTGGATTTGAATTATTGAGAAGCAGTAGAGAGTGTGGAAAGCAAAGTTGAGCAGAGTAGTGTAGAAGTGAAGGAAACTTCATTGTCAAGGCTCGATATTTGTATCTAAGGTTCATAACCTGGTCTATGATGTATGGCAGTGCTTGATTTAGTGAAAGATAACAATAAATTATTTTTTGGGGAAATGAGCTCTTCTTGTAGTTGAAATTGCATGTTTGGGCAATGGGCTCATCTTGCATACATTGCACTACAACTCCTAATAGGGTTGGCACAACTCCTAACAGTGTTGGAATCTCCTAATAGGGATTCAAAGTCTCCTAATAGGGACTCATTTTACTAAATTTTGTAATAGACTCCTAACAAAGTCCATCCTCTTACAAGGAATATTTATATTAGTACATCATTTTGTGGGCAACATTCCCACTAGGGTTTTCCCTCTAATCAAGGGTTTCCCTAGTCAACAGATCTAGTGTAATTGTCTATGTTCATTTTATTATGGTTGTTGTTTACTCTATTTGAATGGTTAAGTTTGTTTAAAGAAGATAAATGTTTTAATTTTTGGATAACTTACTCACCCCTCCCTCAGTTATCTTGGTGGACTATTGTTTCTAAAAAATACTCCATCTACACATAGTTTTCCATACAAATATATAATTTCCATGTCTCCAATACTATTAACCTTACAAGTGTAGCAGCATCTAACATCTTGTATCATCGAAAGCTATGATGCTATCTTCAATAAAACACTGGTAGGATCTTCCTTGTATGCTATCTAAGTGATTGCTCAGAATGGTGGTTGTTTAATCTCAATACTTATTAATTTAACCTTGAAAAAATCTTTTCCTTCCTTCCTAATAGTAGAAAAAGAGATAGATATCATTTTAAATTACTGGGGTTTGCAATAATTCAGACAACATAGCTCAACACACAATAAATACCTTATGAATTGGATGATTGGTGATGTTGCGACTCAAAATTGCATGCTCATTTTGAAGTGACAAGTTGAAGAAATTTTGAAATCTAGCTCCTATGAATGTCTAAAAACATGAGTTGAGGATTTTTGGATGGGTGAGTTTGATAAGGAATGGAGGCCATGAGCTCCCAAGGCCCAAGATAGACCAGGAATGAACAAGGTGAACATCACACTCGAGGCTATGATCTCTCATGTGTGAGTAGTATAATTATTGTTGAGAAACATCTCCTGGTCAAATATCCCACATGCAATAGGGTAGAGATTTGTTTCTCCTTTTAAATGTACCATGAAACTAACATTAGGTATCTTAAAAGGCATAGGTCTTTGAAGAGTCAAAACCTGCCATGCAAGGTTAGTTGGTGACCAAAGTTAACAAAGTTTTGACCATTTCAAATACCAAAGAAGAAGTACCATGTGGCAACCTTTCAAGCACCAGCTACGAGATTAGGAGATTAAATTGAAGAGCTAGCACTGCATGACATGGCATAAGGTCATAAGCCAAAGAAAGGAGAGTTATGATCTCATGATGAGCATGAGATTGAGAAGGAGAATAAACTACCCTATTATGCTATGACATCTGCTATCATTGTGAGATTAGAGATGCAAGATCAAAGTGTTACAATATCATGAAGTTTTTGAGTGTGTGTGTCATGTGATTAGAAAGCTCATTCTGAAGGCCTAAGATACTATGATGGTAGTGTATGATTAGAGGTGTTGAAATCTAGATTTACTATTCTACACTGAGTGTTAAGGTGGTGAATTAAAATTTCATCGCAATATCAAGTTGTCATATTGTCAAGGGTCATAATTAAGAGGTTAAGATATTATAAAATGGCATAGCATCAGGGTATTTCCTTGTTCGTAAGATTGAGGATTCCTAAATTCCAAAATTTTCAAATGGATGTGTTAGGAGATGTGGGGCCTACCTAGGAATAGGTTCAATGAATGGAAATATGACACATGGCATCAATCTAGAGTCTGCCATATGATTGGAGAGGAAAGGGAAAGGGTGACAATCTTACAATTTGTCCAGAGATTATGAGGCAATGAAAAATGTAGCGCTAATGTCATGATGTGGCATAAGATTGACAAGGAGTAGGATTAGGAAGGTAAGAAATAAGAATTAAGATGCTACAAAATCTTCTTTGTTGTAGGATCAATAAATGGAGTTGTAAGCTTTAAGATGTCATGAGGTTTTTGTAAGATCATAGAAATAAAGTTGAAGAGCTAAGATATCATGAGTATGGTGGATCATAATATCATAGAGGGAGATATTTGAAGTGTTTAAAATGCATTAGATGATGCAGGGCCATGTGGGTAAGTTAGCCTATGAAGAATTGACAAGTGTCAGCCAGTGATAGAACAATCAAAATAAAATGAAAACAATTGAGTCTAAGCACACCTCTAAGGTTAAATTTTGAAAGATTTGAATATATTTAATGTGTTATATAGCTCAACAATTTAATCATTTAAATTTTTCATTATTAAAACTATGTTCATGGCCCGAGGCCTAAAATTTCAAATCAGTCTTAGAGGCATTATTTTTACTTGAAACATGTAGTGTAATATATTGTTGGAATTGACAAGAGATGAACTATCCATTTCTACAATTAGTTTTTGCATAGGAGGTCACTAGTTAGAGTTATGCAAGTATTTGTCTTAGGTGCCCAATTTTTAGTTTAATTTAGTTGAGGTAGTTCAGATCTGATTCTTAGTGAAATGGTGAGCTAAGTGAATGTAGAATGCAGTAAAATATAGTTATGAATGAGTTTTGTCATCTCCAAATCAGCTAAACCAAGGTATTATCTACATTTCATGATGCTTTATAGATATATTAGTAACAAAATGGTTTTCATCATTGAGGAAGAGATATTTTGGGTTTGTTACAAAACAATGATGAAAAAAAAATCAGATCTCATCGGTAGAAAGGTGTGAGAGGTTTTACAATAGCAAGGAATGGAGATTCAAATGGACACATGTCACTTCCAAATCAGATCCAAGATTCCATTCTTCTTCTATATCTTTCTCTTTCTCATCCATTATAAAGGTTTTAGTTTTGGAGAAAATTTCACACTGCTATTATACCAGGGTTGGTTGGTTTTACTTCTTATTTACTAAGCAAAGCTTTAGTTGTGAAGGCCACACATCCTTTCTTGTGCAGGTTTTTGGGTTCATTTCATGTATTGTTTCTCTGAGATAATGCTAATTAATCATAGATCATGTAATATATCCTAAATTTTATTTAGTTTTACCAATTAATGTATATAGTCTTTCCAAGGATAAATACAAAAGGGGATTTACAATGAATTATCTATGTTCTCTTATTTTGTCTCCTAATTCTTCATATGTTGTTAACTATATGATTAAATGAATAAGGTTCATTTAATTTAAGACAATTTGGATGAGTGTTGTGTTAGATCTATTATTTCTTTTAATTCAAGGAGTTAAGTAAATGATTCAATGATTTGATAGAGGGGATGTTGGTAAGAATGGAGTTTGGCAATTTTAGTTGATAAAGTTAATTGTAAGGCAATCAAGTTATGTCATCCTACTAGTAGTGACTCTATGTTGCAATGGATAAGGCACTGATCACTAAATCAGATGCAAGCTAAGATGAAGGTCATTTGCATGAATCATTTTAATCAAATCAATTCAATTTTTAATGTTTTTTAGTGGACTAAAAGGAATTAACCTTGACTTAGCTTATGGGTTCATAGGTTATGATTTGTAGCTATTTCATTCCTATGTTATTACATAAGCACCAAAAGATATAAGGGTTTCATCTATTGTTAATAGGTTCATATTTTATGTTTATTTGTACTAGTACCATATATTAGAACCTCAAGGTTAGCCCATCTAGGTGTTGCAAAGCATGATGTGAAGAAGGAGTTATGCCTTATAGTTGGCCCAAGATTTGTAGTCAAGTGCATTCATCATAGGAATTTGCTAGCCTTATAAGTATTCATCCAGTTTCTTGGTTAATTTAAAATCTATTAAATTAGGAGACAACAATATGGCAACTCTATTGGGGAGATGATGAAAAATAAGCCTTGTTAAAAGGACAAGAATCTCTAGTGTCAATTGAATATTTAGTCTTATTTTTTAGTATGGGTTAAGAAGCTGGAAATCTTAGATATATTGTGCATATTTAGTTTTGTATGCAAGGTTTTGTGTTCCCCAGTTACACTTTATTCATGGACAATAGTATGTTGTAATATTAGATGTAAATTGTGTTTTGTAACTATTAGAAGTTAATCTTCAATCAGTTTTGTTTTGCATGTGTTGTTGAGAAAATTTCAGAGCTAGAATTCTTCAAAAGTGTTTTCTCTCTTCAAAGTGTTTGATGATTTGCAAGTTGCATAAGTTGAAAGTTTAGTTTAGATTTGTCATGTTATAAATCATGTTGTAAATATTTCCCATGATTGTAAGTGGGACTCTCTAAATTATCTTTGTACCAATATAGATTGGTTCTAGATAGATGTTTTCAAGAGCTCTCAACTAAATTTTGTACATCTAAAAGTTTTGTTAGAAGGTCCAAGAAATAAGTGAGAATATACAAGTTCTTGACTAATAAGTATTGATGTGTTATATGAATCTACTGTCATAAGAATTTTGAATGTTAAAGGTGAATCACAATAGTGATTTCATTTTGTTCTCCTCAAGGAGATGGAAGCTTTACAAGGATTTCATTAGTGGTGTGAAGAATTGAAGTTCTCACTTGTTCCAAATCAAAAAATTAAGTTTGTAGGTATCAACACTGAAGTTAGCTTTCCACTTTCATGAGATTTTATTTCCATGAAAGTATGTTTTCAAAAAGATTCTTCATCAAGTGGCAATTTTAGCACTAAGTATGAGAATAGATTGATACATCTCAAGATACTCTGTGAAGCATAGATTCAGAATAAAAAAATTATATTTAGAAGAATATTTGAAATATGAAGTGGTAGAAAAGTTTTTAGATCTATTGCAAGTAATAAATTCTAAAAGTATTGTGTTGAATGATTTTTAAGTTTGTAAGAAATGGAAAATTTATTTTCACCTAGTATGTAGTCCATGGATGAGAATTGTAGATCTATTTTTTCCTAGAGATACATGCCATTAGTTTTCGATGGCATTCATGGTTTCCCAAACCCTATGCTATATAATCTTAGAAAGTTTTTAGTGAATGGATTGTTTTCCAAGAAAATACATACAAATTAACTCTGAATGCACAAATAAGAAGACTAAATTTGCACTAAAAGTTGGATAGGTTATCATTGGATTGATAACCTTCCTCTAAATTCTATTGGGTACAACTCCCCATGTAGGATATGTAATGAATTTTTAGAAATGTAAATATGAATTCTTTTAACCAAAAGCACAAAAGTAATACAAACATCTCTCTATAAACACAACATAGATGTGAAAAGACTAAGTAACTAAAAAGAAAAAGAATGACAAATGACCCACAGTTCATTTACCTCAATGCTAAATTACAAAGAGAATGAAAACAAAGAAAATATTTTCCATCCTTATTACAAAATGAAGAATTCAAGCTTCAAAGCTATCTTGAAATCAAAATGTATTCAGAAAATTGTAACATTTAAATGCATTTAGAGAAAATTGAAACCCATAAAAAGATAACAATCACTGGAAAGAAAACTATCCAAACTCAGAGAAAAAGATAACAAAGATCTTATTACACATTACATCAAAATCACAATGTAAAAAGGAAACATAAATTCCCTCTCTTGCATTACATTCAAAATCAAAATTTCCCCTCTTTTTCCAGCACACGGTTTGGAAAAATGAATAAAGGCTCTGCACTTCTATAGCCCCAAAGTCTATTCTCTCTCCTGAAAGGACTGGAAAATGTTTCAAAAATAGGAATCCCTTTTATGTTTCTACCTTCCCAATATAAAGGATTTCAAAACTATTATACTATTATAATAACCAATTCTTGAAACTAAATCCCATCCTTTTCTTTGTAAAGACCTTTATCGCTTATTAAAACTAACTTTTGAAGCTAAACATGTTACATTTTAATTTTTCAAAAGTTTTTTTTTTTTTAAAGCTCATTTGAAAATTCTATGTGCCTTTATAATGTTTTTAATAATTAAAACATTATAAGTGGCACTCGATAAAAATTACTTCAGAAAACACTTGGCTCTTTATTGAATTTATAGTTGTCATCCTTGATATTCTAAACACAATCCTATCATCATTAACATGGTGTAGGAAAAAAAACTTAGAACACCAACTGCATGTATACACACATAATAAGCATCCTCGAGTTCCCTTTCAATACAAACAAACAACCATGACTTCCATTTGTATAGACTTAATCCTTTGTAGAATTGGGCATCTTCAATTATGCTATGGGATCTTGTGTGCTCATCCTTGGAACTATAGTGCACCTCAAACAAATTGTCAAATAGTTCAGCAACATCATGGATGTATTATTCTTTCTTTTGGTGTCCATGTCATAGTACAAGTTCAGGTTTCCAATTACTTAATAAAGTAAAACTTGATATCTGTTTGAGCATGATCTCTATCAAGAATCATAGTTGGTTTTTATCTAAATACCATGAGTTTTATGATTCATGTTTGCACATTTATACCCATGCCTTCAAATATATGAGCTCGATGTCATTCCATTGAAAGACCAATTAAAACTTTCTAAAGTTGGGTCACTCTATCTTCATTGGTATTCACAGGGTGAGTGTCGGTGATCTTTGCTTCAACCTTCAACACATATGAGCCACCTCAACAAGTTACACGATTCCTATCACCTACACACACAAGAGTGAGAGATCAATCTTTGAATTTCCAAGCCTATGCATCAGCTTTGTGACCTAAGTTTTCATTTGCACACCTGTGCCTTCCTTTCTATTGTGCACTATCAACTAGTCAACCACACTATGCATGGTATTTGGATTTTGTAACTACTCAGGATCATTTACTTTTGATCCCATTTCTCTCCCTATTATCAAGAATGGTGCAACCTTGAAGACAGTAGCATAGAGTTGAAAGTAATGTCTTTTGAGGAAATAAACACTTCCTATGACTTTAAGCTTTTCTCCATATTCTCTCAAATTAGGCTCACATATTTGTAGAATCAATAGACCTTAGTTCGGAGTGGAATCTAACAATAATTTCATTTTCAGCTTTTGTAAATTTGTGGAATACCTACTACCTTCTATTGTGAGGCCAATTGAAATGTCATTTTCCACATTCCATGAAGGGATGTTCTAGTTGGGAGTGATGAATCACTTAACACACATCTAAGATGATTCCCTTGCTCTACCAATCAAACCTTCCCAACATCAAGTTTTTAATGTAAATGATAACATCTACTTGCATGAATTTTTTCATAGAACTTTGGTACAAGAAGATGTTATTGGGTTGCTCATCATAGCAGAATTTGGACAATTTTTTTTCCTTGTAACTAAAAAAGGTGTGATATTGAGGGCACCAAAGGAGTTAAAACTTGTGGCATTTGATAGAATGAACACTATCAAATATTTTACATACCACATACTTGGTACTAAAATGTATAAGGATTCTTTATCACTACCTAGATTTATGTGTTACGCACATGTCTTTTCACATACTATTCTAAAGACTAGAAAATTCCTAGATATCTCTTCCCAACTGATACATTTGATATTATAGAGTAATAGTATGTTGCATTATAGTACTTGGAAATGACAAAGGTGAGTTGTGTGGATAAAGGAATGTATCTATTGTCCTTCAATATTTACCTATGCTTCATTAAAACTACTTCCACATGATTTGCACATACTATTCTACTAAGAACCTCTAAAGGTAGAGCTCCCACTTGTTCTTAAGATTGTTAGTTTTGACTAGAATTTGTTACCATTCTCTAGGGCCTCAATTTTGTCTATTATTTTTGGTTTGAGGGACTTAGATGAACTAATAAATACTTAGAATTCATTAGCACCTTTGCACTTTCTTGAAATTGTTGAACTAATAGAATTTGAACCTGAATTATGAACCAAGACTGAATTTAGGTTTTAAATTGAACATGGTTTTTGAACTTTTCTGAGTCAACTGATCTACATTTTGAACCACTTTGAACCATTGAAATTCTTTGAATCGATTTGAACCTTAGTTCAAAGAGGTTCAAAACCATAACTTGGAAATTTGAAAAACTGGGTCCATGTAGGTACTAACATGGGCTCTAACTATGGGACTAATTTTGATACAAAAGTAGAGAAATCCAACAATCTTTGGCAAAATACAAGTGCCTTATCCATTGGGTAGGGAGAGTCCGCAAGAAGAGAAAAATGGGAGCTTCTTGTAGAGAGGGTAGAGGGGTGTAGGGAAAATCAAACTAGAAAAACACCTAATCTACTAGCAAGCATGAAGAGTATATTTACAAAATATATACAAAGGTAGGAAACACAACCTACCACAAAAGATAGAAGAAAGGAAAAGAATCACATGAATTTATTTACTAGCTAGGAGAAGTAGAAGTGTTTCCACATCAAAAAACCACATCTCATTTGATTAGCTCCACACCATTGCCTCATAGCAACCTCTTCAATGTCAAACCTTAAGCTTAAAGCACATATGAATATGTTGACCCAAAACTTCTTCTCAAATAGCCAGAACTCATTGTATCACTCTTTTTCATCCAAGAAATGATCCTTAACATGCATCCAACTAGGTTTTACTTCAAGCTGAATTTTTTGGAAAGGAGAAACCTTTCCAAGAAAAGACATAGAATATCTAGAAATTCTGTTACAAAAATTCACCATTCATATATGGCATTTGACATCACAATCAACTTGCATACAAAGAGATGCTTCATCCAACATAACGTCAATTCTAGCATACATGTTGTCTTCATCCCTTTATAGAATCAAACCACCATCAAGCATGCCATGTATGTTGTCCTTTCTCTTTCCCAAAGTGTCATCACTTCCAAAATTAAAATTGGAAAAGTCGCACATAGTGAATGAAAAGAAAATTTATCAATGAGTGTTTTGTTCTCAATTTGATTTGAATGAATACAAAGTCATCAAAATTTTCAAAAATAATTTCATTGTGAGAAGCTCCAACCAAAGGTATCTTTACCTCATCACAAACATCACTTTTATTTTCAAGTTCACAAAAAGCCCCAACCAAAGGTATCTTTACCTCATCACAAAGATCACTTTTATTTTCAGGTTAACAAGGCTCTCCAATGGGCTGACTACCATTTTCACAATAGGAAAGATCACTTTCAGCCTTCTCATTAAAGAGGAAGGATTCAAGCTCTAGCAATATTTTATTGGTAGTTTTTTCACAAATAGAAACTTTCATAGCAAGATGATCATCATCAATTTCAAACACAAAGCTTTATAAAACTAGAGAGGAAAAGAATCCAAGATCATCTTCAACAACATTTCTCTGAGTGTTATCATAATCAAAAAGAATAGAAATATTGTGAGGAGTGAAACAAGATGATGTTACTAGAGATTCTTCCCCCTTAAAACACAACTTGTCTTTACCGTCATTGTCACTGCTGCCATAGTTTTCACTTTTAGCTTGAGAGTCTTTATCTACCCTTGTCTGATCTTCTTGAGGCTATAATACTTCTTGAAGTAAGAAGGCCTCTTGCTGCAATTTTATTTCTAGATTTATCCCTTTGGCCAAATATTCAATTATAGGGCAACCACATTTCAATGAGCTATCATCAATATCTTTATAGATATATCTATTGACTATATGCAGATTTACATGGATGATTTTATTGTTTATGGGGCTACTTTTGAAGAAGCAAAAGATAATCTAGAAATGATACTCAAAAGATGTCAAGAGTACAACCTTTCCTTAAATAGTGAAAAAGAAATTATGATGATTGAGGAAGGTGTAGCGCTAGCCCATTTCATTTCATCTAAGGGCATCCAAGTAGATCAAGTAAATATTGAAGTCATTAGTACCAAGTGCCTACACAAGAGAAGAAAAAGGATGTATGATTTCTTTTAGGATATGTTGGATATGATAGAAGATTCATTAAAAACTCTAGTGAACATGCAACACTTCTCTACAACCTACTAAAAAAGAATTATGAATTTCCTTGGGACTCTCATTGTATAACATCTTTCTTACAGCTTAAGGAGGTTCTTACCACAACACCTATTTTGAGAAGAGACAATTGGGGACTAACTTTTCATATTCATATAGATGCCTCTAACTATGTTATAGGTGTCATACTAGGTAAAAGGTAGACTCAATTGAACATTGCATTTATTTCATTAATAAAAACTTGCAAGGTGTAGAGTTTAACTACATAGTAACTAAAATCGAGTTACTTCTAGTCATTTATGCCCTCAATAACTTCAAGAACTATATTACTAGATATGAAATATTTTTCCATACTAACCATTCTACTATAAAATATTAGGTGGACAAGCTTTCAATATCAAGATGATTAGCTCATTAGTTGTTACTCATGCAAGAATTTGATATCGCCATAGTAGAGAAACCTGGCAAGGCCAATGTGGTAGCTAAAATTCTCTCTCAGTTGCATGTCCCCAATGATCCTACAACCAATGATGATAGTTTTCCAGATGATTCATTTTTTTTCTATTGTAAGCACAAAATCCATGATATGTAGATATTGCTAACTATTTCATCATAGCTAAAGTGCTAGTTCACTACTCTGACAAAGCAAGAAAGTTACTAGCAGAGAAGAGCTTTAACTATTCATGGATTATTGGATTTAGGTTTTTTATTAGACCTGATCAAGTCATACATCGATGTATAAAAGAGGATCAAACATGTTTTCCTTAAGGGTGCATCATGATGAAACCTATGGATGTCACTTTGTAGCTAAATGAACAGGTTTCAAAATCTTGCCAACTAGGTATTATTGGCCAAGTCTGCACAAGGATGCAGCCAGATAAAAAAAGAAATTGTGAAAAGTTTCAATGTCTGGGAAGACCAACTAAATAAGATGAAATGCCCCTATAGCCTCATGTATTTTTTTCACCCTTTGACAAATGGTGGATTAACTTTGTAGGACCTATTGAACCTTCTTTACAAGGAAAATCCTATATTCTAGTTTGCATTGACTATGTAACCAAATGGGCTTAGGGTAAACCCATGAAAAACCCAAGGGATACCAACATGGCCAAGTTCTTTTATGAATCCATCTTAAAAAAATTTGGAGTCCCTAGGGAGTCAACATCTAATCAAGGAGCCCAGTTTAGATCACATTTGATAATTGTTCTTATGTAGGAGTATACTATATGGCCTACTAAATCATCACCTTATCATCCATAGGAAAGTTGTCAAGTAGAAGTTACTAATAGGGAGTTGGAAAACATCCTCACCAAGATAGTATTACTCCATAGGAAGGATTGCACCACATGCCTTCCTTAAACTCTCTGGGCTTATAGAACCACCTAGAAATCAATAACCGATTTTACTCCTTTTGAGCTTGTTTATGGTAGGTCAGATGTAATGCTTATAGAATTTGAATATAAAATGTTGAAGACTACCTTGGAGCTTGGCATGGAACTTACAATTGCACAATAGGACAAAATCTTGAGTTTAAATAGTCTTGATGATTGGAGGAAATATGCTCACTAAACTCATTCAGCACCAGTGGAAATAGTAGCATGATAGATTTATCAAATAGAACATATTTTCTATAGGATATTGGGTACTCCTTTATGACTCCAAATACCAACATAATCTAGAGAAGTTTCAAACACACTAGTTAGGACTATATGAGATCTTTGTTATATTTCCAAATGGTGCAATTTAGTTGTCTATCACTGATCCTGTCTACTTCAAGTTACTTGTCAATGGGCATTGCCTCAAGTTTACAATAAACTAATTAGCCATGAGGAGTTCCTACTACAATTCTAGCATAGTAAGTATATCCTAATCCCTATAGCCAAAGAGTCTACGTCTAACACCCTAACTCCTAATACTTCTTGATTTCATTCAAGGCATTCATAAGAAACACTTTATTCTTGAAAGTACTTTCTTCACCATCCACTCCACTTCACCTTCTCACTTCCCATCTTGCCATTCTATCTCATCACTCTATCAATTCTAATGATCTTTTCCAAACTTCTTTGTTGCAATAGTTGCCAGGTACATACCACATAACTTTGCATGCATTTTATTTTATTCAATCCTTTTTAGGAATTGGTATTATTTATAACTATTCACTCTTGCATATTCTAGCCTGGTGGGACCCATGCCTTTTCATAATTGGGGGGAGGGAAATATTCAAATTTTTTTTTTCAAGTCACAACCACATGAAAACTTTAAAATTTAATTGACATGATCGGTAACTAAAATGACTAATGTCACATATTGATGACTTGTCCTTCTATGATTGCTTCATTATGAAATTAAGGACATTAAAAATATGTACTTAACTTTTAATGATAATTTTAATGTGTTTAGGTGATGGACTTGTACACAAGTGTAAATTATGAAACTTGATTCAAGAAGAACATTATGAGATATTGTGCATTAAAATCTTCAAGTATATGTCACCATTTATTTTTCTTATGAGATATCTAGTGTCATAATATTGTAAACTTTGTTGCTCATGAAGGATCTGGAATGGGTGGATCCACACCTAAGATGGTAGGGTTCAAGGTTTAATCATGTGAAGGTGTCTAAGGTAAGGTCCTTATGGTACCTAGGCTTCCGTAAATGATGACTCCCCTGTAGGGCTTGCTTTGGAATTGCTACTGTTGCTCCCACAACATCTTCACCAAGCTCTAAAACATCACAATTGTGACAAAATTGTGCTGAAGCCAACAATGGGTAGAGGTCTCCAAAGGTACGAGCTAGTCTATCATTGAGTTCTTCTCGATGATGTAGCAAGCTGTGAGATGTTTAGAAGAAGGGGATGGTTGGATTACTATCTTAGTCTAAAAGGATTTGATGAAGAGGTCTCTGTCCAATTCATGAGCATCTTAAAAGATGGCATTGCAATATTTAAAGGCCTAAGAATTAAGTTGATAGAAGAGGTGGTATCCAAGGGCACTAGGTTACCCCAAGAAGAAAAAAATTGGGAAAAATATTTTGACCTATAGATAGCTATAGCACAGTTCAGTATATACCAAGACCCTCCAGTAGAAATTGACAAGAAGAAAGGTACCTAAAGATTATCCTTGTTGATGGATTTTATCTAGCCAACAATATTTTTCATCTAGTACTTCACCTATGAAGATCGTTACAAATACTTGCATTCACTACATATCAAGATTTTTTCTCACCTATGACACGATTGTAAATAGTTAATATTAGAAACAATGGTCCACCAAGATAATTGAGTGGGGCCGAGGGGGTGAATCAATTACACAACAATTAAAACATTTATCTTATTTAAATAGACTTAACCATTCAACCAAATTAAACAAAAACCATAATAAAATGCTTATAAATAATTACACCAAATATGTTGACTAGGGAAACCCTTGATCAGAGGGAAAACTCTAGTGGGAATGATGCCCAAGAGATGATGTACTAATAAAATTATTCCTTGTTAGAGGATGGACCTTGTTAGGAGTCTATTACATTATTTACCACTATAAGTCCTTGTTAGGAGACTTTGAATCCCTGTTAGGAGATTCCAACCTTGTTAGAAGTTGTGCCAACCCTATTAGGAGTTGTAGTATAATGTATGCAAGAAAACCCCACTACCCAAACATGCAATTTCAACTATAAGAAGAGCTCATTGTTCAAACAAGTAATTTATTGCTATCTTCTCCTTCCCTCTATCCTATCAACTAGATCAATAAATATCAAATCTTGTAGACCAGGTCACAAACCTTAGATCCAAATACCAAACCTTGGATCACTCAGCAAAACCTTGACAATGAAGTTTTCTTCACTTTCACATTGCTCTAATCAATGTCTCATTCTACACTCTCTACTGCTTATCATCAATCATCAAATCATATCATCCATTCATACATGATAAAGGAAATTTTCCTTCCTTTATACCAAGTACTCAAATCAATTCTTTGAGTCAGTTCTTAGACCTTCTCAAATGATTATTATACGACCACATTAAGAACATGTTACACTTAGCAATAACATTAATCTTCTACCTTGAAAGTTGAATAAATTTTTGTACATGCAACATTATGATGAGTGAGCTTAGCCATGTCTTCTTGATGTCATCAACCTTGATTTTTAGAATAACAATTTTGCTAAGAGATATAACAAGCTTAACAGAACATGCCTCTGTAAACTCTATCTCTAGACACAGACATCAACAAAACTCTGATAACTTCTTCTAGACTTATCCTTTCTTCTTTTGAAGTTAATTGCATATTCTATGCACTTAGAAGTATCTCCCATAACCTCGAGTGGTGTAAACACTCAACTACTCATCCATACCAACTTGATCTTTCTATTATTCTTCTATTAGATACCACAAAAAAATGCTATGTTGTTATCAACGACAAACTCATTCATGAATGTAACATATCATCATAGTACCATATCTACAATACTCCCCAATAGGAATATCATTAGTATTCATGCTTGCAATAAATCCTCTAACAATCTCACAAATCTTCCAACAATCTCCCCCTTTAGCATTGATGGCAACATAGATGAAAAATTATCTAGTTCTAGGAATACCATCAAAGGATTGTTAGTCTTCTTTTCAAATCCTCTTCATCAATCATTCCACCCCATTAATATACCTCAATGTGTTTTTTGCAATATGTCTCCCCATGATATTCCATGATTTTTTTCATGCAATACTCTCCCTCATTGACATCAATGTCAAAGGTTTTTACAACCAATAACTCTGCATCAAACAATACAAAAATTGAGTCTTACTAGCTCGAGAGTCAAAAGGCACTATTCACAATAATATCCAAAAAGCTTCCTATATGACTCTATCCATCATAGATACTCCCTAATTTAGGAAGCATTAGCATTCAGTCTAGACAAACAATGATGTTGTGTTACCCTAGACTGATGCACTCTTGCATCTTCTACTTTGATGTAGGAAGGGGCATAACCCTAAGATTACCTCCCAAATACTCAAAAGTCTCTTTAGGAAGAGTCTTAGTGAATATATCTACAATCTACTCTTTAGTGCTCACATACTCCAGTCTGATTTTCTTTTCTACAAATTTTTCTCACAACATATGATACTTAATATAAATGTGCTTAGTCCTCAAATCCAATAGTTGAATCTTTCAATTTCCTATTTAACATTATTAAAAAGAAAACTTCTTTAGTACAATCAAGAAAGGATTAGTCTATCTCTCACCATTTCTTACTAAAATTAATCATATAAAGAGAGTTGAATAAGAAATCAATTGGGACATGGGAAGAGTTTTTGCAGTTAAATGAGGTAGATTCTAGGTTGGTCAACCCTAGAGGCTAGGGTGTTGGATGAAGGGAAAGGACATCTACTAGTTTTTGTAACCAGTTGTTCTCAGAAATGATTTTTTTTTCTAAAGCCTCTCCCTCTAGTTGTAGACCAACTAAGAAGAGGATTTAAAAAGTTGAAACCTCCATTTCTAGCAAAATGATAATAAAAAATAGAGAAGGTACTAGTGCCGCTGAGACCCCATCATCTGTTAAGACTAGGTCTACCATTAGGTAAGGTAATGATAAAGTTGTGGAACCCAAAGAAGAAAAGTTAGAAAAACAACTAGATGATGAGAGTAACATTAATGAAACCTGACACTTGCAAGAGGAGGAAGATTTAGAAAAACCTCCTAAAGCACCTATAATGGAAATACCTATAAGCAAGAGCAAATGAAAGAATCTTGCATGCTTGTCTACACCACCCACAAGGCAAAGAGTGAGGCTTTTTTAAGGAAATAGGGATCCTGAAACCTCTATTCTAATAATTAACCCTAAGTTTTCTGAATGTGAAAAGGAGTCCTCTTTGGAGGAAAAATTGCAACAAAATGTATCCAGTGACAATGAATACAAATTCTAGAATCCACAACCTAAAGTTGACTGTAGTATTAACTATGTGTTTATTGATAGTGATAAGGAATCTAATGAGCTTCAAGTATTTGAGGAGTTTGAGGAAATCCTTGATATGTAGGACATTGGTGAAAATTTTGTTGACTTCCCTTTATAGGAGTACCCAAAATTTAGACAAGAAATTATTGAGGAAGTAATAGAAAAACTTGATCAAGATGGGCTAGATACATTAGCTACAAAAGCTACTGAATCTAGTAAGGAAAAGAATGTGGTGACAACAATTTTCATAAGAGAAGGAAAATGCTCCACACCAAAAAAGTATCAATAAAAATGCCCATTTGGAATCTAAATGGGTAGACATTTTTAACTAGGAACCATTTCCACCACCCAATTTGTTCACACCTTTATCTGTAGGAATCAATTTGTTTCAACAATTACTATGGGAGAGAACTTAATAGAAGCTAGAAAAAGAAAAATTAAAACATGTTATTAATGAATAAAGTTAGCAGTTGAAATAGAGCTTAGACCATAATGAAGTTTTGAAAAGAAGAATTGAATAGATCATAGGATTGATTCCTGAATTAATTGAATATAGGTCGCCATAACTAGTTTATGCCTTTCTTCTCAGAGTAGTTTGCAAATTTCAAATTGACTAGAACTATGGAAGGTCTTAATCACTCCATTTCTACTTTACATGAGTTTTATGATATCCTGCAATCTATTTCCATGTCTTTGAAAAAATTATTGTGTGAATTGTATCTCCATAATCTAGTAGTACCTAATGACACATAGTAGAACTCACTCTTGTATGTAGAGGGTGTATTTGAGATAAGTGATGTCATGGATACAAAATGAGATAAGTAGAGAACATCAAGTTGCACCTTAGAGGGATAGTGAAATAACAACATCGCTACTCATGAGACCATAAGTTCAATATTCTAGCTGAAATTTTCTGAATTGGATTTCGATTCTAGGGAACCCTACATGATCTAGTAAGGTGTGGTGAGTCAGAGAATGAACTTTTACAAACTGTGAACAACACTCATCTCAAGATGTTGAGACATAAATTTTTGCATCTAGGCAATGATGGACAAGGATTCCACATGACTCAAAGATAAGGGAACCCCGCTATCCATAGAATTTGACTCTTGCTAGTATTAGAATCCCATTGTATATTGATTTGGGGAGAAATTAATGCAAACATTGGTTTCCATTAAGGTATCAACCTCTTATTCTCCTGCAGCCATTGCTAGTAGTAAATGACAATGCAGAGGATCATGATATGATAGATGAAGTATGGTGATGGAGAAGGCTTAAGGAAAATTATGGTTACTTCAACTTTTTTCACAATGAGCTAGGAGAAATTACACCTAGTAATTGGAGATAAAGGGCCTAGATCAAGAACTTCATGGTTGCTAGGGACCAGCAATAGCTCAGTTGGGGGGAATGATGGACCTCTAAAATGGCATTATTTTGAGATCCTTTTATCTTGTTTTTAGACAATTATCTTGTAGAAATAGTCATGACTTTATAGTTTTAAGAAAATGAACTTACATTTTTATGAATATGTTATCTATATGATGAGACATGAAGTAGTTGTATGGATAGTTCAAATATGCTATATTTTCTTGAATCTATGGACTTCTATGGTATGATGAAGGAATGTTACATGCTAATAAATGTTTCCTCATCCATGCTATGTTTTGGGTAGATTCCTTCTTGTAGCCATAAGATTTGCAAAGAGTGATAGTTTTAACATTACACCTTTTCAAACGTTGATGATGGAATAAGTATATGTATGTAGAAGTTGTATGCATTCAATGTTTTGAAGGTACTTTCCATGTGTATTCAAAGTTATCACTTGAGTGTTGTTGTCACTTAGGTTTGCACCCTTGTCCAAGGCCTATGCGTGAGGACAACCTAGTGAAACATGGAAACAACCTCCAAGCTGTGGGACTTGAACTGTGAGGTTGAGTCTCTGGAGAAGGCCAGATTCCTCTTACTATCAGGGTGCACCTAACTAATCTTGAAAGGAAAAGGGGAAGAAGGAGATGCAAAAAAACAACTCTATCCTACCTAAACTACGAAGGTCATGCACTAAAATAGAGTGTTCAGACCCATTTTTGCCCATGTATGCACTATTGAACTAGAATGAAACTAAGGATATACACATACAGACTTGTTTTGATCTAATAACCACATGCAGATCAGGAAACCAAATTGAATAACACAAGGAAAGAGGACTCTCACTCATATATTACCTAGTAGGCAAAAATAGATATAGTATATAGGCTACAGATCTCAACAATAAACCAATGAGAGGAAAAAGGGATGCACATACACATTAATGGCCGAAGGAGATAAAATAGAGAATCATTTATGTTAATCAATTTCTGGATTAGATTGTGTGGAGATTTTTGTCATCAATGTTTTGAATCACACTACGTGATCCATCATCAGGATGAGAGAGCAGGAGATGTCAAATAAAGTAAGCCAATCATTTAGTTCAGAGGCATAGGGAATGTTACACTGAGAGTTGCAGAGCAATATCAGAGAAATCAAAAAGAGTCAACTATTGGAAAAGATTACAAAATTGCCTTTATAGTTCAAACATAACTGAGGACATTAGCTCTACATTAACTGCTCAACTACTGGTAATAACTTCTCGCCCTGAAAAATTTGATCAAAGATTTGGTTGTTTTGAGTAAAAATCTAATATTCCTCTGAGAAATGCCTCGAGTAAACAGAATCAGTGCCAATGAATGATCCTGACATAGTAGATGGGTCGACTTGATGGATGGAGTGTTTCCCTATGTTTCCGATTCATTTTTGGTAGGTCAAGATCGATCATGAAGATCAGATCGCAAGATAAAATTGACCACCTTTGCTTCTTGGTTCATGGATCAGCAGGGGCGTCGAGGTCAAATGGTTCCATATGCCGACTGGGCCACGTGGGCCAATCACATTCCTTTAATTCTGCCACTTGGGAAGTTCTCCATGGTTGACCCTTTTTTATTTAACTAACTGCGCCACCTTCCAGATTGTTATCATTAACCGTAATCACCAACTACTAATTGCCATCCTTGACCAGGCTAGTGAGACATGCGTCAATAGGGCACTATGTCGCCAACATAAAAACCGTGCAGTTTTTTCATAGCGCGATGGTGCTTGCCATCGATCTCTACAGATCTGATGATCGCGAAGACTCATCATGTGTCATACTTGCTTCACCCCAAGCCCATCGTATCAAGGACCCTTCCAACTGGGCAATCAAAGTACAGAATGGGACCCAACTCATTCGCCTAAAATTCTTACCATTGATCCTTCGCTGTCAGCACACCTATCATCATCTCAATGAATGCACCCTGGCAAGACCTGGCCCCATCGACATGTGGTGAAAGGGCACCATGTCACTAATATAATCATCATGCAACTTCTCCATAGTGCGATGGTGCCTGTCGTCGATCTTCCTTGATCCAACGGTGGAGATCTTAACCTTTCACTGCACTGACAACATTGAAGATCTAGTCCCATGTGCTGACTGTATCCTGACCTGGCACATGTGGTGGTTCCTCATTGGTCCAATGAAGCATTACCTGGCAGACAAGGGACCAACTTGGAGGGATCATACAGCTTTGACCCTACTGAGGGACATGTGGTGCCCAGGCGCTATGTTGTTGTGCAAATTTTTCAGTCAATGCGCGATAGCGATATAGCGCCTACGGTGCCGCAGAAACTTTTTCGACCTGTGAACTGATTGCCTACTGCTGGACCCACCAAACACGCATCAATTGGACGTGATGTCACTAACATAAAAAATGTGGAACTTCCCCTTAGCGCGATGGCGCCATTCATTGATCTGCCTTGATCTGACGGCAAAGAATTTTGCAGGCCGCAAAACATAACATAGGGCTTGGCATTAAAATAATACTAACTGTAGGAACTAGCCGTTGGATGGGGGGAACATTTGAAATTTGAATCTTTGGTGGGTGACAAAAGATAACATTTCTGGTGACTCACAGGGGGCATGAGCCTACTCAATGCATGACTAGTGCCTGCCAAAATCCATTGGGCTACAGGGTCAAAAAATATGAATATGAGAACTTGTAAAACCCTAACCCTTCCTGTGAGAGATTGAAAACCCTCGCTCTGCAACTGCAACTAGAAACAAAACAAAAATTCCTCTACAACTTGAGATTGTCAAAACTTCAGAAGCTGGCAACTCAAAAAGAGAACCCAGTGCATGCGCACTTCTTGAAAAGTAGGAAACAACAGAAAAGAACTAAACTACCTATGTACAGGAATCCACAATCTTTCAGAAACAGGGCTTCAGATAGATCCCATTGACTAGAATGGGCAAAATCTCTCCATTTGGCCTGCTCAGCTGGAATGCATTAGCCTGTTTGCAACTGGCAATCAAATAGGGGCCACTCCATAGTGCATCAAACTTGGAATGTCTTCCAAGTTTTTCTCTGTCTGAATCTCACTTCAAAACTAAATATCCCTCTCTGAAGGTTCTAGCCCTAGCCTTCTTATCAAAACTCCTTTTCATCTACTGCTGATGCATTTCTAGGGTTTTCATAGCCTTGTTTCTCTTTTCTTCCAGTTCAATTAGTTCTACCATTCTTACTGACATGGCACTATCCTCAATTAATTCCAGCTGATGAGCCAACTCCAAGGATGGGAATTCCAATGAGATTGGGAGTATGGCCTCCCTACCATATACTAGCACAAAAGGTGAATTCCAATAGATCTCTTGGGTGTTATCCTATCAGCCCATAGAGCAGTTCTTAATTTTTTATGCCAGACCCTCTAACTGTCTTCTATTGTCCTCTTCATGATTCTAATCAGATTCTTGTTGGAAGACTCAGCCAAACCATTACCCTAGGGATAGTAATTTGATGATGTGCTCAAGTAGATATTGTGATTCATTACCCATGCACAAATTTGGGTTCCAAAAAAAGACTTGGCATTTTCTGAGATGATAATAGAAGGAGCACCAAACCTAGATACAATCCCATCAAGGAATTCAACAACTGATGGTTCTGTGGCATCCTTCAAGGAAACTGCCTTTGTCCACCTAATGAAATAATCAGTAGCAGCCAAAATCCATTTATGACCTACACTAGATGGGGGATTAATGGGGCCTATAAAATCCAACCCCCACTGGGTAAAGGGCTGATCCACCTAAATAGGATGAAGGGGGAGAGCTGCAAGCCTTTGTTTGCCTGAAAAGAAAGCACATTTCTCACATTTTCTCACATACCTATAACAATCATGGAATAGAGATGGCCAATAATAGCTAGCCCTCATGATCTTCATAGAAGTTGTTCTTGGAGAGAAATGGCCACCATCAAGTTGATCATGAAGTTCTTTAATCATCCTTTCAGCCTGATCCTCTTCAATGCATCTCAACAGGGTCCCATTAAAATCCCTCCTGAATAGGATACCATCAATTACAACATAGGGAATGGACTGCAATCTATATTGTCTTCTTTTGGCTCTGTCCAATCCCTGAGGGTATCCATCCCCTGATAAGAAGCTCTTCATATCATCTATCTAGCTCCTTGGGCCATTAACATTTCCTTTCTCCTGCTGCTTTGTTATTACCATAGAAGCCCCTTCATTAGAATCCTGACCTGATAAAATTTCTTTCCACAATCTTCTCCCTCTTACCAGCTTGGTAATTTGAATATCAACATCATATTCCATTACCCTAGTGATCCATCCAGCTCTCTTTTCATTGATATCCTTGCTTAAAAGAAAATATTTTACACTGGCATGGGGCACCAACAAATGGATCCTATTGTGGGATAAGAGGTGCTTGAATTTCTTCAAGGCTCTGATGACTGCAAGGGCTTGCTTCTCTACAAAGCTGTACTTATCTTCATATTCCTTGAGCCCTTCATTGAAGAAGGCTATGGGCTGCTCCTCATCCTTGTCATTTGTTTGAGTCAAGATAGCAAAGATACTTGACTCACCACCTAAAGTGTAGAGGATGAAATCTTTCTCAAAATTTGGGTTCATGAGAGTAGGGGCTAAGGCTATGGCTGCCTTGATCTCTTCAAAACTCTCCTTCCCTTCCTTGGTCCATGAGAAGACCATACCTTTCTTAAGCATAGCTATAAGAGGTTTCACCATGGTAGCAAGATTAGGGATAAACCTTCTCACAAAGTTTATTCTACCAAGGAAAATTTGCAGCCCCTTCTTGTGCTTAGGAAGAGGAAGGGCAAGTATTTCCTTTTTTTTTTCTGGATCAATGGTCAACCCATCCTCAAATACAATGTGTCCTAATAACTTTCCTTGGCTTGTGGCAAAGACACACTTGGCTGGGTTGAGGGAAGCCCCAAACTCTCTACATGTTAGAAATACCTACCTTAAGTGATAAAAATGATCTTCTACATTTTTTGAGTATATAGTTATATCATCAAGGTATACTAAGACAAACTTATCAATTAATTTTTTGAAGGCCATCTCCATTGCCTTCTGAAATGTGGCACCTGCATTTGTTAGTCCAAATGGCATCTTGCAATAAGCATAGGTGCCCCATTTAGTAGTAAATGTTGTTTTATGTATATTAGATTCTTTAACCAGCAATTGGTTGTAACCAGAGAATCCATCAAGAAAAGAGAATCTCCTTGACCCACTAACCTTGGATAGAATTTTCTCCATGGAAGGGACAGCATGGTGATCTTTAAGGGAAGCCTGATTAAGATCCCTAAAGTCCACACACAATCTGATTTCTCCATTCTTCTTCCTTACAGGGACAAGGTAAGCTACCCATGATGAGTGTTTGATAGGAAATATTATATTGGCCTCTATCAACTTGGATAATTCTTTTCTCATTAGGGGCTCAATCTTAGGATTCACTAGTCTCTATTTTTTCCCTACTGGTTTGGATTATAAATTAAATCTATGGTATGCTGAAATAAACTAGGGTCAAACCCTTTTAATTCATCACATGTCCAAGAAAATACATCATTAAATTCTTCACATAAATGAATGAAGTTTTCTTGCTTAGTTTCAGAACATACCTTCCTCATATTCAGAGATTTTCCATCAGCAATTGTAACTGGGGCATAATCATCTTTCTCTGCAGTTAGATTCATCCCTTTGCCTCTTGTTTGATCATCAAGATTAAAGACACTCTCCAAGGTAATGAGACCCTTGGGCACCTTTTTAGAACTAAGGTGAATGATCTAATCACCATACTAATCTTGCAGCCTTGACTGGTTTCTATCTGAGAATTCTGCCTCATTCTGCAAGAAACTCACAATTTGTTCATCAGAGTCAAACACTTGCCAATGAGTGTTATTGTCAGGGATGGCGGGCCTCACTACCACCCTAATTTGTTGCTTCCTTTCCTCCTCAAGATTCCCTGGTATATCATAAGATGCACCCACTGCTACAAGTCTATCAACATGTTTATTTCCTTTCCTATGAATACTCTGAATATTGAATGCATTGAAGCCCTCAAGAAAATCCCAGACTCTATGTTTGTAAGACTTGAGCAGGCCATTTTTGGTGATATTCTAGTTTCTCACTTGGTTGACTACCAACTCACTATCTCCATATACTTTCAAGGCTTGAATTCCTCTCTTTTGGGCAAGTAAGAGACCTTGAATCAAGGATTCATACTCGGCCACATTATTTGTGCAACTAAATTGGAATCTAAAGGAGAAGTAGTATCTTATTTGTGTAGGAGAGACCAACATAACACCAACCCCTGCTCCATTTCTATTCCTTGAGCCATCAAAATACATACTCCATATTCCATTTATATCATCATTAGTCCCAACAAGATTAGGAACTTGGGCATCTTTCTCTATTATGTAATATGTACTAAGGCCTGTCTCAAGAGTCTCTGACATAGGCTCAAACTAATATGCATTTGGCCACTCATCCAAGAAGAAATCAGGAATCTCTGCTATGGAAGTGACAGGCTCATTTACTATGTCATTTTCATCCATCTCTAGAATAGGGCAATTCATGTTGATGGAATTGGGGGTGTAAGATTCAGTGTGATGAAGGGCTTGAGGTTCTGCTCTAATTGAGGCATTGGCTCCATATCTGGTCTTAAATGACATATATGACCAATCAGCAGATATGAATCCACCAATTTCAGCAGTGAAATCCCTTGAAAGATAGATAGCAAAATAGGGCTTGACTTTAGCAACAGATATGTCTTGAATCACAGTGCAACTAGGGCATGCATGTAGGGCCATCTCCACATTCCTAAGGATACCTACAGTTTTGACAGTACTACCATCTAATTGTAACACATCCCTAACAATGGGCTCATATTTCATTCCTAAAGCATCAGCAACACACCTAGGCATTACTAAGCTACTAGCCCCTGAATCTATCATGCAATTGTGGACTAATTTGCCTCCTAATAATCAGAGAAACATAGAATGGAGGAGGTCTAACCTTTTTATTTGTCTCCACATCTCTTGCTGGTTGTACCAGACTTGTGGCACTCTCCATGGTAGATGGCTGATCCTTGGGTTCAATCTTCTCTAATTCTTGCTGCAGCATCTTCTTCTGTATTGGTATGGTAGCAACAGCATCCCACATAGAAATATTCACATTGGTCTTCTTCATTTTCTCTACCACACTGAAGGGTGTATTAGGAACTTTGGTAGAAACTTTGGGAACTGCACTTATAAGAGGTTGAGATGGAGCAACAAAAGGATCACTTGCATCTTTCCTTCTAGAATCTTGCTTTTTCTACTATGAAGAACTTATTTGTTCACTTGCTACATGTGCATGAGGTGTAGCACTTGAAGTTGAGGCCTGCTTAGGAGAAGGAGGGGCATCATGTTCCATAGCTCTCTTCTTGCTTCTTGTGTTATGAGCAACGAAATCCTAGTTTACATTACAATGCTCCCCAACCTGATGATTCATGAAAGAGCAATCATCACGTCCTTGAATATATGAGGCCTCCTTGGGATGATCCCCCTTGTATGATTGCTTTGCTGTAGGTTCTTAGACAGTTAGGGCCATATAAGATTCTGCCTTCTAGAACATGCAATAGGTATAAGAATAGTTGTAGGAAGGACAAAAATCTTGATCTTGGGCCAAGTTATTCTGAGGGACTATAGCTCTGTTTTGATTTCAGCTTGAAGTAGAAGCATGACTATTTTGTCTACCCTGATCAAAAGAGCTACGCCACTAATTAGGAAGCCTACCACCACTTGGAGCTTGATATTGCAGTTGTGGAGCCTTGCCACTTTGAGCTTGCTGCCTTTCTAAGGCCACCACCTTGTTACTCATTTTTTGTATCATAGAGAGACTATCCTCTAATCTCTTCCCCTTGTCCTTCAACTCCCTCCCCTGCTCTTGCAATTTTTTATCCAGGGTCTTCTCTCTTTTATCTGTATTCAGCACTAGACCTTGGAGCATTTCTTTGAGCTCATCTATCCCATTTGAGGATGTAGAAGCTTGAGGGACTGGAGTAAGGGCTTGTGATGTAGAAGTTTTAGGAAGAGGGGCTATTGCTGGTTGGTGGTTGGGAACATCAGGAAAGAAAGGCATAGGGGGCCTTAGAGCCAACTTTCCTCCTTGTATCAGGATGTTCTCGGCTTTTATGGCTATCTCATAAGCATTAGGCAAGGTATCTCCTCCCATAGTTTCGATTGTAGTGGCAATATCACTGTTAAAAGCTCTAAGGTAATGCAAGAAGGCATTACCAGGGGTAGGTTTCACTACAGTAGGTATTCTATCCCATGTCTTTTGGAATCTATAGTTAAAATTAGTCATACACTCATGGGGGGCTCTTTTTATTGTAGTCAACTGCTCTAAAAGTGAGAGATGATCACTTCTATCCTCAAAATATTTGCATAATCCTGCTCCTAATTCATCCCAATTAGTTATAGAACCATGAGCTAGGCCTCTATACCACTGTAATGCTTTTCCTTTTAAAGATGAGGCTAGAAGTCTGACAGCGACATCATCCTCTATAATACCATGAATATTACAGACATTTGCTACTTCTTGGATATGCTCTAAAGGGGAGATGGAAGTTTCACCAGTAAAATCAGGTATACTCTTTAGTGTAGATACTGGTATATCATGTCTTTGGGCTAACAATAGAGGACTTCCACCATTAAAGGTGGCAAAGGTATGAACTCTTGGTTGTGCCATGTAAACAAGTGTTCTATTGATGGGTGTTGATGGCAATCTAGGCCAAGTTCGAGTAGTAGGAGGAGTAGAGATAGACCTTACAGGTATATTAACTATTATTACACCCCTAACTGGTGATAATGAAGTTATAGTCCTCCTTCTTCTAGGATTTGAAAGAGAAAGCTCTTGATAATGAAGTTCTAGTCCTCCTTCTTCTAGGATTTGAAAGAGAAAGCTCTTGATATTGAAATTTACCTCTAGAAGACACCCTTGTTTCAGCTCTGGGCATGAATTTCTACAACTTTGGCCTGGAACTAGATTTGTTGATGTTCAGAGTCGCCAATTACTTGAAGAATCAGCCTCTTGAAGGCTTGAATACTAAAGCTAGCACTGCCTCTCCAGCATTAATCTTTGAAACTCTTTCTTCTTTGACAATAGTGGACTTTAAACTTTTGTTTGATCTTGTTGTTGTAGTCCCACCGGGCATGCCAAAAACTATTGTCACTTAGGTTTGCACCCTTTTCCAAGGCCTATGCGTGAGGACAACCTAGTGAAACATGTAAACAACCTCCAAGCTGTGGGACTTGAACTGTGAGGTTGAGTCTCCGGAGAATGCCAGCTTCCTCTTACTATCAGGGTGCACCTAACTACTCTTGAAAGGAAAAGGGAAAGAAGGAGATGCAAAAAAACAACTCTATCCTACCTAAACTACGGAGGTGATGCACTAAAATAGAGTGTTCAGACCCATTTCTGCCCATGTATGCACTATTGAACCAAAATGAAACTAAGGATATACACATACAGACTTTTTTTGATCTAATAACCACATGCAGATCAGGAAATCAAATTGAATAACACAAGGAAAGAGGACTCTCACTCATATATTACCTAGTAGGAAAAAATAGATATAGCATATAGGCTACAGATCTCAACAATACACCAATGAGAGGCAAAAGCGATGCACATACACATTAATGGTTGAAGGAGATAAAATAGAGAATCATTCAGTTTAGAGGCACAGGGAATGTTACACTGAGAGTTGTAGAGCAATATCAGAGAAATCAAAAAGAGTCAACCCTTGGAGAAGATTACAAAATTGCCTTTATAGTTCAGGCATAACTAAGGACATTGGCTCTGTATTAACTGCTCAACTACTAGTAATAACTTCTTGCCCTAAAAAATCTGATCAAAGATCTAGTGGTTTTGAGTAAAAATCTGATATTCCTCTGAGAAATGCCTCGAGTAGACAGAAGCGGTGCCAATGAATGATCCTGACATAGTAGATGGGTCGACTGGATGGATGGAGTGTTTCCCTATGTTTTGCATTCATTTTTGGTACATCAGGATCGATCATGAAGATCAGATAGCAAGATAAAATTGACCACCTTCGCTTCTTGGTTCATGGATCAGCAGGGGCATCGAGGTCAAACGGTTCCATATGCCGACTGGGCCATGCAGGCCAATCACATTCCTTTAATTCTGCCACTTGGGAAGTTCTCCATGGTTGACCCTCCTTTATTTAACTAACCGCGTCACCTTCCAGACTGTTATCATTAACCATAACTGCCAGCCACTAACTGCCAACCTTGACTGGGCCAATGAGACACACATGAATAGGGCGCTATGTCGCCAACATAAATATCGTGCAATTTCTTCATAGCATGATGGCACCTACCATCGATCTCTATAGATCTGATGATCACGAAGACTGGTCATGTGTCATACTTGCTTCACCCCGGGCCCATCGTATCTGGCGCCATGTTAGCAACTACACCATACTTGAATAACACTTGGCGATACTAATCAACGTACCCTATTACAATCGGGGCCCGCTGACATGTGGTGAAAGGGTGCCATGTCACTATGGTAAAGATCATGCAACTTCACCATGGCGACATGGCACCATCCATGGATCTGCCTCGATCTGATAGTAAACAAGATGGATACTACCCCTCAGTACATCGATGAATGGGAACTAGCCACGTTGAACTATCTGACGGATCCTCGCTGACATCTCCGGACCCATGAGTACACGTGTCCACTGGGTGCTATGTTGCCATCATATTTATCACGCAACTTCTGACAAGTGACATAGCCCTGACTGTCAATCTGAGCTGATCCTATGGCCACGAAAGACTTGCCCTGATCCGATGATCACATTAAAAACCTTGGCCCCATAATACACGTGGCATCCCTACACTGGTCTGCGTAGCATCATCCTGGTGACTTGTACTACCTTGACTCATTGAGTGGCCCCTCCTTGCAGATGTGGCATGTTCTAATTTGCTAGCATGGATCAAGGACCCTTCTAACTAGGCAATCAGAGTACAGAATGGGACCCAACTCATTCACCTGAAATTCTTGCCGTTGATCCTCTGCTGTCGGTACACCTGTCATCATCTCAGTGAACACACCCTGGTGAGACCTAGCCCCATCAACACGTGGTGAAAGGGCACCATGTCGCTAACATAATTTCCGTGCAACTTCTCCATAGCGCGATGCCGCCTGCCGTCGATCTACCTTGATCCGACGGTGGAGATCTTAACCTTTGACTACACTAATAGCATTGAAGATCTGGTCCCATGTGTTGACTGTATCCTAACTTGGCACATGTGGTGGTTCCTCATTGGTCTAATGAAGCATTACCTGGTAGACAAGGGACCAACTTGGAGGGATTGTACTGATTTGACCCTATTGAGGGACACGTGGTGCCCAGGTTCTATGTCACTGTGCAGATTTTTTGGCCAACGCGTGATAGCAACATAGCGCCTACGGCGTCACAGAAACTTTTTTGACCCGTGAACTGATTGCCTGCTGTTGGACCCACCGGACACGCATCAACTGGATGCGATGTCGCTAACGTAAAAATTGCACAACTTCCCCTAGCGCGATGGTGCCATTCGTTGATCTGCCTTGATCCAACGACAGAGAATTTTGCGGGCTGCAAAACATAACATAGGGCTTGGTATTAAAATAATACTAATTGTAGGAACTAGCCATTGGACGAGGGGAACATTTGAAATTTGAATCTTTGGCGGGTGACAAAAGATAACAAGTGCTAACTCAAAGCTGACCAGATTACTAAACTACCACAAATGAGAAAGTTATTATATGTTTTCTATTATGGTAGTGCATGGTTATAGCTCCCTCAAACTACTATATTCTTGGAGGATTTAATCGTAGTTAATGTTATTTCTATTGTAAACTTTATGAATCTTTAATTGATCCTCATTGATGGAGTGATCGTAGAGTTAGGAAGTTGTAGTTTTCCTTTAAATAATGCTTATTGTAGCTTTGAGAAGAAGTTTTTTTGGAGAAAAAATAGAATAGATTGATTAAATCATAAAAAAACATGTGATCTTGTTTCTAATCAGATGTAATCTCTTGTCATAAATGAATAGAATAAAAAGTTCAAGTTTACATCTTCTATCTTGATTGTCTTTTCTATTCACTCATCCAAGTAGGTTCCTTCAGTGGGTGAACTGCTCTGTTAGAATATATTTCATTTCCTTGTTTGTTTCTTTGCAAGGTAGAATTCTATTGTTCTTGTAGCCATTGATAACATAACCAATCAACCATTCCTATAGCATAGGTGCATAGATAGGTTTATATTTTGCAACATTCCTTTAAGCTTTTAGTTAAGAAGTAGTTTCAGTTTCTAGCTTAAGTCTCCTTCATCATTTCTTTTTTCTTAGTTGTAATTGCTTAAAGAAGAATTAGAGCATATGCTTTGCAGCCACCCTCTTAAGCTTACACTCTTGGGTTGACAAAATAATATAAAGTCAACATGTTATTTTAGGTAAACACATGATTTTTTCTAATCATGGAGTCACTGTGAAAGGATGTCCAATCCTTTGTTACTAAGGTATTATGTTGACCAATCACTCCTCCTAGAACCAAAGAGAATATAATGAATGAAATGGAAAGAGGAAAAAATAAATTAAAAGAAATCATTGGTAGGCTAAGAGATTGTGGGAAAACTAATCCTATGAAATCACAATTAGAATCCTCCTTTGAGTCCATTATGAGCCATGTAGCTTTCATTAGTGAATATATCAGTCAGTTAGATATTTGACATGTTAAGAGAGAAGAACAAAAAATATCTTATGAAAACAAATTATCCTATAAAGATGTAAGAAAAAGGGACATAATGAAAGGTAACATATGTGCATATTTATAAAGATGGAAGAGTAAGATGTTGTGAAACATCTAACTAAAAGGTTCCCCATCCACATGGTACATACATGATGATATTAGAAATAACTTTTCAGATTGATGGTGGATGTTCTTTGGTGCCCCTCCGTACAATAATTACAAGGTTCCAATGTATTTCTTAAAGAAGTTGTAATGTGAATTTTTCCTCAA
The DNA here is from genome assembly GCA_028749045.1 of Cupressus sempervirens. NCBI lineage: Eukaryota > Viridiplantae > Streptophyta > Pinopsida > Cupressales > Cupressaceae > Cupressus > Cupressus sempervirens. The sequence continues at coordinate 803,654,984 of CM053793.1, forward strand.
GGAGATCCCCATTTATTTTGGCATGTTAGATTTTCAGGGCAGAGGTGGGGGGTCATCATTTGAGAGGTCAGGGTCATGTTGTGACCTTAGTGTAGTTAGGGCACCTTTTTTCAAGCCATAGGGTGAGCATGTCATTATTCCTTTAGTTGTGAAGGAACGTGTAGAGACCAATACTCTAGGGACTATCAATTCTTTGACATAGACCCTTATTCATTGCACCAATCCATTAGTTGAGAAGGAGCCTTCTTTGCATCATGGTCACATGTACATGTCATGTGGATCTTTATGCATGTTTGGTAGTCATGTTGGAGACACTATAGGTGATAGGCTAGTCACTAATGAGTTCCTAAGTGACACATAGGTAAATTACAATTATAATAAACTAGTTTGATCATATTTTGTATGTACAATGAATGGCTAATTAATTAAAGCATGTCTTGAAATTGTTCAAAATTCAAGGTAAGAGTGTTAATGGCCCTAGTATAGATTCCTCGGCTCCATTTTACATCTCGTAGACAATTTGAGAGGGATGTATCGATTTAGTCATTTAAATCAATACATATATTTATTAAGTAATCATATAAACTATTGACAAAAACAAATTATTCATGTACATTAGTTCTCTACTGGACCATTGACATTCACAAAGGACTATGAGCCTAGGCATGATATGAGTTTCATAGAGGTACATTTGTTTCATGTTAAGTTAATTCATTTGATTCTATTATACTCTATAAAAGCATGCAAATTATATTATATGATTTGTAGTTGTTAATATCTGAGACTCCACCTCATCTTTGCCAGTCCATCGATCATGGAGTTGTTGTTGTGATGGCTAGTTTAGAGCCATTGATTGAGGTATGAAAGAGTTTTCATAGTTTTAGTTGTCATTTATAATAGATAGTATTGAAATTTCAAATGGTATTTATAAGTATAATCGAGAGATTGTATATTGATTGAATTGTTGTAGGGCCTTGTTACTCCCAATCATCTGCAAACCTTTTAGGTGGATGTACAAAGTGACTATTTTATGTTGGTAAGAAAATAATTAATTTTGTGTGTACATGTATTTTATGACAATGTATAATAATTATTGATTCATATATACTTTGTTTGTATTAGCTCTATTCGGAGAGGAGCCTAAACAAGAGGATGAGTGGGCATATGAGGAAGACCACATCATCCACATCATCTCCCTCAACACAATGATTGAAGACCTCTAGGATTATTTTTCCTTCCCCTTGTGGGAAGGAGAAGATATAGGGATAGACACATGTATATTCATTAGTGCATATATATCTTGGATTTGATGCTAGTGTACATATTTGACATACATTTGACGAATATATGACATTTTATATTTGATGTATGACATATATTTAATGCATGAAATTATTAGACTTACAACTTTGATGCATCGGCGTGTTGATGTATAACATTATTGGTTTTCATAATATATATCTTGTTTTTATTTTTAATGTAATTTGTATTCAAAATAAGGGTAGGAATCATTATAATAAGCTTTGATAGTATCTTTTGAAATGTGAATAAAGTTATGATATTAATTTGTATTTAAATTTACACAATTTATGAGTACTTTTGATTATTATGCCAAGAGGCATTCTATACAATCACAACACAAATACCTAGCACGAGAACATGCCAAAAAAGATTCTTCATCAATAAAAAAGAATTGGGAGTGGTTACAAACTTCCAAATTAAATATTAAAAAAGAATTCTTGAAATAATAGCTGGCTGAAATAATAGGAAGCCAAATGGAGGCCAAAATAATAGGCCCAAAATAATAGGGCCTGAAAAAGTAGGGCTCGAAAAAGTAGGACTCAAAAAAATAGGGACCAAAAAATAGGGGCGAAATAGTTACAATATGATTTATTTATTTTTTAAATATAATTTTGCATGCACATTCATGCTTATTTTTTATGGGGAGTGGGGGAATTTGAAACAAATTCGTGTAATGTGAAGAGATGTCTGTTGGGGGATATGAGGAGCCTCTCAAAAGTTATAGAACCAAGGCTCCTCGTTTCATTTTCATTTTATGTTTTTGCAGGAAGGAAGAGGTGGAGGTTATTGGAGGATTAGATTGAAGTTTTGGAGTAACATTTTTGTAGGTGAGATTTCTATTTTTTATTTACATTTTCATTTAGATTTAGATGTAGATGTAAATTGAAATTCAAAATTAGTTATAATATTCTACTTTGATTTAGATTTCAATTTTAATTAATTTCATTTAGATTTAGAATTCTATTCATAACTATTTAGGTTTGCATTCAATAGTTTAGCTTCAAATTAGTTTTATATTTGCATGTTTCATATTAGTTTTAGATTTGCATATTTCAAAATAGTTTTGGTTTGCATGTTTTAGATTTTAATGTTTCACATTAGTTTTACATTTGCATGTTTCTAAGTATTTATATTTTCATGTTTCAAAGCATAATTTTATCATTAATCTGGATGAGAATGCCACCATATCAATACAATTTATATTTTATTAAATTTAATGATTTATTTAAAGTAGATAAATCATATATTTAGTATATATTTTATCATTATTGAATTATTAAATAAAATAAAATTCTCGAAATAATAGCTAGCCAAAATAATATTAAGCCAAATGGATGCCAAAATAATAGGACCTGAAAAAATTAAGCCAAAAAAATAGAACCCAAGAAAATAGGGCTGAAATAACTTAATTAAAATTTTAAATATAAAACATTTTCTTTTTGTTAAATATATTTTTGCATGCACATTCATGCTTTTTTTTGTGAGGAGTGGGGGAATTTGAAACAAATTTGTGGAATATCAAAAGACATCTATTGGGGGATATGAGGGTTCTCTCATAAATTATAAAACAAATGCTCCTCATTTCATTTTCATTTTGTGTTTTTGCAAGGACGAAAAGATGGAGATTATTGAAGCAATTAGAGTTTTTGAGCAGGAGTAGATTAAAGTTCCATATAGTTTAGCCTTGTATGTTTGATTTAGATTTAGGATTCAAAAACTATTTGATTTAGATATTTGATAATACATTTCTTTTGCAGATTTTTAATGTGCATGTTTAAATTTTGTTTTACATTAGTTTTAGATTTGCATATTTCAAAATACTTTTGGTTTCCATGTTTTAGATTTGTATGTTTCATAATAGTTTTATATGTGCATGTTTCAAAATATTTATATTTTTAATGTTTCATAATTAAATTTAATAGTTGATGTGGACAAGAAGGTCACCTTATCAATAAAATTTGTATTTTATTAAAGTTAGTGATTAATTTAAAATAAACGAATCATATATTTAGTTTATATTTTGTCATTATTTAATTAGATTATATATGTGTTTTATTTAAATATTTTTCATACTATATATAGATTTTTATTAATATTTATGTTTGTAATGTTTGAAAAGTGGAAGACAATACCACCATATTTCAGACATTACAATCTAACTATTTCATTTGAAATAGTTTTGATTTTTATTTATGTTAACTATTAATACTTTTTCATTATGATTATTTCCATATGTTGATTTTTGTTTATAAGTTTGCAAGTTACTATTTGAGTTATGGATACCTTGAATAGAGAATCAAACATTATTGGATACTAGAGCCTAACTACTTCAATGATCTCAAATGATTTCTTCGAGATTGAGTTTGAAAAATGCCTACAAATAATTAAAGAGGCACACACAACTATAATTAAAGTTGTAGAGAAACAATATTTCCAATTGACTATGTTGAGGAAATGGAAGAAATGCATACAGAAGATGCATAAAAATTTCTATGTGACACATCTACAAAAGTGGATGGGTTTCCCTCAATGATGAAAGAAGCATTTCATAATCATTATTCAAATAAAGGTCACAAAAGAATCCTAATCATTGAAGAATGTGACATGTATTTACACCATCATAGATATATTTTTTGTATATAGTTCATTCTTGTCTCCGGTTTCAAATTTTTACTTCTAATTAGTTGTATTGGCAATTTTATTTCCCCATTGTTCAATGTAACTTTCTCAGAGAAGAGAACAAGACAAAATAAATTTATTGTTGTATGAAAAATTTCTTCAATGGATGTGGCTACTAAATATATTAATTAAGAAAGAAAATCATAACTCTAAATAGATTCATTAATGATAGGGAGATTTATTGATTACAATTCTTAATCATTGCAATAAAAATTGCATTAGCATTATTAAAAATTCAATAATATATAATGTTCTGACATCATCATGGAGAAATAATTTTCGTAAAATTGACTCTTATATATTCTTTTAGACTTTTAACATCATCTGAATTGTTGTGTTGGGACTTATAACTTCCCTTTCATGAATTAATTTTTCCACTATTCGAGTCATTTGTATAAAATATATCTCAAATTTGACCATAGTTGTACTCCAAATACTCCAACACTACACCTAAATTTGATACTTCCCTTAACCATGTCCCTTATTTTAGTGTAACATTTAACCACTTATTAACCCTAACCATAACACTGAGTGTCATATAAATGAAATTATAAACCTTGGATCCTAACTTTAACTCTTACTCTATATATGATTATACTAATCATTTAGTAAATTATATACCTTAGTCTAACCCTATATTTACAAGTAACTAGAAATAATATTATATTTTTTATAAGTCATAATATGTATATACACACACCCAGACAGAGAGAGAGAGAGAGAGAGGGAGAGAGAGAGAGAGAGAGAGAGAGAGAGAGAGAGAGAGAGAGAGAGAGAGAGAGAGAGAGAATACTTGTAGACAAGAAGGAGCTCATATTATGTTTCTTATAGAGGCATGTTTTATGTATAGAGAGAGAAAAAGAGATTATGAGGTGTATCTAGAGAGCAGACACATAGAGAGAGAGAGAGAGAGAGAGAGAGAGATTAGGGGTGTATCTAGAGAACATAAAGGGGGAGAGAGATTAGGAGGAGTATCTAGAAAGTAGGGTGGGAGAGATAAGTGGGTGTATCTAGAGATTAGAGAGACAGATTAGGGGACATTACTAGAAACTATAGAGAGAGAAGGTATATTTAGATAGTGGGGGGAGATATTAATGGGTGTAGTTAGAGAGAGAGAGGGAGAGAGAGGGGAGAGAGAGAGGGGGGAGGGATTACATTATTAAAAAGGTTAATAACATGTATCGCAATAGCACTAATCATGGGCACTATAATAGAATTAACCCATATTAAAATTTAACCTGTCAGTTATCCTAACACCAAGGTAAAGTGTAATAATTACACTAACATCAGCTATAATATGATTAGTAACCCAAAAATTATCTTAACCACAGTAATAACACAAATCCTAACTCTAACTCTAACTCTAACTAGATAATTCTAATTTTAACCCTAACCCTAACCCTTTCTCTAACTCTAACTCTACCTCTATCTCTAACTTTAATTCTTCCCCTAACCCTAACCTTAACCCTTTATAATCCTAAATCTAATACTAATTCTAACCCTAACCCTAATTCTAGCCCTAACCCTAAGCCTTACTATAACTCTAATCCTAACTCTAATTCTAACTCTAATGCTAATTCTAACCCTAAATCTAACCCTAATGTTAACCCATATTCTAACTCTAACCCTCACTCTAACTCCAACTCTATCTCTAACCCTAACCCTACCCCTACCCCTAATTCTAACCCTAACTCTAACTCTAACTCTAACCCTAACTCTAACCCTAACTATAATTTTAACTCTAACTCTAATTGTAACCCTAACACTAACCCTAACTCTAACCCTAACTCTAACCCTAACTCTACCCCTAATCCTACCCATAATCCTAATCCTAACATTATATATAATGCTAATCCTAACCCTAACACTATATGTAACTCTAACTCTAATCCTAACCCTAATTCTAATCATAACCCCAATCCTAATTCTAATCCTAACTCTAACTCTAAACCTAAATCTAACCCTAACTCCAGCCCTAACCCTAAACCTAACCCTAACCCCAACTCTATCTCCAACTTTAACTCTAACTTGATCCCTAACTCTAACTCTAATTCTAACCCTAACCCTAACCCTAACCCTAGCCTCAATTGTAGCCCCAATTCCAACCCTAACACTAACACTAACACTAACACTAACACTAAGTATAACCCTAACCCTAATGCTAACCCTAACTCTAACCATAATGCTTATGCTAACCATAATCCTAGCCCTAATTCTAACCCTACCTCTAACTCTAACTCTTGTTCTAATTCTAATTCTAACTCTAACTCTAGCTTAAATCCTACCTCTAAATCTACCCTAACCCTAACCCTAATTCTAACCCTAACTTTATTTGTAACCCTAATTCTATCCCTAACCCTAATTATTACCCTTACCCTAACTCTAGCTCTAACTCAATCTGTAACCCTAATTTTAACCCTAACCCTAATTCTAACTCTAACACTAATTGTAACTCTAATTCTACCCCTAATCCTAACCCGAACCTATATAACCCTAACTCTAACCCTAATTCTAACCCTAACCACAATTGTAGCTCTAACCCTAACTATAACTCTGACTCTAATTCTTACCCTAACCCTAACCCTAACCCTAATTCTAACCCTGATTCTTAGCCTAACTCTAACTCTAACTCTAACTCTAACTTTAACCCTAACTCCAACTCTAAGTTTATCTCTAATTCTAACCCTACCCCTAATTTTAACCCTAACTCTAACTCTAACTCTTTTTGTAACCCTAACCCCAATATTAACCCTAACCCTAACTTTGACTATAAACCTACCCCTAATCCTAACCCTAACACTATATACAACTCTAACTCTAACAATAACCCTAATTCTAATCCTAATCCTAGCCCTAGCTCTTACCCTAATCCTAAATCTAATTAGGTAACTTTAACCCTAAGCCTAATCTAACCTTGACCACAACTCTATCTTTAACTTTAAGTCTAACTCTAACTTGAACCCTAACTCTAACTCTAATTCTAACTCTAACTCTTATACTAACACTAACACTAAGACTACCTCTAATTTTAACTCTAACTCTAATTGTAAACCTAACCCTAATGCTAATCCTAACCATAACCCTAACACTAACCCTAACCCTAACCCTAACCCTAATGCTGACCCTAACCATAACCCTAACACTAACCCTAACTCTAACTCTAACACTAATTCTAATCCTAACGTTAATTCTAACCCTAAATATAACCCTAACTCTAACTCTAACTCTAACTCCAACCCTTATTTTAACTCTAATTCTAACTCTATCTCTAACCCTAACCCTAACTCTTATTCTAACCCTAACACTAACCCTAACTATATTTGTAACCCTAATTCTAACCCTCACCCTAATTGTTACCCTCACCCTAACCCTAACTCTATCTCTAATCCAAACTATATTTCTAACCCTAATTCTAACCCTAACCCTAATACCAACTCTAACTCTAATTTTAAACCTAACCCTAACCCTAATTCTAATTCTAACCTTGACTATAACTCTAACCCTGACCATAACTGTAGCTCTAATTGTAAACCTAACCCTAACAAAAACCCTAACTCCAATTCAAACCCTATCCCTTACCCTAATTTTCATCCTAATGGTAACCCTAACTCTAACTCTAACCCTAACCCTAACCTTAACACTAACCCTAACCTTAATTCTAACCTTAACCCTAACCTTAACTCTAACCCTAACCCTAACCCTCACCTTAACAATAACCTTAACCATAAACATTAATTTTTCCCTAACTCTAACCCTAAATCTAACTCTACCATAATTGGACTCTAACCATAACCCTAACCCTAACTTTAATCTTGGCTCAAAACTTTTCCCTAACCATAACTCTAGAACCTTAACCCTTACTCAAGCCCTAACTATAACCCTAGCCCTACTATAAACCTAACCCTAACCATAACCATAAGTCTAACCCTAACCTTAACCATGAGCATAACTCTAACCCTAAACTTAACCATAAACATAACTCTATCCCTAACTCTAACCCTAAATCTAACTCTGTACCATAATTAGACTCTAACCCTAACCCTAATCCTAACTTTAATCCTAACTAAAACCCTAACCCTAATCCTAAATCTAACCTTAACCCTGACTCAAACCCTAACCCTATCCCTACAATAACTCTAACTCGAGCCCTATAATAACCCTAACCCTAACCCTAACCATAGCCATAACTCTAACCCTAACCTTAACCATGAGCATAACTTTAACCCTTAACTCTAACCCTAAATCTAACTCTACCGTAATTGGACTCTAACCCTAACCCTAACCCTTACTTTAATCCTAACTCAAACCCTAACTTTGACTCTAACATTAACCCTAACTCAAACCCTAACCCTAGCCTTACTATAACACTAACCCTAACCATAACCATAACTCTAACCCTAACCTTAACTATGACCATAACTCTAACCCTAACCTTAACCATAAACAGAACTGTAATCCGAACCTTAACCATAACCATAACTCTAACCCTAACCTTAACCATAAACATAACTCAAACCCAAACCTTAACCATAACTCTAACAATAACCATAACCGTAACTCTAACCCTAACCTTAACCATAACTCAAACCCTAACCCTAACTCCAGCCCTAACCCTAATGCTAACCCTAGCCCTTATTCTATCCCTAAGGTTAACATTAACTATAATGGTAACTTTGTCCCTAACCATATATCTATGTTTGACTATAACATTTTACATTACAATATGCCAAAAAGAAAATTACTTTTTTTTAACCATAATCCTACCCCTAACTCTAACCCTAAATATAACCCTAACTATAAATCTAACTCTACCATAATTATACTCTAATCCTAACCCTAATCCTTAGTTTAACCTTCACTAAAATTGTAACCTAACCCTAACTCTAACTCTAATCTTAACGCTTACTTTAATCTAGACGAAAACCATAGCCCTAACCCTAACCCCAACCTTAACCCTAACTCAAACCCTTACCCTAACCTTAACCCTAATGTAACTCTATATACAACCCTAACTCTAAATATAAACCTAACCTTAACCATCACCCTAAAACTAACCCTTTCTTTACCCCTTTCTCTAACTCTAACCATAAATCTAATTTTAACCCTAACCCTAATCATAATTTTAACCCTAAATATAACCCTAATTTCAACTCTAACTCTAGCCCTTATTTGAGCTCCAATTCTAACTCTACCTCTAACTCAAACCCTAACTCTAATTCTAATCCTAACCCTAACTATATTTGTAACCTAAACCCTTATTCTTACCATTGCCCTTACCTTAACCCTAACCCTAACTCTAATTCCAACCCTAACTATATTTGTAACCCTAATCCTAACATTAACTCTAACTCTAATTCTAAACATAACCCTAACTATAACCTTAAAAAGATTCGTAATCCTAAAAATAACCCTAGCCCTAACCCTAATGCTAATCCTAACTCTAATTGTAACTCTATTCCTGACTGTAACTCTAACCCTATCCATAACTCAAACCCTAACAATAGCCCCAACTCTAACACTAACCCTAATCCTAACTATAACTCTACTCTTCAATATAACATTTTACTTAACAATATGCTTAAAATAAAACTAAATTAAAGTGATGCAAATAAACACCATATATAGAATTAAAAAAAAAATATTCAAGAATAATTTTATAGTAAGTTTACACTATTACATTTCTATAGTAAGTTTATACAATTGTATTTAAAAAGAAATAAATAATTCAGCTCTAACCTTAAAAAAATAGAGAAAAAATTTAAAATACTTTTCCTGTTGCATCGTGATTGCCACTAGCTTATATATACCTCTATATATATTATGCCGAGAGTAATCGTTCTTGAGGCCCCTATTTTCATTTTCATAAATCCCAACTGTGATTAAAATAACCTTGGGATTAAATGAAAATAGGCACCTCAAGAATGATTACTCTCAGCATAATATATATAGAGGTATATATAAGCTAGTGAGTAATCTATTTGGAGATTTTTTTGGGAAGAGAATAGTGAAACTTGAATTCTTATTATTGTTATACAATTAACATTGGTGTTTGACTCTTGAGTTGGCTGCATTATGTAAATGTCTAAGCTTGAATCTTAGTGTCATCATAAACATGTCAAGATTTTATATATTTTTTATCTTCAGAACATGAGAAGACTTGAAATAAAGTTTCAAATTTATTCATAGAATTTGATATCAATATTGCTTACTTATCCATCTCTTTGAGAGCTTCATTCATGGAAACACAATATATATGTTCTTCTTATGATTCCTATAGCTATAGTTATTGGATTTTTTCTTGGATATCTTTTGTTTATCATTATGTTTGTGTAGGGAAACTAACAACCCTTTTTTTGGCTTTGTTTTTGTTTTTGTTTTTGTGAGGCTTGTTGTGACTCTAGCCAAGTTAGGATGGTGTGTCGGTATGCTTAGATCAAGTTAATTTGACTAAGACTTGTTTAGGTATGTGCAAGCTAATAAATACTAAGGGGGCACTAGGTAGTCAAAGTGTGTTAAAGTCCATAAAATTCATTGGTAAGTAGGATATGACCCAACTAGGTCATAAATAATTTTTTTTCATCTTATTTAGGTGTTCGGAACTCATATAATATAATGTTGGTTGATTAGGATCCAAAATGCCAAATGTTGCTAAGTTGTCAAGAAGTTGCTCAAATGGATCTAGGGGACAAAAAGAGGCATATTGGTTACTAGGGGGCCACATTATTTCTAAAAACCTTTATTGATTTTGTTTGGTTCTATTCAAAAAGGTTTCAAGGGTCTAGAATTAAAAAATTGCAAAAATTACAATGTGGTCAGCAACTTTTAAAAGTTGCTCCACAACATTTTGTGCAACCTTTTAGTTATGGAATGGAAGGAAGGGAAGATGGTTCATTTAACTAAATGAAAACTATGGGAGGTCCTATAAGACCTAGAAGATGATAAATCTACTAGATGGATGTTAGAAGAGTTCATTCTTGAATTTGAATACAAATATTTCATTACATTTCCTTTAACAATTTTTGGATTTTGCAAAGCAAGTTTGAGATAATGGATTGAACATTGAGTTTTTATCTTGGAATAAGTTAGTTCATATTTTTATAGTACTTTTTGCTTCATTAAGCCTTCCTTTCAATGTTTAACTTCTTGTATCTTTTTCATTCTTCCAAGTATCGACACACGATATTTAGTAACTCTTAGGTTCAATTCTATTCAACATGTTTGAGAATGTTTAAGTGGTCAACGAGATGAGATAAGATTAGGGCTATGGTTTACCTTTCTGGCTAAAGCTAACAAAGAAGATAGTTTGGTCTAATGATAAATAGTTAGAGAGATTCACCATTTGGCAACTTTGTATTGGCCAACACTACAAGTTTCAACATCATCTGAGATGGCATCGAAAAATCAAAATAGAATCCAATCTCTAAAAGGAGAGAGGTGTTATTGTAAGTGTTGACACAATGATCATGTAGTACTTAAAATTGCATCCATACCTCACATGCACTTTGAGATATGCCCCTTCAATGATCGCTAGCCTATGGCATTTAGTGACTCTCAAGGTCAATTTTGTTTAGCATGCTTGAGAATGTTTGAGTGGTCAAAGGGATGGGAAAATCTTGGCACTAGGGTTTACCAAGCCACTTGGAGCTAACAAAGAAGGTAGTTTGATCCCACAATGAATGGTTAGACAAATTCACCATTTGGTGACTTTGTACTAGCCAACACTATAAGTTTTAGCATCACTAGAGATGGGGCCACAAAAAACATGAAATCCAATATCCCAAAAGAGAGAGAGGTTATTGTACATGTTTACAACATCATCTTATAGCACTTAGAATTGCATCCATACCTCACACTAACTCTGAGCTATGTCCTATCAAAGATCATTTCTTTGTGGCATTTAGTGACTCTTAGGGTTAATTCCATTCGATATGCCCAAGATCATTTGAGTGGTAAATGGGATGGGATGATATTGGTACTAGGGTCTAATTGACTACTCAAAGCTAACATAGTAGATAGTTCAATCTCACAATGAATAGTTAGAGAGATTTAGTAGTTGGTGACTTTGTACTGGCCAACACTACAAGTTTCAACATCATCCAAGATGGGGCCACAAAATCAAAATAGAATCCAATCTCCAAAAAGTGAGAGAGTTTATTTTAGGTTTCAATAACATGATCCTATAGCACCCTAAGTCACGTCCATACCTTGCACAATCTCTGAGATATGCCTCGTCAAAGATCGCTGCCCTATGGCATTTAGTGACTCTCATGGTCAATTATGTTTGGCGTGCCTGAGAACATTCAAGTGGTAAACAAGATTGGATGATCTTGGGACTCAGGTTTATCCATCTACTTAGAGATAATGGATTAGATAGTTTGATTCCATGATAAATGGTTAGAGAGATTCACCAGTTGATGACTTTGTAGTAGTTAACACTACAAGTTTTAGCATCACATGAGATGGGGCCGCAAAATAAAAATGAAATCAAATATATAGAAAAGAAGAGAGTTTATTTTAGGTGTTAACAACATAATCCTGTAGCACCTAGAATTACATCCATAGCTCACATGAGCTTCGAGATATACCCCATCAAGCCCTATGGCATTTAGTGACTCTGAGGGTCAATTTCATTTGGCATGCCTGATAATGTTTGAATGGTTAACATGATAGAGAGTTCTTTGGACTAGGGTTTACCTAGCCACTTAGAGCTAATGGAGAAGATATTTTGATCCCAGTACAAATGGTTAGAGAGATTCAATAGTTGGCAACTTTGTACTGGCCAACACTACAAGTTTCAACATCACCCAAGATGGGGCCGCAAAATCAAAATGAAATCCAATCTACAAAAATAGAGAGAGGTTATTGGAGGTGTTAACAACATAATCTTGTATCAACTAGATTTTTATCCATACATCACATGATCCCTAAGATATGCCCAATCAAAGATTGCTACCCTATGGCATTTAGTGACTCTCAGGGTCAATTATGTTTAGTGTGCCTAAGAATGTTTGATCATTCAACGAGATGGGATAAGTTTGGGAATAGGATTTACCTAGCCACTCAGAGCTAAAAAAGTAGATATTTCAATCCCATGATGAACGGTAAGGGAGATATGAGCAAGATATGTATGCCTAGGCCACTTTGTGCAATATATGAGAAAAAGATGCTAATTAGGCAAAATTGGGTCTTTTGTGTTTTTGGTCAAGATAGCATAGGATAATTATTTTTGGGCTATTTTTGAATAATTTGGAACCTTTTCCAAATCCTAAAAGTGAAATCTAGTGAAGTTTGTAAAAGTTGCACTTTTTGTAAAAAATTGTAAAATTGAAAAGTTGTAGAAGTTGCTCAAAAATGGAACTTGGTTGAAAAGGAGTTATAACTATTGAAATAATTTTGTAATCATTAGAATGGGCCTGGGATGGATAAATACCTTATTTGTGAGGTCTTAAGGGGAATTAAGACAAGTAGGAATCCATTTTTCCAAAAGTTGTTGATTGCAAGCAACTTTTCATCAATTTTTGCAAGTTTTAGGCACTTAGGGAGAAATTGCTCATTCCATGGATGTAGAAATCCAATTCCCATGGAATGAACCTGCATTACTATGTAAATAATCCTTCTAACAATGTCTTGACAAGATTTTTCATGGTTGGAGGCCTCTAATGGAGTTTAGGTAGTTGTACATGCATGAAATGCATGCCTAATGAGTAGCAGTAGAAGATATATCCATTGGAGATGGATGTTTTATGGAATTTGAGTGCTAGGATTGATTTGAGAGTATAAAACCACTTGTAATATCTTGAATCCATCTTAGATTGGTGAAATAAATCCACCATAGCCTTTTGGAGGGTGTTGGATTTTTAGAAAGGATAGTTGTTTTTCTGTAGGTTTGGGGAACATTGTCTTTCCCTTGCACACTTTGACATTGTGAACTTGGTTGGGCATCATCACACTTGTCCACTAAATCAGAAACCTTGTGAGAAGGTTCAAGATTTTATAGTTTGTTGGTTGGGTGAAAGAGTGATGTAGAGGGTCTAGGGTTCTATCAATTAACCACTTCTAATTAAGGTTCCTAACCTTGAATCATCTAATGGTTCTTGTTTTCTTGATCTTCTCACCAAAATTAGCCTCCAAGACTCTTCCCCAACTTTCCTCCTAGGTATAGTTGGATTGGTGTGGACTTAAACTCTCTTGTTAAGGCACTAGTCCTATTAGTGCTTCCTTCCTCTAGAACCCTAAACCTTTCTTAGGATCTTTCACTCAACCTTGGGAATATGAAAACTATCTCCTGACACTTCAAGATTCCAAATTTAAAGAGCTTCAAAACACCCACAACCTTATTCATCCTCAAGCCCTAGTTTCTAGCCTATCCTTTGGGCCTCTAGATCAGTTTTCACTAAAAAGTTGCTAGTTCCTTTCAAAATTCAAATCAATCTCCCAAACAACATAAATCTAATTCAAGGTAATATACTAGGGCTACTAGGAATTCCATTTCCTTGAGCCAAACTAATCATGGGCATGCTTTGCAAAAACATCCTAGTTTGAATATGCAAAAGAAAAAGGAAACACTACTCTACAAAAACCATAAGTTAGATCTTCAATCCAATCAGTACATATCCATACTAGAGCATTAAAGCACTACAAAAATAGTATAGAATGCTGCAACAGTCTATACAATAGGCACACACATGTGGAATCTAACTGAAAACCTTCTAACCTTCCAAAATATGCTTCATCATGCTTAAATAGCCAAGCATGTGTAGTTACAACTTCCCAAACTATGATTTGCAACTTTTTGCAAAAATTGCAAAAGTTTCTCAAGAAAATTTTTGAGCAAATTTGTAGCTTTTGAGAAATTTTTTCTCTTTACATCTTTTGATCAAATGGATCCATGTAGGACCATTATAGGACCCTAGTTAGGAATCATAGGACCTATTAGCTAACCAAATACCTTAGCTTCCCAATGGTGCAGAGCACCAAGGCATTTGTATTAGATTTTGGTTTTCATGTTTTTTTTCACATACTTAGGATAGAATAAACAAAATTTGGATGAAAATTCCATGGTTGTCAATGCAAGATACCATTTTATATGTCTATGGCACTTTATGCAATTTATAAGCAAAAGTTACTCATTACGAAAAATTTTGTTTTTTAATGTATTTTAGTCAAAAAAATCTAGTATTAGGTGGTTTTAGTGGGCTTTAGGTATGTTGGAACCTTTTCCAAGCCCTAGAAATGGAGTCAAGTGAAACATGCAAAAAATTCCACTTTTTGTGCAAAGTTGCATAGTTGAAGATTTGTGAAAGGTGCTCAAAATTGAAACTTAGTGGAAAAATGAGGCATAACCATTCAAATATTGGTTGCAACCATTGGAATAGACATGCGAGAGATAAATACCTCATTTTTGAGGTTTGGGGGCCATTAATGTATGGATTGGAAGAAGTTACAAAGAATAAAATTCAGTTTTGGAGTCATTTTCTTTGTTTTTTGGACATTGCCCATAATGTATGGATTTCCAAACTAGATATGATGGATTTTTGAGATATATCTTTGAATCATATTTCATTTTCATTTTCTTTCATATTTCTAAGTGCTTTCTTTTTCAAGTTATTGCATTTTTAGTGAAGCAAGGTTTTAAGGACAGCATTTTGGTGCATTTAGCAAAGATGGGCCTCTAACTACAATCTCCCTAGTTGGAATCTCATGGAAACTTAGGAAATAGTATTTAGTAGGGTCCTATTGAAGATTATAGGGTTCTAAAAGTGGAGGATGTATTTTTAAATTTTTCCAACCAAGCCCTAGGTCAAGTGCCTTGAGGGATTTGACCTTTTGTAGCATGTTGTTTGGTGAATGACAGGAGTTTGGGACTTGGTGAAGGGTTGAGCATTTTGGAATAAGTTATTTTAGTGTTTCTAATCATTCTTGAGTATTGAGATTATTTCCATGACCCCATTTCCTACTAGTTTCTTTGTAAACCAAGCCTAACCTGATTAATTAGGTCTATGTTGCCTAGTAAAGCGAAGGGAATGTTGGAGTTGGACTAGAACTTGGTAATTTATGGTTTGAAGAAAATTTGAAAAGTTTATTCGAAAACATAATTTTTTTTGGCTCTTGTTTGGAACTTTTTGATGTTACATCCAAAAAGCCATTTTAGGAGGGCTAAAAGGGACTCATGGGGCTACTACGCCAAATTGGAGTTTGAGGCTTTGTGCAAGTGTCTGACTCAAACTTGTAGTGTAGTCTATGTTAACTAAGATTCATAATTTCATTTGACACATTATAATCCTTAGGAAAAACTTCTATGGTGTTTTCGTAGTATTGACCTAGTTGAGGGAGATTGGTTCAAAACCCATAAAGTGGGCAAGATTGTTTCTTTGTCCTTGAATTCTTGGTGATGTTGGAGAGTATGTTTATTTGATCCATTGGAGGATTGGAGGGAGATTCCTTGCACCAAAGAGTGGGAAAGTCCAATTGAAGCTACCTAGTTGAGCACTCTGCATCATAGAAAGCGAAAGAGGTCCATGTTTTTATAATTATATTCAATCTAATGAAGTAGCTAGATCTATTCTACATTTTGATGTCTCAAGTATTTCCTTGTGGTTTGATGTTGGAAAGTGCATTTCTTTGATCCATTGGAGTATTGGAGGGAGATTCCTTGTACCAAAGAGTGGGAAAGTCCAATTGAAGCTACCTAGTTGAGCACTCTACATCATAGAAAGTGAAAGAGTTCCATGTTTTTGTAATTATATTTAATCTAATGAAGCAGTTGGATCTACTTTGAATTTTAATATCTCAAGTATTTCCTTGAGGTTTGATTCATGAACATTCCAAAGAGTCTTATTATGTGGTTTTCCACCATATTTTATCAAGTGGACATTTGACGTGACAACAAGGTTCAAAGAATGAAGAATCTTCCTCTTTGTTTGCCAATCCTCAAATAACTACAAGTTAGGGTTGTTCAAGCCATGTACCAATTACAACCATCACATCTATATGGTACTCTAAACCTTCACCATCTATAACCAAGTGATCCAATTTTCTTTTTGCATAGACACAATGACACAAATAATAATCTATCCCTTCTTCATTGTCTTCAGGTGCAATAACAAAAAAAAATGACCTGCAATGATAAATGTACAAAATAAGGTCATTAATTTAGAAAATACTTAGGTAAAAGTTATAAAGTTATATATTGAATTTATAGAGATATATATATTACTAGGTTTCACTAGATTAGACAAATGGTCAAATTCAATGGATGAATCTATCTCTACCATTTCCAATTCTTGTGGAGGACAATAGGTGTCAATTGGGTCCAAAACCCATATATCCCATTTTCCACCCATTTAGTAAACTCACACTCATCCCAATTTTCCTCTGCACATGATGGACAAAAGAACATCATTTTTCATGTGTGGATACTCCATGAACTTGCATCAAAGCTTCTAAAAGAGTGCAACTCATTTGATCCTATTAGTGTGCAATAATTCTAATATGGTGTAATGTTATTATTATTTATCAACCAAAAAATCTACAAACCATAGACTCACCTTCCTTACCTGGACCAATTGTAGTCTTACACCATTGGATGATGGATTTTGCATCTATCAATGTTTCTCCATCTTTGTACTTTAATTCTTCATGAGCTCACACTCTTTTGATGCATGTGCTTGCACCAGTGTGCTCTCCCTTTCCATGACTAGCCTCTATAAAATTTTGCAAATATTAAATTCTAGACAACCTATGCCTCTTGCTCAACCAATAGAACATCTATGTATTCTTGAATTGAGATGTGCAATTTTCTAACCAAATAATTTGTTGGCAATATGGTATACCCCTTTTAGCCAAATCTTCATAAAATAGTTTAAAACAACCATGTGCAAACTCTGTAGAATGTGATCGATCGTTACTAATCTGTAAAAATGGTACTCCCTCAATATCTTCTTGTCATCCTTTGTACTTGTAGGTGAATGATGAATTTTTTGTGTGAAAAAATATGGAAACCTATTAAGAAGTATAATACTTTTCTTGCACCTCATTTTTTGGTTATAATGTGTAGTTCTCTACGAAGTCTACAATAGAAACAATGTTATCTTGTAGAAATATATTCTTGCACAACTTGAATTGCAAATCTAGCCATTAAGCTCTATGTGTATACCTTGCATACTAATAAATAATCTTTTCATAAAAAATCTTCATGAACTCATATACTCGAATCTTTTCAATGACTAAATCATATCTTTTACCCTATTTCCCATCTTTTAGAGCATATGTCATTGTCTTATATTTTCTATAATCTACCATTTCATTTCAAATTGCATGTGTACTATGCATATGATCAAAAATTGATAAAAGCTACAAAGAACCATAAAATGAGAATGTACCATCCAAGAATGACATCTTTTAAAAAAATTGGTCATCCCCTATTTCACATAAAATGTTGGATATGAATTCCCTTGAAGATCTAGGTGGCTCATTCATGTCACAATCTTGCAAAGCAAACTTAGAATGCAGAAACACACATATATGCCTAAAAACATCAAAATTGTTAGAAAATCCAATATATATCCTACAAAAAAAAGTTGTTTCTGTGTGTTTTATCTTCATATAAAAAGGTTTACCTATCTCAAAAAACCTTTGACTTATTTAGATTTGAGGATACAGACCAATAAATTTTGCAAAAAATTGTGTCTAAGTTGAGTCCAAAAAATGAACTTTGCATGTGGATCATCATTTTGGTTACCAATCCTCCTCCTTAAAACATCTCTTTTATTAGGGGAAATAACCATGTTATTTGTCCAAAAATATTCAATCAATGATTTCAAAGCTTCACTAATTTCTTCATCTTTTTGCGGTAGTCTACCACTAAATCTCCATAACTCATTTTTTGTTGGATCTTCCACTCTCTCATGCCTTACCATGACTCTCCTTAGAGTAGCTCTACCGATTTTCAATTTTTTTCTTGTCTTTCTCATGAGTTGAGTTTTCTTCATTTGGGTACTTACTATTGTTGATACAACTTGTGATATTACTATCTTTGGTGTGTTATTTATAAACCACTTTTCCATATGCACTCATTAGATTTTTTAGAATGTTCTTTTTTTCATTTGAATCATCCATCATTCTTAGCCCAAGAATCTTCATGATGGGCCTAAATTTAAAATTACTCATCATTTCAAAAAAAATTGGCATTGACTTGCAATATTTAATTCTTCAAAAAAAAATCCACATACGATTAACTTTTCTTTAACAAGTACACTTGCTAATCTTGTCAGGAATTGATTTTAAAATGCTAATATTAATATCAAAAAAATAATTTGGTATTCTAAAATGAATTCTACAAGGTGTTATAATATCTTCCATACCCTCAACATTTTTAACATCAACATAAGGTTGAGTGTTTTGTGTACCTTGAACCAAAGATGATGTTCCTTAGAAATAAGATGCAAAAGATGGAATATCACCTACTTGATATGTTGATATTGTGCCTTCAACATGACATAATGGATTGTGTACATTGTTAGATGTAGAAATTTGTGTCTCTTCAACATGAGATGATTATATGACTCCAACATTGGAAGATGGTGTAGCTTCACAATTCAATTATCTTCTTGAGTGTAAGAGTCTCATTCATTCTCTTTGTCTTTTCAATTCTTCCTCTTTGTTTTTTTGTATTGGGGGTTTGTGCTCCTCTTTGAAAGACAAATCTTTATTATTACATTGCAATTTTCTTTGTTCATGTAGTAGTTTAATTTTATCTCTTTTAATTTCCAAATCTCTCTCCCTATCTTCCATTGTTTGAGTTTTTGGTTTCTTCCTTGGCAAGATGATGGTTTCTATATGTCAAATTATTCAAACATTTGAATTACTTACAATTTGTAAATAACAAATCATTCAAATACATATACAAATTATAATTATTTCAATGAATACACAATATATATTAAATAACTTGACAAATTTCTAACCATTTCCAAATAATAATTTATTCAAACATACAAATTTCAATGAATTCACTATATATTAAATAATTTGTCAAATTGTACTGAAATTTGTCTCTATAGTAACAAAAATAATTTAAAAAGGACTGCACTAACATTTTCTATAGAAAGAATGTTCAAAAAGCCTTCAAATAGTGTAACCAATGATTGAATTTGTTGTTTTCTAGCTTCCAATAGCATGAAACCTTTGTTGTATATCGGAACAACATAACAAACAATAGACAAAAAAGAGAATGTGGGTCAACAAAGACCCAAGCTTTCCTTATAACTTTTTTTGGTGTTGCACTATAAAGCAGGCATGCACTATAGTATGTACGTACTCTCTCTATGTGAAATCTGTGTGTGTGTGTGTGTGTGTGTATTCATCTATCTTGATATCTCTCTCTCTCTCTCTCTCTCTCTCTCTCTCTCTCTCTCTCTCTCTCTCTCTCTCTCTCTCCCTCCCCATCCTCTACTTTCTCTCACTCTCTACCCTATCTCCCTCTCTCCTTCCTTCTCTATTGAAATTTGGGCTTATACTATGTAAGCCTGAATTGAAAATTTCTTTAAAAAATTCTTTAAATAATGCCGATGCATTATTTAAATCTTTGGATTCTACCAACTATAGGCCTAGATTTGTGTTGGGGATCCAACCCAAAGTTTTGGGGACTCTAAACTAGTTTGAGACATGTTTTGCAACAAGCAAAAAATAAATGATTAATTTTTATTTTGTGCACTCCTTCAAGTTTCCTCGTGGTTGAGCATCGATAAAATTAGGTTACATGATATTGTAGATCTTTGTGTTAGCTATATAACCATATAATTTATTTCTAATTTGAAATACTTCAATCCTATCAACTCCAACTTCTTTTGAATGTATGTCCAGTTTCTTTAAAAAACCAACATGTACTAATTGGGGTGTAGATTTCAGTTCGTTCATCAAATTTCATAACAATTTAGTTTTTTAGAAACTAGACTCTATTATACACACTTTGAAAAAAACAAGTTTTGATTTTAGAATCATTTCTAGGGGGAGCACATAAATATTTCACATTTTTGTGATATTTCCAATTACGAAATTCATTAAAAAATAACACATTATAAAATTGCACAAAAAATTTGGGATAAATTACATATTGTTAGGTAACTTTTGACTAGAGCAATTAAAGAATTTCAAAAAAATATTAAAATTTTATGTGGGCCACACTTTGCACTATGTTATATGTTAGAAATAATCAAGCCTAACTAGGTTACTGAGAGGGGAGGGATGAATCAGTATCCTCAAAAACTTTAAATCAATTCAACACTTAACTGTATAAATCATTCACCATTCATTCTTCTAATCCACTGCATGCATGAGAAAAGATAAACATTCATAACACATGAACACAATATTTTGGTGACCCAGAAACCTTCTAAATAGAAAGTAAAATTGGGGTGGGAATGATACCCACAAAAATTCACTACTGCAATATAAAGTTGGCATGTTAGGGCTTACATTGACCACTTTTAATGGTCTACCCTGTTAAGAGCAATTTGGACTACTAGGTCCACCTTGTTAGAGGTTTTACAAACATACAATGAAGTATGCACTCTGTTAAGAGATTTATACAAAAACTATTAAGTCTACCCTGTTAAAGGATTTAGAAAATCGGTTCACCTGTTAGGATGAAATAGTGGATCTGACTTACAACTTGATTGCTGAGTAGATCTTGAAGTACAGATCACCTCTTGTGACTGATATGTCTTTTTTGCTCCTTAATGACCTTGTTGAATACTGTGTTCTACTACTAATTCACATTCACTCTTCTCAAAACATTACATGTCCATTCCTTAACATACTCATGATTATTTTGCAAATGATACAATACATTACATATTTACCATTCCAATAATTACAATTCAAAGGTCAGCTAAAATACAAGTAAACAAAATATTATTGAGTCAGCCAACCAGTAGAAAACTTGGGTTCTTCAAGCTAACTCAATAACCTTCTGATAAACAACATCCACTGCATTACTCAGCATTGTCATGCACTCAGTAGAAGTAGAAGCTCAATCCATACTAATCACAAAATGTAGTTTGGAACTGAGTAACCATTAGAGACTTGGTAGATATAGTGTCACTTAGTAAATACTAAATCCTTTGTTTACCTTGTTGTCACTCGGTAAACACTACACATCCATCCTTTGGTAGAAATTGACTTCACATCACACAAGCTAATAACTCGGTAGACACTATGAAGCTCGGTGACCATTATTTGTTTGATGAACACTGTAAGTTCAATAAACACTGTTAAATTGCACATTCACTTGGTAGCTTCAGAAATGCTCGGTGTGAACTTCTTAACTGCTAAACTTACAAGGTAACCATTGAATGCTCGATATAAACTATAGACTGAGTGATGAGCTCGGTAAGCATTCAGAATCGAATAAGTGTTGTCACTAATAAAAAATAAAATATAATTCCAATAGTTATATTTTTTTTTTGAAAAAATAGTACCACTTTCTATGGGCCCCCTTTTTGAAGACCTAAAACTAAATCATTTTGAAATAAAATTAGTAGTTTAGAAACTAGATTCAAATGACTACTACTTTTGTTTTTGTCATATCTTAAAATTTTGAGTGTAACTATCTTCAAATTCTTGTCAAAGTTTAGAAATTGTTGATTTGAAAATTTTTTTTGCCACTTATACCCCCTTTTGGCATCACAACTTGGTGTACTTACTAGGTTATGTGTGTGTGTGTGTGTGTGTGTCTATATATATATATATAAACATTCATTCATACATATATGTATGTATGTATGTATGTATGTATGTATGTGTGTGTGTGTGTACTTCTTGCATGTGACCTTATTACATTTCCTTTATTTTTGGATGAATTGTAATGAAATGCTAACATCAATTTGATATGGTTGACATTGTTGTAATTAATGATTATCTCTCTTGTATATAAGTGCACTTTATGATTTCATAAAATGTAGGATATAAAGAAAGTGAATAGTGCACATTGGAGGAGATATAGAAAGAAAATTTTGGAATGTTGGAAATAAAATAGATGAAGGTAGATGTACTTTCATAGTGATTTTTAGGTCAAATACATTATCAAGAGAATATCCCTTTTTTATTCAAAAGAATTGTATGTTTCATGTTCCTAAGATAGTGTCTATTCAATGCACCAATTTTAGAGTAACTGAGAGAGGGAGGGGTTGGGGTTGGGTGGAGGGGTGAATCAACTATCCTTAGGTCTATATATACCAATTGAACTTTTCAACTCTTCAAATAATTTATATCTAATCAATAAATAACCAAGTCTTTATAGTAACTTATTAGTAACATAAACTTTTTTTCCATTCTCCCAATAATAACTTACTTGCTAAATGTAAGAATTTGAACAATAAACCATCTCAAATAATATCTACAAGAGTAAGAAACTGGGATTTAACTTTGAAGCCCAATTTGCAAAAAAACCACCAACTGTGGGTGAAACTACAAAGTTGTGTCACCTTTTAGGTTGAATTATCAGAATGACTGAATTTGAGTATTTCTATCTAAAAACAATTTTTTTCAAACATATGATCTATAAAAATTCACTCTAGCTAAGTTATATATGTTCTCATACTTTTCCAATTGGAAATGTCTAGTAAATGCATGTTTTATACTAGTTTGTATCTAATTACTAAAGAAATAAAATTATTTCAAAAAAACTGATGTTTCAATAACTCTTACTATTTTTTATGATATTTTCTTAATAACATATAAACACTATTTTATATAGTTCAAAGTCAAGAATATTCTCATATAGAGTTTATAGTGTTTTAATTAGATATAGTATATTGTAATTTAAAAATTCTACAAGTACATACTTTAACACTCGAGAAGATGTCAAGTTTGAGAAAGGGAAAATTATTAAATCATATCAAAAAAATTTAAAATCACAAGATTTTCTAGAGGAGAGAATCCTCTTCAAGAATGTATAATTTTTATTTTGGTTAGAAAATATTTGTTTTTAAAATATGCTAGGAGATGAAAACTATTGATTTTAGATGAGTTAATTTTGAATCATTATTAAAGATAAATAATAGGTCTAAATCAAATTTTTATTTTTGATTGTTCTAGCTATATATGTTATCTATAACATAATTTAAGATTGAAGGTAAATAAGTTTATTTCTACATTATTTTGTGGTGGGAACTAGATACCTAATTTTCAGCAATTTTTAGCAACTAAAAAATTGTCTTTAAAAATTCAGAAAAAATATCAATTCTTATTACAAATAATTATTAAAAATTATAATCCTAAAATTCATTGATTTCTACACATTTCATTATTTTACTTCATTATCAAATTCTAAATAATACTACTATTTTTATGTCATTGAAGATGAACAATTATACTTTTGCTATCTTTTTCCTTTATAAAAGGGTGACATGTGTTTGTGCTTTTACCCTAGTAACATGCTACCAAATGTTCACTCTTCTAAAGTTAGTTTTGTTAGGAGACAACCCTAATAAAGGTTACAATACACACTATTAGGTGTGACTCTATTTAAAGAACTAATTATCCTATTAGGAGTGGCCTTGTTAGAGGACTTAAGAACATTCCAATAGAATGCCATATTGATTAAAAGATTTACAAATAACTATTAGGTCAACCTTGATTAAATTAGTTTAACTGATACAATGGTTAGAAAGTAACAATAGGTTCCTCTAATAAATATAACTCACTTTGCAAATACATATCATAATGTAGCTCATCTTCTAAGTCATTGGATGGACTCCATTCATGTCTCCATCATAAATCCTTCAAGAAATCACTCTTCACATCTTCTCTTCTCATTCTTCACAATGTTATCCTCAAGTTAGTAAATCAAAAAAATTATCAACTACTAACATCTTTTAGGTTAATCCTTATGCCTCCTTAAATATGTAACTTTGATCTTTTGTTTCTTAAGCATCACCATTGATGTTAGGTTTACATCAAATTCATAGAATCCTTCCATCATTTCATTTCTTCATTCTCCTATAAGAAACTTCTCAAAAATTCTCATTGAATCCATGACTATAAATGCTCAAACATGGTTTGTCTTGCATTAAATACTCCAACTCATCAATACTTATCCTTCACATTCTTTGACCAATCAAAAAATTCAACTATGTTAGTTGGGAATCTCAATTCTTTCACAAAATAACAAATGCTAACACTCAGCCAAAACGATGTTCATTGGCTTGGGTCATTACTAGACAACTTAGTCTTCACTAAGTTTCTTGCCCGGCTTACGCTGACTTCACTTTGACCAACTTTTTAGATACTTTATCTTTACTGGTGCTTGATCAATACTATATTTTCCAAGCTTCTACTATTCACTTCGTAAACAACAACACAACTCGGCTTCAACTATAAGTTACTTAATCTTCTACTTTGAAGCTCAGTTTAACCTATGTATTTTGTCCTTCAGTGATCATCTCAACTAGGCTTCAACTCAACTATCTTCTCCACTTAGTTTTATGAATGAACAACACATTATCTTGTCAAAGTCCAACTGATCAAGTGCCCATTATAATCCCACATAACTCAACATTTCCAATAGGTCCTCTTATTATCTCTTCTTCTTAAATCATCTTCCCCAAGCATCTTGATATGGCACTCTACTCAGGTAGCAACTGTGTCACAAATAAGGTTTGACATCAATGACAATATAACAATTTTTCCAATTGTAGTCTCCAACATATAGTAGTGAGATCAAAATATATTTTTTTGTACCGAAACTCTGGTTACATTTTTGGGGTAGTGATCTCTTACCATCTTTACTAATTAGACAATAGACATTTGTGAATTAATTTTTGTAGGTAAGTACTCACTATTGATTTTCATAGTTTTGATTTTCCAAACATAAAATCCAAATGCTCATGTGTTGCTAGTTTTGTTCAACATTTTCTTATTATTTCATGTGTTGATCATTGAAATTCATTAATGTATTTGTAATATTATGTTGATTCACCCACCTTGCACACCCATTATCCTACCCCCCACTTCTACCCAACCCTCAACATCTAGAGTGTGATGAAAACTACTTATTGTTTTTTATTACTAACCATCTCTTTTGCACATTGGATCTCTCATTTATCTATTCATGAATCACTTTTAAGAAATTATTTTTTTCCCTTTTTTATAATCACTTATATTTTGATTTTATTATTTCCCTCACCATTTGCATCCTTTTTAGAGTCATCAAATTAAAATTAAAGAATGCTTCCACATAATTAATTACAAATATTACGTTCTCAACATTAGCATTATTTACTTCATAGTTAACCATTTATACTCGTCATGTAAATGGGAGTGGAATTCTCATATCACTCATAAATATTAAGTTTTTCACTTTCGTAAGGTAAACTAAATTGTCCTCTATTGCAAAAATAACATAACAAATTAAGAAATGTTTTCTAAACCTAACGACAATATCTCTCACCTTTGCCAATGTTGAAGTGGTTGATAATCATGTATATCTTTTCGTATGGCAATCAGTTGTGTCAATTTCCCTCTAGTTGACCATCAATATATAAGCTTTTTATTTTGGATATTATAATAAACTTTTCCATTGTGACTTAACTTCAAATATGCCCTTTTGAGTTTTTGGGCTCTAGTAGGGTTTCATGCAAACTTTCAATTTTCTTGCGTACGGCTCTTTGTTTGAGCTTTCCTTATGTTGCTTCCATTTGTCACACTACATTTACTATGGTAGCTTTTAGGCTAGGTTATAATGGCCTCAAATAGGGGTGACTCGGTTGTTATTGGTGTTCACATTGCTACTTTAGATTTCCATGGCACCTCCTCAGAACAAATGCCCTCACAATTTTTTTCCAAAAGTTTTTCACGAGGTAATCCTGATATTATCCTTCGTTTACAAGAATTTGATGCTACATGTTATTGGTTAGAACAAAATACCTTAATAGGATATTTTGTGGGTAGGACTCCTGAAGCTATGCTCTAAGAATGGGTTAACAAAAGCTGGACTCCTCACGGAGTCTACCTTGACGCTATGCAAAACCTTACCAATTTTTATTTTTATTTTGCTTTACTCACCCATTGTAAGTAAATGTGGTTTTTAACAATGGCCCCTAGTCTATGCATTTGTCTCTACTTGTTTCTCAAAAATGGTTGCGAGAATTCATAGTCTTTGGAGATAAAAGGCTTCGGGTTCCTATGTGGATCGAGTTCCCAAGTTTACCCTTACCATGTTGGCCTTTTATTGAGTCCATTGATAATATCCTTGGTAAAGCTATCACCAAGGAGCATGAGAAATTTTTCAATACTTGCCCACAGAGACGCATTTAAGTTGAGTTTAATCTTTCTAAGGATCTTAAGGATTCTGTGGAAATTCAGATTAGGGCTCAAACCTTCTCACAGTCCTCCCAGATGTGATGAGAAACTAGAGGTGAAACGATAGGCTATAAGTCCAAAAGATTTTCCTTCTGGCTTTAACCAAGTTTGTACCTTCATGCAAAATAGCTACTCCTCTCTTGAGGACGAGGAAGATATGGAAGAATTTTCATGAATTGTTTTATCATGGAATGTATGTGGTCTTACAAACCTCTCTAGAAAGTACTATGTCTGGGACACCTGCCATAGACTTGATAATTTAGATTTTCTCTGTATGCAAGAAGTTAATATTTTTGGTTTCATGCTTTCCTTTTCATGCCGTGTCATATGAAAAGATGGCATTATGTTTTCCTCTCAACACAAAGCTAACAAAGGTGGTGTAGTTACTCTCTTGTCACCTCGTCTTCATTCTAATATTATTTCACACGGTTTTGACCCCATGCATAGAATTATTTGGTTTTTGATTTCCATTAACAATCATTCTTTTGGAGTCCTTAATGTTTATTCTTCCAATGATGTTGTGAAAAGATCACAGATGTGGGGCTGGCTGGTTGACAATCTGCCTCTAGCTACTTGGGTTCTGTGTGGTGACGTCAATATGGTTGAAGTGGCCTCTAACAAAGATGACATTTTTTCCTTTCATTGGATAACTGGGGAAAGGGAAGCTTGGTACTACATGCACAAAAAATTAGGCCTTTTTTAATCCCAATATTAACCGCCACTAGCATAGTGGGGTTTGGTACACTTGGTCCAACTTTCGAGCTGGCTCTGACTGCATTTTAAAGTGCCTCGATCATGCCATGATTACTACACAATCTTTTTTCTCCTTTTCTGAGGATCGTGATTTACCTACACTCCCCTGCCAGATGTGATGGTATCTAACCACTATCCCATTTATTTTGTCATTACATGGCAAACAACTATCCAAAAAGTTGTCAAGTCACAATTCTTCCTCAACAAGTCTGTGCTAATACATGCTTCCACCATTACACATATCCTTCGTGTCTAGAATCTGGAGCCACATCCACATTCTCAGAAAAGGTGGATCCAATGGTGGAATGATACCATTTCTAGAAGTGCCTACTTTTTGTGCATCTATGGGCGACAATTGGTATTTTTCAGAAAGTGGTCTTATGAAGCCACTACTTTTGTGCTAAAAAAATCCTCTGAGGCTATCACCCTTAATCCATTTGATGTAGATTTGTGAATCCAGCTTGCCAAACTTCACCATGATAATCAATTTTTTGATAACTATGCTACTTGAGGAGCCCAAATCAAAGGTCATCTCCATTGGTTGGAGGTTGGCGATAAGGCTTTGAAGGAGTTCTTGTAGGCTCTTCGAGCCTGTCATACCGATATTGGGATTAAAATAATCAAACAAGGGAGTTATGTTCTCTCTAGTCTCCCTAACATCCTGCAAGCATTTGTTCATCACTATGAGAACATTTTTTCTTTGCAAAGAAATTCAGTTGCTCAAGAGGAAGCCCTGAGAAAGTGTATCTATGTTACTCCAAATGGCCTAGCAGTTGAGCAATGTGCTTTCTATGAGGAACTTCTTACCCTTTGAGACCTTAATGAGGTGGTTTACTCCATGGCTAATGATAAATCCCTTGGGTGTGAACAGTATCCCTATGAATTTTACAAACACCTCTGGGAGCATATAGGTCCTAATCTACAGAAAGTTTATCTTGAAGCCTATTATACTAAAAGCTTAGGAACCATTATAAATAATGAAAATATTAAATTTATACCTAAAACTAGAGATCTTGAGGATATTTGCAACTGGAGGCCCATTACCCTTCTAAATGTGTCTTATAAGGTTATTGCCAAGGCAATTTCTCTCAAAATCTAGCACCTATTGCCTTTAATTGTGTGCCCTGAGCAAACTAGCTTTATTAAGTCCAGATATATTCTTGACAACATTATTGATGTCTGGGAGGAAATGGAGTGGGATTGCAAGTCCAAATAGATGGCTTCTTTTTGAAGATTGCTTTTCTAAAGCCTATGATCACATTGAATGGCCTTTTATCTTGGCTATGCTCCAAGCTATTGGTTTTGGTCCCAATTTCCTCCAGTATGTGGAATGCTCTTTGGTGATGCTAATGCTTGCATTACCATCAATAATTCTCAATCTGAGGCTTTTGGTCTTTTTTGTTCCATCAAGAAAGGTTTCCCTCAAGCACCAGCTCTTTATTTCCTTTCTACTGAAGGATTTAGCTATTTACTAGCTCAATGTGTGTCCTTTGGACTGGTCTATGGCATTTCCTTGTCAGAATCATCCTCCCAATTAGTCAATGGTCATTTCTCTAATGAGTCCTTCGTCACTCTTTTGTAGGATGAAGAAAACATCAAAAATGCCTTAATTTTCCTGGACACTTTTTGTCAAGCCTCTGGATCTGCTTTTCAATGGAATAAAGTGCTCTACTACTGACAATCATTCTTGTTAACTCCACCTAGGCTTAGCTAGTTTCAATGGAAATGGGTCACTCACTAGGAGATTATTCACTTTCTTGGCATTCCCTTCACCTTTCAGGCTTTTCCTATTGAATGATGGAATGTTGTGCTTGCCAAGATCACCAAGAAGCTTGATTATTGGCTTACAAAACCACTCTCCCTTGTGAAAAAATTATAGATTTATTTGAAAGTTCTTGCGGGCACTCATGTCTATTATTCTTCTTGTTGAGATCTTGTTGGGACTAAAAATTGCATGGTCAATTTTGAGAACCATTGAAAAAATCAAGCCCTTAAATGCTTTTGAATGAGATTGTACCCGGTTGTTAGTCTGAGGCCTAAGAGGTGTTTAATGCTTCTAACACCTTTCATTTAGTGTGTCTATGTGTTCTATGAAGTTAAACTGACATTTCAAACCATTCTGCGAAGTCCCATTTTGAGCTAGTGTCAAATAGCGATCAGAGGCCCAGTTTGCATCTGAATTTCTTTTACCCAGAAATGTGTCATGACTAACCACTTTGGAGATGTTTAATATGCATAACAAAGAACCTATGTTTCAATTTTCAAGTCATTTCAAATCTATTTGACTAGGTTTTGCACCCGCCAAAGTTGGTCATTTATTGTTTTGTGCATTTGACTAGTTGTTCACAATTCTGGGAAGCCTTGTTCGACCAATCATATCTTTGACCTAGTTGACCCAAATGAAAAAATTCTTTTTGAATTATGTTCCAGGGGTCAGACACTTCATATGTTCCAATTTTGAGATCATGACAAATCCATTTGATCAATTTGGTAACATGATTAAAAACCTAGTTTATATTATTTTGTTACGGCTAAGGTATCCTGATTGATCTGTACCCCTGTTCGGCGCGTTATAACTTTGATCCTATGATTGGTAAGCCTAAGTGAATTGTACCACTGTGTCGTGTCCTGAAAATCCTTGAATTATGCTAGTTCTTAAGTCATGACGAATCCTTCTACATACTTTCACATGTCTATACATTTGCTAAACATTACTTTTTGACACATTTCTCAATTAAAATTTCCAAGTGCGTATTTTCAGAAATTCAACAAATGTGCCCTATGATTCATCATGAGCCCAAAACATGCAATTGCCCAATGAATTAGGCACTGATCAGTTATAGGATCACTGGTTATACTGCTACATATTTGACGTTTGTTGAGATCAACACCAATAATCAAACTCTTTTCCCCTTTCATGTTGAAGAGCTATAAACAGAATGCCCTCACTCAACTTATGAATTTCATTGTTTTGCATCTAGCTACTGTAGATTGATGTTATTTCATGAGTTATCAGGAGAAATAAGGGTTTTATCTGCTTCATATTAGATATAGTGTATGCTTTGACAACTAGTACCATATAAGGAATCTATAGGTTCACCAGCCTAGGTTTTGTAGAGCCTGAAGTACAAAAGGAGTATAGCCTTATAGTTGGCCTGGTGTCTGAATGGGCATGTTGAAAATGGGAGATAGCTGCCCCTAGATGTGTTTTGTTCTCATCAGGGTAATTGGAAATGGGTAACATTTTCAAACACCAACAAAATGGCGACTCTGCTGGGGAGTTGCATTCAGAAAGAACCAAAATATCTGCCATGAAATAGATTGGATATAGCATATCAATAGCGAGATGTGTTCCCTTTTCCTTGCTGAAGTTTCATGTTCCCTAGTTAAGCTTTATTCATGATCAGCAGTAGGTTGTAAAATTGGATGAAAATTGTGTTCTATGACTGTCATAGGTCTATCTTCAATCAATCCAGTTTGCCAATACTGTTCAGAAAGTTTCAGAGTCAATAATTCATTTATAAAGTGTAAATTCTTTTCAAGATGTCAGTGATCTGCAAGTTTCTCCTACATTGAAGGTCTGGTTTAGATTTGTCAAGTGACAATTTATGTTTTATTTCTCACCAAGTGTGAGTGGCGACTCTCAAATCTCTATACCAGTTTGTTCCTAGTTGATTTCATTGCAAAATTTTGAAGGACTTTCAGTTGTATGGACAGATCTGAAACTTTTGGTAGTTTCTTGAAAAGAAGTTTTAAATTCTTGATAATTTTTAAAGTGTTGTTTGAAATCTGTTGTTATAAAGAAATTGAAATGTAAAAAGTAGATCATAGTAGTGATCTCTTTATCCTCTTGAAGGGAGGTGGCGACTCTACAAAGTTTGATCAGTGGTGTAAAGAATTCCAGTCTTGCACCTGTGCCAAATTAGCATATCGAAGTTCAGCATTAGCACTGGAGGTATTTTGATTTTCATGCTTCTTTTCATGGAAGTCAAGTGTTTAAAAAAGTTGCCTCTATTCAGTGATTTTCAGCACTAGAAAGAAGAGGTAGAAATTTTGTTTTATAATGCAGTCAGATCTCAGATCTGAGATTAGTTTACCAAATTCTGACAGTTTGGAAATCATGAATAATAACATGGCTATGTTGAATAGACTAATTTACAAAAATATTGTCAATATTATAAGAACTAAAGTAGGCAGTACTCAAGGTCTAAGTGTCGAACAATGTTATTTAAGGCTTAAGTCAGTAATCAGTAAGATGCCTTTTCATTGTAGACCCGAGGAATCTTCACTACCTAGTGTTTTCCTTGATGTTCTAGTACCCAATTCAGTCAATTGGCCAGCACCTATAATGTTACAAATAATTTTGCAAATTGAAAATTTCATTGAGGAGATGGAAAGTGGTGATTACAGATTTCATGAAATATCTCCTAATGATAATGAGTGTGCTGAAAACCAAGGTAGTAATGAATACAATGAGTCTGTAGAGCAAGATAATCTATCTTCTGATTGTGAAGAGGTGGATTCAAATGTTAATGAATCAGGTAATAGCAATCAGCATGAAAAAGATGGATATAAAAGAGAAGACAAATTTTGTTACAGTACATATGAAGTTGAAGAAAGTTGTAACAATAGCAGATCTAGTGATTGCCACAATAAGAAAGAATGTTGTAATAATGTTGATTTTCCATATTGTTATACTAAGGATCTTGCTGTTGTAAGTTCTTCATGTTATCCAGATGATAACCATAGCCAGGAGAAGATTTGTGAGGCAATCTTCTTGAGCTCCGATGAAATCTCAGAATTGTTGGCTCGTGAGTTTGAAAAGCATGTAAGTATCTTTAAGGATCTTCATATGTTCTCTCATAATACTTTCTCATTTAGTCAAATCAATTCCCTAAAGTTTGATGTGGAAAAAGAGATAGAATCTGAACAATCTTTGTTAGACTTTGGAGGTGTATATAACAGAACCTCAAATGTTTTTGCACATGATGATTTGCTGGATGAAGGGAATGTTAATGAAGGAAATTTTAATGCTGTTTCAGATTCTTTTCATGTTGATCTTGCTGAACATTGTTTTAATTTTTCATATTGTGAAGTGGAAAACAGTGAGTGTTGTCAATCCGGTTATAGATTTTCTTCATGTGCTGATAAGTCTTGTAAAGATAAGTTCAAGGTGTATTCTGAATTTCAGTTTGATGAAGAAGATGATAGTGATCAACATAGTTTGGATCAGTACTTTCAGAATGAGTTTTCAATTTTGGTGACTAATCAATTGTTTGAATGTGAAGAGGTTTCAGCAAAGGATAAATTTGATTCGATGAGTAACATGGTTGCAAGTAGGCAACGATCAGATTTCACATACTCTTCACACCCGAAGGCACAAGGTGAGTTACAAATTGATTCATGTAACTCGTTCAATGAAATAGAGTACCAAACTTTTGTGTTTCTGGTTAAAGGAATCCATGATTCAGTTAGAAGTGATAAGTTTTAGCTTGATATCAGTTGTTATGGTCATGCTGATCCATTTTTTCATAGTGGGCAAGATGAAGAAAGTATGTCTGATTTTTATTCGCACTATGAAGATGATGATAGTTTTGTTTTACCCATTGAGCTGATTGTGAATAATGATGTGTTGGGTAAGACAAGGAAGAATGAGAGTTTCATTTTGCCTCAGGAGAATGTGAATGAAAATAAGGTATATGACAGAGGTAAAAAGTTCTGAAACTTTTCAGTGGCCTGGGGCCATCTCTTGTACATAGTTAAGAGTAGTTTTCCTATTTTCAATAAAGCTTTTCGAGAAAGTTTTGCTGTTCAAGTGTGTGGTCTACTTCTCCCAGAGATCTGAAATATTTCCATGCCTGCAAGGGGCATGCATCCCCAGACAGAGCCACTGTTGGGACTAAAAATTGCATGGTCAATTTTGAGAACCATTGAAAAAATCAAGCCCTTAAATGCTTTTAAATGAGATTGTACCTGGTTTTTAGTCTGAGGCCTAAGAGGTTTTTAATGCTTCTAACCCCTTTCATTTAGTGCGTCTATGTGTTCTATGAAGTTAAACTGACATTTCGAACCATTCTGCGAAGTCCCATTTTGAGCTAGTGTCAAATAGCGATCAGAGGCCCAGTTTGCATCTGAATTTTTTTTACCCAGGAATGTGTCATGACTAAACACTTTGGATATGTTTAGTATGCATAACGAAGAACCTATGTTTCAATTTTCAAGTCATTTCAAATCCTTTTGACTAGGTTTTGCACCCCCCAAAGTTGGTCATTTACTGTTTTGTGTATTTGACTAGTTGTTCACAATTCTGGGAAGCCCTGTTCGACCAATCATATCTTTGACCCAGTTGACCCAAATGAAAAAATTCTTTTTGCATTATGTTCCAAGGGTCAGACACTTCATATGTTCCAATTTTGAGATCATGACGAATCCATTTGATCAATTTGGTAACATGATTAAAAACCTAGTTTATATTATTTTGTTATGGCTAAGGTATCCTGATTGATCCGTACCCCTGTTCGGCATGTTATAACTTTGATCCTGTGATTAGTAAGCCTAAGTGAATTGTACCATTTTGTTGTGTCCTGAAAATCCTTGAAGTATGCTAGTTCTTAAGTCATGACGAATCCTTCTACATACTTTCGCATGTTTGTACATTTGCTAAAAATTACTTTTTGACACATTTCTCAGTTAAAATTTCCAAGTGCCTGTTTTCGAAAATTTGCCAAATGTGCCCTGTGATTCATCATGAGCCCAAAACATGGAATCGCCCAATGGATTAGGCACTGATCAGTTATAGGATCACTAGTTATACTGCTACATATTTGAGGTTTGTTGAGATCAACATCAATAATCAAACTCTTTTCCCCTTTCATGTTGAAGAGCTATAAACAAAATGCCCTCGCTCAGCTTATGAATTTCATTGTTTTGCATCTAGCTACTGTAGATTGATGTTATTTCATGAGTTATCAAGAGAAATAAAGGTTTTATCTGCTTCATATTAGATTCAGTGTATGCTTTGACAACTGGTACCATATAAGGAATCTATAGGTTCACCCACCTAGGTTTTGCAGAACCTGAAGTGCAGAAGGAGTATAGCCTTATAGTTGGCCTGGTGTCTGAATGGGCTTGTTAAAAATGGGAGATAGCTACCCCTAGATATGTTTTGTTCTCATCAGGCTAATTGGAAATGGGTAACATTTTCAAACACCAACAGATCCCTCTAAAGCCTCCTACTAGAAATTGGAAAGATTGCTTAGGGATTTTATCTGGGCTTCTAGTCTTGATCATCATGACTTTCATAGAGTTTCTTAGGAATTTTGTTGTCTCCCAAAAGAATCTAGTGGCCTTGGCCTACTTTGCACATAGAAACAGGGCCTTCCTCTTTGTGCCAAATGGATTATTTGTGCCATCACTGGAGATGGAGCCTGGAAGATTTTGGTTCAGCATTGCATCTCTTTCAGCTTTCCTGTTAACAAGCCTACTTGGAAATGGGTTGGTTTCCACACCCTTCTCATCATGTGCGAGCTAGTGATCATATTAAGCTCTTTTGTTATGAAGAGCATATGGAAGGCTTGGGAAGAAATCAAGCCTTGGCTTCACTGGTCTGGTGATGACTTTCCCAATGGCCTCTCCCTGAATCAGCAAAACATTTGGTGGTCTCCCCTATTTTCCATTCAGGGTACTCCCCTTGCCAAGAGCCAAGGTACTAGTGCTCTACATTTTTTCAAATGAGGCATCAGAACTCCCAAAGATCTTTTCTCTAGAGTTTCCAGGAGTTTCAGATCTTGGGAAGATATGCAAGTCCAATACCATCTTATCCATTCAGATCAGCTGACTTTTGACTTATTGCTCTCTTCAATTCCAATTCACTTTATTCATAAAGTGGGTATTCAGTCTATTAGACCTTGGTGGCATGATTGGAAGTTGTATCTTGCCACTCGTTTTTCAAATTACAAGCCAAGTCTAGGTTATAGATGGTTTTCTCCCCATTGATCAATGGTGGATACACGCAATCAGAGATGGCATTTGCACTCTTCTCTTTCTCAATGGAGAAAATGCTTTGACACTATTTGGAGTGTTATTACTAAGCCCAAGATTGCCCATTTTGCTTGGTGGTTGGCCTTTCAAGGACATCCCCTTGGGCATTAGCTCAGGCATATTGGGGTTCTAGATCCTAGATGCCCTTTTTGTAGACAACTAGAGTCTTTCATGCATATTTTCTATTTTTGTAGGTGTGCTCAAAATTATTAGCATTGGATTCATGACCTCTTCAAGCCATTTAGGCGTAAACCCTTTTCTTGGCACATGGTTATATTGGGTGATTCCCCTAGAATCCCCTAGAAATTCACCCAGATTTGCCATACCTTTAGGATGGAGATTTTGTTCACTCTATGGAAAGATAGGAATATTGTT
Source organism: Cupressus sempervirens (assembly GCA_028749045.1). Lineage (NCBI taxonomy): Eukaryota > Viridiplantae > Streptophyta > Pinopsida > Cupressales > Cupressaceae > Cupressus > Cupressus sempervirens. Next base: position 803,691,494 of record CM053793.1, read on the forward strand.
CTTTTCACTCATAGTTTTCTTGATATTAATATTTCTATGTACACTAAGGCATAAATGTGTAATAATGTAACTATGTAGATTCAAGTTCAAGCTAACAAAGTTGCCTTGGAGGTGGCTCACCTACAAGAGTTATTAAACCACTAGGTCAATGCCCCTTGCACTATCACTAGAGCTCCTTCTAATGCTTCAACTAATACCTTGATGCCTCACGACTGTTGTCCATGTCACCATTCTGTAGGTCATCACTCACACACCTCACATTCCTAGGCTTTTTGCCACCGCTCTCGCAGTGGTGGCGATGGTGGATGGATGCATTGCTCATCTTCCCTACCTTGTGGTGGCTCTGGCTAGTCCCTGGATCCTCCTCCTGGTGCTTTCCGAGAAATGGCCTTGCCTGGATCTGACGATTTCTCCTTCGCGACCAGAGATAAAAGATGCAGAGGCTGTCACTGATCTTGCTACTACTACTACTAATGATGATTGGACTATCCCCAGCCCACCCCCCAATCCCAAAGATGATTGAGGTTTTCATGATCATGATAAACCACCACTTTTAGCAGGCATTGCTTTGGCTCCCTGAGGTTTCTATTTATGTCTTTTCTTGATGAATAGTGTTTGATTTTGGCTGTGACCGTGTGAACTTTCACAAGGTGATCCTGTATCCCCCAACCCTTTTTTGTGAATTGTAATGTTAGTATATTATTTATTAATAGAAAATGACTATTCATAAAAAAAATTCATTTGATTTCAACAATTTCTTAACTTAAATAAGATATTTCAAAAGTTTCATCTAAAATATAATAACAAATTATAATATCAATTAAATTATGATTACAACCATTTTAACTTTTCTTACAATTATTACTTTTTTATCTTCAAAAATAATGTAATATTCTACCTAATTAATTTATTACAATTACGGCAAATACAAGCCACTATGTGGCACTTAATTTGTATATGAATAGCCAATGGAAAAAGAGATATATTTGGAATAAATTAAAAGAAAAAAAAAACCCAACATTACAATTGTGGTTTAATATTGTGGAGTGCAAGAAAATAAATAGTAAAACTTGGTTCATGACCCATCATAATTTAATCAATATTTTCATATTGCATTAAACTTAATTATTTTAGGTTAATTAGATAGATAGTACATTGAATTTAATATTTATAATATGATAATACTATTTGATATAATTTAATCAATATTTTAAAATTCATTAAAATTAATAATAATAGTCTAATTATGGTACATTAAACTTAATAATGTTAATTTGGTGATAGTATTTAATACAATTATATCAATCTTTTAATATTTTCCTATTTTAGATGAAATGTTAAAAAATTAAATGATTATTGAAATTATCATTCTATTTTTAAGAGTTACTTCAATCTTAAATTTAAAATTTATTTCATATTTTAATATTACGATTTTATTGACTTTAAAATTTAAAAAAATCTCATATATATTAGAAATATGAAACATCAAAATGTAAAACAAAAATATTCGGCTGATTTAATCATTAGATGATGTGACTATCCATCCACAATTGACCAATTTTCAAAAGATTGAAAATATCATGAATTTTTTTGAAAATTTCAGAGCTTGATCTTCATGATCTGGATAGTTTGTAGTCAAAACAATAAAAAATTCAATATGTTTTCCTAAATCTAGAAAAAAAAATTGACTTTATTTTGTCTTTGATAATTTTTTTCTTGACCCTTACATTATCAATAGCTTTTTTTTTTTTTTTTTAAGATTAACCTATACTCTTATATTATCAATAGCTTTATTTGAAGATTAACCTATACCCTTACATTATCTATTCCATTTGGTACGTCCCATGTAACTCTTTTGAGTGCTCGAACAAAGATTCTACACTATTAGAGGAGTGTGCATTGGTATTAGAAGAGGTGAACGGGGAAAAATAAAAAGAGAAAAGTTTATGAGTTTTAAATAAGTTTAAGCATTCAAAAATGGAGAATCGAGTAGTCTTGCACGCTGAACCATGAACCCTGAGAATGATGGTGTAGAAAAAGACGTCCTCATGCAAACATGACACATTTCGCATGGAAAAACTCAAAATTCACCCTGCCCCCTTGTTAGCAAAAGAAAAATCTTTTGGTTCTCCCGGAGTTGGACAAGGTGGAAACATTATATCTAGGGCATATAAACGATTGTCTTCATTGAGGAACAAGCTCTGTTCGAAAGGACTAAAGAATATGTCGTGGAGGATATAAAACTCCAGATTATCCAAATATCGCCTCCCTACAATGCATAACGTTCTAAATTATCACTGTGAGACTGCCAGAAGATGTACGAGTAAATACAACATGAGTATATCATTATAGGATGGTTATATATTCTGACATGAGTATATCATATGCTGTTATGGCTGCATAAATGTGGGTAATTGTCAAATTAGGCTGATGAGTGAGGATTCTTATGAGTTTTCCACATGCATTTAGTGTCCTTTTGTGTAAAAATGTAAAAATATTTTCGTCCTAGTCACAAATACTAATTATTTTCTAGCAGCGAAGTTGAACAAAACTAAGCGATAGTAGAGTTAGCTAAAGGGTAAACTGAGAAAGCTGGGAAGAGTCGACAGAAACATCAATACATGTGATTTGAATTCTACGAGAGGATGATCTCTACGAGAGAGAAATGTCTTAGTAAAGGAAGCATTCCATTTTTTGTGTAAATAAAAAATAAATAAATAAAAATATTAGTATTCTATTATATTAATTAGTATGATATTATTATTTATATAATATTCTTCTAATCTCTCTCTCTCGACTACTTCCCCCCTTCTCCCCTTCTTTCTGTTGCCCCCCACTTTCGACTCTTGAGCTCTCTCCTAGGTAAGTTATCTCCCCTCTCTCTCCCCTCCCTCTCCTAAGTTATATCTCTATTCCCCTGGCACCTCACCGCCCCCCCCCCCCATTGCTCCTACTCTCTCTCTCCCCCCCTCTCCTTTTCTCCTACTCTCCCCTTCTCTCCTACTCTCTCTTCTCTCTAATGCTCCCGTTCTCACTCTCCCTCCCCCCTGGACACTCTCTGTGCGTCTCTAGTACTTCCACTTTCCCCTACAGTCTCTCTTTGGTTACTCCTATCTCTCTCTCTCTCCCTCTCCTCCTATTGTCTCTATCCTCTTCTCTCTTATTGTGTTTCTATCCATTTCTCCCGTTATCTCTCTCCCTCTCTCTCAAACACACACTCACTCACTCACTCCCCTTCTCTTCCCTACTCTCTATCTTCATCTCTCTATTTACCCTCCTCCGCTCTGGTCCTCTCCTTCTCTCCCATACTCTCTTTTACACTCCCCCCCCTACCTCTCTTTCATAATCTCTACCCCTACTTTCCTCTCCTATACTCTCTCTCCTCGTCTCCACCCCTCCCCATCTCTCCCTCCCTCCCTGCCTCCCTCTTAGATACTATCTCTCACCCTCCCCTTCTCCCCTCCCTCTCCCTCTTCCCTACACCCCCTTCTCTCTCTTCCCTTTCCCTTCTCTCTTTCTCCCTCTCTATTAGATACTCTTTCTCTATCCCTCTATCTATTGGCTCATACTAATTTATATAATACTAATATACATAATATAATATAATATAAATAATAATACATTAATACTAATTTATCATATTTAATACTTATTATAATACTAATATTACAAAATATCACATTCTATTAAAATAATATAAACTAATATAATATAATTATGCAATAGTAATAAAGATAATAATAACATAATTGTATTTTAACTAGCAATTGAACCTTAGTGTACAATGGGTACATGGAATATGTATTGAAGGTGAACTACTTATTTGTTTCATTGTTCATCTTTTCCTCTCTTCCTCTCTACATCTCCTATTCTCCCTATCGATCTATCTGACCATTTGTATCTTTTTCTAATTCTTTATCTGTATCTCTCACTCTTTATGTCTCCCTTTTCATCTTACTAGATCTCTTTGTATCTTTACCTTTCTATTGATCTTTATATTTCTATGTATTCTTCACTTATTCCTCACTCTATATTCATCTTTATCTCAATCTTCCTATCTTAAGATCTAAGTCACCTCTCTCTCTCACACACACAACATATCCCCTTCCCCATCTCTTTATCTAACCCTTATCTTCTTTACACATCCCCTTATGATCGAACTTGCATTATTAAGCTGATAAGCTTCAGTCCTTGGGAATTCTTGACCGGATTGTTTGGATTTTGTGGCAGTCTTACGCCGTTAAACATAGAAATCGGTGTCATGAAAGTTAAGCTGGTTAAAGTGATGACGAAAACGCTAAGCAGGGCCAAACCACTATGTTATGCCCAGGATTTGTAATGGAGAAAAGATGCCCAAAAACTAGAGTGATGGCTCAAACTGCACAAATGAAGTGGAAATCATACCGCGTGGGTAACATTTTCATTGTGGTACAGATTGAAGTATTAAAAACAACCAATCTAATATGAACAATATCTGGAAGATCTCTTAACCATTATTGATGTCCTCTTCTACACTGAGAACAAGTATTTTTGAAACAAAGAAAATGATCTCTAGCAATTATAGAATGTGTTAATTAATGCCTTCAGTGGATAGAATGGATTGGTTGTTTCAGGCACGTTTATGATCAATGTTGCATTAGAATGTAGTTTCAGATAAGCTAAGAATAAGAGTAGGCCCCTTGTGTTTAAGGAAGTGATTACTTATAAAAATGGAGCAATAGTTGGGATATTGCATGCTTGGATTTTATTTCATTTCTTAAATAATCTTTGATTCTCATGTTATGAAAGTACAGCGTAGTTGTATCCACATTCTAACAATCTTTTGTCTTCAGCCAAATATCTAAACAATATTACAATCTTTAAATAGGATACTGACATTAGTCTGTGATTCAAAGGAAGGCTGATGAATTGAATATGTGGGTGCTGCTTTCATGGAGACATGAAAGCCTCAAATCTACAGCTAACAATGCCCTCTCCACATCCAATGATGTAAAAAAAATTATATCACATATAATCATGCCAAACAATTTATTTCCTTAAATTTTTTCAAGACCGATATAATTTAAAGTATGTGGAAGATTTTCTATTTAAACATTATTCAATATTTATGATCAAGTAATCAATAATAATTCGATGTTTCATTGATATCAAAAGAGTTGTAAATAATTTTTAATTTTTTAATGGACAAAATTTATTTAAAGTTGGGAAAAACTTTAAAATTAGATATTAGATAAGTGTATTCATTATCTGCAATGAAAGTTAATAAATAGTTCTCATATAAATTCTAATAAACTGTTATTTTATAAGAGGTGGATATTTAAAGGTTAAAAAATTGTTGAAATTTTCTTAAATTAACTTGTATTGAATTAAAGTTATATAGTATAATTTTAAAATTTTGGAAATGGATTTCAATTGTTCTATCTTGATAGAGGAGGTAATCATAACAAAATTACATTGATTAAAATTCTTTGGATTTATTTTTAGAAGTTGAATCTCACTACTTGTTGTGTATGAATATGGTAAAAGACTAGTCCATGGTTAGGGTTGTGGCAACGACATATGTTCAAAAGCACATTCTTTCAATCTCTACTCTTGATGATGTTTTACTTAACTACTCTTCTTATGTATTTATCTATCCAATTATAGGGCTCTAATAATTACTATCACCTAAATAAGTATTTCACCATATCCATGCACATCATCAAAAATCAAGATCTAACCACCAAAACTAAAGTTGAAGGATTTAATTGAGCATATCTAATTTATCAGTATGATTGCCTCCCTAACAATTCAAATCCCATTCCCAATATTTCTAAATTTTACTCTAAAGCATAACTCTAATAAATGAAAATAGTATTTCAAATGTCCAACCTTCTTACAGAGAACAAAATCATAGCAATATTGGTTAAATATTGTCTCAAGTTAAACCTTCCATTATTCTTTTTAGAAGTTGGATCTTTCTTTCCACAATGTGCATTGATATGATGAAAGAGCCAACTATGGTCAAGGTCCTAACAAGGCCATACATTTAAAATAGATCTTCGCTCCCTCTATTTTAAATGATAATATACCTTTGATGTTGGTTGATGTCCAATTTGATATTATTTTTGGAAGTCCCTATATTATTACTTTTATTCGATAAATTATGCTAAGTTATTATGTGTGATGGTCTTGTTTGTGATCACTTTTATGAAGTCAACATGGCTTGAAAATACAAAATCATTGTATTGGACTCATTTCATAAATTTTTAAGGATGAGTTTTCATTTAAGTATTTATAATTGCCTTAGTTTTTAATTAATTAGTGCATACAACACACAATACTAATATTTGAAAAACAATTGGTTTATTATATTTGAGATAAGTACATGACTTCATGGCATTTTAATGCATGCTTCATTTTTCTACCATTTCAAATAAGCAACTTAAAAAAATCAACATTGCTCTAAACATTACAAATGTCTTTATCAAATTTTCTAGTTTTCAAATAACTATTAATATGTTTTTATGTTTCTCCTTTATTATATAAGGTGGGACTATAGCTCAATAGAGCTTTTGTTTATTTATAAAATAAATATCTCAACATAGATTATTGTTAAGGTGGAGTAACCTATGTAAATAATTTTAGGAACACGCTAAGAAACTCCCTATTAAATATGAAGTATGCTTTGGTGGGAGAGTAGATCAACAACGACGTTAGAATTAGTTTTTATTAGTATTCAAGCAAGAGTAGAAATAATAAGATGACAGAGGCAAAGCTATCACAACCTCCATCATGACCAATACTTGGGCATATTCCTTTGCAAAGTAGAAGAAAGAAAAACTTTCACATACTTTTATCCTCTCCCTCACAAATCTATTCTCGCTAGATTTTAGTCATGAAGATTTTGAAGAAGCACTACATTTGAAGAATTTGCTTGAGAATTTATTTTGTTTAATGGGAGTGTTTGATATGGCTGATTACTCTCCATTAGGGAATAGTGTTTTTTTATTTTATTAATACATCACACATTTTGCAATCAATTTATTTATTCATATGCTTCTTTGCAAGAAACCATGAGCCCTGCTTTGTTCCTTTGGTTGTGTGATTAAAGTTATAGTTTAGTGCTACCAAGTTGTGAGTGCTTTATTTCTTTTTACAGCATATTGAGCCAATAGGAGGGAAATAACTAGGAAGAAGAGAGAGAGAAGGGGGAGATGAAGAGATAGAACTATAAATATATATGGATTGGTGAAATAGAGAAGGAAAGGACTAACATTTACATGTGTGTCTAGAATAAAATCTCTAGATGGTCTCTATATTCAACTCACTTTTAATTTCAATGAGTACTCCAAACTACAAAATAATCCATATACATTTATAGGGAAAATAAAAGAATATTGCCTAAATCCAATGACACAAACAAAAAACAATGTAATTATTTCACATGTATAAAATAATAAAGATGAAATTATTCTATCAAATATTTTAGTGTATCACAAAAAGTATTATGACAAACCTTCTACATTGACAATACACTGAAATTATTTAATATATATAACATTATGGACATAATCGTTGCACCCTTCAAAGGTGCAAGTGCTAGTCTATTCCATTTGGTACTTCCCATGTAACTCTTTTCAGTGCTCGAATAAAGATTCTACACTGTTGAATGAAATCATGACCAAATGGAGTGTGCATTGATGATAGAGGAGGTGAACGGGGAACCAATTCCTGTCAGCACATAGAAAGAGAGTAAAGCTTGTGAGTTATAAATAAGTCGAAGCATTCAAAAATGGAGAATCGGGTAGTCTTGCACGCTGAACCATGAACCCTGAAAAAGACGTCCTCATGCAGACAGTTCGCATGAAAAAACTCAAAATTCACCCTGTCCCCTTGTTAGCATAAAAAATCACCATTCAAAAAAGATAAATCTTTTCGGTTCTCCCGGAGTTGGACAAGGAGGAAACATCATATCTAGGGCAAGGAAATAAACGATTGTCTTCATTGAGGAACAAGCTCTGTTCGAAAGGACTAAAGAATATACGTTCTCCATGATCACTGTGAGGAGGCTGTACCAGTAAATAACAAGGAAATTTCTTATTTACTATTCTGACAACTAAACGACCAAAAGGCAACCAAACACCACGAATATCGTGGCCCATTTTTTTGGTGAAGTACGAAAGATTGCACGCACGAAACGATGAAGTATCTCTTAGACTTCGAGGACTCGCACAAGAAAAGAAGCGGTCTTTGTGAAGTGTACGCTGCTAGTGGGATATGTTTTAAGAGAAAGACATTTACTTTATGATTCATCTTTTGCTCAAATTATTAGTAGAGGAAACGAGTTGAAATCTAAAGGTTAGTTTTAAGCTCTTCATTGATCTATAAGATTCATCCAAAACATTAGCAAATTTTTGCATACTATTGGATTGTTTCCCTATAATTTTATAGTAGTAAAAGTAAGGATCAATAAGTTTGAGAGATAGATTCTTGTGTACTAATATTTTTATGAACGAAATAGGGAATAATATTGACTAAAAATTATATGTTTAATTTTGATAGCATTAACATATTATATGCGAGACACAAAATCAATATAAGAAAAAATAAAATTAATATTTTAAATCTAATAGGTATAATAAATCATTAAAGTCAAAATTAAATGTAATTGCTACATCCTAGGAAACAACTCTTAAGAAAATATTTTTGAAGAATACAAAATTTTGTGAAGACTATATACATGTGTGTGTGTTTTTTTTTTAAACCAATAATATGCCAAAGTGGGAGAGATGGAGAGTAAGAATGATGTTGAAGTTATCTATTATACCTTCCTACAATTTTTTTTTTTTTATGCAAGAATTTTTCAGGGTCATAACTTTTGACTTAGATATGACTTTTCCTCAAAAATTTACACATGACTTTGTCAAAATAAGTTGTGTGGATTTTCAACTAAAATTGCTTTGTTGGGGCCATTTGGACAATTTTGCAGTGAGCCAAAAAGCTCATTTAGACCATCAAAATTAACATTTTGTTTTTTTGTACATATTTAGAAACTTGTGTTTTGTAATAACTTCAAAATTATGTTTCTAGTTTTGAAGATAGTTGTCAATTCTTCTTATCTTAACCAAAAATAACTTTAGGCAGAAATATAGTTTTCTAGGATTTATTTTGAATTTACACATAATGATGATATTCCAAATTTAGAGTTTTTAAGGATTTTTTGATGATTGTAGAGGTAGTTGTTGATGAATGGAAAACTTATTGAGTTTCAAAACTATTTATTTTCTCTAGTTCCATTTTAAATTAAATAATTGATTTGAAGATCTACTTGTGCCTCGCATCAATTTTCTACAAACACTGAGATGATAGCATTTTGTTCGCTTAACTATTATCTTAGAATTTTGAAATTGTGCTATTCTTTTTCATATTATTAGGTTTATTTAATATAAGCATAATTCACCTATGATTCTCATCATTCAGCCTTTTATTGTTAATAGAGAGGGGCCATCATACTAATAATATTGATTTTTATTCTCCTTTTGTCTCATTGCTTTTTTTTTTACCAAAGATGTTCATTTTTAATATGTTTAGCATGATGCCTCTAATCATCATAAATAAATAACAGTTAATATAATACAATAATGCACAAATATTTTATTTATTATGCTAATTTTTTTTTAAAAATCAATTAAATAAAGCTACGCTTTTCAACAATATTTTGAATTTCAATTTGATGACACACTAGCTTCTACTCAACATCGTGAGCATGTTTTGAGCTAATTTATAAATGTGAAAAACCTTACTTTTCTTAGTATTCCTCTATTCAAACATTTTTCTAATCATGCCAATTTGTATCATCCTCTAATATTATTTCTTTGTTTTGAATATATCTATGTATATATTTATTTAAACCAATCTTCTCTCATTTGCCTAATACTTTAATCATTTTTTACTATCACAATTAATTCTAACCTAGGTTTATTTAGATATGTATATCGATCATAATTAAGAGCTTGAGAATTGTAATATCTCTAATAAATTACAAGTACTCTAATAATGCTTGATTAAAACCATGGAGTCTTTAACGAAAAGTTTTTCCCTCTCACAACTCTAAAACTTCATGTTGCTAACCCTTGCCTTCAGCCCTATGTTGTCCCTCTCTTCCTCCCATGCTTGGTCATGGGTCAATTGGTGGGATCCCCATTATCCCACCCTTCTGGTGTGTAATCCTACCCCTTCTCTTGAGGTCCCAAAGATCTAGTCTAAGCCTTTTGAGGCTACTGTTAGCTTGGTAACCTTCCTATGAATTAGTTGTTGCACTCCCCCCTTAGTTCTTGCTAGGAAAGATCGAAAAAATACTAGTGAATGGTCGCCCCCTTGCCACCCCTTTCTAGAAAAGTATCTTCTTTTCTTATAAGGTTAATAGTATAATTACCTAACCCCTTAACCCTTTAGCATCAAAAGGGTATTACTCGGTGAAAGGAAATATTGTTTTACGTCCCAAATGTGATCTTGGAGGAAATGGCTAAAGAAATTGAACTTACTCTTGTTAGTTTCTTCCTTCTTTTTAGACCCTCTATATAGCTCCTAAGGAAGTGTGTTTCTTCTACTTGGTCCTTCAAAGGAAGTGTTAAAATTAATGCACAAGTTAATAGTATGTTTTTGTTCTTTATTTTTTTGTAATAAGAACATATAATTTCTATTCTTTCTAATGGGTCATGGTCTCTAGGATCTAATACTAAAAATACTCTAGCATTCTACAAATGGAAGCCTAAATTTGATCTAGGGGTTCCCCATGGAGGAGACTCCACAACTTGTGTGTTTCTCCTTGGACTCTCACTTGAATTTTAGAATAATGAGATGTTTAGGGGTAATGTTGAATCATTTGGTACTTTCCTAGACATGGATAAGTTTACTCAACCTAAGTCTAGACTCCTATTTTCTATAAGTTGTGTGATCGTTAAGGTGAACAAGGAGTTTCCAACTATGTCTTTCCTAGAATCTAAATTGGGTTACTTTGTCTAGCCTCTAGAATATGATAAAGTTGAGATGTTCAATGTCAAGTGCAAACAATTCAGTCACCTTAGTATCTCCTACCATCCTCTTCATATGGTCTAGTTCCTCGGGACAATGTGGATAAGACATTAGCCCACCCTCCTCCTCTCCATCTTGGAGGTATCCTCATTATCAATCCTAAATCCCTTCCTAATCAACTCACCTACTCCCTTGTGCTAAAGAAAGTAGTCCTCTTCTGAACTCTACCTAGGAGAAGATTTTGGTTTATTTTTTACATTAGGTCCTAGTTCTCCCTATCCGTTCTAACACAGAATTTCTATGACTATTTTCTTCAGTAACCCTTGAACATCTTTCAAGTTTTTTATTTGTCCTTACTCCCCCCTCTGTTTGAAATGGAAAGGACTAACTAAGAAGGGAGGGGTGAATAAGTTACTACAAAAACAAATCCAAGTTCCTTTTAAGATGTCAACACAATATAAAACCAAATCCTAATGCAACTCAATTAACATTGAATATTCTATTGTGTTAACACCAAATCTTTTATTGTAACTCGATTAACACTAAACATATTAGTGTCACTCAGTTAGCATAGAGATAGTTAGATCTGAAGATATTAATGTGATTAGCATTTATTAACTTGGTTGTTGAAATATAAAGGAAATAACATGAACACAAGAGACACCAAGATTTTATGTTGAAACACAATTTGGAAAAACCACCAATTACAACTAGTTATTGTTTTTCACTCTTCTGAAGTGAACCCTATTAGGAGCCAACCTTGTTAAAGGTTACAAAACACACTGTTAGGTGTGACCCTATTAGAAGATTTAATTCACCCTATTAGGAGTGACCTTGCTAGAGGTCTTTAGACACTTCAATCTAGAAATGCCACCTTATTAGAGGATTTTATGAATAGTTCTTAGGCTAACTCTATTAGAATAATTGATTCACAGCTAGAATTATTAGAGAATAACAATGACTTGACCTAATTGTTGATGCAACTAGCTTTGTTGATTTGGATCTTAGTTCAAGCTTGATTACTTGATCCTCCTTGATCCATATTGTTCTTTATAGCTTGGTCAACTCGGATACTCTTCCCTTTATAGGTATCCTTCAATTTTGCTTCCTTGATCCATCTTCTTCAATTCCACTCTTCAATCCTTAACATGACCTTTCATATATATGATTCACCTTGTCAAGTTAGCTTGAATACTCTTTTAATCAAACATTTTTTTATCCCTTAAGTCAACTTGTATTATCCAATAAATTTATCAGACTAAATATGATGATAGTCGGCTAATACAAAATTGAGTGCAGGATCCCCTCATTAATAGACTCAACTCAGTTAGAATAGGAGTTATAATGTTAATCAACCCAAATAAGTCAATACCGACTTCATGTTGACTTCACTTCATTAACTAACGGAGCTAAAATCGGTCAACATAGACTTCACTTCATTAACTGACGGAGCTTGGTCAATACTATCTCTAAACTTGGTTATAACTAAATTCTCAACATACACAGGAAACTACCTTCGATGCCCATGTGAGCTTGACTATCATTGGCTTCTTGATAAAGGCTTGACATTTTGTGCAACATCAAAGACAACATACAATTGAATAATTATTTTCAAGTTCCTTAGTTTAGTGTAGATAAGACATTAGCTTTCCCTTCTCCCCTCCATCTTGGAGGTATCCTCATTATCAAATCTAAATCCCTACCTAGTCAACTTGCCTCATCTATTGTGCTAAAGAAAATAGTCCCCTTTTGAACTCTACCAAAGAGAAGATTTTGGATGATGTTGTACATTAGGTCCCAGTTCTCCCTATCCCTTCTAATATGGAATGTCTATGATTGTTTACTTTAGTAAGCCCTGAGCATCTTTTTGGATTTTCAATTTTTCATACTTACCCCTCATCCCTTAATGAGCTAGAGGATGTTGGTACTTTTAGATCTAGGGACTATCTTTAAGCTTCAAAAAAAATTTCTTCTACTTCCTATAAAGAGCTAGATGACAATAAACAACATTTTGAAGAAGTTGACTAGACTATAGTTCACAGAAAAATTAAATAAAAAGAATAAGCTAGATCATGGAAGAGCTTCAAAATTTGTAGAGAGGCAAAGAAAATGTCAAAAGGTATGTGTAGGATCATGTCAACAAAACAATGCTCTTAAGTGGCAACAAAAAATTAGCAAATCAAGGTTATGTCAACTTGACATGCAATTTTCTAGTTGTTATAAAATTTATATCAAAAAGTTGAGGCAAAAGAATCTCTAGGAAATTGAATTTATTTTCTAAACTACAAGACCCTATTTGAAAAAGAATAAAAATTGATTGATCAAAATTTTGAATTTTAGTGCAGTAGTACAAAAATTTCAGGACAAAAATAAGAAGTAGATGTATGTTTGACCACCTTAATCAAAATCAAATGAGAATTATTTTTAATAATATTATAGATATAGAAGTAGACTCATGCATAGATGTGACACATATTTTTGGGTATTTTTATTCTAAATAAATAACTAAAATTATTAATTTTCTACTTTGGTACTTTTGGAATAAAAAAACTCTATTGTCTGACCACCTTAACTAATTCAAAACTCTACAAAGTTTAATTTTTCCTTTTTTCATTATAGTAGAATCATAGAATGAGATGTATCTTTTAGATTTCAAAAATGTTGTACCATTTCAAAGTTATAGTTATTTTTCAAGCATTGTGTCAATTAACACTTTATACATAACTTCATTAAAAAATAAGCATTGATTACTTACTAAACTCATAATTTGACAAACCTTAAATTTATCAAAAGCTAAGAAAATTCTTAAGAAAAAATTTTTATTTCATAAAATTTTGGTGAAAAAATAACCATCAGCGACATGTTTGAAGCAAAAAAATACACAACAATAGACCAAAAACATATTTTCGAGATGTTTTAAAGTTGGCCATATAGGGTTGGTATTGAAAGATATAGTAGGCCTAATAAAGGTATTAATTGTTCCATCTAGTATTAGGATGGGTGTGAAAAAAGTTGGAATAGATTTTGAAATGCCTAAAGCCATTTCAAAATTACATACTTTTTAGATTGTCGCTTTTTGGCAAACCATGATCTTGCACATACCCAACCTCAAAATATCCATGTAACAAGAATGGAGGGAATGTTAAGAAAAAAGTAGAAGGGATCAAGAAGGGGAAGGGAGGGGAAAAAGGACCCAAATGATTACTTTATCTTTGTGTTTGATGGTTTAGGTCACAACTTCTTCACTCTATTTTTTAATAAAAGTCTTATCTTTGAATTTGAGAGGTCTTAACAGTTTAGTGAAGCATCATATTTCAAAGTTTTTTCTTCAAGAGATCAAAGTGGATAGGCCATTAATTCAAGCAATGAAAATGAAACAACAGGGTTTTAATAGAATGACTACTAGTCTGTGGCCTATGGCAAATAGGTTGTTGGTGAACTCTTTGTGAGCTTCTAGAGGTCTTTCTATTATGTGGAATGAGAATAAAATATTAGGTCATCTACTTCATTGTTTTCCTAAATCTATTATTTTATCTTGTCATGAAATTATAATTGGTTCATCTTGGAACTTGATTATAATTTATGTTCCTAATAATAAGGGGAAGAGAAAATAGTAACATTCTAATCTATCCAAAAAGATGGGTAATGACAAGAACACAAAATGAATGATTGCTAGTTTTGATTCTCCCTTATATACTTCAAAAAAAATGGGAGGAACTAAAGACTGCTCGAATAGTATGATAAATCTTGGGGATTTTTTAACATAAATCTAGACTTATTTATTTAGATCTAGAGGGGTGTAAGTTTATGTGGACCAACATGAGATAGGGCAATAGATTGATCTGAGTGAGAGTTAACAATTTTTTCTTTTCTACTAACTGGACTTATCTAGATGAATTTCATCTCATAGCTAAAACTAGTAGTGAATATGATCACAATGCTATTTTGTTGGAATGGATCGCTAACACTAGAAGAGTGGTTTCCCCTATAGATTTTAGAACACGTCACTCTCACATCACAACCTAAGTGATTCCATTCATCAATGGTAGAGTGGCTCAACAGTGATCTCCCCTATGAGTAATGTGTTCTAAATTAATATATATCAAATAAAAAGTTAAAGAATGGAAAAGAACTCTTTTAGTAACATATTAAAAGGAAAAGGGACTTATAGGGAAGATTGAGAAAGAGTAAAAAATGATATTGAGATAGATTATGAAGACGAAGAGTTTGGAAAATTAGGGAGGAACCTAAGAGAATAATTTTGAAGCTATCAAAAAGGGAAGATGCATTCTAGAAAAAAAATTATAGGGTCCAATGGCTTATTGAAGGTGGTTAGAAATGCTAGGTTTTTACACCAAGCCATGGTGAAACACTGGTGTAGAAACATAATTAGATCTTTAAGTATGAAAAATGGAATGATGGTAATAGAGGAGGATGACATCAACACTGATATAGTCAACTACTTTATGAATAGGGTAAATCTCTATAATATTGACAACCCAAGATATATTCTTAGTTGCATTCCTCAGCTAGTCTGTAATGAGGAAAACTATAATATAATGGCCAGAGTTAGCAAAGTAGAAAGTGCACATGTAAGAATTGTTGAGTTTGTAGAGAAGAGTAAAGAAGAAAGAAACAAAGAACCTTACAATTACAAAAAGTTTGTCTACTATGAACATGATACATTTCCAGATCCAATTGGAAGCCAATAGACTTCACCTCCCGAGTCACCAAAATCTTCAAAGGCTACCTAGTTACAAGTACTACAACCTAAGTCATAGTCTGCAACCTGAGTCATAGTTTGAAGGACCCAAGTTGTTGTCAGAAGCTACCAAGTTGTTTCCAAAGAAAACTAAGTCAGATGAAACCAAGTCTTCAATAGAAGGACTCGAGCTAGATATAAAAGATAATGGGGAGGCTAGTGGAACAAGTTCTAAATCCAAAGTACCTATGTTCACAAGATATGTCAGAAGGCACTATGCACCTAATCAGATCATTGATGACAAGTCAGATGGAACAATGACAAGAAACAAATTGAAAGGTACATGTTCACTTACTAAATTTGAACTTTGGATAATGAAAGTTGGATTTCAGCTATAAATGAAGAGATAGAACATATAGAGAAGAATAAGACTTGGACTCTTGTTCCTAGACCCACAGGTTAACATGTAATTGGCACAAAGTGGGTTTTTTTATAAATAAGCTGAATGAAGATGGAGAAGTTTCCAGAAACAAGGCAAGGTTAGTATGCAAAGGCTATTCTCAAGAAGAAGATATTGATTATGATGAAACTTTTTCTCTGGTTGCAAGATTAGAAGGTGTTAGAAATTTTCTTGCTTATGCTGCACATAGAGGATTTAAAGTTTATCAAATGGATGTAAAATCTACATTCTTGAAGAGGAAGTCTATATAGATAAACTTGAAGGTTTTGTGAATTCCAAAAAAAGGGATATGGTCTATAAATTGCACAAAGTGTTGTATGGTCTCAAACAAGCTCCTAGAGCTTGGTATGAAAGACTTCATAACTACTTGATAAAGATTAGTTTTCAAATTACAAATGATAATAGTATCTTGTATATCAAAGAAAGACTAAAAAAGAAGATTGTGTTGGCAGAAATATTTCATGGATGACATATTATTTACTAGAAATAATGAGTTATGCAAAGATTTTTAAGAAGACATGAGTAAAAAATTTGAGATGTCCATGTTTGGAGAGATAAAATTCTTTGTTGGATTGCAGATTCAACAAAAGAAAGATGGAATCTACATTACTCAATCCAAATATATCAAGGAGATACTAAAGAAATTTGGAATGGAGGATTCAAGACTAGTTGGAACACCTATGTCTACTGGACATGAGGTTTTCAAAAATGATGATTCCAAGGAGGTATATAAGACCACATACATATCAATGATTGGAAAACTACAATATGTAGTGCATACAAGGCATAATATTGCATTAGCAGTTGGTATGGTGACAAGATTCTTAGCAAATTCTTAAAAAATCATATGATGGAAATCAGGAGAATCATGAGGTGTTTGAAGGGTACTAAAGACTATGGATTATGGTACAAACAAGGAGGAAATTTGGTTTTAAAAGTCTTCACATATGCTAATTGGGAAGAAAGTGTTTGATGATAGGAAGAGCACCAATGGTGGAGCATTCTTGCTTGATAAAATACTAGTGTCTTGGACAAGCAAGAAGGAGAATTTTATTTCTTAGTCTATAGTAGAAGCAAAGTATGTGACAACATCAGTTAATTGCTCAAATTTTGTTTAGATCAAATAATTGTCGATTGGTACAAAGATAGAAAGCAAGGATCCAGTGGTTACTTTCTGTGATAACACTAGTGCAATTAATATATTAAAGAATCTTGTGATGCATACCAAAACCAAGAACATTTTTATAGAATATCATTTTCTAAGAGAATTGGTACAAGTTAAAGAGTTAAGATTGGAATATGTGAATACTAAAGAACAAATTGTAAACATATTCACTAAGCCATTGTACCTAAGGATGCATTTTTGTATCTAAGAGGTAAGTTAGGGATCATTCCCATATCTAAAGCTCACTAAATGAAGTGTAGTGATGCATCAACTAGAGCATGTTGAAGATCAGATAGTTGATGTAGTATTGAAAAGGGTACATTGCATATGAATCAATACATGAGGTACACTGATATTCACTAAATATTGTCTTTAGCATGAGAAGTCAAAGAGGGAGAGTTTGTTGTCATATCATAAAAATTTTCTAAAGAGGGAGAGTGTGTATCATATCATAGAAATATTGTTTGAAGATGAAGATGAAATTCATCTCATATCAAAGAAGGAGAGTTTGCTATTAGTAGAAGATGTTGAAGGTAGAGTTTGCTGATGGACCTAGAGAAACTAAAGGCAGAGGGATTTCTCATGGATAAGAATCATGATGAAACTAAGGATATATTCCTTACTTTATTCTTGCTCTAAAATTTCATTGTATTATGAAATGTTGTGTTGTCATCAATGCCAAAGAGGGAGATTTTTGAAAATAATAGGTCAAATGTATATTGTCTTTGATATTACCAAAAATGTCATATCTTTACTAGTCAGTGTACACCAAGCTCACTCAAGAATTCAAGATAGTTTCTTATGTGAGCCGAGTAGTCTAGAGTTTGCCAAGTTCAAAAGATGGTGTCGACTGAGTTCACTTAGGGGACAAAGAGAAGTTTGCAGAAGTTGAGTCTTAACCAAGTTCACTCAATTAATGAAGGAAAGGTTGGATGGAACTAGTGTTAACCGAGTTCACTTGGTTAACACAAGAAAATCATCTTTGAGTTAGTGTCTACCGAGTAGGGTCAGCTAATGAAGGATATTCTTGTTTTGACATATTGAATTCAATAATTTTGATTGTTGATTCTAGTGGATTGAGGAGATGAATAGTAAGTATTCTAAGTTGTATTAAAGTTGATTTGACAATTTGTATGATATAAATATAAGGTCAAGTTAAGGATTGAATGCGTGTAACTAAATAGAAGATTTGAAGATGCATAGAAGAAGTGAATTAGAAGGATAAGCATAATATTATTGTACAGTTGCAAAGATAGATTCGATTAGAAAAGATCAAGTATACAAGCCATTATTAAGATTTGTAATTAGCAATTTAGTTGCATTAAAAATCAGGTCATCTCATTGTTACTCTCTAACCATTGTAGCAATGATCTAAATCTCTTAACAATGGTTGCTTAATAGCTATTTATATATCCTCTAACAAGGTGTTATTTCTAGATTGAAGTGTCTAAAGAGCTCTAATAAGTCCACTCCTAATAGGGTGATTAAATCCGCTAAGAGGGTCACACTTAACAATATTTTTGTAACCTTTAATAGGGTTGGTTCTGAATAGGACTCATTTCAAAAAAGTGAAAATTAGTAACTAGTTGCAATTGGTGGTTTTTCCCAAATTGGGTTTCCATGTTAAATCTTGGTGTCAGTTGTGTTCACACTATTTCTTTTGTGTGTATGCAACTAAAGTTAAGAAAGGTTAATCATAGTTAATATCTTAATTTTTTTAATTTTCCAAGTCATAGTTGCTATTTTTGCACTTGCCGAGTTACAATATTTACTAGTATAAATTGAGTGCCTATGTTATTGCCAAGCATCAATATTTTCAGTGAAGTTTATGTTATGTGTTGACATCTAAGGATATGAGATTTATTTTTGTGGTAACTGATTCACCCCTCCCCTTTCAATTACTCCTCTTATATTTCCATCACTTACTCTCCCTATTAGATTTCCAATAGTGTGTTGTAAACATAAGATGCAACTTATTGTTGACCTAAGTGAGATAGGAAATGAATCTTCTACAGGGAGGTGAAGATTTGACAAAATTGACAATAATTCCAGAAAGAAAAAATTGAAGGACTAAATAAGACAACCTGGAAGAGATAAACTTTGATTTTGAGTTTAAGGGGTATGTTGAAAAAAGAACTCATGCTAGGTAGATGAAGAAAGCTAGGAGGACCTTCTACATTAAAGAGGAGGAGGATACAACCCAAGAAATTGAAGAAGCCTCCAAATAAAAAGACACCCATGATTCACCTACCTTTATTATGTGAATGGTTGATATGGAAATGAAGAATGATAATCTAGGCACCATTGATAGCTCTCGCACAACTTTTACTTCACCCCTTAAGAAGCTTAATGAGGACCACCTATCCTCCCTCTTTTGGAGAAACCCCATGTTCAACACCTTTCCCTATTTACTTCTCCATGTAAACCCTGTTTAGGATCCCCTCCCACCTACAAATTTGGATAAAATGACTTTCAAACTATATGAAGTAGAATTGATTGATCTTGGGATTAAGCAGGAAAAATAGAAGAACCTACTGATTGATTTGAGCGTGAGGTTCACCACTCTGGTGAAGTTTAATGTAATGTTCATTCATGTTGTGGCAACTAATCCCCAACTTTTTCAATAAGAGAATATGGGAGGTAAGACTGAAGAGAATGATGAGAGTGCTAAGAAACTTCACAAGTTCCTATTAGAAGACTGGCTAGACGTATTATTTAGGAGATCACCCGCTCTTGATGAGAAGAAAGAACGATGAATTGGCCTCACTTTGTGTCAATATTTTTCTTATTTTTATGATGGTTAAGCTCCAGTCTTTCTTAGGCAATGTGAAAGATTTTGATGTTGACTTGAAACTTGTTATTTTATTTAGTTTCATTATTCATGTTGGCTATTGGTATGTTGTTATTGACTATAGCATTTTTGATAGTATATTGGAAAACTATTGTAGGTACTTTTTTTATATGTTAATGGGTGACTAGGATGTTGTTTATGATCTTGGTCAGTGAGTTGTATGTTAGATTCAATAGTGTTTCTTTGGCTATAGTTGTTTCTACTAGGCCAGTCACCCATTTTTGTACTGCTATTAATAAATTAAAAATATTAATAGAGCCACTCTTGAGCCACATATTTCTAACTCCTTTAGTTATAAATCTAAGCTTCACTATCTTTGTACTTTTCCATTGTAACAAGGGAAGTATACCCCTTTTTCCTATCCCAGAGGGATGAAAGGGATAAAAGAAAGGTTTTGGAAATGAAAAATCATTATTCTTCTAAAATTAGACATTTAGGCTGAAAATATTTAGAAAAATTAGGGGGCATGCAATATGGAATACTGAAATTTGGACTCGGGCGGGCCGACGGCCTTTCCTTATGTAAATGGCCTATGGTGTGGTGTTCGTTCAAAGTCGTTTTGGATTGCATCTGCCAAGAAAATTGTGAAGAAGCCCGCTTTGTCGAGTATATGTTTCTAAAGTAATGTTAATAATTTATCGTGCGAGATCGAATTGGAAAAAACGGTATAGATAGGATAAGAATAGTAGGATTTCTACTCACCCAAAGGAAGAAGGATCAGTACTGGGTGTTGCGGCCCTACCATTTTATAGGCAGAGCCTTGACGGGCCGTTCCGAGGAGCTATGTAGAGTAGGCCCCAAGTGCCCCGGCACCCTACTATTTATATAGGCAGTGCAAGCCTTGAGCCATATATAAGACTAGAGCGGAACCAGAGGAGAATCCATAGTTGGGTAGGCTTTGTGCTTCTAATAGAACTGGGAAACTGAGGAGCTTTGCTGGATGGATGGTTTGCCATCTTGAAGCCAAGGTTGCACTATCTTCAGATGAAGGGCAACGTCGGCACCCCTGGCAACGGCTACCAAGCCAGTGATTTCGACTGGCTGGGTATGCCATGCCGCCCAAGCACATACCACATATATAGAAATCGTACTTTCATATTCTTCCTTCTATATTCCGCAATAGTTTTTTTGTTTTACATGCTATCAGAAGATTGTCTATTCGAATGACAAGGTTAAAACTTTTTTTTCTTTAAGTGTTGAAGCAAAAGTAGTAATCGACTTTTTAATAATTGATTTTTTAAAAACAATATCTGAACATTTTTTTGTTTTTAGAGTTTTAATTTTATGATAATTACAAATATGTAAGTTGATTATTTTAAAAATATATTATATACATTGATTTTAATATAAAATTTATTTATGCTTTTACAATATAAAATTATTTTAAAACTAAAAATTCATTTAGTTATGTTTAATTTAGTAATTTTTAACATTATAATATCTTTTTTAACACATTTAAATAGAATAGTTTAAGTTAAAATCATTTTTTTCAAAATTGAGAAAATAATATTTATAGTTAAAATAATTATAAGTGTAACCTAATAATATCAAATTTAAATATTAAATCAAATGAAATATTTTTAATATCAAGTTAATACATATTATAAATTTGATTGAAAGATATAATTTTAAATAATATTACTATTGAATTTTTTTTAAAATAAAGATTTCATTTTTTGCATTTAATAACTAATTATAATTTTTATCAAGTTTTAATTTGATATGTATTTCTTATTTCGTATATAATAAATTTATAAACATTGTGATAAATGTTCTAAAATGATATTTTAATAGTATTATTATTTAAAATTATATCTTTCAATCAAATTTATAATATGTATTAACTTGATATTAAAAATATTTTATTTGATTTAATATTAAAATTTGATATTATTAGGTTACACTTATAATTATTTTAACTATAAATATTATTCTTATTAATGTTTCTGGTAAGATTGTGTGTACGTTTATAAATATTATTTTCTCAATTTTGAAAAAAATAATTTTAACTTAAACTATTCTATTTAAATGTGTTAAAAAGATATTATAATGTTGAAAATTACTACATAAAACATAACTAAATAAATTTTTAGTTTTAAAATAATTTTATATTGTAAAAGCATATATAAATTTTAAATTAAAATCAATGTATATAATATATTTTTAAAATTATCAACTTACATATTTGTACTTATTATTATAAACTTAAAACTCTAAAAACAAAAAAAGTTCAGATATTGTTTTAAAGAAACCAATTATTAAAAAATCAATTACTACTTTTTCTTCAACACTTAAGAAAAAAGTTTTAACCTTGTCATTCGAATAGATAGTCTGCTGAAGGCACATAAAACAAAATACTATTGCAGAATATGGAAGGAAGAATATGAAAGTACAATTTCTATGTATGTGGTATGTGCTTCGGTGACATGGCATACCCAGCCAGTCAAAATAACTGGCTGGGTAGCCATTGTCGGCACCCCTAGGCTACAAGGCTTTTATGGTATGGGGTAAGGAGATTATTCTGGGTGCCACATGAGGAAAGAGAAATAGATAGACCATCGGAACGTTAATGATTCATTAATCTATACGTCATACCATGGACTACTTCATCTCATTCTGTTAGAAAAGCAAGTTAGAATGTAATTGTGCAAGAATACCATTTTTAACACTATAAATGACATATCAGCATGCATATACAATGATATTGCTAATATGATTAATAAAACACAGATACATAAATCCTGGTGGAAAAAATTAGGGCATTTCAAAAGTTGAATTACTTTATTCACTCAAAAAGACCTAAATGTGCTCTTTAGAAAATAAATCATTTCCTCCTTATCATAGATATCCTACATGAAGAGTAAATGTTTTAAAGACTAATTATTTAAGTTTTAAATGAATATCACTTATATTTTTTACATACTTAACCAAAAATTATATAATATAATTTGTGTTAGCTTAGAGAATTTTCTATGATAATAAAAGAGGAAATACTTCACACTAGACTAAAATTCAAATTAATGTACATAGTCAATTGCCAAAAATAGCACCCCCTAAATATAACAATATTTGACAAGGAAATAATTGTTGAACCCACTAAAATTGAAAAACTTAAAACACCCATAGAAAACTATATCCTCTAACCCACTATAAATATGGGTTAGGAACCTAACAAATGAAAAATGGAAAGAAAATTTCACTTGATGCAAGAAGGGGACATTATAGAGGGGTTAAGTCATGTATAGACATCACAAATTCAATTCTTTTTAAAAAGCTAATATACCTCTTTTTGTTGGAAATAATCAAGACTAACAAGGTTATTGAGAGGGGAGGGGTGAATCAGTAACTCTAAAACTTTAAATCAATTCTGCATAATAACATATTCACCATTTATCCATCTAATCTACTGTATGCATGAAGAGATAAACATTCATAACGCATGAACACACTGATTTGGTGACCCAGAAACCTTCCAATTAGAAAGTAAAACTAAGGTGGGGATGATACCCACAAAACTTCAATACTGCAGTATAGAGTTGGCCGGTTAAGGCTTATAATGATCACTTCTGATGATCTACCCTGTTAGGAGCAAGTAGGACTACTAGATCCACTTTGTTAGAGGATTTACAAACATACACTAAAGTATGCACTCTGTTAGGAGATTTACAAAAGACTATTAAGTCTACCCTTTTAAAGGATTTACAAATTGATTCACCTGTTAGGATGAAGCAATGGATCTGGTTACAACTGATTACTGATAAGATCCTTTAGGCTTTGATCACTCGATGTGATAGATATAATTTTTTTTGCATCTATGTTGACCTTGATGTATTCCTCTGTTCTGCTGCTGATTTGCTTTCCTTCTTCTCAAAATATTGCAATATAATACCAACAACGACATACAACATTGCTTCTCTTCAAATGATATATGCCATTCCAATATTTACACTAGAAAGGTCAGCCAAACACAAGTGAACAAATCATTACTGAGTCGTCCAGATAGTAGAAAACTCAGGTTCCTCAAACTGACTCGATGACCTTCTGATACTCAACATCCACTACAATACACTGCATCATCATGCACTTGATAAGAGTAGAGGCATGGTCCATACTAATCACTCTAAGTAGCTTGGAACTCGGTAACCATTGGTGACTGACTGAATATTATGTCACTCGGTGAAAACTGAATCCATTGATAACCTTCTTCACTTGGTAAACACTAATTCCTTCATTTACCTTGTTTACTCGATAAACACTAAGTCCTTCATTTACCTTGATCGCTCGGTAAACAGTAAGTCCTTCATTTACCTTGATCACTCGATAAGCACTAAGTCCTTCGTTTACCTTGATCACTCGGTAAACACTAAGTCCTTCATTTACCTTGATCACTCGGTAAACACTACGAAGCTCGATGACCACTAATTGCTTGGAGAACACTATTCTGCTTGGTAACCACTATGAACTTGGCAAATACTACTAAACTGCCCATATGCTCGGTTTCCAAAGGAATGCTTGGTATAAACTTGTAGACTGAGTGATGAGCTTAGTAAGCATCCAGAATTGAATAAGTGTTTGCACTAATGGCAAATATACCTTAATTCCAACACTTTTGTCATTATTCTTGATACTAACAGTAGTAGAGATCAAATATAGACTAATTTAAAACTTTTTCTTACTTAAAAGCTAATATACCTTTTTTGTCATTATCCTTGATACTAATAGTAGTAGAGATGATATATAGACTAATTTAAAACTTTTTCTTACATCTTTAAGAGGATACACTTCAATTTTCTATTTCAAACTCATCTCAACATAATGTCTTTTACTTTCTAGTTTTGTTTATGTCAAAGAGATAACTAGCTTCATGATAAACAATCACTCTTTTTTACTACATTTCTTTATGAGGGTCTATTTGAGGATGTTTACATGTGAGAACTATATTCATTCCCATGCATATTGTTTATGATTTGTTAGCTAAAGAAATCTATCTAGAGCCTTAAAGAAGCCTTGTGGAACTTTCATTCCAAGATGAACTCTTTTCTTTTGCTTGTTGGATTATTTATAGACATTTTTTGTCCAAATGTATAAATTCTAAACAAGAGAACAAATTTCTTACATATTTTAAGATGATTGAATCCTTAATTTCATTAGATTTTGTAATATTTTTTGAGTTTTTGTTGAGGATCATTTACTAAATTGGAAGAAAATGAAATAGTTGAAATATAACATATACTTTTATAATTTTAAAATTTATAATACTTGTATAATTTAATTCAATTTCTTGTGAAAATCATAAATAACTTAAAAAAATCTCACTATTATTTAGTTATATTTTCATTCTAAATAATATATTAAACATTATCAAATAATAATTATATATATACATATAAATTCCTCTTATCCTTGGAATAACATCTAGACAAAAAATGACACAAAAAATTATATCCACCCAACTTAAATTGAATTAGTAATTTAGCAAAAGAAAAAGCCATAAACTCTAAGATCCATGGCATAAGATGGCATAGTTTCTAGATTAAATTGCATTACCAATTTAAAAAATAGTCAACAAATTCTAAGATCCCTAACAAAAGATTGTATGCTTTATTATTTTTATTGTTTCAAAGACAATTTTCCATAAATTGTTATTATTGACCTTTAATCTTAGTGCCTTAAAAACAATCTATTTTGTTCCACATGTTGTCTAGTTGTAGCCATGTGAAATTGTTGATAGTGGTCCATCACTAGTACAACCATATTCTTTCATATAGTACTAAAGAACTTAGTATTCTGGTGTTTCTTGATCTTCCAAGGTTTATTAGTACTTGTCAATAGGCTATTAGTACTTGTCGATAGACTAAGTACTATTGTGACATTTTATGGATTCTCACATTAACAAGTTATTAAATGACCTCCAATCTACCAATTATAATTCATTTTATTTAATTTTTTCAAATAAATATTATATTTTTAGCAGTTATATGACAATTTTTTTAACTTTTTTAGTTTTACGTATTAATTTTCTATGTTTTGATTCATTGAACGGATTGAGGTCTTATATGGAGAAGAAGGTGGGAAATATGATTTTTTATAAAGTATAATTCTAAGCCTTATTTATGGTCACTATTTTCTCCATCTTTATATTTAATTTTTTTTTTTTAACAATTACAAATAATTTTCATATTAAAATAGAACACACTTCTATATATATTACAACATTATAAAATTATTGTACAATGTGAATAATAATAATAATCAATTAGATGTGCTATAATAATAAATTTTAATAGAATTAACATTAAAGAATGTCATTTAATTTTTAAGGCTTTTTAATGTTTATAATTTAAAGAATTTGAATCTTACTTGAAAAATATAATTAAAACTAATATCTACACTTCACAAATTAAGCTACCATTTTGAACTCACTAATTTGTATGGAAATCATTAACAGGTTACTTTTGAATATTGATTAAAATAATTTAAATCAAAATTATAATAAAATTTTCAAATAATTAAAAAATATATATTTTTCTTATACGTAAACTAAATTTAAATTATATTATTACTAGACAAGTACTTAGCCACTACATCACCCTTGTTAAACATTTATATGAAAATGGTATAAAAGTTCACATTCAAAATTGAATTATGATAATACTTTCATTTATTTTTGTTGTAAAAAATTTAAATTCAGTATTGAAATAAAACATTGGTTGAATTATAAGTTTAAATTAGATATTTTATTATTCTCTACAATTTTTTAAACTTCTTAACCAATATTTCTTTGTATTCTCCCTACTGGTAGTCCTCCATTTTTTTAAACAAATATTCTGTGCAAGTTTTGATAGAGACTAATAAGATGTGTATTGAGCTATGAAGGGGGCCCAACTAATAAATAAATTCAATGGTGAACAAAATACAAGGCGGTGAGTGACTAGTGCTTGAATGCTAAAGATTCGGTCCAATCAGCCAGTAATTAATGTCGTCCTGTTAGCGAAGTAACCAGCGGTGTGAGGAAATTTATAAAGAAAATATCAATGTACCTCAACGTTTAATTTCTCCCCCAACATCTCCGACCTTGCCTTTCTTTCTTCAGTCACCGAATCAGAATTTTTCTTTCACGGACCCTTTTCAATGCAAGCATTGACAAGGGAAGCAACAAATATAGGAAACCAAGCTTTATTTATTTATATATGAGACAACATCTTGCAATGGAAGGAAAAAGCAACGATCTGTACAGTGTAGAGTAAACCTCCCAAACAAAAGATAACGAAGATGATAACATATAAATGCAAACAGAGCGAAAGTGGGAAAAGAAGAGGAGATAAATTTCAACGCCTTCGAGCGGCGGTCTCTCTTTGGGCATTGAAGTAGACTGCAGCAACGGGCAATCCGAGTTGATTATTCAACACAAATTCCCTGGTGTTGAAATGGCAACGCGATGGAGGAGGATCCACTGTTCCCTTCCCATTCTGCTCAAACAATGCCAGCACGTAACGGTGGATCCCAACCATCGGCCTTGGATTCTCATAGCTCACTATTTCTCGACCTGCATGTAAACAACACTCACATCTCCGCACTAATAATTGATTCTTATAACTGTTAATCATTCTACATATTCAATAAAAGAAAAACTTAAAATGTAAATCAGCTATTAAAGCGAGGATCTCCGAATTGTATGTAGCAGTAGAACTGATAGCTTCATGATAATTATGAACTGTCACTCTTAAAATTTGAAAGAAAATGTCGAAAATATCAAAAGAAATGGACAAGGAACGATCTTGTAGGATGGTAAACTCGAGGAAACATATCGCAAGCAAACAGTTAAAAAGCGGAAATAAATTTTTAGAGTCGAGTAACATATTTGTCACCGTAGAAAACCTCATGTTTTAATCTTTAATGGAAGACATATTTGTTACCGTATAGTCCATGCATCAGTCTACTTTCAATTTCAGTTGGTGATCAACTAATGAAAGCAATTGTCATTAACAAAAATTTGAATAAGTACATCGCGGCACCGTTCGTTCACTTGAAGCCAAAGAGAAATACCTAAACATTTGCATAATAGGACGTGCTATTTCTAGTACAAACAAGAAATCATCCAAGCTTTGTCTTTAGTGTTTTGAAGATGAAGGCACGGAATAGACTCTCATAAACTTCAATGCTCTAGATAAGGTTTTCAAAGAGTAGTAAAATGGGATGTTTTGGGCGCTTACCATAAGAATTCGAGAGTGTGCCAGGGATATCAGTCACTATCCTGCACAATATAATAAGTTGTCAATGGACCGTTCTTAAACATTACATATTAAGGAAGAAATTAAGTTTTAAAAAATAAGTCAATTTCGATTATTTAACACTTTTAGCCTAGGAATTCAGTCTTAGTAGGTGATGTTTAAGCCATCCCATAGAAAACATGTTTAATTTATAACAGACTCCATCATAATGGGAGCATACCAGTGGAGATATTCGCGTCCAATAGGATCGCTAGGACTAGGGGCATCTGGGTCTGTCATGATCTGTGCATGAAATAATAGTCATTAAAGTAAAAATCATTCATAATTTTAAAAGTACTGGTTATAAGTTTAAAAGAACAAATAGATAAGAGTTTACAACACAACCATAACTTATTAGCCTCTCATGTGAGAAATCTCAAGTTGAAATCTACTCAAGCTTAACAAATAATAAATCTAAACTTCGACTATGAAAAAGAGTTAAAGAGAAGGAATAATTCTCACCAGGGTGAAATAGGTGCGCTGGTTGCCGTCAAGGAGGTGGACTTGAGGAGGGGACACGAGAGTGGAAGGCAGAAGCTCGAAGCCATTGTTGACCTCTATATTTCTCTCGTACACAACATTCATCTTTATCGTTGGACTAAACATGTCCAAAACATCCCCAATCACTCCACATAATTTCAAGGGTCTTATCGATCTAGACATGATTAAACTCAAACTCTTCTTCTTACAAACAATCTACAGAGCAGAGCTACTCATGCACTTGGCTTGGCTATATTGTGCCTCAGCCAGGTTCCATCTACTCTACTTATATACCTCACCAGAATCAATCAATGACGTCATCTTTAGACAAATGAATAGAGACCTCTGCTGCCTTCTCAACAGTTGCTTTTTATTTGTGTATTCATTTATTCATTGGATTGATTGCTTGTTGTTTCTATTAAATAGTTGAACTTACAGTCATGGGACCTCTTTTCTAACAGTAATAGAAAGTATAAGAGTACACTGAATTCTAATGTTTGCTACATTGGTTTTCTTATTCTCTTTTGTTGATAAAAAGCAATGATGTCTAATGACCTAATTAAATCTAAAAGCAATACTTAATAGTTTTAAAATAAACTCTGAGAATTTGATATCTCAAAGACTTCAAATTTATTACGAAATGATGCCACAGATACCAAATCGCATCCCGAGAATGCAAATATGAAAAAAAAAAAATCCCAGTGTAGCAAAGAAATACATAACACAAAACCACCGACATGAATGCTCAAATTTCAACCTAACGTTGAATCGAGGAATTTTTTAATTTATGAACCGCAAATATAACAAAGAAGAGCTTTTCAGTGGGCTCCCGGAAGCACGTGATGTGATTAGATCGCACCAATAAAACAACTGCTTTATTCCACCGCTCATCCAGTTTTCTGAGTTGAATTTACAAGTGTAGGGTTTGTTGGAGTTGGCGTTTTCACACTCTATTATTATTCCTTTTACAAATGCCTTTATAATTAAATAGGATTTAAAGGTCTTCTGTCTGAATGAAAGAGAAATCCATTCGACGTTTTATTGTTTTCTCTCCTCTGGCTTTTCTATATCGAGAAAGAGCATATCGATGATTGTTTTTAATGGAGAACAGCATGTTTGTCATCGATCAACAAATGCTTGACAAATAAAAAGTTTACAAAATTATTCCCGTGATATTTGAATTGCAGAATCATCGCGAGTGTGTGTCAATTTTAGTTGTACTTGGAATAAGGTGAAAGTCAATTTTGATTATAGGGAAACATTTGTCGTTTTAAAATGTATATATATCGAAATAATTTCATATTATCAAGAAATATAATGCTTTACTTTTATAATCTAAATTTATTAAATGAGTGAAGATTGTTTAAGTATAGCTGGGATAAATTATATTATACTGAAGTGAATAATATTATTGTTTGGGGGTGGAATAGTTTTTACTTAGTTTTCAATGGAATGTTGTGTGGTTTGGGTTTTGCTATTATATGAATATTTTTTATTCCATACAATACATAATCATGCTTAAAATATTAACAATGCATCAACAACAAAGATATTACCAGCAAGCTACCTTACTTATAACATTTAAAAATATCTTAACCCGACTAGTAACCCTAGATCAGATACAAACAAGCAAATTCACAAAAAACACCAATAAATGAATAAACTTCATAGCAGAAAGAAAACTAACAGAGCATCTAGTATACAAAATTAAGCTTTTCTAGAAAATATAAGCTAATCTACTAATGCATATACCAACATAACTCATGCAGAGTTTTAACCATAAATTAAGTAGTTAAAAAGGAAAAACAAGATGATAAAAGTAGAAGTTGGACATAACCAATAGCAGAGTTCTAGCATGGAAAAAACATAAAAGTACCAGGCCTAAACATTGGCCTTCTTGTTTTCTTTCTTGGCCAACAAGACTTTGGCCCAATTG
This sequence comes from Cupressus sempervirens, assembly GCA_028749045.1. Classification (NCBI taxonomy): domain Eukaryota; kingdom Viridiplantae; phylum Streptophyta; class Pinopsida; order Cupressales; family Cupressaceae; genus Cupressus; species Cupressus sempervirens. Next base: position 803,722,374 of record CM053793.1, read on the forward strand.
TTCGCCATGAAGCAAAATAGCTTACTAGAGTCCTCCACACCAAGGTTGTCTCATGTTCTCCTATTGTAAAACTTTAAGTATGATAGCAACAACAAGAGTGACATTAGAAGAGAACTTGGATAGAGTAGTGAAACTCCCATTCAAAGCCTCAAAATGTTCATTGAGGGTCACCATCTCCTGCTTGATTTCCTTGACCATTCTAGATAGCTCCTAGAGACCAAAATAATTTCCTTTCCTAGTCTTTGCAGTCTATACAAGCACCACTATGGGGTTAGTAGAAACCATATTATTATTGTTCTTGTCAACACAAACATGGGATTTTATCGTCATCACTAAATGGTATTTATCATTGCATGGAGAAGGGACAACATTGGTAGCGAAACCCATCATGTTCATAGTAAACCTAGCCAACATGGGTTGTGTCTTCACTAACTTTTTTCTTATTTTTCTTATTGTATTTAATTTCTTATAATGTCAAGCTAGTCTCCTTAATCCCTATCCCCTCCAACTCTTCCTACTTCCACATTATTTTCTTTGTTTTCTTTTCTTCTTTCTCACTAACTTTTGACTCCATCTTGCCGTTAATCTTTTAGTCCATACAAGATTTTTGTCTCATCCTAACCTTACTTTTAACAAGTCTCATACATCTCCTTCTACCCTCCCTCATTTTCATTCTCCAAATCAACTAGGTTAATTTCCTCTTTTTCAATTTCAAGATCTGCATTTTTTGGGTCCCAATCTCTTTGTTGTTTCTGGAGGGTGTGGACCAAGGGGAAGTCTTAGGGGTGGGTGCCACAAAATAACCCCCAGTATTGGTAGGTGGATAAGATGGGTCACAATTGTTAATTATACAATGGGGAGGGGATAGGGAAAGGTGGAAATTATAAATTTTCACGATTAAACCTTGGTGTAATATAGTATAGCTTTTCCTCCCTTTCCTCCTATCCCTAACATCAGCTATAGTGGCTTCAAGATCGTGCAAAAGAAAAATAATAATTGAAATTTCATCATGGTGCCTGAAGTGATTTAACAAAGGAAAGTGATCAAATTAGTAGACCCCAAACCTACACTCGAAGATCTGATACTTCACAAGAACAAAGAATACCTCATTCCATGGGGACGAAAGACTTTCTCTATTGAAACTACCTTAAAACCTTGCTGACAACTCCTTCTTCTTGAAAACTCTATTCATTTGGTCTCATCCATAACCATGGTGGAGCTCTTTAGCATTTTCATCTTCCTATAGAAAGACCACTAGCCATGGCAATTATTTCCTCCTTCATATGAAAGGAAATTTCATTAATGGTGAATCTCCTCTCAACCCAAGAATCCACAAATTGAGCTGAGATATTATCATCATACCTCAACATGGCTTCCATATAGGGAACTAGGCCACCTTCACATAGAGACATCCAAGTACATAATTTCATCATATAATCATTAATTCTATAAGGCTCAATGTGTACCATATTGTCCCTACATCTAAAGCCTTCTTAGAGTTCCCTAAAATCTCTAGATTAATAAGTTCGAAAATACTCTAGTTCTCACAAAAATGCCTACAAAACAAAATGCTTACAATTTTCTTTGCAAGGAATTTAGAAGTCAAGCTATGATAATAGGGTGTGTGCACCAAGATGGTGTACAAAAAGTGGGGTATAAGTGGACACATTTTTTCTAAAATAAGATAAACATGACCTTAGAAGACCCATTTGATGGTCATGCACTCAAAACATGAAAATTTATAAAACAGAAAAATTGCAATACTTTTAATCTAGTTTCTAAACTACTAAGGTTTTTATTTAAATGGATAAGATTAAGAGGGTCAAAGCCTACACGCTCTAAAAACTTTTCTTGTTTTTTGTTGAAAAAAATAACACAGTTGTTTGTGTGTGCTCAAAAATACATATATTTATATTTAATATGATGAAAAACCCTTTGGTAGGATGATATGTAAGAGTGAGATCTAGAAATTGTGTATTTTTTCATAATTTTATGATGATTATTTTTTTTATGACTTTTCAAAGTGACTCCATTCTAAAATTATGGTACTTGTTCTTATGTTGGGTATAACTTCCATCAAAATAATCTAAAATCAACATTTTTTTTTAGAAGTGTATAGAATCAACTATAGAACAATAATATGTAACTTATTTTCCATTTGGTTAAGTAGATGAGAAGTTACTAAAAAATGGTAGATATATGTCTAAGAGGATTGTCAAGGCACTGATATAGATAAATCAACTTCATAATACAAATCTTGTCTAAATTTTTTAGAAATAATATGGTTGGAAAGGTAAGAAAATGTGTGAGATCATGTTGGTAATTTTAGAGATATCCACTTCACCATTTGCAAACTTGATGAAGTCAAAGATGATAATTGAACTTTGAAGTTGAAAAAATGTCTAAACCAATAATAAAAGTGGGGAAGACATCAACCCAAGCCTTTGGGTAGTTGAAAAGGCCTATTACCAAGCATAAACATACTCATATTACTCTTCATATTACTATACTGTCATACTAGACATAACACAATCATGTTATACTAGACATAATGTGATTGTGTTATGTCTAGTGTGACTTTACTAGACATAATGTGATTGTGTAATGTCTATATAAAAGTATAGTCAAATTTTTAGAGGCCTAATAAGCTTAATTAGGCCCAATTAATGAAGAAACTATGCAAAAGTATGTTACTTTCATCAAATAAGTGATTGGAGGGATGATGCACAATGGGTTTTATATAAAGAAAGAGTGTGGGGAAGGGATGATGAACAATGGGTTTTATACAAAGATTCAAATGTTAATTTTATCAAGGAAAGTTTAGCTTCTAAAACTTAGACTATGGGTCTTAGATTCATTTAGTTTGTTTTTTGTCAATATGGCGACCCTTAAAGGGTAGACCTAATTGCAATGCAACAATACAATGTAAGGTCTAGATATAAGAGGGAGATTCTTGTGTTTGAACTAAAAGATAAATGTTCTTCTAAAGAAATGATAGAGACTTACTCTCTAAAGAATCTCTAAAGAATTTGAGGTACATCAATTCATTTTACTAAATTTTCTCTTTAATTTTTAACATGTATAAAAATTTAGTGATGGGTTTTTGTGTGTATATCAAGAATAGGAAGAAGAAGGGTCTGAAATTAAGCCAAGGGAGCATCACCATGACAAACAAGGAAACCTACAACAATATTCTTCTTGAACAACTATAAAATTTATTGGAGATCTTGCTGAGATTAAGTAAAAATTGATACTCAACATTGATAGCCAATATAGTGTAGATATTGAAATAATGAAACATGTTGATAAGCACTCTAATGAATGTAGGTTCCTGTTGGATATAATTAAGTAATTGTGTATTGTCCTTGATGTTACACAAATGCCATATCAGTTATCAGACAGAGTCTACCAAGTTCTGTCGGTCAGGAAAAAAATTTACAGAGTCTACCGAGCTCAGTCGGTCAGTAAAGCCTTTTGCAGTGTATACCGAGCGTTCCTGTATGTCACACGGTAAGCTAAGGAAAGTTTAGTTCTTACCGAGATCACTCGGGTATCAAAGGATTTTGTAGCGGACGGTTAGTGTTAACCAAGTTCGCACGGTAAGCCAAGGAAAGCTTAGTTTTCACCGAGCTCACTCGGTAGTAGAAGATAGATTTTACCGAGTCTAGTCGATTTCCAAAGGAAGTGGCAGGTTTATCAAATTCCCCGGTAATTGTAGTTTTTACCGAGTTCTGCCGGTTAACACAGGAAGCAGTTTTTTTTTTGTTCTGTATTGACCGAGCAGCGTCGGCCAGTGAAGAATTTTGTTTTGATTGTTAGTTCAAGCCGATTTTGGAATATGTTTTGTCAAGTTGGTTGGGCCGACCTGGTATTATGTATAGTATATAAAGAGGTGCTCAAGATGCGAAAAAGTGTGGAATAGAGAGTGTATATGGATAGTGCAAGGAAGTGCAAGGAAGAGACTTGCGTGTGCCTAAGCAGAGTTGAGAAGAGGGAAATCTTGGAGCTGCAAAGATATATTTAATCAGTAAAGATCTTGTGGAGCTAAACTGAGATCTATATTCAGCAAGATAAGTTGCATGTATTTTCAGATCATTCATTGTTGCTTTCTAACCATTGTAACAGTGATTCCAAAATCTCCTAACAGAGTTGGTTTAACAGCCATTCCATAAATCCTTTAACAGGGTGGCAATTCAGTTGAATTGTTCTAAAGACCTCTTACAAGGCCACTCCTAACAGGGTGATTAAATTCTCTAACAGGGTCACACCTAACAATGTGTTTTGAAACCTTTAACAGGGTTGGCTCCTAACAGGGCTCACTTCAGAAGAGTGAAAATTGGTGACTAGTTGCTGGTGGTTTTTCCCATATTGGGTTTCCACGTAAATATGGTGTCTACTGTGTTCATGATTACTTTCTTTTGCATGGTCGCTTATTTCAGTAAATGCTTAATAAATTAACTAAACATCTATCAAGTTTTAAGCAGTAATTTATGTGATTACCGAGTAGCAGCAACAACTAAGTTTAAGGCATCTTTGGGATTGTTGAATTTGTTTTTGTGGTAACTGATTCACTCCTCCCTTCTCAGTTACCCCATCTTCATTTTCCAACAATTGGTATCAGAGCTTTTGGTGCTTGCAGGAGAAGATTTCAAAGATCTAAGCCAAAGATCAAGATGTCTTACAAGAGGGAAATCGCAAGGCTTAACCGAAACAACTTCTCAGCATGACAAGGATTAATGAGACTTCATCTAGCTTCCATTGGTGACACTGGTCTGAAATATCTTGATCAGAAATATGTAGAACCATCAGATACATTATCAGTCAATGACATTGCTATAAGGAAGACTCATAACATTATGATGATTGATATTGCATCTTCCTTGAGTTATGAAGAGTTTGATGATGTCAAGGACTGCACTACTGCCTATGAAATGTGGAAAAGACTAAAAGAGATCTATGGTGGAGATGACAATGTCAGAAGAGCCAAAGCTGAAAGTTTGAGAGGACAGTTCGATCAGATGAAAATGAAAGAAGATGAAAACATTGCCAAATATGTTGAATGAATTAAAGCATGTGTCAGTGCTATCAAAGCTTCTGGAGGAAGTATCCGTGAAGAGACAGTCATAAGTAAAGTTCTTAGAACTCTACTTCCAGTTTATGCCATCAGGGTATCAGCCATTCAAGAAAGAAGGTGTGAGGCCAATCACAAGATAAACCTAGAGGCCATAGTTGGAAGATTGATAGCATTTGAACTAGATAATTTTGATAATTATGTTCCAGCTACAAAGAACATTGAGTCTGCATTTGAAGCCAAGCTTTCACTCAAGGACAAAGGCAAGAAGAAGAAGGAATCTCAGTCAGAGAGTGAAGATCAATCAGATCAGAGTTTTGACAGCGACCTTGAAGTAATTGAAGCTCTACTTGCAAGGAAATATTCAAGAAGAAGAGGTAAATACAAAGGTAAAGTACCCCTAATCTACTTTTCATGTGAAGAAGTCGGTCATATTGCTGCAAGGTGTCCAAACAAGAAAGATAAAGATGAAAAGAAAGATAATAAATGGAACAGTAAAAAAGATCTCAAATCATTTAAGGATAAAAGTAAGAAATCATGTTTTATGGCTAAAAATTCTAATGATTCTAATGATGAAGAAGAGGATGAGATTGTTTACATTGCTGTAAAAGATGAATCTGACAATGAAGAAATGGCACTCATCTCTCACATAAGTAAGAATGATACATGGATCATTGATAGTGGCTGCTCACATCATATAACTGGAGATAAAACAAAGTTTGATCAATTTGAAGAGTATGATGGTGGCAGTGTAAGATTTGGAAACAATGAACCTTGTTGCATCAAAGGAAAAGGAAGAATCACTCTAACCCAAGAACTTGTATGTGATAATGCTTATTGGGTAGAAGGCCTAAAGCACAATTTGTTGAGTGTGGCACAGTTACTCAACAATGGACTCAAAGTAGAATTCATCCAAGGCAAAGCAAGACTGCTGAACGGTAAAGAAAAGCTGATTGGATCTGGTACTCAAACTAAAGGTAACTTGTTCTATCTTAAACTTGATGAACATTCATGTTTTATTGCTCAAGTAGAAGAGAGTTGGTTATGGCATAAAAGGTTATGTCATGTGAATTTTGACAATTTGGTAAAGATAACCAAATTCAAGAAAGTGAGAGGCATTCCTGATTTAAAGAAACCAGAGGTCGGTTTATGCAAGAATTGTCAAATTGGAAAGATGGGTAAATCTAGTTTCAAAAACAAAAATTATCAGTCTGAAGATTTATTAGAAATTGTGCATACTGACTTATGTGGACCTATTGAAACTGAAAGCTATACTGGTGAAAAATATTTTATTCTTTTTGTTGATGATTATTCAAGAATGATGACCGTCATGTACCTAAGGAACAAATCAGAAGCATTTGAAAAGTTCAAATGGTATTTGGCAAGAGTAGAAAAAGAAACAGGGAAAAGATTGAAATGCCTAAGGTCAGACAGAGGTGGTGAATTTATTTCACATGAATTCAATAACTTTTGTATTGAAAGAGGAATCAAAAGACAGGTTTCAGCACCAGGTACTCCTGAACAAAATGGCATAGCTGAAAGAAGGAACAGATCCATCATGGATTGTGCAAGAACCTTGATGATAGAAAAGAATGTTGCTATCAAATACTGGAAGGAGGCTATCAGTACAGCAGTTCATACCTTAAACCGAGTACAGTTGAAAAAAGACTCATTCAAAACTCTCTATGAATTATGGTATGGCTATAAACCCAATGTAAGTTATCTGAAAGTATTTGGAAGCAAATGTTATATCTTGAAAGAATCTAGAAAAGGTAAATTTGATGTAAAAGGTGATGAAGGTATATTTCTTGGATACTCATGCAAGAGTAAAGCATATAGATGCTTGAACTTATCTACTCACAAAGTCATAGAAAGTATATATGTGAAAGTTGATGAGTTTGCAGAAAAGACTGAAGAAGAAAGCAGAAGAGAACCAGAAGATTACAAAAGATTCGTCTTCAGTGAATCGGATATAATATCAACTGCATCTGAGAATTAGAAACCTTCTTCTTCCGAGTCATCACTAACCGAGTTGTAGGAAACATCTACCGAGCCAATGTCTACCGAGTCAGAGAATACCGAGTTAGAGATTACCAAGCCAGAGGTAACCGAGCATGTGCATACCGAGCCAGTTGATACCGAGCCAGACCAAACCGAGCATGAAGGTGAAATGCAAGAAGATAACGACAAAATTAATCCAAAAGGAAAAGAACCTGTTCTAGCCAAGTATGTCAGGAGACATCATTCAGCAGATCAGATCATTGGAAATAAATCTGAAGGAACCATCACAAGAAGTAAGTTGAAAGGTACTTGTTTACTTGCTGATTTTGAACCTAGAACTGTCAAAGATGCATTAGAAAATGATAATTGGATTGAAGCAATGAATGAAGAAATAGAGCAGATAGAGAAAAACAAGAAATGGACTCTTGTACCCAGGCTTAAAAACAAAAATGTAATCGGTACAAAGTGGGTTTTCAGAAATAAGTTGGATGAAAATGGTAAAGTATCAAGAAACAAAGCTAGATTAGTGTGCAAAGGATATTCTCAAGAGGAAGGCATAGATTATGGAGAAACTTTTGCTCCTGTTGCTAGATTGGAAGGTGTTAGAACCTTATTAGCATATGCTGCTTACAAAGGATTTAAAGTTTATCAGATGGATGTCAAGTCAACATTTCTAAATGGTATACTGGATGAAGAGGTCTACATTGAACAACCTGAAGGTTTTATAGATCCAGATAAAAAGAACATAGTTTGCAAATTGCACAAGGCACTGTATGGTCTGAAACAAGCCCCTAGAGCATGGTATGAAAGATTGCATAGCTATCTTATTCAAATTGGATTTCAAAGAAAAAATGATAACAATAGTTTGTATATCAAGGAAGGACCAGAAAATAAGATTGTCCTGGCAGAAATATTTGTAGATGATACTATTTTCACAGGGAATGATGATCTTTGCAAAGAATTTTCAGAACAAATGAGCAAGGAATTTGAAATGTCAATGTTCAGTGAAATCAAATTCTTTGTTGGACTTCAAATTCAGCAGAACAAGAATGGCATCTACATCACTCAAGCAAAATACATCAAAGAGATATTGAAAAAGTTTGGTATGGAAGACTGTAAACCAGTTGGAACTCCCATGTGTACTGGACTAAAACTTACCAAAGAAGATGATTCAAAGGAAATAGATCAGACATTGTACAGATCTATGATTGGAAAATTGCAATATGTAGTTCATACTAGGCCAGATATTGCTCTTGCAGTTGGAATTGTGGCAAGATTTTCAGCCAAACCAAGAGAAAATCACATGATGGCAATCAAGAGGATAATGAGATATTTGAAAGAAACTGAAGATTATGGATTATGGTATAAATTTGGAGGAAACCTAGACTTAAAAGTGTTTACTGATGCTGATTGGGCAGGAAACCTTGACGATAGAAAAAGCACAAGTGGAGGTGCATTCTTTCTTGGAAAGAGGTTGGTTTCTCGGACAAGCAAAAAACAAAATTGTACATCTCAATCAACAGCAGAGGCAGAGTATTTTGCTGCAGCAGTAAACTGTTCTAATATTGTTTGGTTCAAGCAATTGCTACAATGCATGAAGATGGAAATCAAGGAACCAGTTGTCATGTTTTGTGATAATACAAGTGCAATCAACATATCTAAGAATCCAGTAATGCATTCTAAGACTAAGCACATTGTAATCAAGTATCACTTTGTCAGAGAATTGGTGCAGGACAAGGAAATCAGATTGGAATATGTCCATACAAAGGAACAGATCGCTGACATATTCACAAAGCCTTTACCTAAGGATGCATTTTTGTATCTCAGAGGTAAGTTAGGGGTCATTCCCCTATCTGAAGTTCACTAAAAATAAGTTTTAGTGATGCATCAGCTCTTACAAAATTGAACAATCATCAGTTGATGCAACAAATCAAGAAAATATTGCATATGAATCAGTACTAAAGGTACAATGAAATTCATTGAAATTGGATTGTCTTTGGCATGTTTTGTCAAAGAGGGAGAGTTTTACTGTCATATCTTTCCGAAATTTGATTATGTAATTCCTTCACAGAGGGAGATTACTATAAGAGGGAGAGTTCTCTATCTTAGAGGGAGAATTGTTAATTGTGTTGTGTTGCTATAGACTTGCTTTCAAATTTCATTTCTGCTATGACATGTTGTGTTTCCATCAATGCCAAAGAGGGAGATTGTTGGATACAATTAAGTAATTGTGTATTGTCCTTGATGTTACACAAATGCCATATCAATTATCAGACAGAGTCTACCGAGTTCTGTCGGTTAGGAAAATAGTTTACAGAGTCTACCGAGCTCAGTTGGTCAGTAAAGCCTTTTGCAGTGTATACCGAGCGTTCTTGTATGTCACATGGTAAGCTAAGGAAAGTTTAGTTCTTACCGAGATCACTCGGGTATCAAAGGATTTTGTAGCGGACGGTTAGTGTTAACTGAGTTCGCACGGTAAGCCAAGGAAAGCTTAGTTTTCACCGAGCTCACTCAGTAGTAGAAGACAAATTTTACCGAGTCTAGTCGGTTTCCAAAGGAAGTGGCAGGTTTACCGAATTCCCCGGTAATTGTAGTTTTTACCGAGTTCTGCTGGTTAACACAGGAAGCAGTTTTTTTTTTGTTCTGTATTGACCGAGCAGCATCGGCCAGTGAAGAATTTTGTTTTGATTGTTAGTTCAAGCCAACTTTGGAATATGTTTTGTCAAGTTGGTTGGGCCGACCTGGTATTATGTATAGTATATAAAGAGGTGCTCAAGATGCGGAAAAGTGTGAAATAGAGAGTGTATACGGATAGTGCAAGGAAGTGCAAGGAAGAGACTTGCGTGTGCCTAAGCAGAGTTGAGCAGAGAGAAATCTTGGAGCTGCAAAGATATATTTAATTAGTAAGGATCTTGTGGAGCTAAACTGAGATCTGTATTCAGCAAGATAAGTTGCATGTATTTTCAGATCATTCATTGTTGCTTTCTAACCATTGTAACAATGATTCCAAAATCTCCTAACAGAGTTGGTTTAACAGCCATTCCATAAATCCTTTAACAGGGTGGCAATTCAGTTGAATTTTTCTAAAGACCTCTTACAAGGCCACTCCTAACAGGGTGATTAAATCCTCTAACAGGGTCACACCTAACAGTGTGTTTTGAAACCTTTAACAGGGTTGGCTCCTAACAGGGCTCACTTCAGAAGAGTGAAAATTGGTGACTAGTTGCTGGTGGTTTTTCCCATATTGGGTTTCCACGTAAATCTGGTGTCTACTGTGTTCATGATTACTTTCTTTTGCATGGTCGCTTATTTCAGTAAATGCTTAATAAATTAACTAAACATCTATCAAGTTTTAAGCAGTAATTTATGTGATTACCGAGTAGCAGCAGCAACTAAGTTTAAGGCATCTTTGGGACTGTTGAATTTGTTTTTGTGGTAACTGATTCACCCCTCCCCTCTCAGTTACCCCATCTTCCAACTAGAAAATTTATTGGGGATCTTGCTGAGATTAAGTAAAAATTGATACTCAACATTGATAGCCAATATAGTGTAGATATTGAAATAATGAAACATGTTGGTAAGCACTCTAATGAATGTAGGTTCCATCTTCATCAAAACTTTTTAGAGACATACTAGTAGTTGGAGGTGTCATCTTCATCACAAGTTCTCCATGACAGTATAGTAATTGCAAGTGTCATCTTTATCACAAGTTTCCTAATTGAGCTAGTAGTAGATGGTGAGTATTCATCATCATCATCTAATATAGGCTCACATGCATATCATTTGTTAAGTGTAACCAAGGTGAACGTTAACTAGGTCTTCCTAGTCTCAATAACCTTAGAAATCATCAAAACCTATGAAGAGTAATTAGTCAAATGGAGGATGTTAACTATCTTGGTTTTCCTCTAACTATAGGAGATAATAGAGAATCACTTTTCAAATTACCTTAGGTGTCTGATACATGAGCATTCTAGGTGTAAGCATAATCTTACATCACTAAAAAAATTTCTACTTTTAGTTTTCTAGTTTTATGTAAGGGCTATTCCTGTATAGTGTTTCTATTTGTCTGAGCTTTCTAATTTTAGTAAGTTTTTATTATGTGCTCAATTTTTTCTAATCTCATATGTAGAAATTCATCTTGGGTATATTATCCTACAAAATGAGTTTATTGTTATATCATATGTATTATTGTAGTTATCGTAGTTATTGTAGATTCAACTATCACAAGAAATATAAAAAAAGGAGGTGTATGCTTAAACTATCATCTATTGGCATAGGCATTCAATAGGAAAAGGTATGTTCAAAAAATTATTGTATATGATTATCCTTAGATATCATTCCTATCCATCATTCAAATTATTGATAGATAGAAGGCATCAAATTGTTAGTGGTCTTTTGGATTCCATAGATTATGAAGACAATAAAACCTTTGTAGTTATGTACACTCTAACAATAATAGGGTAAGTGCAAGTTGGGTTTCACTTTTGGGCAAAAAGTGGAAGTGTTTTTCCTATTTTTGAAAATTTTTGTCAATTGATGTCAAAATTTGAGGCATTTAGAGATTGAATATAAAAAATCTTCAAAAATAAAATTTTTAGTGTTTTGAATTTAGTTTTTGAATATGTAATTTATTTGTGTACCCATATGATAGATTTTTTTTTTGGTATGGACCTTTAAAATCCACTTTTTCAAAATACCTATTTCAAGACCATACCACACTCATGTACAAACACCGTAATTTGAAACAAATAAATGAATTTTTGTAAATCCTTTTAAACAAAGTGATCTAAAACACCTAAAATTGATGACAATATTTTTTCTTAATTTTTTATTTCATAATTTTATTATTATTAATTATTAATTTTCTATAAAGGTAAATTTTAAAGCCTCTCATGTATGAACACCATAATTTGATCAAAATTTCACTTTTTTCAAAAAATATTTTTTTAACCTCAAAAGAATTGTATGTAGATTGATAACATGTAAATTAATTTAAGAAAAATTATAAAATAAATCTTTTATTAAAGTTTTAGTGAACTTCACTATTTTACATTTAGGTACCACCTTTTGTTAAAAAATAATGCAAAAATAGTAAATATAATCATAGCACTATAGAAATTATATTTCTAAAATTAGGATAGTGAGATCTCTAATTTTTTTTTGTTTCATAAAAAAATTTGGTCAGGAAGACCCTCTAAAAATTATGGCAAGGTGTGAATTTGTCAGTTCAATGACTTAGCCAAATCTTGAGAGGTCAAGGCATAAGCTTTGTCTCACCAAGCCTATCCCAAATGAAAATCTAAGGTGGGAGAAAAAAATCCCGCCCAATGTTGTATGAAATGGGCACCTATTATTTGAAATTCAAAAAAAGGGTACCCATTTTGAAAATGTCAAATCGACATACAAAATCCCCCCAAAAAACAAAATTTAAACTTTTTATAAATGGTACCGATTTTTTACTTTTCAAAAGTAGGTACCCATTTTTTTCAATTTTTTTTTTTTATGTTTTCAAAAATAGGTACTCATTTTTTGAAAACAAAAAATGGGTCCCTAATTTTTAAAAAAATGGGTGCCCATTTTTTAAATTTAGGATCGAGTGCCTGAGCCTAAAACAGGTACTCATTTTTTAAAAATGAGTACCCATTTCTAAAGGAGCATGATCTCAATCTGTGGACTTCCGTGGAATTGTGACCAAACTCCTTGCTTCTACCCAATAAGTGAAGCTAATCATAGACATAGATATACATTCCCATGTACATTGGGAAAAGGACATCAAGAGGATTTTGAAACTGAAATATGATCCATACACCCAAAATGAAAAGATGTGCTTGGGAACTAAATTTGCTACTAAGAATGTTACTCCCTTCAAAATCATTATATATAGAGCCACTAGAAATCAGTCCATGTTGTTGTCTTGTGAGGATGATGGGGGGTTCCTACTTTAAAATGCTTATTGTTTCAGAAGTTCTTGATGCCAATGAAACTTATCAAATGGTGTCATTCAAACTTGAAAATTTAATGGGTGGCAAAACTTTTAAATTGGGGATCTAAAACTATTCTTATACTAGATCTATATTTCACATCATTTGTGGATCTAAAGGCTCAATCATATGCCTAAAGGATTGGCCAAGAGAGAACTATGATTGTATATCAATTAATTACAAAATGTTCTGTTGAGGATAAAATATTGCAAGGATCAAGAAGAAAACTAGTTATGGAGAATCTAGTTATGAATTTTATTAAGAATGAAATTATTAAACAACTACTTAAGATTAAGAGACAAATTCTACTTGGGTAATGGAAATGAGTGGGAAGATCTTCTTGGACCCATGACAAAAGTTATAGATAATGACCCAAAGAGATAGAAAGGGGAAAGCAACAAAGGAAAGAAGTAAGATATGCATGTGAACCTATGTCAGATGATGATAATAGTGAATCATCACCATCTACTAGTAGCTCAAGTATTGATAGAAGGTATTTAGTGCACATGCACTTAGAAATAAAACTTTTGGATAGAGAAGTGAGTTTTTTTTGGGAATTATACATAGAGCATTATAAACTCTCTCTCTCTCTCTCTCTCTCTCTCTCTCTCTCTCTCTCTCTCTCTCTCTCTCCCCCTCCCCTTGCATCTTCTTCACTCCCCTCTCTCTATATGTCTCACTCTTATTACTTCTAGTTCTCCATAACACAATGGTGGGTTATGAAGAACTGGAGGAAATTCCTCTAGTTCCTAAAAACGTATTGTTTTTATCAAGGATAATGTGATCACATCTATAACACAATTGTATTATTTAAAAGTTCAAAAATTTTAAAGTTTTTTCCCTGGCTCGTTAACAATCCAAGGCTCATTTTGATATTTTATCAAAACTACATATACAACAATCACATTATGTGTACTTTTGACTCTTTTTTTATGGTGTCCGCTTTTTTGCACACCATCTTAATGCATATGCCCAATAATTACATGGAATGCATTTAACAAATATGTCAATTCAGTAGTAGATGAACATGTGTGTACTTTCATCCTCTCCTTTTGCTAATTTCCACCTAAACCTCTAGTGATCGCACTTCCAAAACCTATTTGAAGGTTGCATAATTGGATAATAAATATTCTCATTTTACGAATTATCTCGACATAATCTCGAGAAATATCAATTAGCTTTTAGGTACTATATATCATTATTTCCCTAGCCTACCTTTTCCAATCATTGAAAAAGGCAATAAAATATCCATCATAACTTCTACGGTTAGGAGTTAAATTTGAACCCATGTCCCACTTTAATAAAGTCACCAGCCACAAGATCCAATAAAAATACTTAATATAATTTAACTTCAACTTATATATTTTTTATATTTCTCAATTAAATTATGAATATCAACATGTATGGCCTCCACTTACTTCCAACGCCCTAAATCCTCAACATTCAACCCTAAGTTTTCCATAACATTTACCATAGTACTTTCTTCTAGGCAAGTGTCTTGCATGTCATAAATTTCAAGTTTAGTATGAAGGTTCCAAATATCCCCTATGATGCCTATTTTGAACACCTTGAATAATAATTTTCTTTGAACATCTTTAGTACTAGCATAGAGTCACCTTGAATGCTGACATGTTTGCACCTTGAGCTGACAAGCAACTTTAGGCCTCAAAAAAGAGTCATTTCTTAAACCACGTTGTTAGAGGTGTTACCTAGATTATCCAAATAAGCCATGAGCTGTCTACCGATAGAATCCATGATGATACCTACCTAAGTCATCAATCCCATTCCTAGTAGCACTAAATTAAGATTAATTATAAAACAAGTTGCAGGATTACAATTAGCATTTCTCCTCATAAGTTTGAAAGCATTTTCAAACTTACTAAAAGCCCCTTGATGGTGTTGGTGTTTGAAAATGTTACCCATTTCAAATTACCCTAATGCAAACAAAGCACATCTAGGGGCAGCTAACTCCCATTTTCAACATGCCCATTCAGACACCAGGCCAACTATAAGGCTAGACCCTTCTTCTTCTTTAGGCTCTGCAAAACCTAAGCGGGTAGACCTATAGATTCTTTATATGGTACCAGTTGTCAAAGCATATAATGAATCTATTATGAAGTAGATAAAACCCTTATTTCTCCTGATAACTCATGAAATAACATCAATCTACAGTAGCTAAATGCAGATCTAGGATATTCATAAGCTGAGTGAGGGCATTCTATTATAGCTCTTGAACATGAAATGGAAAACCATTGATTATTGATGTTGATGTTCAACAAATCCTCAAACATGCAACAAAACCTAATGATCCTATCTCTGATCAGTGCCTAATCCATTGAGCAATTCCATGAATTGAAAACATACATCTATGACATCAGGACATATTTTGTATAACCAGACATCAGATCTATCTAATCACCTTGTGATTCAGACATCAATGTTCATTCAGATCTCATTCTTACAAAATATCCTTCTCAAATAACCAACAACCTTGTTAAACATATCAAGCATTTACTTGGCCCTTTGGTCCAACAACAAAATACATCAAACATACAACCTAAAAGGGATGCAAATGGGTCTCAGATCTTTGTTCCAAAACCACATAAGACTTACAGATTGCTAAGACAGGAGACAAGACATAGAATGAAGCTAGTAAAACTATTGCTCATATGTATTCATTTTCTTTGAAAATATACATTTAGGTGCATGAAATCAAAACATGAAACAACCTAACATCTCAAAACTATCTGTATTATCTTTACACTTGCTGTTCATATAAGAGAAAATGCTGAAGAATAAAGGTGGAATCACAAATCTAGATCCAATAAAGTGGTCTCACAGAATGACTGCAAATTTCCAACCCACAATGGTCTCATAGTAACAAAAAACTGGGACCCCTTGTGAAAGAAAGATAGAAAGATATAAAAGAGAAAGAATTCTCGGATCTAATCTTTACTTGACAAGTGTCCACTTGAAATTCAACCTTTTGGCAACTAGAAACCTCTTCCTTCCTTCTACCATTTATCTGATTTTTGTTTCATCATTTCTTGCAACTGATTTGCAAATGTCTATTTCTGAATGATGAAAACTTGCTGAGTCACCAAACTATCTGATTTACCCACTAAAATGCTAGTGAAATTTTAGTTTTTTACTAAATAACTGTGATCAGAAGTCAACCCAAACTGAATTTTTTACTCCCTTTTAACCAAAATCAGGTCATCACCATACTAGGAATCAAATTTGAACTTCCATTCCTAAATATTGTTACAATCAGGGAACCTGGGAGAAAACTTAGTATAGCTCGAACATATTGCTACCTATGCAAAATTTGACTCCAGAAATGGAAAATTTGGATTCTCACAATTCCGACGGTATATGATAAGGCATATCTAGCCTCTCAAAAATGCCAGAAATCTTCATTTGAAAAAATAGTCCCCTCTAGCAGAAACTTCAGGTTTGTGACTTTTCAAATTTAAAGTTTGAAAAATTTAAATTAACTTAAAGTTTAGACTTTAGCTTAATTGTCATTTGAATTTAAAAATCCTGCACATCAGTCTCTTGACAAAATAATTTTAAAATGAAAATTTTAAAATCATTTCATTTTTCCTAGCCTCTTTAATTTTGGGTCAACTCCAGGTTTGACCAATGCCATGTGTCACCGTTCTCCCTCGCTATGTCGCTATCTGACTCAACAATCACCACATCATTAGCGACATAGCGATAGAATGACACATGTCATCTTCTACCACATGTCACTGTCAGATTCGTCCACCTCATCTGACTGCCATATCGTTACCTGAACAAGTATGTAGCATCATCAACCAACCTGGGCCTGCTACCACGTCAACTCCATCTCACTCCTACTAGATCAGTCTCGCTATCTCGCTATAGTTAACTAGCGAGCATCTTCGCATGGTGAGGTAACGATAATCCTCCAATCACACGCACAAAGTTAAGTTTCTCGCATAGCATCGTAAAGCGTTGAAGATTACCTTTTGCTCTTACAAGTCAAAACATGTTTGACTTAAGGACCAAAGCACGACCGAGCAGGTCCCACAACAAGACAAGTGCTTCTTCAAAAGTGCTTGTCTTATAGACAACATGTTAACTGAGTCATTTTGTATTTAACCCCATTTAAGAGCAGCCTCCTACTCAATGTGGGATATACATTTTGAACATTTTCTGGCTTCCTCTACACGTATGGGCTTTAAATCTTCAAATGTGGATAACCTTCCCCCCATGTATGGTCATTTCTAGTGTTGTGGCCTCTCCTTCTATTGCATAGATTCCTTTTTTGTCGTGCCATAGCTTCTGCCTTTTATGCATGGATTTCATTGTGTAGAAAAACTTGTTTTTGTTAGTTCCTTGGTTCTAGGCGGCATGGGAAAAGCTTGATACTATTTCCCTTATGCATACCCATCAGATCGTCTCTGGTCTGTGGCTTCATCTGGCTTTCCTTGTTGTTCCTTAGGTCCTTCCTTGCAGCAATGAATTTGCCTGTTCTAAATGCGTGGGTCACTGCTACATTTTTCCCTTGACTGCGTGAGAGGCTCTAAACTGGGTGGCTCTCCTTTTAATATTTGTTGGTTGTTTGTCTTGTTTAACTGTTGACTGCCCAAGCTCTTTTCAATGCATGGTGTGCAAGGCTATCCAATCAAAATGTGAGGCTTCATTTGAGGATGTTGTAGGCTGCTCATGAATTTCTCCTCTCGTGCTTGGACGTGGTTTGTTCTTCCAAATATGCTATTTTCTTTCTACCGCTAGCAAGCCTCAACTTTTCTTACAAGTAGCTCCCAACCCTTGGAAGGCGCCAATCCTACTCTGACGCTTTCAATTGTGATGGCAACGTCTTCCATTGTCTTTGATTTCCAAACTTCTTTCTTATGTGCAGACTCCGTTCTTTAAAGGGCGCAGGTTTCTATCACTGGGCGTGGGACATTGACCTGTGGGCATGTTAATTTATGTCATCCCCTACTATGTGAGTGCTTCTTCATGTTGGCGGAGGAGGATTCTCTCTTTATTTTCCTGCATGAGTCTTTGTTTTCAGATGATGTCCTTTTCCAGGTGTTGGCTACCTCTTAAACTGTGTATTCCCTCCTTTAACACTTCTCCTTTTAGCGTGGCAACTCTTTGATTACTCTCAAGCCTTAAAAATATGCATCACTCTTTCTGTCATTAAGATCTGGCTATGTCATGTTGAGGGCCTACACCACTCACCTCTAGATGGGTTCATACTCTCTGCAAAACATTGTAAGAGCCACAACCTTCAAACTTCTATTTATAAAAAATAGCCAAATTCTTGGATCCAAGCTCTTCAAAGAGCTCCCTTTAGATCTGCCACGAACATGGGTAACCTTTTAATGCGATGGCTACTCTTTATACTGTTGGCTTGATTTATTATTTGGGGGAAGTGCTTCTTTTTTATAATGCTTGGATGGCTACTCCCATTCAACCTTTTGATGAAACATGAAAGTCATTTCCTTTTCTCTTGAAAACTATGGCCTCTACTTCATTTGGTGGGAGGCTTCATTTTGTTGATCTCACCAAAGTTGCTTGATCAGTAGTCACAACTCTAGCTGTTTCTTCCAAGAGTTCACAGGAGCAATTAAAACCTTGTACAATCCATAATCTTTTCTTTATATTTGGACAATGTTATGTAACAATTGAGCTTTCTCAAAATTTTCCATATTTCTTGAGTTCCCCTTTCATTTTCTCTTCATCCAAAAATATATCATCATATTTATTAGTCTAGTAGAATCAATTGGCCCCCAAAGTGGGTCCAGCTAAAAAATTTGCATTTTTGAACGACTAAAATGCTGGATTGATCAATTGATCATCTGGAACTGATTTAAATCAAATTTGATCATTGATTAATCAACTGAAAACCATTTTACCACTTATTTGTAAACTACGACTTTCAGCTAACAAGGTCTATAAGCTGGCCTTAAAAATTGACTAAGTCACCTAACTCGGCTTTGAAAATTGGCACATTGAATATTTGTTCAGCATACTTGCATCTTGTCAGATCTTGTCTTATGACAAATTTAGGGTCAAAATATATTCACCTTCAAAGTTGCCTCTTCAGAATTACCTGCATAAAAACATGTCAAGAAGCAATAAACTTGATTCAGATTTGGCTTAGAAAACTAGGTAAATGAGCACATGGGGAAACAAAAACTAGGACATTGGTTCTATGTCACAAGATAAATATGAATATGTGATTTAGGCTCATGATGAATAACTGGGCGCAAATGGTGGATGTTCAAAGTGAGCTACCTAGATTTGTTGACAGGAAATAATGTCAGAAAGGTAATTTTGGCAAACGGAATTGACCTGGAAAAGTGTGCATACGAGTTTGTCAAAGCTTGCAAAATGACACACTTAAATTATTTTTGGAGGACAACATAGTGGTATAATCCATTTGATCTCACCAATCACGGATTAGGAATTATAACACCACGAAAAGGGGTCCTAAAAAATTTGCAAATGCTGACACCAATAAAAGGTTACAAATTGTGTTTGGAATCGCATTCAAAAACGTATCAAACAAATTTTTCAAGACTTAAAAATTGAAACATAGGAGGACTCTGACGTCTACAATGTAATGCAAAAGGAATTTCAATATTTGGGTCAACTATTCAAAAGTTACAACACCTCAAACAAGGCTTCCCAAAATTTTGAATATTTTGCAAAAACATGAAAATAGTAACTGACCAACTTCAAGGGATTCAAGACCTAGTCAGATGAACTCAAAATGACTCAAAATCTAAAACATAGGTTCTTGGGTATGCACACTAGATAATCTCAAAGTGGCAAGTCATGACACATTTCTGATTTCGAGATATTCAAAGACAAACATAGTCTCCTGTCGCTGTTTGACACTAGGGCAGAATTGCAAATTTAACAAATGCTTGAAAAAAGGACTTTTCCAAATAGCTCAAAATGATGATTTATCTTCATAGAATAGGTAGATAGGCTGAATGGGAGGTGTTAGAAACATTAAACACCATTTATGCATTAACTCAACGGTGAGGCAACTTCCATTTGTTGTTTTTAAGGTTCTCGTATAGTTGTCTAAGAACTATACCATTCACAAGCACCTCCTTCTCCGTCTCCCTAAAAATCATGTTGTTACTCTCTTATTGCATTATCCAATAGACATAAGGATTTATTTTTCATATAATCCTAAGTAAAGCATGCTCAAAAGGACAATCTTCATTTAGGATGAACTACTATAAGTCAAATTTGAAATCTCTTCATAATGGATTGCTAAATATTCATAAAATGAATAAAGATGTTCTAGATGATTTCTTTCTCTGATTTGCATAGGTAACATCTTTTAGGGATTTGAAATCCTCTTTTTATTAGATTTTCAATGGTAAGGATTTTTTCATGCAAAGAAATCCATAAGAAAAAATTAGTCTTCAACATAAGATGATTGTTTCAAACCTTTTTTCAAAATCCTCTCTTTCTTAGATTGTCAATGGTAAAGACTTTTCCATGCATAGGTATCCACTAAAAAAATCTACCTTAGAAATAAATAGACTATTTCAAAATTTCTTTCTTTTTTAGGGTTGGTAGAAGTGGGGGTGGTGGTGGGAATAGAGAAATTTTGTAGCCCTCAATTTCTTCCTTGATTTCCTTGTTTTTTCCTATGCAATACATGTAACCAATCAAATTGAAGGATGTTCCAAGGGACAAAATAGGTCAACCATCACCTTTGATTCTAGCTTAACACTAGGAAACTTGTGTGTACTTAAGTAGACAAAACCTAAACAATTTGTATGTGAAAAGGAAAAGAAGGAGATGCAAGAGAGAAAAATTCCAAGCGTAGAGAGAATTCATGGTGGCTATGGAGGTTGTGATAATGTTATGAATTACATAATCAGTTCGAGGAGTACAAAGAAAAGAAGAGAGAGGATAGAGGAGACATATCTGATTAGAAGGATCAAGTAAACACCAGGAAATAAAAGATATGACATTTAGAAAGAGTGCTAACCAAAGGATCATGGTGTTGACTCATTCTAACAAGTGATGTAGAGGAAATATCCTAATGGATAATTCCTAACAAGCTTGTGTAAATCTCTTAGCTAGGTTCTTGTTTTATTGCAAGTTTAAGTCCTCTAACAAGACACACTTTTAGCAGGGTTTTGAAATCATTTAATAGGGTGAGAACTAATAGTCTTTGTAAGTGTTTAATAGGGAAAACCTTTCACAAGGTAGATCATAGTTTATGGTCAAGCTTCTTGTAACCTTGATTGGCTGCACTTTACGTTTGCAATAGTAAAAATTTGTGGGTGTCGTCCCCACCCTAGTTTTGCTTTCTCATTGGTGATTTTTTAAGTAACAAACTTATTGTGTTATGTGTTATTTGTTTCATGTTATGGATGATCATGTGTAGTTAGCTATTTTAGTTTACATGCTAAATGATGAGATGGATGTGTGGTGAATGTTTTATGATTGAAATTTTGAAGTACTAATTCTTCCGCCAAATTGCCCTTAGAGTTTACTATCCCATTATTATTTCCAACAATTAGTATTAGAGCCTTGTTCTCTAGAAAGGAAATCTGTATAGCTTTGAGGAAAGTTCTTGAAGATTAAACTCTAAAACTGGGGAAAGACTATTGAGAACTAGAAGATTGAAATTTATCTTTTCCTACACTAACTTAGGGAAGCAAGAGATGAACTGAAACATTATTTAAATAGAAGGAAAGAGATAGCTATTGAGGAAAATGAAATTCATTACCAAGTGGAAGACACTACTAGATTTTTTGAGGATGGGAACTTAAGTGAGTTTGATGAAATAGTTATAGATCTAATGGAAAAGAATGGTTTCCTAAACAAGGAGGTTAGAAATATCAAGATAGAACAAGAAGTCCAATAGGTACTACTATGTCAGGTGATTGAGTAGAAAAAGAAATCCAAGGAAGACAAAGTTATGATTGAAGATGAAAAATTAACACAAACCAATAGAGTGGAAGAGAAGACATCAAAGGTACAAAGAATTGCTAACATGCAACTAGAAACAATTAATCATGTGATGATTGCCAATCATGAATTGAATAGAAGGGAGGTTGAGATCACAACCTTGAAGTTACAAAATGAATGACTAAGAAATGAACTGAGAAAAAAAAGAGGAATTTTCTAAAAGTTTCAACAAACCTAGTTCAAAGCCACCAAATACTTTGAGAGACTAATGAGATCTCCTAGATCTAACAATTATATTACTAGATTGGGATACACTAGTACTAAGGAAGGAGAATCATCTAAAAGTAGTGAGCAAAGAAACAAAAAAGGTAAGAACTACAAACCCACTTGTCATAATTGTAGAAAGTTAGGCCATACAACAAATGTTTGTAGGAGAAACAATGCAAATTAGAACTCTAAGTAGAAATTCAAGGGTTACTATCATAAGTGCAAAAAGCAAGGATATCAGGCACATGAATACTAGACCAAGACCTTAAGCACATAGAGATTTGAAGAATATTACCATAATTGTCAGATGTATGGACATAAAGCATATGAATACAGATCTAATGCCAATTGTACATCAAATAAGAAGAGAAAGGTACAACATAATGGAAAATCCTACAATAGGGATTATGGAACAACATACAATTATCAGTGTTGTCAAGAGTATGGACATGTTTTTGAGAATTACATTAGATGACATTGCAAAGGCAAATAGAATAGATGTTTGAGTAAGACTATGTGCTTTAGTTGTTTAAAGACTAGGATCACCAATGCTAAGTAATGGAAATAATAAAGGAAAAGATAAGGTCAATATTGAAAAGGTCAAAGTGAAAATGAACAAGACATGGAAGAAGAGGGAAGATTGCAGCACATCAAGTTCTGGTGAGGTCACTTCATCTAATGGATCAAGTGATCACACCACCTCCAACTAGGAAATCAAAAGGTATGTGTCAGACTGATATTTCAATAATATATATTACTTTAGTTCCAACAATCTATGTTATGAATAGATTCTATATGCATGAATTAAGATGAAATGTACTTGTTAGAACCTAGAAGAAATCTATAGCTTTGTTAGTTTTCATGTTGTTTATGAGCATTGAAGTTTTCATAGTTACTACCAAGGGTGAATGGAATTTTATTTTTTGCCAAGTTGAAAAGCTATGGTAGCATTGGCCAAGTTTTCTATATGAACCAAGAATAGTAGAAATCATGTGTAAGCCAAGTGAGTTGGAAACCCTATATTGATCGAGGTTACAATTGTGTAAGCATTAAGGATTTATTGCAAAATTTTAAGGGTTATATAGTCCTTTCTCAACTCATCTGCATTCACTAATGAGTGAAGAGAGCATGAGGAGGATGAAGGTGAATTGCAATAGGAGATTCTTGCATTTGTGAACCAAATTCAACTAAAAGTTGAGATATTCACCATATTGGAAAGGTATTTTACTAGTACCAAGTTTTGTTTTTTGAATTCTCATGAACCCTAAGCATCAAATATGGAAGCTAGTTCTTTTGGAAGTGTTGAAAGGAAGGACAGGAAGTTTCTATTGTACAATTAATTTGTAATGATGTAAGACAAACACCTTTTTAAGAAATACCTAAAATTTCATATAAAGGAGATCTGTCTAGTTCATTATCAATGATACCACTGAAAGCCTTAATGATTCAAGATGTTAGGTGTTGTTATATATGAAAAGTTTAAAGTATAGGGGTATGTGCAGGATCACAAAGTGCCAAAAAGTGGCGATCTGAAAAACATGTAGTTGTGAAATGCCTCAAAGCATTTCAAAATCTATTCCAACTTTTTTCCCACCCATCCTGATACTAAACAAATATACTTAATAGCTTTATAAGGCTTACTATATCTTTCGATACCAACCCTATATGGCCAACTTAAAAACTGTCACAAAAATGTGTTTTTGGCCTATTCTTGTGTCTTTTTTACTTCAAACATGTAGCTAATGAAATTTTTCACCAAAATTTGATGAAATGAAAAGGGCTTGATAAGAATGTTCTTAGCTTTCCACAAATGCATGGTTTGTCAAATTACAATTTTAGTAAGTGATCATTACTTATTTTCTAATGGAGTTTCATATGAAGTGTTGACTGATACACTACTTGAAAAACAACTATAACTTTCAAATAGTACAACATTTTTGAAATCTAAAAGATGCATCAAATTCTATGTTTCTTCTATAACTAAACAAAAAAAATTTAAAAATTCTAGATTTTTGAATTAGTTAAGGGGGTTAGACTTGAGAGTTTTTCTATTCCAATAATAATAATGTGGAAAAATAATTAATTATTATTTATTTAGAATAAAAATACACAAAAATATGCGTCACATCTAGGCATATCTACTTTGTATATCTCACATATTATTCAAAATATTATCATTTGTTTTTTATTAAGGATGTTAGACATACACCCACTTCTTATTTATCTCCTGAAGTTTTTGTAGTATTTAATTAAAAGTCAAATTTTTGACCAATCATTTTTTATTATTTTTCAGATAAGGCCTAGTAGTTTAGAAACTAAATTCAATTTCCTAGAGATTCTTTTCTATCAACCATTTGATATAAAATTTATAACAAGTAGAAAATTACCATTTGATATAAAATCTCTTATCAACCATTTGATATAAAAAATTTAATTGCCACTTAAGAGCATAGTTTGGTTGACCATGATCATGTACATACCCATAGGAGACATGGAGATAAGAGATTTGTTCAGTCAACTTTGTGACAATGGAGTCTTAACAGAAGAAAATAAAATTGTAGAAAGGAAAGGGTTGACTAGTGCCCTAGATTTCCCTAATGTGTTCAAGATTGAATGGATAAAGATTTTGCTTAGTAGAATACATGATGACTTCATATGGTTGGAAAATGGACCAATTGATATCACTAAAATGATCATCAACTGAGTGACGGGGTATCCTACCCTAGATTTACCTAAGAGTATGCAAATAGATTCTAAGGAGATTATTGAGAAGAACACAAGTGTAATATGGAACAAGAGGAGAATGCCTATAGTTTCTATCTTAGACCCCCTAATTGCCATTGTTGTGAGAGTGATAGATCACAAGTTATTTCAATTTAGTAGATCAAATAGTGTATCTTGCATGGAAGTAGATTTGGGATAAAAAATAGTGAAGAAAGACCACACCTATGACCTTTCCAAGTTATAAGTTCAACAATTATCTAAAAACTTGTAGGTCATAAGGAAAAACAAGGGTGTATCTTTCAATTTGGCTCTTGACTAGTTTGTATATTCTTTTATGTGCAGTGTCTAGTCAGCTAAATACTTGTGTAATAAAGGTTTGGACATCCTTAGACTACATTGACTCCATCACCAAGAAAAATCATATATTTTCCTAAGTATAACCTACTGACTTCATTTATTTGTCAATTTGGGAGTGTAATCTTGAGAGGGTGGCTGCAAAGTATATGCTCTAATTCCTCTTTAAGTCATTACAACTACAACAAGAGAGGAATGCTGGAGGAAACTAGGCTAGGAACTGAAATGACATTTTCCTTAAAGCTTAAAGTAATGCTACAAATAGTAAATCTACTTAAATGCCTATGCAACAAGAATAGTTTAATAATTCTACTATAAATGGCTGCAGGAACAACAAAATTCTATTTTGCAAGGAAACAAACTAAGAAAGGAAATCTATTCTAACATAGTACTTAACTCACCGAGTGGGTGCCCTTGGATGAGTGAATAGAAAATAATCAAGACTAAAGGTGGAAACTTGAACTCTATATTCTATTCATTCATAATAAGAAATTACATTTGAAAACAAGATTCTACTTCACTTAATAGAATAGTCTACTCTATTTCCTTCTTGTCAAAACCAATAAAAGATCAAAATCTCAAAATCCTCTTTCAAGGTTGTAACATAATTTATTTAAAGGAAATGTTCTAACAACTTCCTACTCCTATGATCACTCCATTAATGAGGATGAATTACAAATCATAAAATTTATAATAGAAATGCTATTATCTACATTTTAACTTCCCCAAGAGTACAATAGGTTGAGGAATCTATCTTTGTATGTTGCCATAATAAAATGCATACCATGATGTGCTGCTATAGTGATTCATCGATCATCTGGTCAACTTTGACTTCAATATGCACAGAAACACCTGTAGAGCATTAAGCACAACAACTTCTACATGAATGCATTTATTACATCATCAGTGTTAGAAAAGGTAATGTTTAGATTAGCACTCTTGCAAATCCTATGATTGTAGGAAAGAACCTACCCAAACATGGCATGGATGAGGAAATACTTATAACATGTAATATCCTTCATTAAACCATAAAAAGCCATAGATTCAAGAAAACACAGCATAATTGATCAATCAATATTTCAATCTCCATGTCTTAACATATGGATAGCATATTCATAAAACATAAGTACTTTTTCTTAAACCATAATGTCTTAAATTGTTTCTTTCAAGATAACTGCTAAAAACAAGATAAAAAATAATCAAAATAATGGCGTTTTAGAGGTACATCATTCCCCCCAACTAAGCTATTGCTGGTCTCCAGCAATCATGAAATTCAAGATCTTGGCCCACACTCTCTAGTCACGAGATGTCCTTTCACTTGGCTCATTCTTCACATAGTTGAAGTAACCATTATTTTCCTTGACTCTCTTCTAGTGCCAAACTTCAGCAATCATGTCATGATCTTCTTCATTTTCATTTACTACTAGTAGTGGCTGCAAGATAATTGGGGGTTGATGCCTAATAGTAACTAGTGTTTACACGAATTTCTCCCCAAGTTGATATACCAAGGAATCCTTATTGTAGTAAGAGTCAAATTTTGTGGAGAGTGGGGTTCTCTTATTTTTAAATCGTGCTACATTCTAACCCATTACTGCCTTGAGGCAGTGATTGTTGTTTCTACATTTTGAGATAAATGTTTTTCCTAGTCTATAAGAGCCCACTCTCTAACTATACTCATGTTACCAAGTCCTACAGGGTTGCCCAAAATAGAAACCCAATACAGATACATTCATCTAGAGTATTGGACTTCTAGCCTCATGAAAAAAGGTTTTATTATCTCACTTTCCCTGTCGGGTGCAACTTGATGTTCTCTTCTTATTTCATTTTGCATCTATGACATTGTTTCCCTTAACTGCACATTCCCCACAGACAAGACTAGGACCCATTCAATGTCATCAGGCACTCCTAGATTGTGGAGATACAATTTGCATAGTAAGTTTTCCAAGGCCATAGGAACAGATTAAAATGCATCATAAAATTGATGTGGAGTAGAGATGGAGGGGTTAAGTCCTTCCATAATTCTAGTTAACTTATAATTGGAAAAATTTTCTTTAAGAAATAGAGCATACACTGGCGATGGTGACCTACATTCTATTAGCTCAATAATTAATCCTGTAACCTGCTCAATTCTTCTCTTCAAAACTTCATTCTAATCTAAATATTGTTTCAACTGAAAGCTTTGCTCATTAATAATATGCTTTAATTTCTTTTCCTCCAAATTCCATTGAGGTCTTTCCAATAATAGTTGTTGAAACAAATTAATTCCTATAGACAAAGGTGTGGATAAATTTGGTGGTGGCAATGGCTCATGATGGAAGAGGTCTATCCATTTATGCATCAATTGATGAGTTTTGTTAACATTTTGTAGTGTGGAACACTCACTTTTAATTATGACAACAATTATTTCCTCTTTTTCTTGATAATGTAGTCTAGTTTTTCTTGCCTAAATTCTTAATAATTTTCTGAAGGGAGTTCTATATAATTTTCACTAATGTCTTGCATAGTAGTGTCTTCTTTAAATTCCTTAGATTTTTCAATCTCATTAGATTCCTTGTCACTATCAATAAGTACATAATTGATAATACACTTAGCTTTAGGTGGCAAATTTTGAGTTTTACTCTCAGTTTCAATGACTTTGGTTTGTAGTAGTTTTTCCCCCTGAGAAGGCTCCTTTTCACTTTTAGACACTTTAGGAGTAATTGTGGGAATAGAGGCCTCTAAAACCCTACTCTCAAATAGTCTTGAACTTCACCTCATGGGTGGTGTTGACAGGCATGGGGAACTCTTTCATTTCTGCCTACTTATAGTTGTTTCTATGATAGGTGCTTTAGGACGTTTTTGTAGGTCTTCCTCTTCTAGAGAGTGTAAGGGTTCATTAGGGTTACTCTCTTCATCTGATCTCCCTTGATTTTCTACTTTAGGTTCCAAAATTTTCCTTTGTCCTTTTGAATAGAGGACCTATTTTTAATAGATGATGGGGCTTTAGGAGCACTAGTGGTTTCTACCTCTTTGCTTTTCTTCTTTCTAATAATGGAGGGTTAACCCTTATAAATCCATTTTTGAGTTGTCTCAAGACTAGAGAGAGAGAGATTTTAGGAGTATTCTTAGCTCTATGGACAACTTTACAAAATCCATTGGAAACTCTTTCCCTTTTTCCTGCCCCTTTACCTCTAAGGCGAACCAACTTAGGCTCTACCTCTTTCATCTACAAGAATTCCTCCCATGACCCAATTCCTTATTTATTTGACTCTCTTTCTACAATTAAATTTATCAAACCATGATGAGAGATTGAGTGATCACTACCTAACTATACTAAGAGGCTTGTTTCTTAATAATATTGAACAAAAGGTTGGGAAGGTTTACCTATCTATAATCATGTCGTAGGTGAGCCAATAGCTTGAAATGCAGAGCATGTAGATATTTGTATCATCCCTCACACATGAAATATTGAGTGATAAATGTAGTAGGTTGAACAAAATCCATTGGAGAGGATAGCCTCAAATTTCCTTGTTTCTTATAAATGTCCAACAGTGGGTCCTGGTGTATGCTAAATTGTGACCTAGCCATCTTCAAGTCAAATTGTTTCTCCTAGTTTTCACCCTCCTATGGTAACCTAGGGACTTTGGCTATCACTTCCTGTGAGAACTCAATTCTCAAACCTTTAACCATTGGAACTCCATCACTCAAGGTGGTTATAAATTGGAGAGCTACTTCTTCATTAAATCCATTCAAACTGAGGCAATAATCTAGCCATCTCCTTCCAAATATTTCATAGGTGGTTGCATTCCCTAATAGAACTCAATGATCAATAGGCTCATTTCTCTGTATACCTTTTCCCATGGCTAATTATAACTGAATTGTATAAAAACTATGATTTTCAAGGCTTACAATGCTAGCTCTAGTTTTTTAGAAAAAAATGGGTTCATAAAAATGGTGTTTATGATTTAAAGTTAAATATGTGATATCTCACAATATATCCTTTGTATCAAATTTCATGATTTCTATGCATGTACATGCCTATGACCCAAACACATTATCAATCATCATTAAAAGCTAAATAATCTCTTTTAATGTCCTTAATTGCATAATTATGTAATCACGAAAGGACAAGTCACTAGAATGTGATATTAATTATTTACTTATTTCAAGTCACCTCAATGTACTTTGAAGGTACATGCAACGATTTCAAAGAAATTATTTTTAGAAAACTTAATCAAACATCCATTTAAATATTCCCTCACCCCCAACTAAATAAAGGCATGGGTCCTACCAGGCCAAGAGATGCAAGAGTGAAAAAAATAAACAATACCAAATTAGAACAAAAGATGAATAAAATAAAATGCATGCAGAGTTATGCGAAAGGTACTTGACAACTGCTATAGGAAAGATGTTTTTAGATGATCATCAAAATTGATAGAGTGATGGGATGGAATGGTAAGATGGAAGAGAGAAAATTTGAAGTGAAATGGATGCGAAGAAAGTACATAAAAAATAAGTATTTATTATGAATGTCTTGATCAAAGTCAAGAAGTAGCAAGAGTCAGGGTAGAAGACCAAAACTCAGTGGCTACAGGAATCACAATATCATCATTATGCTAGAATTTCTATAGGAACTCTTCATGACTGGTGAGTTTATGGTAAAGCTTGAGGTGATGCCCATTGACAAGTAGTTTGAAGCGAACAGGATCAATGGTAGATAACTAAAGTAGACCATTTGGAAATATGACAACAATCTCATGTGGTCCTAACCAACATGTTTGGAACTTTCCTAGATGGTGTTGGTATCTTGAGTGATAAAGGAGTGCCCAATTGCCTACAATTTTTTTTTGTTTGATAAACTTATCATGCCACTATTTCATTAGGTGTTGAATGAGCTCAGTATTATTTAGCGAATATTTTCTCCATTCATCAAGATTGTTTAAGCTTGGGATTCTATCTTTTTGGGAAATATTGAGTTCTATCTTGATCTCTAAGGTAGTCTTCAATGCTTTGTATTTGAATTCAATAGGCGTAATGACTAACTTAACATAAACAAGTTCAAACAAAGTAAAACTAGTTGTGGATTTCCAGGTGGTTGTGTAAGCCTAGAGAGCTTCATGAAGGCATGTTACCCAGTCCTTCCTATGAAGTACTACAATCTTAGTTAGAATATATTCTATCTCCCTATTAGTAACTTCAACTTGACCATTAGCTTGAGGATGGTAAGGTGATGACTTACCATGACTAATAGTATACTCCTTCATAAGAGTCATTATTGAATTTGATGTAAATAAGCCCCTTGATTAGATGTCAATTGCCTAGGAACACCAAACCATGTAAAAATGGATTCATATAAAAAAATTTCCATATTGACATCTCTTGGTTGTTTCGTGGGTTTAGATTCCACCCATTTTGTGACATAGTCATTGCATACTATAATATAGGATTTGCCTTGTGAAGTAGGCTCAATGCATCCTACAAAGTCAATCCCCCATTTGTCAAAGGGTGTGACCACTAATTAAGGCTATAAGGACATTTCATTTGACTGTGGGTCTTCCCATTCATTCACACATGTCACATTTCTTTATATATCTGGCTACATCAATGTGTAGGCTGCTAGAAATGCTTTAGAATAATTGAGAAAGGGGGTGAATCAGTTATTCAAGGTCTAAATGTCCAATTAAAACTTTTTCATCAAGTAAAGTGAGCCTACTAAACTGTTCATTCATCCAAGCTTTAAACTTTCCTACTTAGCAGGTTATTGTAAATCAACATGCAAGCATAACACATGAAAGATCAACACATAACATAGTGATTTATGTGGAAACCCAATTTGGGAATAACCACTAGTAACATGCTGCTCAATTCTCACTCTTCTGAAATGATGCCCTGTAAAAGGCTTGCCCTATTAAAGACTGCAACACACTGCTAAATGTGACTTGGTTAAAGGATTTAACCACCCTATTAGAAGTGGACATGGTTAGAGAAATTTAGAACATTCACTTGGAATGGTACCCTATTAAAGGATTTACAAATGGTTGTTAAACCAACCTAAGTCCATAGGATTTTATCCTAGCTTGTACAATTGTTAGAGAGTAACAACAAGGGCTTTTGATCTGATACAACTCACAACTTAACTTGTAATTTTTAGATCACAATTAAGCTCTTCACAATTTTCTCGGCTTTTAGTCTCTGCAACTGTAATAGCTTGTCCTCCTTTCAAGCTTTGTCTCTTTGAGTCTCCATACTTGATATACCAGTGCAATCTCCTATATGACCACTTATCGAAGTAGAGTCTCTATGCTATGTTCTTCCTTCTCCTAGATGCCTTCTCCTTGATACCTTTTAACCACTTTGCAATTTGTCACACCAATAGCTCTTGCTTCTTGTCCTATGACTCCTTAAATAGAAGTTTGGAATTGCTTTTCCCTCTCGATTCTTTTATCCTTTAATTTTAGTTCAAATGGATTAGGTAGGATTCATTGAATCTAACCCACATCTTGTCCCTTTTAGAAACATCATGTAGAATCCTCTTCAATTCACTCAAAAATGGTTTACATAAAATTATGTGCCATAAACTCATCATCCTTATCCTCCAATTGGTTCATAAAATTCAAGGTAACAAATTTGTTGGCTCAGATCTAGTGAATCTTTGACTTTTCCAATAATGTAGCAGCTCAACACTATTGAAATTACTATGTTACTCAGTATCAACTATTTTTTACTAATGTTCAACACCTACTGTAGATTCACTTGGCATCCACTACATTTCACTGATGCTTGGCACCTACTACTTTTCTTGGTTCCTTCTATATCACTCGACACACACTAAATTTTTCATTTTCTCCACACTAACTAAAAATTTTCTCAGCACTCACCAATGAACTTAGTTAAGCTTTGCAGTCAACCTTGTTTCAACTTATTCATTCAGTGTTTCTAAGTGTGGCCAACCTCTATATCTTCAAATATGTTATCAATACATCATTTTACCATTGTCTTAACTGATCCTTGCACTTCATTACAAAACCATAACTCAACCTTTCTGTTAGGTGCTTTTGTTACATCTTGTTGATTAAATCCTCCTCATCAATCAACCAAGTGATAGTACTTGGATCTTATAAGAATTTTTCATTCTAGCAAATAGAAGGTTTGACATCAATGATAAAACAATGATTGAAAACATTCTTTAACAATAATCTCCCTCTTTGCAATCAATCTTCTTCATTCTTCAATAATTATCTTTTCAATCAGATTTCCAACAATCTCCCTCTTTGGCATTGATGGAAAACCAAAAATGATCAACCAAGTTATCAAAATGCTAACTAGGTTAAAATAGTAAATCAAATGCTAAAATGAAAAATTTGTTATCATCAGTTTTCACAACTCCCTCTCTAATTTGTTATCCTAATTTCTTTACTTCTGCTTCTCCCTCTTATTTCTATTATATCTTCCTAAACATCCTTTTTCTCTCCCTCTATCTTTTCTATGGCTTACTACTATTTACTTTGATCTCTTACTACTCCTGACTTCTTTCATTATTTCTCCCTCTATATGCATTGATCATGTTTTGTTATACTGGTATTAGCTACTTCTCCCTTTGTCCATTTGATCTTGTAGATTCGATTGGCTTCTTACTACTACTTTTTCTATCAAATTGAATGTTGTTGATTAGTTTCTTGATTACTTCTCCCTCTTTGACAACAATGCAAAAGACACATTATCTTAGCATCTTAACATGCTAGTGTAGCATTTTTAGGTACTCCAATTTCTTCCTTTGTGACCTTGCTTGTGACTGATTAGGAACTTCAATACTTTGATTACTTTAGGTATGATCCTAAAGTAAATATCCTCTGCATCAATTTGTAATATGCCAACAATCAATTCATTTGATGTAGGGCAGTCTTGCTTTTTCTCAAATAGCCTTGTATAGGGGTATCACCCCTAATTTACCTCTAAGATACTCAAAAGCATCTTTAGCTAGTACTTTTGCAAAGATATCAGCAATCTGTTCCTTTGAACTAACATATTCCATCCTTACTTGCTTTTCTTCCACCAATTCTCTTACATAGTGATAATTAATTTCAATATGCTTTATTTTGGTGTGCACCACATGATTCTTTGATATGTTGATGACACTTGTGTTGTCACAATAGAGAATCAAAGGTTCAATTATCTCTTCTTTCATTCCTTGCAACAAATGTTTGATCCATACAATATTAGTGCAGTTGATAGCATAAGCAACATATTCAACTTCTGTTATGGACTATGAGGTATAACTTTTCTTTTTGTTGGTCCAAGTAATCAATCTTTTGCCTAAGAAAAGTGCTCCTCCATTGGTACTTTTTTTGTCATCAATATTACCTCCCCAATTGACATTAGTGTAGGATTTCAACTCAAAATTTTCACTCCTCTTGTAGTATAAGCGAAAGTCATCAGTTCCTTTTAGGTACCTATGTAGTCTCTTTATAGCTATTAGATGATTTTCTCTTGGATTTGTAGAAAATCTTGCCACTATTCCAATAGCTAATGCACTATCTAGTCTACTACACACAACATATTACAACTTTCCAATCATTGATCTATACATTGTCTGATTCACTTCAACTAACTCATCATTCTTGGATAACTTATGTCCAATTACCATTAGTGTACTGACTAGTTTTGAATCTTCTAATCCAAATGTCTTGAGTATCTCCTTGATGTATTTTGATTGGGTCACAAATATGCCATACTTCAGTTGATGTACTTGTAATCCAACAAAGAATTTGATTTCTCCAAACATTGACATCTCAAACTCATGTTTCATTTAATCAATAAAATCTTTGCATAGAACATATTTTCCTCCAAATATTATATCATCAACAAAGATTTTAGATATCAAAATGTCTTTACCTTTTTCTGCATTGATGTACAGGTTACTATTGTCATCTATTCTCTCAAATCCTATCTTCACAAGGTATTATGCAGTCTCTCATACCATGCTCTAGGTGCTTGCTTCAAACCATAGAGTGCTTTATGCAATTTGCAAACCATATCCTTGTTGTTGTCATCAACAAATCCCTCTGGTTTTTCTATGTAGACTGCCTCTTCCAATATTCTATTCAGAAAGGTAGATTTTACATCCATTTTTTCGACATTTGAATCCTTTATAGGTAGCATATGCAAGTAGTGTTCTTACTCCTTCCATTCTTGCAATAGGGGCAAATGTTTCCCCATAGTCCAGTCCTTCTTCTTGTGCATAACCTTTGTAGACTAGTCTAGGCTTGTTTCTTGTTATATCACCATTCTCATCAAATTTTTTTCTAAAGACCCATTTGGTACCTATTACATTCTTATTAGCTAGTCTAGGAACTAGGGTCCAAGTTTTGTTTTTCTCAATCTGGTATATCTCTTCTTCCATAAATTTATGCCAATTATCATCTTGTAGTGCATCTTTCACTATTTTAGGCTCAATCTTGCTCAGTAGACATGATTCATTCCTTAGTCTATTCCTTGTCATTGTTCCAGCTTCCTTATCTCCAACTATTTTTTTTGCAGGGTGATGTCTTCTAACATACTTGACTAGTCTTGGTTCTTTCCTTCTTTCCATGTTTGGTTCTTCAGGTTCAGAGTCACTTTGCACATCACTCTCTAGTATTTCATTATCTCTTTCATGTGTACTAATTTTAGAGTTAGAATGCAGTGTATTTTCTTCATTCTGCAACTTAGCTTCTGAATGTAGCTCAACATTCACTAGTTGTGACTTGGGTGATACTAAAATTTGTTGCTGATTCTCAACTTGGTTAGCAGCTTCACCTTCAGTTGACATTCCTTCATAGAAGTATACGAAGGATCTATAATCTTTTGGTTTCTTGGATTCATCGACTTGGACTTTTGCATGCTCATCAAAATTTATATTTGCACTCTCCATAATCTTGTTAGTGTTAGTATTCAAACACTTATATACCTTACTTCTAGTGGAGTATCCAAAGAATATCCCTTCATCACTTTTTGCATAAAACTTACCATTCCTAGTATCCTTAAGAATCTAGCATTTACAACCAAATAATTTGAAATGTTTTACATTAGGTGAGTGACCATACTATAGCTCAAAAGGTGTTTCATTTGTAACTTTCTTGACTTTTACTCAACTCAGAGTGTAAACAGAGTAACATTTTTCTCCATCATTAATGTTTTGGCATAGTCTATCATTGATATATTCCTTCTTTCTACAATCCCTTTCTATGGGGAGTTCTTGGTGTTGATGTTTGTCTTTTGATTCCTTTGTCATTGCATAATATCTCAAATTCTTTTGATGTAAACTCTCCTCCTCTGTTTGATCTCAGGCACTTCGAACTTTTTCCTGTTTCCTTCTCAACCCTGGCCAAATACCACTTAAACATTTGAAATGCATTAGATTTTTTCTTTAAGAACATGGTGATCATCATCCTAGAATATTCATCCACAAATAACATTATGTATATGTCTTGTTGGTAGCCTTGTACTTCTATTAGACCACATAAGTTAGTATGTACTAGTTCTAGTACTTCTTTGGAAGTGTAGTATTTTCTTTTGAAACTTGACTTGGTCATCTTTCCTAGTTGACATTGTTTGCACATTGTATTTTTAGGTTTCTTTAACTTAGGAAAACCTTTTACTTTCATCTTTTTGCTGATGCTAATCAGATTGTCAAAGTTAACATGACACAACCTTTTATGCCATAACCATACATCATCAAGTCTAACAATAAGACAAGATGCAGCTTCCATATCTAGGTAAAACAAGTTACTCCTAGTTTGTTCACATTTTCCTATAAGATTTCCATTAGTATCATAGATTTTGGTAGTTTTTTTTTCCAAATTCTACTTTGCAACCTACATTGCCTAACCATGATACGCTCAACAGTTTGTAGTTCAGTCCTTCAACATAGTATGCATTATCACTTGAAATTTTCTCTGTAATTTTAATATAACCTTTTCCTTTGATTTGACATGGAGCATCATTTCTAAATCTAACACTATTTCCATCATACTCGGTAAAGGTAATAAACTCACTTTTCTCTCCTATCATGTGATGTGAGCATCCACTATATACGATCTATTTGTCATTCTTGTTCACACAAGTTACTAGTGTTGTTGCTTCATCTTCATCTGATTCATCCTTCATGGCTACATAGAATACCTCATCATCATTCTCATTAGAATCTCCTTCAAAAATGTAGCATCTTTTACCTTTTTCCTTATAATATATGCTATCATCTTCTCTTTTGTTCTTGTACTTGTTTCCTTCTTTGTAGTTCTTCTTCTATGTACATCTTATAGCAATATGTCCTACTTCATTGCAATTAAAATAAGTGATCGGCAACTTACCTTTGAATTTACCTTTTCCTTTGTGGAATCTTCTAGCCAATAGTGCTTCCAATTGTTCCACATCCTCTTCATTTGTGCTGCTATCACTATATGCATGTTTTCCTTTTCTACTCTTCTTCTTTGATTTCACCTCCTTAGTATCTTTCAATGATAGATTAGCCTTGAAAGTAGATTGAAGATTCTTAGGTCTGTAGTTATCATAATTGGGCAATTCAAATGTAGTAAGTCTCCCTACCATTCCTTCAAAAGTTAGCTAATTTCCTGGGACACACCTTAACTCTTGGATGCCTAAAACTCTAATAGCATAGATGGGGAGAAAAGTTCCTAAGTATTTGCTATTGATAGTGTCATCTTCCAAATGACCACCTAGACTCCTTATTTTACTTACCACTTCTTTCATTCTGGAGGCATATTGAGAAACATTCTCACCTTCCTCCATTTTCATGTCATTAAACTTCCCTCTAAGGCTTTCTCTTTTTTTCTCTTTGAACATTCTAACCTTCTCGATATATGTCTTACAAGGCTTTCCACATCTTGAATGTAGAATCACATCCTTTGATCTCATCAAATTTAGCACAGTTGAGTGCAAAGGCAATCTCTAGCATTGCCTAATTATGCTCCTTCCTTTTTTTCAAATCATCTTTAGAAAGGTGTCTAGCTAGATCTACATGCTCCACTCCAATTGAGGTTTTTGCATAATCACCTATTGATCCAAGGTGCAATTTCATTAAGCTTTTCCATGTAGAAAAGTTGTCTTTGTTGAGCTTGGAAACTTCTCTCTTGGACATCTTGATCTTCCTACTTCTAGTAACTTCAAACTAAATCAATAGATGGCTCTGATACCAATTGTTAGAAATGCTTTAGAATAACTGAGGGGGGGGGGGGGGGGGGGGGTTGGGGGGGGGTGGGTTGTGCATGAATCAGTTATTCAAGGTTCAAATGTCCAATTAAAACTTTTTCATCAAGGAAAGTGAGCCTATTAAAATATTCATTCATCCAAGTTTTAAACTTTCCTACTTAGCAAGTTACTATAAATCAACATGCAAGCATAACACATGAAATATCAACACATAACACAGTGATTTACATGGAAATCCAAATTGGGAAAAACCACCAGTAACATGCTACTCAATTCTCACTCTTCTGAAGTGATACCCTATGAAGGGTCTGCCTTGTTAAAGGCTACAACACACTATTAAATGTGACCTGGTTAAAGGATTTAATCACCTTGTTAGAAGTGGGCCTAGTTAGAGGACTTTAGAAAATTCACTTGGAATGCCACCCTATTAAAGGATTTACAAATGGATATTAAACCAACCTAAGTCCATAGGATTTTACCCTAGCTTTTACAATTGTTAGAGAGTAACAAAAAGTGCTTTTGACCTAATACAACTCACAATTTAACTTGCAGATTTTAGATCACGATTAAGCTCTTCACAATTTTCCTAGCTTTCAGTCTCTACAACTCTGACAAATTGTCCTCCTTTCAAGCTTTGTCTCCTTGAGTCTCCATACTCGATACTAGTGCAATCTCCTAGATGACCACTTATCGAAGCAGAGTCTCTGTGCTCTATTCTTCCTTCTACTAGATGCCTTCTCCTTGACACCTTTTAACCACTTCGCAATTTAGCACATTGACATCTCTTACTTCTTGGCCTGTGACTCCTTAAATAGAAGTCTGAAATTTCTTTTCCTACTTGATTCTTCCCTCTAATTTTAGTTCGAATGAATTAGGTAGGATTCATTGAATCTAACCCACATCTTGTTCCTTCTAGAAACATCATGAAGAATCCTCTTGATTTTCTCAAAAATTGTTGACATAAAATTCTGTGCCACTAGCTCATCATCCTTATCCTCCAACTGGTTCACAAAATTCAAGGTAACAAATTTGTCAGCTCAGATCTAGTGAGTCTTTGACTTTTCCAATAATGCAACAACTCGACACTATTGAAATTATGGTGCTCAACACATACTATGTTACTTAGCATGAACTATGTTTTGCTGATGCTTGACACCTACTGTGGATTCACTTGGCATCCACTATGTTTTAGTAATACTCGACACCTAAACACACTCGGCTCCTTCTGTATCACTTAGCACACACTAGATTTTTCATTTTTTTGGCACTAACTGAAAATTTGTTTGGCTTGAACTAGCTTGCTTGGCACTCACTAATGAACTTAGTTAAGCTTTGTAGTCAACCTTGTTTCAACTTTTCCTTCAGTGTTTCTAACTGTGGCCAACCTCTGTATCCTCAAATATGTTATCAATACATCATTTTACCATTGTCTTAACTAATTGTTGGACTACATTACAAAACCATAACTCAACCTTTCCCTTAGTTTCTTTTGTTACATCTTGTTGATTAAATCCTCTTCATCAATCAACTAAGTTATAGTACTTGGATCTTATAAGCAATTGTCATTCCAACAAATAGCAGGTTTGACATCAATGACAAAACAATGATTGAAAATATTCTTTAACAACAATCTCCCTCTTTGCAATCAATCTTCTTCATTCTTCAACAATGATCTTTTCAATAAGATTTCTAGCATAGGCTTGGCCAATAATACCTAGTTGTTAAGATATTGAAGGTTGTTCTTTGGGCTACAAAGTGACCTCCACAAGGTTCATCATGATAGGCCTTTGAGACATCATATGTTTCATCTTCTCTTAAACACCTATGCATGACTTGATTAGGACTGCTATAGAACATAAACCCATCAATCCATGAATAATTAAAGCTCTTATCTGCTAGTATTTTTTTGGCTTGGACAAAGAGATATATTGGAGTTTCCCCCCCTATAATTAGCAATATCTAAATACCAAGGGTTTTGTATGACTAATATAAAAAGATGCTCATCTAGAAAACTATCATCAGTGGTTGCAAGATCATCAAGGAGATGCAATCGAGAGAGAAAGTTAGCTACCACACATGCCCTACTAGCTATGGTGATCTCAAATTATTGCATCAGCAATAACCATCAAATCAATCTTCCTAATATTTCAGGTTTTTTCACCAAATATTTTATGGTAGAATGGCCAGTGTGAATAAATATCTCATATCCAGTGAGGTAATGCCTAAATTTATTAAGAGAATAAATGAAAGCAAGTAATTTCTTTTTAGTACTTATGTAATTAGATTTTGTACCTTGCAAATTATTACTGATGAAACAAATAGCATGTTCAATAGAGTCTACTTTCTATCCTAGGACAATACTAATACCATAGTCTGGGGCATCCATATGAATGTGAAAAGGTAGGCCCCAATTGGGTCCTCTCAAAATAGGCATTGTGTTAAGAACTTCCTTAAGTAATAGGAAGGATGATACACAGTCAATACCCTAAACAAATTCAAAGTCCTTTTTGAGTAGGTTGTAGAGAGGTGCTACAAATTGA
Source organism: Cupressus sempervirens (assembly GCA_028749045.1). Classification (NCBI taxonomy): domain Eukaryota; kingdom Viridiplantae; phylum Streptophyta; class Pinopsida; order Cupressales; family Cupressaceae; genus Cupressus; species Cupressus sempervirens. The sequence goes on from CM053793.1 coordinate 803,762,426, forward strand.
CTAAATTTTTTAATAAATCTCTTGTAATATCCAACATGTCCCAAAAAACTTCATACATCCTTCTGCTTCTTTGGTGTTGACAAGGCATTGATAAATTCAATCTTTGCTAGATCTACTTGGTTGCCCTTTGATGAAATGAAATGGCCTAGGACTACCCCTTCCTCCATCATCATAAATTATTTCTCATTGTTTAAAGATAGGTTATAGTCCTAACATATTTTAAGTACTGTTTCTAAATTTTCTTTTGCTTCTTCAAAAGTAACACCATAAATAATGAAGTCATCCATATAGATTTTCATACAATCAATAGAAATATCTAAAAAAATATTGATGATAGCTCATTGTAATGTAGCTAGGGCATCGAATAAGAAAACAAGTAATCATGAATAGGAAAGCATTTCCCATGGGTAGGTAAAATTAGTTTTCTCTTTATCTTCTGGGGCTATTTGAATTTGATTGTAACCACTGAAACCATCTAGAAAAGAAAAATACCTTTTAGTAGCTAGGTTATCAAGGACTTGGTCTACAAATGGTAATGAAAATTGTCCCTATTAGTGGTTGAATTAAGCTCCCTATAACCTGCACAAAATTTCCATTTTCCTCCCTTCTTGGGCACTATGACCAAGGGTGAATCCCACTAACTATCAGAAATGGGGTATAGAAAACTAGAACTTAAGAGCTTTTGCAATTCATTCTTAACAATATCTGTTAAGACATGATTAACTCTCCTCTGAGGTTGTCTAATAGGTTTGAAGTTAGGACTGATATAAATCTTGTGAGTGAAGAGCATAGGATCTAATCCTTTCATGTACATGTAATGCCAAGCAAATGTATCCTAGTTTTCATGTAGTAACTACAACATAGCTTCTTGTTGGGAGTGTGATAAGGCATTGTTTACATTCAGTTCCTTACCTAGACCAATTTCCATCTTAATAATCTTATCTGCCATGAATAATTGAGCAATGGGGGAAGAATTCATCTCATTAGGTAATAATGAATGGGGGGTAAAAACACAAACCTGTGGCACCCTTTTGTAAAGGAAAAGGCTAACAAAAGTATAACTGTTCACCTTCACTGATATAAAATTGGTATTATTATTTAGAATTTGGAAATGAAGTAAACTAATGGAATTTGTAGAAATGGATGAATTTTAGGATTATAATTTTTAATAATTATTTCAAATAAGAATTGATACATTTTCCTAATTTTTATAGATAATTTTTTTGTTGCTAAAAAATGTTGAAAATTAGGGGTTTAGTTCCCACCACAAAACTATATGAAGAAAAACTTATTTCTACTTGAAATCACACCATGTTATAGATAACATATATAGCTAGAACAATCAAAACTAAAAATTGTCTTTAGACCTATTATTTTTCTTTTATAATGATTTAAATTTAAACACACCTAAAATCGATAGTTTTCATCTCCCACCACATTTTTTAATACAAATCTATTCTAATCATAAGAAAAATAATACATTCTAGAAGAGGACTCTCCCTTTAGAATGTCATATAATTTTTTTTTTTTTTTTGATATGAAACATTTTTATCTCTCTCAAAATCAACATCTTGTTGAGTGTTAAAATATGTGCTTGTAAAATTTTTTAATTACAATATACTATATCTAATTAAAACACTATAAACTCTATACAATAATGTTCTTGAATTTGAGCTCTATAAAATGGTGTTTGTATATTAGTAAAATAATATCATGAAAAATAGTAAGAGTTATTAAAATGCTATTTTTCTAAAATAATTTTATTTCTTTAGTAATTGGATACAAACTAATATAAAACATGCATTCAATAGACATTTCCAATTGGAAAAGTATGAGACCATATATAATTTAGCTATTTAATGAATTTATCTAGATCATATGTTTGAAGAAAATTTACTTTTAGATAGAAATACTAAAATTTAGTCATTCTAATAATTCAACCTGAAAGGTGACACAACTTTGCACTTTTGCCCTGCTAGGGGAACTATGAAGCTTCTAAATGATTAGATGAATTTAGAGGTGGTACAATGGTTTCTAAAACGCATTCAACTTGAGGATACATTCAATATTGTGTTCCATATTGATTTAAAATAATGGATAAAATTATTTCATCTTCTTCACAATCAATTATGAATGGTTCCCTTCCTATCATCATCAACTAATGGATGGAATTAGCTTCTGGATCATCATCACCCAAGTTCATCCAAACTACTTGGTCATCTGGTACCAATGGTTGAGTAGGAGAGTATAAATTCAATTTCTTGGTATGAACTCCATTGGATATTTTTATCTTCTCAGATTGACAAGCTATATAAGCATCTACAGTGGCTAACCATGGCCTTCCTAGGAATAAAAGATATCCTTCCATATTAGTCTTTGGGTAGAGAACAAAAAAATCAATTGGATACTCCTAGGAATTTAGGGTGATTATAACATATTCTATCATCCCATCTAGTTTAATGGTGGAACTAGCAACAAGTTAAAGGATGGTGGGTGTTTCTTTGAGGTCAATAATATGCAACTAAGATAATATGTCTTTTGTTATTACATTAATAGATGCTCCTAGGTAAACCAAATCATTTTGAACTTGGATGCCATGAATAATAACTGTAACTATAGGACTCCTAGGTTTAAAGTATTTGGGCATAGCTAATTTCTCTAGCATTAAGTTAGACAACTGTCCTAAGACATGAATGGTTTTTGGATCTTTCCTCTTACTTCTTGGCTACTTACTGCATGCTTCCTTAATAGATTTAGTATAGGCAGGGACTTCTTTAATAGCATCCAACAGTGGTATTTTTGTTGTCATCTATTTTAACTAATTAAGAAAATCAATGAGTGCATGGTTGTCCTTGGACTAGCCTTTTTTGATCAATCTATGGGGAAATGGAGGTTCTTTGGCTATAGAAGAGGTATGCTGATTTGATTCATCTATATGCTTAATCAAAAGATCCTCAACTTCAGTTATTATAGGTTCTTGGGGTGTAGGAAGAGTGGTTCCTGGTCTTAGGTGAATATCATTTAATGAGATGGCATAACTTTTTTGTTGAGTATGTTGTTTGGTATTGTTTAGGTTTGGGTTAGGTTGAACTAGTAGTTGGTTCCACTTGGAAGGACTATTAGTGACTATAGGAGGAGTCATTAAAGCTTGCTATTGAGTTGGTAGAAATATGGTTAATTGACTAGATTGTGGACTTCAATTCTAAGGTTGTTACCAACCTTGGTGAGGTTGAGGCCAACCTTGTTGGGGTTGCTACCAACCCTGCTAAGGTTATTTCCAACTATGATTTTCACTAAAACTACTATTTTGAAGATATTGTCATTGATTATTGTTATGATAACTTTGAAGAGGATCTTGTGGTATACCTTATCTTTTGAGCACATGGCCTTCTTTGAGGGACATAGAGTACCTCTCTATTTTCATCAATGGCTTTAAACTCAATTGGCATTGGTTGTGTCTCCATACTTGCAATAGACATACATCTACAATGCTTTTTCTTTTCTCTACAATGTGTAAAGTATTCAGTCAACATGATGTTAACTTCATCTTTCTTCCTTTAGGATTATCTTGTGTCGAGTTGAGTGGCTACATCATCAATGATGTCTTGTTTGAAGTCTGATAGCAAATTAGATAACTCCATCTTGGATACCCTTGAACTGCCATTGGACTTTTGTAGTAGGTCTCTAAGTCCACTACCCTTCTCAATTAGCTCTAGAATAGTTATGTCATATACTATGTATCTTAGTCCAAGTTTATTGATCAATGTCTCCTACCACCATAAGATCTAGAGCTTCAATGCTTTCTTGATTTACACCTCTTAGAAAAAGATGTTTCATTGACTCCTCATTCAATTGATGCTATGTATTATGTTGTAGGTTAAATGTAAACCTAGAAACATAGTCTTCCAATGTTTCATCATCCTTTTGGACATTTTGGAAATGCCATCCTCCTTTAAATCCTAACCCCTATAGTATTCCTTATACTTTGTGAGAAACAGATTGCTCATTGCAAGCCAATCTGCTATAGCATTGGCACCCAACATCATGAACCATCTTAGAGAAACTTCTTTAAGGCTAGAAGGAAACAACTTTAATTTGTGAGCATCAGTTGTATAGTCATAAATTATACATAGCATGTCAAACTCAAAGAGAAATATTTCAAGATCTTCAATGATCAAGCCATAAAAATTGGGATGTGTAGTAGCAAGTATATTTTTCAAATTTTTGTTACCTTGCTGAGGAGGGATAGGAAAGGGAAATGTTTGTTGAGGTTGAGGTTGAGCCATTCTTGGATGAGGTACTATTAACGATTCTTGGTATATGACAAGAGCAAGTGGATTATCTTGGTATTCAAGTTCAGTAAAGAGATCATTCAAATGCAAGGATTCATCAGAGGATGAGGGTATTTATTCTTGAGCAACACCGAATGGATTTTCAAAAGGCTCTTCTTCATTCTTTCTATGAGGTTTTTTAGGTTCAGGATTATAAAAGTCTTACTAAATATTACGAGGAAGAAATTTCCCAAAGGGGTCTCTTCTTCTATGCATGCAAAAATGAAAAATCTAATCTAACATAATGACTTTAGGGTTGAATTAGATTGACACCTTCGCCACCAATGGTATCAAAAATGTCTGGTCAGCTAAATACCTTAGTAATAAAGGATTGGACATCCTCTTACATTGACTCCATGACTAAATAGTATCATGTATTTTCCTGAGTATAACATACTAACTTTATTTATTTTTTAACTTAGGAGCGTAAGCTTGAGAGGGTAGATGCAAAGTATACGCTCTAATTTCTCTTTAAGTCATTACAACTACAATAGGAAAATAATGATGAAGGAAGCTAAGCTAGGAATTGAAACAAAATTTTCCTTAAATCTTAGAATAATGCTGCAAATAGTAAATCTACTTAAAATGCCTATGCAACAGGAATAGTTCATTGATTCTGTTATCAATGGTTGCAGTAAAAAAAAAAGTATACTTTGCAAGGAAACAAACTAAGAAAGGAAATCTATTCTAACAAAGTAGTTCACTCTACAAGTGTGCCCCCTTGGATGAGTGAATAGAAAAAAATCAAGTTTGAAGGTGGAAACTTGAACTTTGTATTCTATTCATTCATAATAAAAAATTACATTTGAAAACAAGATTCTACTCTACTGAATAGAATAGTCTACTCTATTTCCTTCTAGTCAAAACCAAGAAAAGATCAAAATATTAGAATCATCTTTCAAGGTTATAGAAAAATTTATTTAAAGGAAAGCTTTTAATAATTTCCTACTCCTATGATCACTCCATCAATGAGGATCAATTGTATATCATAAATTTTATAATAGAAATGCTATTAACCATGTTTTAACTTCCCTAGGAATATAGTAGGTTAAGGAAGCTACCTTCGTGCACCACAATAATAGAATCTATACCATGATCTTTTGCTGCAGTGATTCATCAATCATTTAGTTGTCTTTGAATTCAATATGCATGACGACACCTGTAGAGTGTTAAATGCAAAAATTTCTACACATGCATTTATTTCATCATCAATGTTAGAAAAGGTAATGTTTAGATTATCACTCTTGCAATTCCTACGGCTGTAGAAAGGAATCTACCCAAACATAGCATGAGTGACGAAATACTTATCAACATGTAATATTCTTCATTAAACCATAAAAATCCATAGATTCAAGAAAACACAACACAACTGATAAATCAACACTTCAATCTCCATGTCTTAACATATGGATAGCATATTCATAAACCATAACTTCTTTTTCTTAAACCATAAAATCTTAAACTATTTCTTGCTAGACAAATGCTAAAAACAAGATAAAAAGCAATCAAAATAATGGCTTTGTTGAGTCTTATCATGAAGAACACATTTCCTACATTTGAAAAATTTGCTTGGAAGATCAATAGGTCTATTATAGTTTAGATTGTAGAATTCATAGAGCAACTTGGAGATAAATTTAAGTGAGTAATGACTAGTTATTTTGAGGATTTTAAGAAATTGATGAAACAAAGACATGATTCATATCTCACTAGTGGAGAAAAATTACATTAATATTTTCTTATTAGTGGGTGTAGATTATACATATGTGCATGTAGCTATTCCTAGGGTTAGATGGCTTAAGCCCTTGCCATATGAGATCAACGTTGATGAGGCATCTATAGCTATCACAACTCTACCGGTAGAAGAAATAGATAAAAGTACCACCTCATTTAGAAATTATGAGGAAGCCAAGTCTAGAATTAAAATTGACTTGAAGATGATTTATGTGGTAAGAAAGAAGAACAAAATTGTGAAGAAGATAAAGGAGAGATTTGTTGAAGGGGGAGAAGAAGAAGTAGATGAAGAAGATGATGAAGAAGAATAAGTCCAAGCCCCTTTGTCACTCTTTCGAGGACATGGATAAGGTGGGGAAGTTAATGAAGAAGGTGCTAAGGAAGAAGTCAAGGAAGCACCCAGGCTTGGTGAGAGGAAGTAAAAGGCTAAGGAGCCTAAAGTTTAGAAACCCAAGAACAATCTTGTTAAAATTTCACAATAGAAGCCAAAAGTACTTGCTACCAAGTCTAGCATAAGGGAAACTATGCAATTCAAGGTTACTAGGAAACCTAAAGGAAAGAGTATTATTGCTTCAACATAGCCAAGCCAACTATCCAAAAAGAAATATTAAAGGATGAAATACACTCCAGTGGCCAAGTCAGATGAGGAGAAGACATAATTTGATGAAATGAGTCAATTCAAATTGGTAAGTCATAGTCCCTCCTCTAATTTAGATAATTTGTGTGACAATATAAAATGAAATGTATATTTATCTAGTTTTATGCACATATATTTTTATAAGATAGGAAAGTTTGAACAAAATACTATTGAGGAAGCCATATATGTGATGATGGCTACATTGAAATTAGCTTCTATTGCCAATTCCCTACCTAAAAGTCTATATGATCGAGTTGAGTAGAAATGGCCATATAGTTTACACAAAGAGATAGATTAGGGAATCTACTCTAGCTCAAGTAATTCTAGAATTGGATAAGAGGATGATTACTAAAGCTATGAAAAATCACAAGTGAGAATTTGCCCCAAAATATTGAGCTTTCCATATAGATAACCAAAAGAACATCTATTCAAAGATCTATTTATGGGTTACCTACTCCTACAATAAAAGAAAAAGGTGAGGAACAATTGCAAGAATGTAATCAAGTCGAGCAAGTGACAACATAACCAGCACAAGAGATATCAAAAAAGGATGGTAGTGTCGAAGGCATTAAGGAAGTAGCAATGAAAAAAGAGGCCATGACTGAAGACGAGAAAGAAGATCAATAGAATGTACAAGATGTATAACTGCCAAATGAAAATCTTGTACCTATAGACCAAGTGAGTCAATAGGAATCAATACAAATGAAGGATGTTCTTGAAAATTCTTCTCAGAACATCAATCCTTTGACTAATGATGCCTTAAAGAAAAGATTGAATAATTCCACCATGGCATTATAGTTATGCACAAATCCTCTATTGGTGAGAGCATATGAAATTCATAAGGCAGAAGTAGTAGCAAAAAGAGAGAAATAAATTGGCACATCTAGTGTGCCCCCTACATGTACAAAGTTAGAAGATCATAGTGCAAGTAGTAAAAAACTAAGTGTTATTACTGGAACACGTATACCATTGTCTCTAGTGCTACTCATTTCAACTAAGCAAGTGTTAGTTATGTAATTGAGAAAGATGGAACAAAAATAAAATTAGATCAAGAATCTAGTCCTACACCTACTCCACAAAGTCAAGGTAAAGATCAACATGGAGTGAGTCAAGTTCATAGGACTAAAGTATTGAAGGTGACTACTACACTAGAGGAACAAATTGCTATCTAGATTCTAGTTACCTTACTAGTTTCTATGAATCCTAATAGTAATCAAGACCTTCAAAGGCCAATAACTCATCTCGCACCATTGTAGATATTAAGGCCCATTGTAGAAAGCTAAAGGAGCTCAGAAGAAATATCTTATGGAGATGTTAGCCTAAATGAGGTTATCAAACTACCCAAGCTTGATCTTAACACAATCAATATTGAGACGATGAGCATCCTACATGAAGCTCTACATAGGAAGAAATAAAAAACAACAAGAGTTGCTAAGAAGGGAGTATAAACATAAGAAAGTGCTTCATGATATGAAAGACATATTTCTTAATGCTTTTAGTCTCCCAACTACAAATGAAGATAAACTAATTATTGAGAAAATAATCCATATTGTGGATAACATTAGTGTTGAAGACTTAGATGCAAATACTAAACTATTAGAATGATCTAAAAGAAAATTTCACACTAAGGTACTTGAAAAGATATCTAGTGGCCTTGCACTATGATAAGTTGATTTAGCAACCAAAATGAAGGATGTGGAAAATGTGTTAGAGAATATCTTTTCTCAATACACAAAGATTTATAATGTGAATTTATTCAAACAAGAAGCATAGAGGGCTATTGACCTATTGCAAGGAGATCTACAATCCATAGGTACAACATTGAAATGATCTCTTGCTCAAAGCTAGACTCCTTCTTAGATATTACTATCTACTCAAGGTAAGCTAGTCATGCTACAAGCACAAGATGCTAACATTCATGCTACCTTGATCAGCATCCAATCCATGTTGAGCCCACACATGGAAGTTTTACACAAGGAACTAGCCTATGCTGATTGATGAATAAAGATTCTCATCTTTCCACTCATGATGGATTAGTTAACCTTTTTTGTTGAGCTAGAAATCCAATATCAATCTCTAGAGGTAGTGTGCAACACTTGGGATGTAGCATTAAAAATCATAATAGAGATACATAAATCTCTTTTGGGTAAAAACACTATCAATGTACCACCCATGACATAAGTGTCAAAAAATGGGGATAATGAATATAAGGGGATAAAGTGCAAAAATAGGGTACAACAAATATACTCAAAAGGAGTATCAAATTCAAATATAGAAAGGGAACATTTAAGGTGAGTAATGGAGTAAGTAATGCAAAAATGAGGTATGACAGTTAGTCATCCATTTTGCAAAATTTTGAAATTTTGTATGAGAATTGAGTCTTAGATATATATTGTTTGAGTTATGCTCGTAATACAAATTGTATATACACGACAATGTATTTTTGCCACTCATGTCAAAGGGGGGCAACTATTAATCTTAGATTTCTTTTGATTGTTGGAAATATTCTAGACTATGCTAAGTTATTGAGAGGGGAGGGGTGAATCAGTAACTTTTAAAACTTCTACAATTTCAATTCTTAATCCAACAACCTAATTAGCATTTAATCCTTCTCATATAATCTAATCTAATTGCATGCATAAGAAACTAAAAACATGAAACCATTCATAACACTGTGACACAAAGATTTGGTGACCCAGAAACCTTCCAAATAGAAAGTAAAACTAGGGTGGGTATGATACCCACAAGCTTTAATACTCCAATATAAAGTTGGCTTGTTAAGGATTACATTTATCACTTCTAATTATCTACCCTGTTAGGAGCAATAAGGACTGCTAGGTCCACCTTGTGTAAGGATTTACAAACATACAATGAAGTATACACTCGGTAAAGAGATTTTGAAAAAGACTATTAGGTCTACCTTGTTAAAGGATTTGACTAATCCACCTATTAGGATGAAGCAGTAGCTGATCTCTAATATGCAACTTGGTTTGCTAAATGAGATTTCTTTATGTAATAATCACCTTACTATGATAGATATATCTTTTATGCTCCTTATACTTCTATAGCCTTTGTAATTTTCCCTTTTCTACTCTTCTCTAATTACATTCAATTACATTGTATTCATATTCACACTCTTGGATATGATACAATACATTACATATATACCAATCTAATTATACAATTATAAAGTTGGCCACAATACAAGTTTTCACAAATATCACAAAGTTGGCCTAAATGAAGACACTTGCATTTTGAAGACTAACTTGGTGAAGTTCTAATACTCAACATCCACTACCAATTCTTGGAATCATCATGCAATTGATGGATGTAGAGGCTTGGTCCATACTGATCATTTCCAAGTAGTCTTGAACTCGGTCCACACTAGTGACTTGGTAGATACTGTGAAACTCAGCATATAAATTGAATCCTTTGTTTACCTTTGCATGACTCGGTAAACACTATCACCTTGAGCTTGGTATAAACTGATTCACTTGGTTAACATAGAGTAGCTCGATTAATACTAGACTCACATTACATAAAATGAAAACTTGGTGGATACTTCATAGCTTAGTTTGCATTGGTAAACTCAACATACATTGAGATGCACGGTTTACACTATTAATCTTCACTGTAACTGTAATTACTAGGATTTGTCTGAAGGACTTGGTAGCAACTATAGAACTCAACAACAACTAAAATCTTGGAAAGAACTGTTAACTATACAATAAGCTCAATAGCTATTTACAATTTGAATAAGTGTGGGTCACTAATAACAAACTTGATTGATATGTCAACAATCTCCCCCTTTGGCATTAGTGACAAAAACACTTATCATCCAAAACTAAATTCAAAAAGTGTCTTGAATATTTTGATACTAGCTCAATAGAGTATATTGTTTTTGAGATTTTTCAAAATTGATTTTGTAAGATATATATTTGTACATGTACATGGTTCTTTCATATAGTATACTATACATCTTTTTTCTATATACAACATATCTTTCTTTACATATCTTTTTCTCTCATTTCTTTTTCATCTTATTACATTTTCTCTCCCATTACATATATCTTTCTCCCCCTTTTTGACATTAATGACAATAATTTATTCTATTTATTTACATAGTAACACCAAAACGAGATAAAAAATTTGAATGTACCTTGAGAATGATTTCCAAAGTTTTATCCCAATTATCTTGTAGGACCTTACATGTGTGAAGTGCAATTTGTACTCTTGCTGAAAACTTTATCATGCAGTCTCCTATGGAGAAATTTTTGTCATGGATGAGTGTTTAGAATGTGCAATGATTTTTGTAGTGCATCCATGTTGGGAAGAATCATGTTCTATATATCTACCAATGTAGATATGATCCCTGTTTCTTCTCTAAGGAATTCTTCTTGTGCATCTATCAAAAGTCTTATCTTCTTGAAGTATGTAGAGCTTGAACTAGGGTCAACTTGTAACTATGGAGTGCTTGACTTAAGATCTTCATCTATTTTGGACAATTTGTCCTTTATTTCCTTGGTAAAACTAGAAACATTACATAGCTTACCAAAAAGTGATGATACGTTTGTACAAGATATTTCCAAAGAATCCAAAATTGTAGAAAGTTCTACATGATAGATAGCTATCTATTGAGCAATGTGGTCCAACACTTTATTGTAAAACTACTTTTCTTCCTTCTATGCTAGCTTATCCTTCCCATCAGTATCTTCATTGAACTTTTGAATTGCCTCTGCTAGGTAATACAAAATTGGTTGTGAAGAATAAACCTCAATTCCTATGGCCTCTACCAAAATGTTCTCTGCATCATCAATAATTTTAAATTCTTTATCTCTTTCCTCATCTAAATCTCTTTCTTCCTCCATCTCTTTTTCTTTACCCAAAATTTTTGTGCTCAGTTGAGCCTTGGTCTCAACTATCCTTGCACTTATTGCTTGTGTGCCCAGAATAGAAATAATCATTGACATACTAGAACTAGCTGTAAAAACTAATATCGCACTTATTGAAGGAGTATTAATAGAAATACTTGAAGAATCCAAAGTTGATGTAGATGTGTCCAAAACTATTGTGCTCAAAACTGAAGTAGCCAACTTAGTAGAAGAGGGAAGAGTCTGCAACTTGGTAGATGAAGTGGGGGTCACTTTAGTCAATGATGTGGTAAGAAAACTAGGAGCAAAGAGTGATTGGATGTTTTAGTCTTCATTGGTAGTCACAATTAATCTTGTTGGGGTTGTCCCCACACTTGATGTTGTCACTAGTTTTCTTGCAGAGTGAGGAAGTGAGGCAATGACTATTGCAGCTATCTTAACTCAATTAGTTTCCTCATCATCTTGCTTTGCTTCCTCGATAGCCTCTTACCCTTGTTCCTCTTCATTATCAATGTTGTCAAAATGAGTTGCTTCTTTGATATTTTCCTTTTTATCTTTCTCCTCTTTATCATTATCATCATCTTTTACATCAACAAGAAAATCACTTGGTTTATGTAAAAGATAGATGTTTTTCCAAGTGTTAGTTACATTCCTTACAACATGCTCAATGTTTTTCATCAAAATTAGACAAGTGTTGAATTTTAGAGTCAAATTTTCTTTGGTGATTCTTTTACCTCTGCATCTGATATGCTCGGTATAGGCTACCTCATATTTTTCCCATATATGTCTTTCATAGTTTGCATGGAAAATTCTCATATTGGCTCAATTTTCTCTAACAAATTATTAGGAATCTAAGAAGCACGTTGGTCTGGTGAGTATTTCTATTTACCCATCTTGTCCATCACCAAATCTTCTATCTACTTTTCTCTTTAGTTGTCCTAATTTCATACTTTAATAACTTGAAGTTTGTTATACTGGCTCTAGCTTCTAGATATTTCAATCTATCTTGGAAGGTGGGTGGAGGTTTTCTGAATATAATGTCTCCTCCTTCCTTGTCAAATTTCTTTGTAGAGGACCTTTTGGTAAATACTATAGTTGATGGCTTTGGTGGATTGGTGATAATTACCTTGCCCTTCTTCCTTAATGGTTCTTCTTCCTTAGATTCATCCATATCCTCTGCTTCCTCATCCTCACCTTTTCCCTTGGTCAACAAAAGGGTAGAACTTATTTTCAATTTTTCCATTCTTTTCTTTCCTTTGTCAACCACCTAAGGGAGTTTTATTTCCTGTTCTATCCTGGCTTTTGCTTCATCATATGTACTAGAAATATGTAGCTTTAGGATTATCTAATTCATTAACAAGTTCTTTAATGATGTCTTTAGTTTCATTAATATTAACCTCATATCCAAGAGGTTTCACCCATGCTATTCTAGGCTTTATTATGTAAATGTATATTTTGTCACTATCCACGATGAAACATACATCATCCTTATAATCTTCAACAAGTTTCTTGGGCATTCGGTATCTATTATTTATTTTTTCCTCGAATGCATCAAAATATTTTTCCATAATACTATTATAGTTTTCACCCATCTCAGTAATAAACTCATTAATCTGATATAGCACAGGCACATCTTTTCTCCAAAAAATAGTGCCTTTTGAAGAGAAGAATTTTTGAACATAAAAGAATAGACAAGTTAATAGGGATCCAAACTTACGTGGATTATTCTTTGATGTCCTGATGCTTTCCATATTCTTGTTGAGCTATCTCAACAGTAGCTCAGCAAGATCAAAAGATAAATTTTTCTTCACTACCTTGTATGCAAGGTTGACTACTTCACACGATATGTTATTTAACTTGCTCGAGCTATAAATTTTATGTGCAATAATATGGATTTCAAATTTCAATTCCATGTCTATTTCACTTCTAATGTTCATTCCTCTACCATCCCATTCTGCTAGGCTTTTCTTTTAAAGTTTAGCCCAACCTAGGGTTTTGGTTGTCTTAGCTTTGGCTAACATAGGACAACCAGTGATTTGATGAATCATCTTCTTTGTGATCATAATGATTGCTTCAAACACAACTATCCATTATGCACATGACTGAGGATAAACCTAATTCATTTTACTTGAAATTCATAGGGCATGTGAGGGATGTGATTTAACCCTTTAGTTTCTAGGTGTTGGTGCTTGGGTTTCAAAACTCCATTTACACATAGTTTATCTAGGGCATCATCCATTTCCAAAGTGCCAATCTCTTGAATAACACATTTAAAATGAGTGCAAATATCATTGACCAATAGTACCTTTGGAGTGATTTGAGTCTACACTCCACTTAGATCTAGGGTTTTAGCAATGGCAAGAGTGAGCTTGAAGTCCTGTGCCTTCTATTCCATTTCATGAACCAACATATTTGAACCTTTCTTTGCCTTGATATTGATGGATGCCAGCTTCGCTTGATAGGGTTTGAGAGAATTCAAAATATTTTCCTGACAATTCACTCAAATTACTTGGATGATTTTAAGATTGCACTTTAAAATAGCTCTAAAAAATTTCATGGTAAAAATGACTTTGATTCCATTCCTTTTAACAAAATTTCACCATAAATGATCACTATGAAAAGTAGATCAATTAACATCATGTTGATAGACTATCATCCACTTCTTTGCATTGAAAACTCAGCAAAGTCTTCATGACTTGGTAACCATATGCATCTTCATTACTCTTGACCTTGCTCAGTAAAGTCTATGACCCAACCTCACTTGGTAGAGAAGGTAACTCGGTAGACACTAGTACCCTTTAACTTAGTAATCCCTTTGTATCTTGAATATAGATTTAGATCATTTTGTTCTTTCAATCTAGAACTATTTTGAATGTTTTCTTTGATAGCCTAGTTCTAGTTCTTCCTTGAGAACTTTAGTAGAAATGGTAGAGTCACCCAATTCTTGAGTGACTTGTTCACCATTGCTTGGACCTGTATTCTTGGTAGACTTTGGAACCTATTGCTGCCTCATCTATTTTTGAATGTTATTAGCTTTTGCCTTCTTCTCATCTTCAATTCTACCAGTATTCATGTAGTTCTTGACAAGATGACCAAGTTCTACACAATTCATTCCAATGTGTCCAAATTCTCCACAATAATGACATCTGCACTAGGTGTTGTAGTTTCAACCAAATAGGTCTTTCACAATCTGCTTTGCTAGATTCATGTTAGAAATGGAAAAAGAAATATGTAAATAAGAAATACCAGGAAAGAATCTAAGCAAGTTAATGCATGAAAAGATATTACCATAAGATAGGAGAGAGAAAGCTTCAAGCTCCAATACCATGAGACAAGATATTTGAAAAAGGGGAAAGCAAATAAAACCCCTTGTGACATTATGAATGAGGCATGGAAAGCCTAAGAGAGAGAGAGAGAGAGTGATAGAGCAATCACTCATACAATAATTGAGAAGAGGAAGAAACCTCAATAGAAATGAGAGAGGAGAGCCATCTCTTAAATAGAGATGAGAGAGAGGAGTTAGAATGTAACTCCCATGTCTATGAATGCCACCATTCATAAGTATGTCAGGCCAAGTGTGAGATTCCTCTTAAGGAGGAATAATCTAAATTATAAATTACAATAAATATTTGTCCTCACATATTCTACTAGAGGACAAAATAACATGTAGTGGAAAAAGGACAAAAAAGAAATATATTAGGATACCTTGGCTTATATCCTAATATATTATAACAATAAAGAAAGGAGGTCTAACCTTGGTTTATAAACACACCAAGGAAAGATTACAACTTCTAACACCCCCCTTTAATCTTTACTTGGGGTAATTATATCAAGGGGTATTAAACCCATAATTTAGAACAATCTGCAACTTAATCTTCAATATGAAGTAATTTGATTGTCTTCAAGCCATATGGTACATTTGCAGATCCAAAAGAAGTACATGAGTCCTTTGAATGTGATCAAGTGGAATCATAGACACATCTTCATATGTGAAAAATCAAGAAGGTTCCTTGATGGATCACCTGAAAAAAAAGTAGAGAACAAAAAACAAGACAACTAGCCACAAGTAGAATTACATTGAATGGACAAGTTAGTAAAAAAAATGAAGTTATAATAATTTAATCAAGGAAGAACTAAGAGAGATGAGGATAAATGAATGTGTTCACCAACATGCAATGGAGTTAACATGATATCTAAAATAAGTCATAAGCTCAAAATGATCATAATAGATGCAATAAATCTTTTATGAAAGGAACATACTAATGCACAAATGACCACAGACAAGGCCAACTAATAAAACTTGCATCAACATTGTGTCAATCACATGGAATAGACAATCCATTAATGAGTCATCCCACTACAAGTGAATGGGTCACGACTCCATCACCTACATGACTCACGATCTAGGCAATAAAGTATGCATAACATTATCACATTGTATATTTATCAAAGAAATATAAGAGAGACAATAATAAATAAGTAGAACATGTGCCTCAAGCAGCAAATAATTCAAGTTACGGTTTTTCCAAGAATTATTGTCGATGTGAACCAAAGGAAGGGTTTATGAGGAGAAACAATGTATTTCCTTCAAATAAGAAATCCATCATGGACAAGAAACATCATTGCCATGAAGAAAAGGATCAACATGGGTCAAAACAACTTTCTCAAATAGAGTCTCCAATATTGGAGTGCTCCAAGATATGGTAGCCTCGTCACCTATACTAAAAAATGAGCAAGGTTTAGGAAGTCATACCATGAATAAATCACAACTAGGAGCATACACCAAGGAGACAAAGAGATTGGAATGGGAAATCCCCATAAAATATCATCCTTGCATTGAGGAACAAAGTGGAACAAATGGAGGGAAACTCCATAAATATCAACCTTTCAAAGTAGAGCATATAGAATCAAATGGAGGGAAACTCCATATAAATATCAACATTTCAAAGTGGAACAAATAGAAACAAATGGAGGGAAACTCCATATAAAATGAGTGCACACCAATATAGGATGGAGGGATACTCCATGGGCTAGATAAGGAAACTATGTATCAGTTATACTTAGGGGACCTACATAGTTAACCTTGAAAAATTGGCTCCCTATGCAACTCAAAAACACATATCATATAAATCATGTAGATCAATTGTATAAAACCATAAAATGCCAACATGAGCATAGAATGATGCTATAAAAGCATAAAAATGCACAACCTAGGTGCAAATCAATAGATCATAGTAAAAATTGAAGGCAATAGTGTATGATAACTCATAATCCCAAAAAATATGAAGAGATAACATTGAAGAGCAATAAGCAAGATAAGTGTATGGATATCAGGTAGAAAACTCCATTAAAGGTGAACATGGGTATGTAAACTATTTGAAGCATAGAAAGAATTAAAGATATTTACTTTACACAAGAACATACACATCACAATCAAAATTGCTTGTATATTTATCTTGATATATATGTGTGCACCCATATATACTTGAATAAATATACCTTAAAAAAATATATCATAGTATGAAATCACACCAGTACAATTATTAAATCATAGCTTAATGCTAGAAAAATGATTACCCCCTTTGTTTTTTTTTTAGAGTAATCACCTTTATGTTGAAACCTTGGTTCAAAATATAATCTCAAAGTAATAAGAACATAAAGTCATGGGACTAGAAAAGATCTCCCCCTTTTTCCCATACATATGCCTCCAAGATTGGAAGTGTTTCAAAAAGTAAATTTTTGAAATAAAACATTAAGAAAGATATAACTATGTGCATACAAAGGATGGCATAAAAATTATTAAAACAAATTGTCCCATTTCTATATAGAAAGAGATGTTTTTTTTTATAAAAAAAATACTTTAATGGAAATTAAGATATCTAAGATAAACCAAAAAATTATGATTACTTGGTAACATTAATACAAATAATAATAAAGGAGCAAAACAATAATGAGATAAAGATAAAAAAGAGACGAATGAATATGATAATTATAAAATTTGTTACAACTAACCCTGCAAAAAAGGATAGTAAATAATGATAGATTTCAAATCTGGTAGATAATAATATACTAAAAAAATGTTAAGAAACTTTCTAGAAAAGAGATTGCAGAAATTGATTTGTAATGATTTGATTTTTGAAAAAAATGATAAAGAATGCAGAGAACGAATAAAAAAAGGTACAAGCTCATAATAGAGTATGAGCTGGAGTAAAACAACAAATAGATTAGAGACGTTATATAAATCATTCAACCCTGCATAACAATTGTTAACAACTAAAAATAGAAAGAATATAATAAGAAAATCAGAAAAAAGGAAGAATAATAATTATGCATGTAAATAATCCAATGCATGTCCAGATAATTCAATGCAATGAAATAAGAAAAAAAGGAAATAACTTGGATGAAGAGTGGGTGGGGAGAGCATGACACCTATCAAATAGAAGTTGCAAGCAAAAAGAAAGGCTATGTCAGGAAGATTCAATGAATATGTGCTCGAAATGATAGGTATATGACCTGCATAGGCCACCATGAATATGTGCTCGAAATGTTATAGAGATAATGTTTTGGAACAGACAAAGGTGACTAAAATTAAAGCAAATGTGGAGAAATCTCTGGCAGGGGATTCAAAAACCTGCCAAATAACGTTAGCCAGAGTTTTTAAAAAAGAATAAAATGATTACTCAGGCTGGAAGGATTGAAGAAGTAATAATGAGTAGAGCCAAGGCAGAGGGACACGAAAGACTAGTAAATGAAACAAGAACCATGTGGGATGAGAGAGATTAAACACATAACAAAATAAATGCATAGTATTTATCAGATTTTGCTAATGGACAATGAAAAATATTATGATACTCTTGAGATAAGATGGAGATGGGGGTAGAGCACACAGGGTAAAGACAAGGAAATTGAGAAGGTTAATGCTAAAGAAAAAAGGTTCTCGCCTTCATAAGCAGCACAACATAGCAGGCTTTATCTCTGCTATATGTGTCAAAAAATTTGAAATCCTATAAACCCTATCATAAATCATGTCATGGCAATGATGACAAACTAAAAATGAATGTGGAAGATTTATGAGACTTGAAGATTGGAATGCGGAAGAAATACAGTGAGAAGCCATTTTGTTTCAAGGTTTTTGTTTTTGTTATATCACATTGAATCTACTCCAACGACCCCATAGGTTATTTGTGGAGCAGACATGATAGATCGGAGTGGAGGAGTTTATATTTTTTAGGTACAGCAGAAAGATGTGAACTTGTATTTGGATGCAGAACTTGGCTTGTGCCAACTGTTTGGTAAAATGTCATGTAGATAAGGACAAACCAGTGAGAGTAAGGGGAGAAGGAGGCCCATGAAATGAATAGGGCCAACAGATAAATGAGGTGAGAAGAGGGGCAGTTAAAGCTCGACTTCCACAGCCTCGTTGGAAAGCTCCAATGCCCACTCAAACTCACCCAACTGGAACTGCGTCTCCGCTTGATTGGAAATTGTGAGCAGCCAATTTCGCCTGCCCTTGTGACGGGGCTTTGTTGGTACCAAGGAAAGAGGGGAAAAAAAATGCTTAGCACTACACAAGGAGGTACTAGGGAGCAACATGACAAACAAGGTTGGGAGAAAGAGCCATAGAGGCACAATGAAAAGATGAAGAGATAAAAAAAATAGAGCAAAGAGAAGCGGTGAGGCAACAATAGTATGACAAGAGGCCCAATATCAATCATGAGGTGGGGATGGTGCTGGAAGAGAAAAATGGCCTCGAGCAACAACAATATGAAATAGCTAGATAGGATAAAAAAAATAACCTAGAGCTTTGGGCATGCAAAAGTTGAGCTTGCTCCTCTCTGCTACCTTCATCGATGCACCACCAGCCCAAAAGCCTGGATCCATAATGTAGAAGACCAAAATAGTCAGGGAACTTTGCAAACATTCTAAAAGCCAATCTTGTATTGTTCTTGCTGTGTAGCAAAAGTACAATTTTTTTGTACAAAGCATGACAGAGGAAATAGGAGAGCCACACCTTGGACAAGGAAAAGCGGAATGAAGATTACATGGACAAGAATATGCCAAGCAGACTTGGGTGTACCCTCTAGACGCATGCAGAGAAGTATCTTAAAAATGACCATGGGAATTTTCATAATATGTATAGATAAGGATTTCCATTTCCATTTCTTTATGTTAGAAATGGAAAAAGAAATGTGTCCTCCAATGTTCTGCAAAAAAGCAATATGGTTGATGGCTTGCCTCACATTATTCCTTCTAAGATTTATTGTACTGGTTGTATGAGTGGTAAGATGCATAGGGGCAACCCACAAATTTCATCCTCATGGTAAAATATATACCAAAAAAATTAGAGAAATAATAAATTTTAATTTTAAATATTAAAAAAAATTGCACACTATATAATAAAAAATACTATTAAAATAAGAATTATAAATGCTACTTGTTAAAAGAAGAACAAAATATTTTTTTTTTATCAACAATATATCAAAACCTGCACAAATTAGAGCAAACAGAAGTTAATCAGGTTTGGCGGTAAACCAGCCAAACCCAAAAAAAAATCAATTTCTTCCATCTTAAGAAGATTAAAGAAGAAATTAGTGAAATCTCTCTCAAGGGTCTCCTTCGAAATGTACCTTCATGCAAACACTCAAAAACAAAGATTAAATTGCTCTAATACCATGTTAGAAATGGAAAAAGAAATATGTAAATAAGCAATACTAGGAAAGAATCTAAGCGAGTTAATGCATGAAAAGATATTACCATAAGATAGGAGAGAGAAAGCTTCAAGCTCCAATACCATGAGACAAGATATTTGAAAAAGGGGAAAGCAAAGAAAACCCCTTGTGACATTATGAATGAGGCATGGAAAGCCTGAGAGAGAGAGAGAGAGAGAGTGAGAGAAATCACTCATACAATAATTGAGAAGAGGAAGAAACCTCAATAGAAATAAGAGAGGAGGTTCATCTCTTAAATAGAGATGAGAGAGAGGAGTTAGAATGTAACTCCCTTGTCTATGAATGCCACCATTCATAAGTGTGTGAGGCCAAGTGTGAGATTCCTCTTAAGGAGGAATAATCTAAATTACAAATTACAATAAATATTTGTCCTCACATATTCCACTAGAGGACAAAATAACATGTAGTGGAAAAAGGACAAAAAAGAAATATATTAGGATACCTTGGCTTATATCCTAATATATTATAACAATAAAGAAAGGAGGTCTAACCTTGGTTGATAAACACACTAAGGAAAGATTACAACTTCTAACAATTCAATATCTTGGTTTTGCATTCTAATGACTTGTGTCCATTTTTCTTACATTGGTGACATTTTCATTCAAATCTTGCTTTCTCTGTGCATTCATTAGCCTTATGACCATGCCGATTACAATTGTAGCACTTTCCATTGAATTTTTCTTTTCCATTGCTCCAACATTCATTTGAAGTATGACCTATCTTACCACAGTGATTGCAAGTAGGTCTTTGATTCTTTTGAGCTCCTTGCTTGGATGATTCCCCTTCTTCTATATATCCAATTCTTGCTTTTCATTTTTTTCTATAGAGATTTTTATCATTCAATTGATCCATGTCCGCTTGAGATTTCATAACTCTTTCATTATTTTTTTTTAGAGTTTAGATCATTTTGCAATCATTCATTGATTTTCCTTTTAGAGTTTAGATCATTTTGTAATCTTTCATTTTCAAATCTTAGACTCATGATTTCCTCATTTGCATTGGAGAGCTAATCAATAAAGTATACTTGCTAAAGGGATTGATTCTAGATTTCATTGTTCTTTCCATCTAACACTTCCTTTATCTTTTTTTTCTAGTCCATGACTTCACATAGCCTTACTAACTAAATTTCATGTTCTCTTCTTTGTTTTCTTACGTCTACTTGTAGGGAACCATTCTTTTCTAGGAGTTCTTTGATTGCTTCATTGGTTTCATCTAAATTTCTTAAATGAAGGTCTTCAATTATTTCTTCAATATAGAGATGATCATTCATTTGAGTTGCAAGTTCTTTTCTTCTTTTCAGGGATAAATAGAGTTGCTCCTTTGCTTTCTTGAGATGGGTAATAGCCATTTCCAAATCTAGCTTCTCATTATCAATAGCTTTTTCAAGTCTGAATATCTCCATTGCCTTGATCTTTGCTCAAGTTGTTAAACTTTCTCCTCAAAACCATAAAGCTTTGATACCGATTGTTGGAAATATTCTAGACTATGCTAAGTTACTAAGAGGGGAGGAGTGAATTAGTAACTTCTAAAACTTCTACAAATTTTTCAATTCTTAATCTAACAGTCCAATTAGCATTTAATCCTTCTCATATAATCTAATCTAATTGCATGCATATGAAACTAAAAACATGAAAGTATTCATAACACTATGACACAAGGATTTGGTGACCTAGAAACCTTCTAAATAGAAAGTAAAACTAGGGTGGGGATGATACCCACAAGCTTTAGTACTGTAGCATAAAGTTGGCCTCTTAAGGCTTACATTGATCACTTCTGATGATCTACCCTATTAGGATCAATAAGGACTACTAGGTCCACCTTGTGAAAGGATTTAAAAATATATAATGAAGTATGCACTCAGTAAAGAGATTTTGCAAAAGATCGTTAGGTCTACCTTGTTAAAGGACTTGACTAATCCACTTGTTAGGATGAAGTAGTAGCTAATCTTTGATCTGCAACTTGGTTTGCCAAATGAGATTCCTTTATGTACTAATCACCTTACTGTGATAGATATGTATTTGCTGCTCCTTATACTAATATAGCCTTTGTAATTCACCCTTTTCTACTCTTCTCTAATTACATTTGATTACATTGCATTCATATTCACACCGTTGGATATGATACAATACATTATATATATACCAATCCAATTATACAATTACAAAGTTAGGCACAATAAAGGTTTACACAAATATTACAAAGTTGGCCCAAATGAAGACACTCATTTTTGAAGACTGACCTAGTGAGGTTCTAATGCTCGACATCCACTCTCAATGCTCAACATCATCATGCACTTGATAGACATAGAGGCTTGGTCCATACCAATTAGTTCCAAACTCATCATATAAATTGAATCACTTGTTTACCTTTGCATGACTCGGTAAACACTATCACCTCAAACTTAGTATAAAATGAGTCACTTGGTTAACTCTGAGTAGCTCAGTTAACATTGGACTCACATCACATAAACTGCAAACTCAATGAACATTGTACAACTCGATTTGCATTGGTAAACCTGGCATACACTAAGATGCATGATTTGTACTGCTGATCTTCACTATAATTGTAACTACTCGGTAACCACTGGGATTTGTCGAAAGGACTTAGTAGCAACTATATAGCTTAGAAACAACTAAAATAATTGAAAAACACTATTAACTATACAATAATCTTGCTAGCTATTTAAAATTTTAATAAGTGCGTGCCACTAATAAAAAACTTGACTAATATGTCAACATTGATAGAGCAGTGACAAAACACTTAGTCATTATTTAGCAAAATTATAGTGCAAGACAAGAAATCAATGCAAACTAAGTGTTCAAAGCATGTTGAGCATAAGGTGCCAAATAATACATGTCGAGTAATATACATAGTCAGTGTCGAGTACTAGTATGTGTCAAGTAGATAATGATTGCCTAGTCATTCAAAAATTGAGTTGTAAGATCGAAGATATAGTGAATGTCAAACATCAGAGACTTCATTTATTAAGTAAACAGTTTTGGACATAGTTGTTTGTAATGGAACAAACTTCTATGTAAACTATTTTTGGGTTGAGTGGATGATGGTTTTACATTTCTAAAAGATGTATACATATGTATATTAAAAAACCCTATGTAGTACATGCAACCAATCAAATTGAGGGATGTTCTAAGTGGTAAAGTAGATCAACCAAAATTGTTGATTCTAACCTAAACCTAGCCAACTTTTGTTTACTTAAGCAGACAAACCCTAAATAGTTTGTATGTGGAAAGGAAGAGAAATAGATGCAAGAGAGATGAATTCTAAGTATAGAGAGAATTCATGGTGGCTATAGAGGTTGTGATAATGTTATGAACTCCAGAATTAGTTAGAGGAGAAGAAAGAAAAGCAGAGAGAGGACTAAGGAGACATATCTAATCAAAAGGATCAAGTACACACTAGGAAAGAGAAATTCTAACATCTAGCAATAGAGTGCTAAATGAAGGATCATGGTGCTGAATCATTCTAAAAAGTGATTGTGTAAATCTCTTAACCGAGTGCCTATTTTATTGCAATTTTATGTCCTCTAACATGGCACACTTTTAGTAGGGTGTTAAAATTATTTAATAGGGTGAGACCTAATAGTCTTTGTAAGCCTTTAACAGGGTAGACCTTTCATAGGGTAGATCATAGTTTATGGTTGAACTTCTCATAACCTTTATTGGCTACACTTTACAATTGCAACAATAAAGATTTGCTGGTGTCATCCCCACACTAGATGTTCCTTCTCATTGGAGGGTTTCTAGGTAACAATATTAGTGTGTTATGTGTTATGTGTTATTTGTTTCATGCTATGTATGAATATGTGTAGTTGGATATTTCATATTACATGCTAAATGATGAGATGGATGTGTGGTGAATGTTTTATGATTACATTTTTGAAGTACTGATTCACCCCTTTCCCCCTCTTATAGTTTACTTTACCATTGTTATTTTCAACAAAAAATAGAGAAACCACACAAATAAAGGGAACATGATATGGGATTCTTATTCTCGCCATGAATATAAACAATATGAAAATGCACATGGTATGACACCTTCCTTACAATATTGTTTAAGACATAGCTATGTAAATAGCACCCAAAACTACTTTAGGTAACCTATGGGCTTTCCTTATATAGATTTTTTTCACCATCCAAGAAGGTTCTAGGATTACTTAAGAAAAATTACCAACTATATTTTTAGATGGATCCCCTTATTGAGACCATAATTAAAAAAACATTGACCTATGGGCTATTATAATCCCATTTTGGAATCCTTAGCTAAAGATCTACAACAACTACTTACACAATCATCTACAAATAGAGATTTTTCCTCATTTCAAAATCATTTAGGCATTCATTATTGGACCTTAATTTAGATAGCCAAAATTCATACCAAAAATCTGCAATAACTACACTAATACATATGATATAAAAACAAAACTCATGTTGTAGGCTAATATACCCAATATGAATCCCCAAATATGAGATTAGAAAAAATTGAGCACGTAATACCAATTTACTACAATTAGAATGCTCACACAAATAGAAACTCTACATAAGAATAACCCTGACATAAAATTGGAAAACTAAAAGTAGAATTTTTTTTGGTGATGTAAGATTGCACTTACACCCAGTATGCTCCTACATCAGACACCGAAATTAATTTGAAAAGTGACAGTGTCATATCTCCTATAGTTAGAGGAAAATCAAGATAGTTAACATCCTCACATGCTAGCCATTATGAATCCTCCATAGGCCTTCCTTTCCATTTGACCAATTACTCTTCATAGGGATTTTCCTTGTGCCTCTTCCAACACAATTGCCTAATATCTCATAAATCTTATTTTTAGCTGAAGTAGATGTTCAAAAATTCCACTATGATTTTGAAGGTTCATCCCAATAGCTTTCTTCATAATATTCTATAAATTCTGAAATGTTTTTGATAAGATAAATAGGTTTTAAGGGATCTTGAAACCCATAAGTTTTACAAAAATGAGGCTGATAATAAGAAAAAGAAGCCTAGCCAAAATAGAGGTCCAACAGCTAAAAAAAAACCCAAAGGCCCAGCCCAAAACAAAGGCCCACAAAAAGGTCAGAAAACAAAGAAACTAAAACAGACTATAGAAAGCCTATCCAAAAGTCAAAAGCCAGGAAGATCAAAAGACAAAAGACAAGAAAACTAGTGTTCAGTTATCTTCTCCATTTCCTGCATAGTCTGAGCTACGTCGACTATCTTTTGTTGCTCCTTTTCCATTTGATCTTGGACCTTCTCCATGCCCTAATCCATACTAGTGAATGTACTGATTGTGGCCTTGTCATCATCAGGCTTGGCCTTATCCCTATTCTATCCTCCCTCCTCCACCAGCAAGCCCCTGTCCTTAAGTTTACCAGCAAGGGATTGGATGTTGTCATTCATCGAACTCAGGAGAGAAATCATCTGACTTGCTAGGTTGTGGTTGTAGCTTTCAAGATTTCTAAATCTCCTTTCATTTAAGCTTTCTCTATTATCCTTGTCCTCCTGGTTGTCATTACTTGTCTTATTCTTAGTACTTTCCATCTGGGATACCCTTTCTCTAACTTTCTCCAGCTCATGGAAGAGCCATTTGATTGATCTGAAGTTGTCAATCATACTACTGCGGGCATTATTCAGAAGGTTCATTCTAGTCTCCCTTGCATTGTCTGAAATGGCCAAGATAGCTTGGTCTATGAGCTCATTGAGCCTAGGCTGCTCCAGGTTGTCCAACAGGATATGAGGGTTCATAACTTCCCTAAAAATCCCCATAGTAGCAGTCTTCACATTGAAATTTTTCCAGGCCTTTCTTCTATTTTTGACCTGCACTTCCCCCTCGTTCTCACCAGTGATGACATTCACTTTTTCCTCCGAAGGAGGCTGAGATTGGACAGGGGAGAGGGGAAGAGGAATAACATCTGTCCTCTGATTTCTAGTCTCCTTAACTCTCACTACCTCCCTCTTCCATTTTTTCCTAGGTTTCTCCTCTTCCAACTCCTCCTCTAACACTTTTTCAGAATCTTCTGTATCCATTTCCTCCTCCTCCTCAGCATAAATTCTGAAATGTTGAATACTAGTGAAATATTTGGTTAAGATGGAAACTCTACTTCATAGGCATTTCTTGAATCATGCCTTTTTCTATATTTTTCATGGTCCAAACTTCTTCATTTTAAGCTTATTATATATTCCCATTAGAAATCTCTCATTCCTCAAATAAATTGTTACTTTATTTCCAATCTCTAATTATATATACCTCCTTTTCTTATCTTTTTTAGCCTTATATTATGTATTCAACCTTTTAATTTTTATCCTCACCTCTTCATGGATGTTCTTCAAGTGTTGAGAAAACTATTTTTCATCTGTAATATTTATCTCTTCTTTATCTAACTATCCTAATTTAGAAACATTTATGGGATTGTTCTCATATGAAATTGAGAATGGTGATTTACAAATGCTCCTTCTAATAGAATTATTGTATCCAAATTCCGCCTATGGTGAAATTAGATCAAAATCTTTTGGTTAATCCCCAAACAAGCATTTCAGTAAATTCCCCAAACTCTAGCACACCATCCTTGTTTGTACATCATTCTTAGGATGATACAATGAACTAAACTTCAAACTTATCTTCAATGTCTTCCATAATGTATTTTGTAGAAACCCAACAAACTTGGTATCTTGATAAAAAAAACATTCTCTTTGGAAAATCTTGTAGTCTCACCATTTATCGAAAACATAACTTTTCCACATGAAGATAATCACTAGTCTTCTTAAAGAGAATTCTTAAAGGGGATGAAATGTGTAATTTTAAAAAATACTTCAACCACCACAAATATTGAATCATGCCATCATTGTGTCCCTGGTAGAATAAGAACAAAATTCATTCTCACATCTTCTCATGGCTTCTCAAGTACAACTAATAGATGATATAACCCCATATTTTTATTCACTCCTTTCACCATCTAACATATTTTACAACTCTACACAAACTTCTTGACATCTTTTTATAATTGTGGCCAATAATATTTTTCACCAACCAAAGAAATGGTTTTATTTCTACCAAAGTGTCCAGCCAATCTTCCACTACGCTTCTCGTTGATGAGACTTTCTCTCATAGAACTTATAGGAATTTAGAACTATATTTCTTTAAATAGCATCCCATCCTTGACAACTACTTTTTCATGTCAAGTGTAACAAGTTCTCTAGGCTTCACCAAAATCAAGATCCTCTAGATACAAATCATTGAGTTCCTTCAACCCAACCAACTCAATTTGCATTTTTGTCAACAAAATTTGTCTTCTACTAAGATCATCTACAACTTTATTAGACTTGCCACTCTCGTGTTTCAAAATAAATGTATAACTCTACAAAAAATCAACCCATTGCAAATCCCTTTGGTTCAATTTTCCTTGACAATTCAAATATTACATAGCTTGATGATCAATATACATAATAATATCCTTAGGATGAAGATAGTGTCTCCAATTCCTTAATTCTTGAACTATAGAATAAAATTATTGATTATGCACATAATAATTTCTTTTAGCATCATCCATTTTCTTACTAAAATAAGCAACAAGCCTACCTTTTTGGCTAAAAATAGCTCCGATTACAGTACCACTAGCATCATAGTCTAGTTGAAACATCTTATTAAAATCTAGAAGTGCTAAAACATGACACTCTATAATTTTCTATTTCAATGGATTAAAACTCTTATCTTTTCCTACAATCTACTTAAATTCTTTCTTATCCCCTCTCATTTTTTGAGTTAAGGGTCCATAGGAATTGCTAAAACCTTTGATAAACTTGTATTGGAAAGTGCCTGCCTTCATATATTTTTCCATCATGATCTTGTACCACCTAGCCTCCTCCATAATTAGCCTCCATCTAGTCTTTGACATTAAAGCTTTGTTAAGGTCAGAAGTTCTTCTTAAATTTAACCCCCCTAGAGGTTTTGGTTTGTAGATGTTTTTCAAAACCTCCAGACTCATCCTTGAATGCTCCTCCATCTACACCCATAGAAAGCTACATTGGATCTTCTCAATAGAGTCTCTAACCTTACTAGAGATTTTGAATAGGCATAGAAAGTAAAGAAGGATATCATGTAAGAAGTAATGGACATTACTTAGAACCTTCCCTTTCCTCCCTGAAAACTTTCTCTGTGTATGTTTGACAATGACATTTCAAAACTAAGGTGACACTTCCTTAAAACTGAGGGGTAATCCCAAATATGAATCAAGGAGGTTAGCTTGTTGGCACTATAATTGTCTAGTGATTTTATCCTATAAGCTCCCCGTAGTGTTAAAAAAGTAGAATTTTCTCTTCTGATAATTGATATGATGTCTTGACACTACAACATAATCCCCCAATACCTTCTTCTCATGTCTAGCTTTACTAATAGAAGTACTCCCATAGAGAAATATGTCATCCACAAACTATTACATCACCTGCAAGGGGAGAGTGCTGACCAATTTAATTTCCTTTAACTAACATTATTCTTCCATAGCTAGCAGGTTCCTTC
This sequence comes from Cupressus sempervirens, assembly GCA_028749045.1. Lineage (NCBI taxonomy): Eukaryota > Viridiplantae > Streptophyta > Pinopsida > Cupressales > Cupressaceae > Cupressus > Cupressus sempervirens. Next base: position 803,791,255 of record CM053793.1, read on the forward strand.
CAAGAACTTCCACCACAATAATGAATAAATATTGGGAGAGAGGATCACCCTCTCTTACCGCCCTCATGGTCTTGGAAAATTTTCCTAGGGTTCCATTAAGTAGCAAAAAAAAATTAAATAGAGTTAAGATTATCTCTCTAACCAACAAAAAAAAATTCTCTTTGAAACTGAGTAATGAGTGTGAGAATGTCATAAATAAAATATCTTCACTTTATCATAGGGTTTTGAAATCTCTAGCTTCGTAGACATATCTAGGTTATGGCTTCTATCCATAGAATGCATAACATTGTGATAAGTGATGACTACATAAAAAATCTATCTTCTCAGAATAAACCCATTTTAGGGAGAACTAATGAAGTTTTCTAAGAGATATTTCAATCTGTTAACCAAGATCTTGGATAGGAGTTTGTAATCCATATTATAGAGAATGATGGGTCTAAAATCCCCTATCTTAGTTGGTTCACCAATTTTTGGAGCAAGAAAAATGTGTCTGGTTTAGCTCTTTAAGGAACCTCCCTTTATTTATGAAGTATTGTGATGTATGGGTGACATCATATATGACAATATCTAAGAATAATTAGAAAATGGCAAACAAAAAAACATCAAGGCCTAGAGTCTTATAAGCTCCCATCAATAAAACTATCACCTTTTCTTCCTCAATCTCAACCCTTTTCACTAAGCCATCATTCATTTCTTTTTCCATCATAGATGTGATATACCTTCGGAGTTCATCACTATTATTGAGATCCCAAGGGGTTAAATTATAATAATAGATATGTTGGAAGTACATGAAAGTCCAACTACCCATTTCCTCCTCCTCCATAAGTTCCTGACCCTGGTCATCCAAAAGTCTAGTGATTATGTTCATTTTTTTGTGTTTAGAAGAGCATTTGTGGAAGAAGGCAATATTTCTATCTCGCTCAGTAAGCCACTAGATACGTGATCTTTGCTTCAAAAGGATCTCATCCTTCATGATAATATTCTTTCACTTCTTCCTCTGTTCCCTCTCCTCACTAGTGGCCTCCTTAGACACTTCCCAATTAGAAAGAAAAAACTTACAATCCTCCTATTTTTTCATAATCTCCTTCTTTTGTTTAAAACTATTCCCAAAAGTAGACTTTTTCCATCAGAAAGCCTCTCTTCTTGAAATTTCAAGTTTCTTAACAATCCTTAACATGGTCATGCTATCCACTCTAGTGTTCCACCACAACCTGATACACTTCTCAAATTATGGGTGAGAGTGCTACATAATCTCATATCTAAAAGGTCTAATGCCCTAAAATTTGTGTTTATCCTAGCTAAACAAGATCATGGAGTGATCCAAGATAGTCTTGAGGAACACACAAAGAGAGGTAGATGGGAGGATAACTCAACCCACCAAAATCAACACTCTATCCAAACTCATCTAGATGATGTTATTATTAGATCTATTGCTTCATCAAGTGAAGCAAAAACCATGGAGGTCTATATCTAAGAAGTCATTGCATCTGAGAAAACTATTTAAATCATGCAAACTATAAGAGTAATCCTCAAGACCCCTTAGCTTTTCTAAAGGATACAAGGCTGCATTGAAGTCCCCTATACACATCCTATTTGTGGAATTGCTTCTGCTAATGAAAAGAGAAGTACCCTCCCACACTTGAAGTCTTCTAACCAAAGTATTAGGAGCATAGAAGTTAATCAAATCCAAGGTGAGTTCCTTTTCCACAAACTCACAAATTAGGAAATGCAGATTAGAAGTAATCATCTTGCCTGAAATCATGTTCTAGTCCTATTTTGTAGTAATGCCTCCTAATGCACCACTCGCCTCACTATAAGAAAAGGTAGAACTAGGCTATAGGTAGGCTAAACTTTGCTCAAGTTTTCTCCATGACATTTTAACTTCCTATATAAGGATAATGTCCACCCTATGCTCAAAAAATATTTCTTTTCACAACATATTATTTCATGGGGCTACTAAGCCATCTTATATTCAAGGAGATAAGATTCATTCTCTATGTCTCCCAATATCTTCCAAAGTAAGTTGGGTACCTTGAGTAATGTACCATGTAGTAACTATAAGTCTAATGATCTTCTCTAAGGTTCTTACAACCTTAGAATATGAACCTACATCTTCTTTAATAGAACCTCTTAATTTCTTCTTCACCATGTTCCATCCTTCGTCCAAGTTTGCTAGGGATTGATTTGGGGCCAACAAATACTATATGTTCTAGTGAATGGGGGATAATTCACCATGATATATTGAGAGTGATACCATCAAGGATCCAATAAGATCACCCTAGGACACCTTTTCAACCCCACTTACAATAGCATAGTTTAGAATCTACCTCTAAGAATCCTTAAGGGCTTCCATACCTTGAGAAAGCTTTGAAATATGTGATAAGATCTCCTATAGTATCCAAACAAGGAACCTACACACTCATCATGATACAAGTCTAATTTGGATCCATAGAATTCATTCCCAATTTCATCGAGGTGGTTCTCAAGGTATCTTCCAATCCTTCTCTAGGGATTTCTCCTTCCTCCAAAATACCCTTAATATTTTCTATCATCTCCTTAACCAATGAAGAGACCAACTTGGAAAGATCCTTCATGAAGGGGTACTCCTTTGCCTCTGAACCCTTTGAATCCTTTAGTTGGCTTTCAATCTCTATAGTTCCTGAGGTCCCTTTAAGGTAAGGGAGGGAACTATTTGACTCTTCCCCTTGGGTGGAGGAGGGTACATGTATCACTTTCTCTTTCCCCTTTTTATTCTCCTCTCTACCTTGATTCTTGAGGTAGTTAGTGATAATATGACCATAAGTAGTACAATGTTGGCAATAGAATGGCATGTTCTCATAAAAAATGGGCTAAGACCACTTTCTTCTCTTGGATTTCAAGCTTATCATGGTAGGGAGGGCTTTATTGATGGCCACATTCACACAAAACTAGACACAAAAAAGTTTGGACTTGGTGGCTATAACATTGTCAATTTTGATAAAGTTTCCAAATGAATCCCAAATCCATTTGAAGACCTTGTCATCCCAAAACTCTATAGGAAGCCCATGTCGATGAATCCACACTAGGGCCATACAGAGAAGGTTTATAGAAAGGTTCAACCCAAGTTTCCATTTTTCCAATGTCAGCAAGTGTTTGTTGAAGCACTAAGATCTAGCCATGATGAACCCTTTATCCTCCTTGAAGGCAAAGCTAAATAAGAATAGACTCCGTGACATCACAAATACACTAATAGATCCTTTGAGTTTCCATATCACTAAATGCCATTTTATGACCATCTCAATAGAAGGATGGAAAGCTTCAAAATGTCCCACCAAATCTTGGGTAAACTCAAGAGAGATACAATATACCAAAAAATATGGTAGGCTTATCTTTGGGCCCTCCTTGCTAGGAAATCTTAGGTAGCACTTCCAAAGGTACATCAGAACTTTTCCCTAGTAGAACATTTTTTTGTCCCATTTTGGGGATCACCATCTTGTTTGATTCAACCTCTCATATTCCTAAAGGATCATATGTACCGACAAAAGCCAAATCATCTAGTTTCTCAAAGGGCCCAGGATGAATGTTGTGGATGTTGGAGTAGAGAGTGAGTCTAGGTGTTGCAAGGTGTAGCACTAGGACAAGATTTGAATCTAGGCAGTTGAGTGATTGATCTAAGGGAGGAGAGGAGGGGCCATCCCAATAATTGGAAACCACAAGTGGGAGTTATAGAGTGGTTCTTTTCCACAAACTTGTTAGGTCCACTCAATTTTAATCTATAGTATTTTTGACAATTATAAAGTTTGCAAATTAATTTTTGATACAAATATGTCATGTAATAATGCTAGATGGAATGAGGAAGGAAATCTATTTTATGTGAATCATTTACAATATATTTTGATTGAAGAAACAACAGATAAATTTTGGTGTTCTTGTTCAATATTTATGACAATCATAGTTTTACTAGACTTCCAACATGTATTTCTATTTGTATGTTGATTCTATGAGTCTAAAAACCAATTGAAATTTGTATAATAGAGTGTTGGCTTTATTTTAGAATTGATTTGATGTCTTTTCCTTAAGTATTTTAAAGGTTAAATTTTCTAAAATTTATTACAATGTGTATCTAGGGTTAGTATTTCTAAGGAAGATGCCATATGTTTTATTTGAACTATTAGAGCTTTGAAAAAATATAACTAAGCCATCCAAAATCTGACTAGGCTAATTTGATTAGCTTTTAATTATGAAAAAGTTAATTATGATTGATTAGGACTTTTTTATTAATGAAAATCACTTAGCAGAAATGTGAATTAGTAGGTTTCTTGGCTTTTGGTTAAAGACTATGAAGTGATATGTGTTTTTGAGCCATGTAAAAATGAAATACAATCATGAAGGAGTTAATTTAATCTAAATTTGACATTGAATACAACAAAGGATGTAGTTCTTTATGGAGTGTACAATTATTGATCCTTGTTGACAATTTTAGTTTATAATTGATGAATGGTGCTCCCCTTAATACTACAAAGATAATAGAAATAAAGAAATAAAAACAAATCACAAGAAAAAATATGGGCTTCTTATTATTTCCACAAATAAAAAAATTACAAAATTTTGAAATACAATATGCAAACCCACATGGGCACTTTCCTCACAATAAGTTGCAACATAAAGCTTTGAACTATTACCAAAAAGTTTTCCTAGACAATGTAGAAGCCTTGCTTATACAGGCAATTTAATGTCACCCAAAAACTTTCTTCACATCAAACCATAACGTTTGAGGTTGACCAACCCTAAAAATACATATAGAACCTACACAATATAATTATGAGATTTATTTTGGAAAGTTCTGTTTGCCCAACTTCGAAAGACCACAACTTGTGAACCATTGCTCTGATTAACTATTATAACCCATTCTAGATTTTTCAGCTTCTAATGTACAATGTTTGACTGTTGCAAACACTAGTTGATCTCATTTTCAAGCACATCAAGGGTCTCTAAGCCATTCAAAACTGAGCCTGAAGTTTTTGTACCAAAATTACACACCAAAACTCTGCAATAACTTTAAGAATGCTCATGATATAGCATTGAGCCTCAACTAACAACCTTATATATCAAAGATGAATATCCACATCTAAAATTAGGAGATTTTGAGCTCGTAGTAGTGACTTACTAACTAGCAAGCCTCCAGAGACAACATCTCTCACTGAGACAACCCTTATTCAAGAAACATAAAGGAGACATTTTTGGGTGGTGCAAGATTGCTCTTACACTTTGGATTCTCCTACATGAATGATAGAATTGATTTGAAGCCCAACTACAAAGTAGTCTTTGATATTTGGATGTATGTTTGAGGAGACATTATAAATAGCTGCAAGTTTATTGAAATTGTAATTAGTCAGTTAAAGTGAGATGGCAACATGGTTTGTTCTACTTGGAAGGCTTTATGAGAATCTCTGGTCATGTTTTTGCATTATAACATTGGAAGATTATTGATTCCTTGCAATTGTTAAAGAACAAATGTCATAGGTTTAAATTGTTTTTAAATTATTTTGAATTGTTAAGATTCCATATGTTGCCCAAGACCTAATGGTGTCCTATGAATAGTTTAATGGTGACTAATAAATTGAATCATATTGCACAGACATTGCCTAAATTATTGTATAGTGTTAAAAAGAGAATTTAATCTTTGCTAAATATGTCTTTTGAGTTAGGTTGAAGTTCATGAATTTGATTTATGGTTTGTATACCCCCAAAAAGTTTCGATGTTTATCATAAGATGCTCTACAACATACACATTGTGCTTGAGAGTGATATGATGTTCAAAATGACTAATGAATTCACATGTTAAAAACGAGTAAGGATTACTACCTTTTAAACTCTTATGCTCCGTCAATTTTCTCACCTATATACGTTGTCCACACTTTGTATACCATGTCGCCAGCCTTAATACCACACGAGAGATGCTCTTACTAACTTTAAACTCCATGTTTAGTGTCCCTTAACACATGATATCACTTATTGAAAATAACATTTTATATATTATATATATTAGAAAAGGACACACCAGTGATTTCAACGTTACGTCACGTCACTTTAGAAAGAAAATCTATCTTGTCTTTTGAAGCTTTACACTGGCATCAAAGCTTGCATAGGCATCTTCATTTTATATTTTTCCTTGACCTTTAAAGTCGAGTTATGAAAGGACAGGGAGGGATCTCCAACTGGTTTACGATTGGTTTTGATGGATTCTCTTTCATACCTATCCTCACATGATTAAAAGATGATTAAAAGAGTGTCTAGTGTTGTCACAAGGTATGGGTTTTATGGAATCGTATTCACAAGCAACTACTTTCTCTTGGCTTGCCTGCTCACTGAAGAAAAACAATGAAAAGGACTTTCCACCCTCTCCTCTTTATTCCAAACAATAATTTTCCTTTGGAATATGCTTTTCATCAGAATATGGCAGCTCCTTGTCTCTCCATATTTAACAAAAGGTGTAACAGTGTAAATTTAAAGTGGACATAAAGGCCCTTTGAACTCATTAGAAAGGAAAATGCCAAAAAAGAAGAAGGTATGGCTCGAAAATAGTTTCATTTTGGACATTCTCTAGAGATATGTTTACAGATTTCACAAATATTTCTTAAGAAACTTGTAATGATTGAACGAAAATTCTAGAATGGAAAAGTTTAAGTGGAATGTCCTATTTATACAGTACATGACATAAGGCGTGCACTATTCAATAATCTATAGTGTGTATTTGGAGAAGATCACCACTACTATTACATCAGAAATTATACAGCTTCAATTCATATATATATATATATATATGAATTGATTTTTTATTCTACAAAATTGTCATTTCAACTACTTTACAACAAAGTGGCATTGTACATGCAACTTGATAGTGAAAATTCTGAGTAACTTGTTAGCCCTTTGATAATGTCAAATAATTAATAAATATAGAATCGTGTATTTAGTGTTCTTTAAAGTACTATTTTAAAATATATTAATTATTTAGATATTTTTAAGAAACCACTATAATAAGGTTGTCTTAATTATAGTAATGTTGTCAATTAGATATTATATTTCTAAACAATCAGTCTTAAATCAAGACTTGTAGTGTATATTGAAGTTAATTTTCTATTGTCATTATGAGCACTTGTCTAATTCTAATAATTTGTATTACCTATTAGAGTAGGCTCTATTTTTATTCAATTCCAAGTTTGTAGGTGTTTTAAACGATTTTTTAACATCGATATATTCTTCTTATCATGTTGTCATGCTGAAAAACTAATACTTCAACCCTAGATGAGTTATTTCAAAATTATTTTTGAGTTATTCAAAAGAATTTTCCATGTATTATATGTATCTCACATATTGATTAAGTCATCTACATGTATTGCAATAGTAATAAATTAATTATCATGATGTTCTACATAAATATTTTAATCAATTTTATTCTATGAATTCATTAAATTATTTTTGAAACCATTTTTTAACACATACAGAGGGAGGAAGGGGATGGGGCGTGGGGGGCCACAAAGCATAATCAAACATAGAACCCCTAATGTATGCAAAACATCTAGAACTATAAAAATCTACGGTGAGAAATAAACTCGAAATATCAATATCTTTAGTTAAAATTATTGATGATAAACTAGCGAGGAGAAATAACACTTGAATTACTTGTAAAACTAGTGCTCATTTTCTTAGTGCAAGATATTAAGGAATTATACAATCAAACCACACTATCTTAGGAAAAGGTAAAAATGTTTTTGCTAGACTCATTGGAGCTTGAAAAGACATAAATTTAGAATTGAAATGAGAATACTATCCTAAATATGAATTTATCCTTGAACACCACCATCAAGAAACCAAATTCATGTAATAAATCTATCAATTTCTCAACATAATATCTTTGAACAAATTTCCTTATAGTTAAGAAATTTAAATGTGCATCTATTTCAAGTATACACATTACTTCTTTTTTCTTTCTTTCACACCATGCCCTTTTTTCACATGTATCCACACTCCCCTATTACATCTATATCTTTGAATGTACTACTTAAATGTGAAAATTGTAATTAAAAACTTTCCTCAAATGTGGCTATAACTTAAAGAAGTCATTATTACATAAAATAGGCAATTCAAACATGTGATAAATATGGAATCTTCTCTAGAATAAAGTGGGGGAATATATATATATATATATTACAACACATTCTTGTAACATAGTTCCAGTGGTTTACAAATCATCTCAATTCATCTCCAAAATGTATTGTATAAATATACAATGAAGCTTACAGAATACTCAACAAAAAATGTCTTCCAAAATAGATTAACTCGTGCACATATTGACACATCAATGTGAGACCCATATTATATACCTAAAATAATCTATAAATCCCATCTACATGAAAGTAGTGACCATGAATAAGATAACACACTTGGACAAAACAAACCATAGCATAACTACACACATCAATACATCATTACAGATCACTTGATAAATATAAATATCACTAGAAATAATATATTAAGAGTATTCATTATTATTATTATTATCATAGACATTTATATGGTTTCAAACACATTTAGGTAATATTGAAGATATTATGCATAAGTTTGAATGAACCATTTGCTATCAAAAAATAAAAATAATACTTGGTCATTAAACTTATCTTTAATTATAGCATGTGCCATACTTTGTGAGGAAATAGAGTAGGACAAGATAAAAATGAGTGAAATTTGTAAATAAATTCTTTTTTCACTTGATTAAGTTTCATCCATAGGTTCAAGATCCTATCAGGTTCACATACAAATTTCATTCCTTAACTAGATTTTAAACACATTTCCTAATTCCTAAAGATGTAACAATGAATTAAAAGTAAGTGTTAGATAACTAAGATGGGGGAGAGGGGTGAATGAGTTATGTCTAGTTATCATACAATCCCTTCAAACACTTTAGTATGAAATCAAACTTCATAAACATCATAAGAAATTACTCACTATCTCATTCAACTTCATAATTAATTTTAATAATCATTTTCTCACAAACTGTCACCTGACTTTTTTGTTATTACTTACTATCGGAAATATAACTCTATTTTTATCTAGTTTTTATCAAGTTGCAGTATAAAGTAGATACCATGATAATCAACTTGCAATATAATAACAATCACACATTTGACACCAAGATTTTTAAAGTGGAATCCCTGTAAAGGGAATAACCACCTGGGTCCATCAACCCAAAACATATCTAGTCTTCTAAAGTGAGCTTTACTAGGAGCCATATTTACATTGCTAATTTAACCTTTTTTGAGAGTTTATACCAAAACATCATCTAGACTTTATCACTTCTTGATCTTGTCTAATGAGTAGCCTTTTCTAAAAGACTTATAAACACCAATAATCGATGTCTCCATATAGGATTTCACAGACTTATTAGGTCCACTTAGTTAAGATATATTTTTTCTACAAAAGGCAAGAAAGTAATAGTACAAATTGATTTTCTAGGTTTATCACTACCTTTCTCATTCAAATCTCTATTCTGATCGATCTCTTTCTAATCTCTTTTGTTTGATATCTATACTAGCTAATTCACTTTTTCTCACTTCCAATTTTCACTTTGAAGACTATTCTTTGACCTTCTCTCTACTCTTATTTTCTCTCCTTTCTTCTTGGAGCTTTAGAAACTTCACTCTTTCATTTGTAACATTAGCATTCAACCACCAAAAGAAAAAAAAAATTCAACTCCTCCTTAAATAATAGTTTCTATGCTTCTAGATTCTTCCATACTTTTCTTCTTAACCACTCACTAATCAAAAATTTATTGGATTTAGTTATTAGAAAATAGAACTTTTATACAAATTTTCTCTCATCATTTTCCTTCTTCAATCTCCATAACTAGATCTTCATTAGATTTTTTGAGTCATTGATCTTGTAACAATAATTCACTTGTGCCTTTAAACTTATCGAACATTCTTTATTTTCACCAAAAATAAGCTTCAAATTCTATCTTTCCAAGCATGTTCTTATTGTTTCTCAATGAACATAGTATTTCATTCAGGCAATACATCACTTGATCAATACCTAACTTACTTGGTTAACACTAAATTTTAACATTGTCTAGCCAACTGCTTAGTAACAGTTGTAGTTACTCAGTGAATGATGTCTTCCTTTATTCATCTTTTCAATTAGTATAGCTTATATATCTCATTACATTACAATATCACATGATTGTAAACTAATCGAACCAGCATTAGATAATCATTATCCAACTCAGTCAAGTGCTAATTGAATACCATAGTTATCACCTCTACTATCAACATACTTTCTTCAATTGATCTTCATCAATCAAATGATATGACACTCCATTGAATTAGTATAATTTCTAATAAAATAATATTTGACATCAATGAAAACATAACTGATATGACTAATTTACATACATTCATAACATTCTTAGTTACATTATCTATTGGGGCTAACAATCTCACCCTTTAGCATTGATGAAAATGCATAACATATGATTTTTTATTATTAAAGATTTCATAAGATAATCAAATGTATGCATTGACAAAAATACAACTATTCATCTCTTTGACTTCATTATCAAGTTCTTTGTAACATATTCCATCAACAGGTATACTCGATTTGTATTTTTAGCAACAATTGACATCTTGAACATTTCTCCCCCTTTAGGCTATGCTCTCTTTCTATTTAGTAACAATATCATTTTTTCTGACATCATCTATTAGAATTCTTTAGAATAAATAAGAGATGGGAAGGTTGAATTAGCTATCCAAGGTCTAGATGTACAAATAAAACTTTTCACATCTTAGTGAACCCATATCCATAAAAAAATTTCATGCATGTATCCTTTAGATCATACAATACTTAAACTTTGTAGGTTACTGTCAAAAAAACTTTGCAGAAATGTAATCATGAAACATAATAGATTCAATAACACATTTGACACAATTATTTTACATGAAAAAACACTTGACTTACTAGCAAGTAGAAGGTTTGACATAAGTGGTAAAACAATGATTGAAACATTACACGTTCTTCTCTTCAAAATAATTACATATCAACAACCTCCCTCTTTGGCAGTGATGGAAAACCATTACCAACAATAGATGGAAAACCTTTACCAACAACAATAACAAAAAGAAAATAGTTCCTTGTATTAAAATGTATTCCTCTATCAATAGCTTTCATCTTCTATATAGGCTACACAATTTTTTTCTAACCAATAGAAAATCAACTCTTACATATGACTACCTTCATTTGTCATTTTTCAAGGCTTGTCCTTCTGATTTATATCTCCGTCAATATTTTCTCCATCTTACTAGGAAGATGTATTTCTTTCAGTCATTTCTCCTTCTTTAGTAAACACTAGGTACACTATCTCCCTCTGAGTAGACATTCTTTATTTCTCCCTTTACTACTTCTCCTTGATCTTATATCACTCTTCTTATATCTCCCTCTTTGACAAAAATGCCAAAGACTTGACATCTCAACATGCAGACATTAACAATTTCAGTTTCTCCCTCTGTCACCTTACTGGTGACTAATCTATTGTTCTAGCTCTTTGATTATGTTAGGCAGCTCTTAAAGTAATATCTACTACATCAATATGTAAGGTACAACATTCAACTCCAATTGATGTAGGGAACTACTTGTGCTTCTCAAGTAGCTTTGGATAGGCATAACACCCCTAGTTTACCTCTTAGATACTCATGAGTATCGTTAGGTAATGCTTTTGTGAATATATCAGCTATCTATTATTTTTTATTCACATATTCCATCTTCACCTCTTTGTCTTGAACTAACTCTCTCAAGTGATGATACTTGATTGCAATGTGCTTAGTCTTTGTGTGCATCACAGGGTTCTTTGATATATTTGAAGAACTTGTATTATCACAATAAAGTACCACAAGTTCATAGATTTCTTCTTTTGTGACTTTGAGTAGTTGTTTGATCCATACAATGTTTGTGCAATTTACTAGAGCAACAACATATTCATCTTCAATAGTAGATTGCGATATACAATTTTATTTCTTGTTGGTCTAGGTAACCAATCTCATTCCTAAGAAAACTGCTCCTCTACTAGTGCTTTTTTTTCCATCAATGTTTCCAGCCCAATCAACATTAGTGTAGGCTCTCAACTCAAATTTCTCTTTCTTCTTTTAGTATATAGACCATAGTCTTTTTTTCCTTTCAAATATTTCATAACTCTCTCTTTACAACCATCAAATTATTCTCCCTAGAATTAGCAGAGAATCTTGCAACTATCGCAACAAATAATACAATCTTAGGTCTTCTAATATGCCATTTAGAAATGTATATTTCACATCCATTTGATAAACTTTGAAATCTTTGTATCTAGAGTAAGAAAGTAGAGTTTTTACTCCTTCCAATATTGCAACTAGGGAAAATGTTTCTCAATATTCTATTCCTTCATCTTGTTCATACCCCTCACAAACTAATCTTGTCTTATTCCTTGTGACTTCACCATTTTCATCTAATTTTTTCTATACATGCTCTTGGTTCCAATCACATTCTTATCTTCTAGTCTGAGAACTAGAGTCCATGTCTTGTTTTTCTCAATCTATTCAATCTCTTCTTTCATGGCTTTACTCTAGTCCTCATTATCTAAGGCATCTTTCACTATCTTAGATTCATACATGCTTAACAATGTTGGTCACTTCTCAACCTATTTCTTCTCATGGTCTAGCATCTTTGTCTCCAATAAATTGTTCAATAGGGTGATGTCTCTTGACATACTTCGACAATCTTGGTTCTACTCTACTTTCCACATTAGCTCTATCAACTTCTAAATCACTATGTACTTCTCTATGAAGTAATTGAACATCTCTTTCATGTACAATATTCTCATATTCAAAATTTTTGTCAACTTTAGTCTGCAACTCAACGCCTGAGTGTAGCTCGATCCTTGAATGCAACTTGATATTCATTGTATGTGACTCAATAGTCACTGAAACTTGTTGATTTGTCACTTGGTTTACAACATCTTCATCAGTAGGAATACCTTCATAAAAGTATAAAAAAAATGTGTATTCCTCTAGTTCCTTCATAGGTTCAGCCTCAGGTACCTCTTTATATTCATCAAATTTCACATTTGCACTTTTCACAACTTTGTTAGTGTTAGTATTTAAACACTTATAAGATTTACTTCTTGTGGAATAGCCAAGGAATATACCTTCTTCAATTTTAGCATCTAATTTACCATTCTTGAAATCTTTGAGAATATGGCACTTGCTTCCAAATATCTTAATATATTTTACATTGGGTATGTATCCATACCATAATTCAAAAGGTGTTGAATGAGTACCTTTCTTGAATTACACATGGTTTAAGGTATAGACAACTATACTTACAACCTTTCTCTAGTATTTCAAAGAAACATTCTTTTCCATCATGAGTGTCCTAGCACAATCCATTATAGATCTATTCCTCCTTTTAATAATTCCATTTTATGGATGGATCCTAGGTATAGATGTATGCAATTGATTCCACTATCCTTAGAGAACATCTCAAACTCATTTGATGTATATTTTCCTTCTCTGTCAGATCTCAAACATTTTAGGCTTTTACCTATTTCCTTTTCAACTCTTGCTAAGTACCACTTAAACATTTGGAAAGCATCATATTTCTATTTTAGAAACATAACTACCATCATCCTAGAATAATCACCAACAAATAACATAATTTATTTTTTACCCTTATAACTTTGTACATTGATTGGTCCACACAAATTAGTATGAACAATCTCCAAAATTCCTTTAGAGGTCTGAGTCTTACTCTTGAAATAGATTTTGTCATTTTGCCTAACTAACATTGTTAACAAATTATATTGTCATGCTTCTTCAATTTAGGCAAGCCTTTGACTCTTCTCATATTACTCATACTAAGGTATGTGTAGGATCATGTTGTGCCAAAAAGTGTCAATCTAAAAAATATGTAGTTCAGAAATGCCTCAAAGCATTTAAAAATCTACTCCAACCTTTTTCCCACCCATCCTGATACTAAACGGAAATAATTCATACCTTTATAAGGCCTACTATATCTTTCGATACCAACCATATATGGTTAACTTTAAAAACATCCCAAAAATATGTTTTTGGCATGTTCTTGTGTGTTTTTAACTTCAAACATGTAGATGGCAACTTTTTCTACCAAAATTTGATGAAATGAAAAGGGTTTCTTAAGAATATTCTAAGCTTTCCATAAATATAATATTTTTGAAACTATGAGTTAAGTAAGTAATTATTACTTATTTTTTTATGGAGTTATGTATAAAGTGTTGACTAACACACTACTTGAAAAACAACTATAACTTTCAAATGGTACAACATTTTTGAAATCCAAAAGATGCATCACATTCTATGTTTCTTCTACTATAAGGGAAAACAATTAATTTAAATTTTTCCCATTTCTAAATTAGTTAAGGTTGCCAAACATGAGATTTTTTATTCCAAAACCACTATAGTAGAAAAATAATAACAAATTAATTATTTAGAATAAAAATACTTAGAAATATGTGTCACATCCAAGTGTGAGTCTACTACTTATATCTAGAATATTATTAAGAAATATTATCATTTAATTTTGATTAAGGTAGTTAGACATATGTATACTTATTTTTGTCCTAAAATTTTTTTACCATTTCATTATAATTCAAAATTTTGACCAATTAATTTTTATTTTTGTCAGATAAGGCCTAGTAGTTTAGAAAATAAATTCAATTTCCTAGAGATTCTTTTCTCTTAATTTTTTGATATGAAGTTTATAACAAGTAGAAAATTGTATGTCAAGTTGACATAACCCTTATTTGATTATTTTTATTGTCACTTAAGAGCATAGTTTTGTTGACCATGATCCTACACATACCCACTAACCAAGTTATCAAATTAAGATGGCATAACCTCCTATGTCATAGCCACACATCATCAAATTATATAACAAGACAGGCAACATCATCCATATCAAGATAAAATAGATTACCTCTAGTTTGATCACCATTCCCAATTAGTTTCCCATCAACATCATAGATCTTAGCTATGTTGTTTCCAACCTCAACCTTGTAATTTGAACTATTCAGTTGTCACACACTAAAAAAATTACAGTTAAGTTCTTCAACATAATAAGCATTGTCACATTTTTTTTTTGTGAGTTTGGTAGATCCTTTTCCTTTTATTAGATAGGTTGCATCAGTACCAAACCTTATAGTATTTCATGTTTGAAATCTTTAGAATAACTGAGAGGGGGGCTGAATCAATTATCCAAGATCTAGATGTACAATTAAAACTTTTCATAGCTTAGTGAACCCATATCCATTAAACATTTTCATCATGCATGCATCCATTATATTATGCAATCATTTCAACTTGTAGGTTGCTATCAAATCAAGTTATAGAAATGTAAACATGAAACATACTATATTCAATAAAACATTTGACACAATGATTTAATGTGGAAACATAATTTTGGAAAAACCACAGGTAACATGCTACCTATTCTCACTCTTCTGAAGTGATTCCTTGTGAAAGGCCAACCCTATTAAAGGTTACAATACACATTGTTAAATGTGACACAGTTAAAGGTTTTCAATGACCCTTTTAGGAGTGAGCCTTGTTAGAGGACTTTAGATCATTCACTTGGAATGTCACTTAATTAAAGGATTTACAAATGACTATTAGGTCAACCTTAATCCAAAGGATTTACCCTAGACTGATACAATGATTAGAGAGTAATAGTAAGGCTTGATCTGATAACAACTAACAGTTTCATTTTCATATTATAGATCTTTGTTTTAGTCCTCCATTTTTCTTGGCTTCAAAACTCTTCAACTTTGATAGCTTGTTCACCCTTTAAGCATCCATACCCTTAAGTCTTCTTTCTTTGTTTGTCAATACAATCACTTTTCTTAGGTCACTAAATAAAGCAAATACCCTAGACTCCTTGTCTTCTTTAGGTTCTCACACATCAACTCTTGCTTCTGACTAACCATCTCTATAAGTAGAGAATTAAGATATTTTTCCATTTCGACCTCCATCATCCATTTTAGGGTTAGGTTGGATTAGGTAGGATTCAATGAATCTACCCCTCATTTCATTTCATTCCCTTCTAGAAACTTCTCCTTCAACCCTCTTTGAATTTAGCTCAAAATGATTCATCTTGAATTTTGTGCCACTAGGTCATCAATCTTATTATACACATGGTTCACACAATCCAACAAAATAAACTTGTTAGCTCATATTCATTAAATTCTTGATCTTTCTCATAATGCTAAAGCTCAAAATTAGCTAGCTTCTTATATACTACGTTGCTCGACATCCACTATTAAAACACTTGACATAAACTAAAGTTTACTAGTGCTTGACATCACCTTAACTTTAATTATCTTACACTATTTCACTTAGCTTCCACTAAAATTGACTTTGCTCAGCTCTAACTAATTTTTTTCTCTGCGTCTACTAACTTTTCTTGGCACCTACTATCTATTGGTGTTTTTCAACTATTAAGTAAAAAAATACTCAATACCAAGATAATGAAAGAACAAATAATCTAAGGATCGACTACTTCCTATAAATAATTGAATGTGTTTCTTATTTGGACCCAAGTGCAACAAAATCAAGATAGATTTCTTACCCTTTAGGCTCTGTAGAACCAAGGTGGGTATACCTAAGGGATGGAAGATATTTTTTATACAACATCATACATATAGCTTTCTCATTCCATGACAATTTATGAAAATACACATCCCTTATAAGCAGATTTGGTCACAATTCTTCTCAAACTTACAAGTGTTTCTAGCAATAGTAGCTAACTAAGGCTTAAAGATCAAATGCAAACAAGTGTTGACAAAAACTGATATCTTTCAAATAGTAAAATAAAAATTGATTTTGAAGTTGAGCTTGATGCTTGCCTATGATTTTTGCATATACAAACTAAATTTGACAGATTAGTGCCTCATCCATTGTGATTCACAGTTTACTCAATTCCTAGGTCTGATCGATTTCTTTACAATCAATATTATCAACAATTTTTACTAAAAATTATACTTATAGACATCCTTCCTATTGCCATGGAGACCCTATCAATATCACTAAAACATTTATTTAATTCATTAAATTGATAGCAATACTTGAATTGACATACAATTTGATTTAATTGCATTCATTTGGATAACCTTTGTTTACACAACTTCACAATAATTAGGTAATAGAATGGAGATAAGATTCAACAAAAACACTAATGGAGACAATCCACTTTGTATTAATATCTTCTAAAAATAGGGTACAATTGGCATGAAAACTCAAGATGAATTAAGATGAAACCATAATATCCTACAAGATACAATCTATTCTCTACAATTGTAGAGGAATACATCATAGTGTTCACATCAAAGTATTGGACTGAACAGACTTAAAGATAGACTTAATAGAAGCTAAAAGTGATACAACTATTCAGACCCTTTCCCTAGCCCTAGAATCTCACTTATAATGGGTGAGATGCAATAAGCTTTAGGCTTAGAGAAAATGATAGTTGTGCTTTAAGACAAAAGATATTTACATTCTACTGTCACAAGAGACAAAATTTTGTGTAACATAAAACTTATACATCATAGTATTCTTTTGATGGGCCCCTCTTTGGTTACATCTCCAAATGCTAAGGATTCCATGATTGGCTCTTGTGCTACTCTGATTCCTTGGAATATGTAACTATTAGACTTGCCAATATTGTTTCCTATTCTAATATTTGCAAGTTAACCTCAACTTGGAGATCTCCAATGGCTTCATCATGAACTAATAACACCACATTTATTCTTGTTTTTTCTTCTGCCATGTCATCATTTCAGGCCTCTAAACTTGCAATTGCAATTGATTTCTTGTCTTTGTCCTCCTCTTTCCTTTGATCTTTGATAGGTGTATCAATGATCTATATTTCATCTTGATCCATCTCATCATTGTCACTTTCAACTTCCTCTCAATGCTCATCAGAAGTAATATCTACCATTCACTTGTCAAAAAGTGTGTCATCTAGCCAACTAAACTATAGAATATCATTTTACTTCTTGATCAAATACTCAATGTCTTTATCAATGCTACCAAAATATTGTTTTAAAGAATCAAAGAATAATTGAACCTTCACAATTTTCTCTATTTTGGTTTCCCATCATGCATGTGCTTTTTCATTAATGACTCTATTTATTCTCAAACAAAACAAGTCATCTAATTCTTTGGCCCATTCACCCTTACTTTTCAATCTATTCTTCTTATCCAAAGAAAATGGGAATAAATAAAAATTTCACTTCCTTGTCCAAGTAACTAACAATTCTTCTCTGTAACCTAACTCTTCCATCATCAAATTCTGAAAGATCATTAGTAACATCAGAATTTTTTTCTATGTAGTCATGTGAAAATTTTATAACAAAATAACATTAAAAAGTGACATCTTTTCTCTTTTTACTGCACTTATTGACAATGGGTTTCAAAGTTTCATCACTAATTTTATTTCTGCCCATATGTTTATTACCTTTGCTAACTAATCATAAAACAACGGTCATTCAATTTTATTAACCAAATACATGAGAGCCTTTCTCAATTTATCATTGTACTGCACACATTTAGCTCTACATGTAAGGCCCACAATTCTCTCTTTTCTTCTTCAAAATCTTTAGCTATATAATATTGTGGCCTCTGTGTTGTATAGGGAATCTCAATGAGGGAAGTAGATTTAAAAGGTTCCACTAGTGGACAAGGTCATGTTATCCTTGGCCTAGAAGATTGTCCCCTCATTTTATTTTCAAGTTCAATTCTTTTTTGAACTTCTTTATTATAGGCCTCCAAAACTTTCTCATACTTGTCCTACAATGCTAACATTTCCTACTCATCTCTCTCTGTAGTGGCCAAAGCTAGGTTAGATGTACCAACATTCAAATTTACAGCCTCCATATTGGTTGTATCTTCTACCCTCTTCGAAATTATATTTCCCCTTAATCTAGTATCATATGACTGTGAGGAAATAGTCTTTGATCCTTTTCTTGTTGACCAAATGACTAACATAGCATGGTCTATAGTGAATGTGGCACCTTTTATTTCTTTCTTATTCTAATCCTATATGTCTAGTTTATTAGAAATAGAATTAAAAACTAGAGCATGTGCTATATCCCAATTGTATAGCAACAAAACATCGGATGCTATTACCATTTGTCTCCCTTCTTTGGGGTCAAGTTCTTAAATTCTTGTGTCATTTCCTACTTTATTTGGTTTTGTGCATCTTCTTCCTTCATCTCTAGATGTTTTTCTCTCAATTTATTTCACCTTTCTTCAAAAAACCCCTATAATTGTTCTCCAAGAAAACTAATAGAAGGCTCTTCACTTAAAAAAATCATCATCTGAAAAAAATTTGTGGCTAGCCTATTCTAATATAGGGTCCAATTCCCTTCCTTTATAATCTACCATTGTCAAATCAAGGCTCAGCATTGGAGGTTCTTGAGGACTTCCCTCTTCTAGCTCTGCCTAGGTAATAAATACTCCCTCTTGGGACCCGAGTTGTTCCACTTGCTCTCCAGTGAGATGCTCCTCTTCAATCTGCAAAGGGGATTGGGTAGGTGAATATTCCTCAATGTCGGGACCTTGTTCTTTTATTATTATTTTTTCTCTTGGGTGAGGGCTCATTAGGTCTCTCTTTGAAAACAACACTAATTGATCCTATTATTTTCTTTCCTTTGTCCACAGTGGCCTTCTTATTTTGGATCACATTGTATCTTGGTCTTTTTTGGACAATTAACTTCACTATTCCAATATTAGGAGTGAATGCTAATCTCCTCATGACCTCTTTAGCTTTATCTAGATGGGAATTAATAAAGAATTGTTTCTTCTCATTCATTGTTTCCATTATCTCAAGAAAGGTAAGCATGAGCTTATTTATTTTATTTGCCTCTATTTTAACATTATCAAAAGGCTTGTAATCTTTGTCAAAACAGTGAATAAATTCCAAAAATCTTGAAAAAAACCTTCCACTTCTCCTTTTTGGTCTCTTCCTCCTACAAAGAGAACTCATTCCTTATTATATCCTCAAGGTAATAAGGCTGATATTTTATTGAACCAAGCTTAGCTCTAAATCTGAAAACCAAATCATAAAATTCCCTAGTATCACAAATATAGGGATGAGACACAACCATCTTCTATTGGTCTAAAAACTTGTGTAAAGTGAACCAACCACCTTTTGTAATTACAAAATGGTGGGCTACAATACAAGTTGGTAAAAATGAGCATCTTTATCTTCTTACCAAATAGGTTTCTTGTAATCCTCCCAGCTTCCACAATATCTCTGTTATTACTATTTTTTGAGGTACCTAGTAGGGAAATAAGTGAGGGGTCCCTCAGAAACCATAGATTCTAAAAATAGTTGAAATATTGTATGGTATAATATCTTCCCAATTGTGTGATACTTTCAAACTGGAGGGGTTATCTAGTGGCCTAATGAAATTTATTAATGACCTAGGGATTCTAGGATTATCTCTTTCTCAGAAATATTCAAGGCTGTGTTAAGTTACTAAGAGGTGAGGGATGAATTAGTAACTTCTAAAACTTCTACCAATTTCAATTCTTAATCAATAAATCAATTAGTACTTAGTTCATCACATCTGATCTAATTGCATGGATGAGAAACTGAAAGCATGAAACCATCCATAACACTTGAACACAAAGTTTTAGTGACCCAAAAACCTTCCAAATAGAAAGTAAAATTGGGGTGGGGATGATACCCACAAACTTTAGTACTGCAACATAAAGTTAGCCTGTTAAGGCTTACATTGGTCACTTCTGATGATTTGCCTTGTTAGGAGCAAATAGGACTGCTAGGTCCACCATGTGAGAGAATTTACAGACATACAATGAAGTATGCACTTGGTAAAGAGATTTAAAAAAGACTATTAGGTCTACCTTGTTAAAGGATATTTACTGGTTCACCTATTAGGATGAAGCAGTAAATCTCTAATTTTGCAACTAAGTTTGCTAATAGAGATTACTTGGTGTACTAATCACCTTTCTGTGATAGATGTCACTACTACTCCTTATACTATTATGGCCTTTATAATTCTTCATCTACTACATTCATAACTTGAAATTTTCGCATTCACTCTCTTTCTTTCTTTTCTTTCTTTTTTTTTAAACTTGAAATGATACAATACATACATACACACACACACACACACAGATATATATATATATATATAGAGTTAACACAAATATTACAAAGTCAGCCCACATGAAGATATATTGGTTCTGAAGACTAACTCAACGAGGTTTTGATACTCAGCATCCACTATCATTTCTTGGCATCATCATGCTTTTGGTAGATGTAGAAGCTTGGTCCACATTGATCACTTTCAAGTAGTCTTGAACTCAATCTTCACTAGTGACTTGGTAGATATTATGCAACTCGACAAATATTGAATAACTTGGTTACCATGAAGTAGCTTAGTCAACACTGGCTTCACATCACCTGAACTAGGAACTCGGTAGATACTACAATGCTTAGTAAAAATTAGCATTGCATCACATGAACTACGAACTCAGTAACCACTTATAAACTCGGCATACATTGAAATACATAGTTTGAATTTCTGGACTTCACACTAACTGAATCTACTTGGTAACCATTGAGATTAGTCCAAAAGACTTGGTAGTAACTATAAAGCTCAGTGGCTACTAAATTACATGAAAAGTATTGTAAATTGTTCAATGATCTTGGTAGCTATATAGAATCTGAATAAGTGTATGTCACTAATAAAAAACTTGACTGATATGTCAACAATCTCCCCCTCTGGCATCATTGAAAAAAACACTTATTAGCCCAAAATTGAATACATTGTATTCATCGCTATGTGATACCGGCTTAGTATATTTTTGAGATTTTACAAAATTGATCTTTGTATGGTATATATAGAGTATTTCTCCACCATATCATATTTTCCCCCCATACTATGTGATCCACTATGTACATATAACTTTTCTATTACATACACAACATATCTCCCCCTGTAGCCTTTCTCCCATATCTCATCTCCCCCTTTTTAATAGTAATGCCAAAGATTTATTCTAGCATATTTGCATGGAGACACAAAAATGAGATAAGAATTTAGAGTGCACCTTGAGGGTAATTGCAAAGGTTTTATCCTAGTTATCTTGCAATACCTTGCATGTTTGAATTGCAATTTGCGCTTCAGCTAATAGTTCAATCATGTGATCAACAATAGAGATTTTTTTTTATCATGGATCAGAGTCTTTATTTATAAAATGTGTTTCTACATAGCATCCATGACTAGAAGGATCATATTTTTTATATCAACCAATGTTGAATGGATCCTTGCTTCTTCTCTTCACAATTCAGCTTGCAAGTTTGATAAAAATATGATCTTCTAGAAATGTGTAGAGCTTAAATAAGGCTCAAGTTGTAGCTACTGAACACTTTTTTAAAGATCTATATCAATTTTGGACAATTTGTCCTTTACTTCCTTTGTATACTCAGTGACATCACATAGTTTTGGAAAAAGTAATGACACATTTGAGCAAGATGTCTCAAGATTTACCAAAATTATTGAAAGCTCAACTTGATAAATGGCTATTTGTTGAGCAATGTGCTCAAGAACTTTATTATTGAATTTCTTTTCAGCATTTTCAACCAGCTTTTCTTTACCTTTGGTGTCCTAATTAAACTTTTGGACTACCTCTACTAGGTTAAAGAAAATAGGTTGAGAAGAATCAACCTCAATTCTGATAGCCTTGGTAAAGATATTCTTGGCATCATCTATAATCATGTACTCTCTATCTCTTTACTCTCTCAATTTTTGTTGTTTGGCCTTTTTTAGAGGAGTTCAAGAAATATGTGCATTTGGTCTTTAGAAAGATTGTAGATATCCCATTTGGGAATTTCTATTTCCTCATCCAAATCTATATCTTCCTCTATCTCCTTTCATTTCAAAAATTTTGTACTCGGTTGAGGCTTAGCCTCAACTGTCCTTGCACTTATTGCTTTAGTGCCTAGAATAGATACAATAGTAGACATACTTTGACTTGTAGTAAAAGTAGATATAGTACTAACTGATGGAATACTCATAGAGATGCTTGAAGAATAAAAAATTGATGAAATCAAAATTGTAGAATCCAAAACTAAAGTAGACAAAATTGGAGAGCTTACCACGGATGTACTCAAAACTAAAGAAGTCAAAATTGGAGAGGAGATGACTGAAGAACTCAAGTTGGTAGATGAAGAAGGATTCTACAACTCGGTTCATGAAGTGGAAGTCACTTCTATCAATGATATGCTGAGCTAAGTTGGGGCAAAGAGTGATTGGACATTTGATGTATCTGTAGTAGTCACAACCCAACTTGCTAAATTTGTCTCCATACTTGATGTAGTCAATGGTTTACTTAGGAAGTGAGGAAGTAAGGCAATGATTGCAACAACTACCTTGACTGGGTTAGTCTCCTCATCATCTTGCTTATCTTCCTCTATAGCTTGTTCACCTTGATCCTCTTCATCTTCTTCACTATCAAAATGAGTCACCTTTTCAACATTTTCCTCCTCATCTTTCTCCTTATATTCTTCTTCATCAACATCCTTTACTTCAATTGGAAATTCACTTGGTTTATGAAGATGATAAACATTTTTCCAAGTGTTTGTAGCATTCTTAACAACATTCTCTATATCCTTAATAAAAACTAAACAGGTATTAAACCTTAGAGTCAAATTTTCTTAATTTTTCTTTAAAGACTCTTTCACCTCAGCATTTGATATGCTCAATAGTAACTACCTTAGGGTTTGTGCATATATGTCTTTGACTATTTGCATGGAAAAATGCCATCTTGGCTAGATCTTTTCTAGCAATTCACTAGAGACTTAAGAGGTGATCTAGTTTGGTGAGTACTTCCACTTACCCATTTTTCTTAGCACCAATTCTTCAACTTGTTTCTGCTCTACCTCTATCCTGGTCTCATATTTCAAAGATTTAAATTTTTTTATTCTAGTTTCTTCTTCCAATTTCTTCAACTTTTCCTAGAAGGTTGGTGGAGGTTTGTTGAATACAATGTCACTTCCTTTCTTCTGTGACCTCCTTGTGAAGATTGTAGTAGATGATTTTGCAAGATTAGTGATGATCACCTTGCCATTTTTCTTCAAAGGTTCTTCCTCTTTCTCAAATTCTTCCACATCCTCTTCTTGTTCCTCATCCTCACCTTTGACCTCGGTTAACAAGAGAGGTGCACTTGATTTCAGTTTGGCCATGCTTCTCTTCCCTTTGTTAACTTCTTGAGTGAGCTTTATCTCTAGCTCAATTCTAGCCTTACCTTCATCATAGGTTCCAAAATAAGGGGCCATGGGATCAATAGGTTCATTGACAAGGGCTTCAATGATATATTTGGTCTCATCAATATTCACC
This sequence comes from Cupressus sempervirens, assembly GCA_028749045.1. Classification (NCBI taxonomy): domain Eukaryota; kingdom Viridiplantae; phylum Streptophyta; class Pinopsida; order Cupressales; family Cupressaceae; genus Cupressus; species Cupressus sempervirens. Next base: position 803,815,709 of record CM053793.1, read on the forward strand.
TCATGACCCACACAGCTATAGGCTTAACTGCCTAGATGTATACCTTGTCATAGTCCACCATGAAGCACACATCATCCTTGTAGTCCTCAACTAACTTCTTTGGAATTCTAAACCTCTTGGTCACTTTATCTTTGAACACATGGAAGTAGTTGTCCATGATGCTGGTACATCTTTTCTCCACACTATAGTGCCTTTGGAAGGGATGAATTTTTGGACATAAAAGAATAAATAGGCTAACAGAGAACCAAATTTGTACAGGTTATTATGATAATTTCTAATACTTTCCATATTCTTATTGAATTGTCTCAATAATAACTCAACAAGGTCATAAGATAAGTTTTTCTTCACCATTTTATATGCCAAATCCATGGCTTCACATGATACATTGTTAAGATGACTTGAACTATATATCTTATAAGCAATAACGTGAATTCCAAACTTCTACTCTACATTAGTAACACTACTTATTTTCATACCTCTTCCATTCCACTTGGCTAGGGTTTTCTTCTCCAACTCTACTCAACCTAGGGTTTTAGTTGTTTTGGCTTTAGTGAGCATGGGAAGGCTAGTGATTTGAGGAATCATTTTCTTGGTGATCAATATTGTCTGCACTAACTACAATTGTCTGTTATGCACTTGGCTAAGAATATACCTAATCCACTTAATTTGAAATTCTTGGGGCATATGGGAAATATGTTTTAATCCTTTTTCTTCCAAATGTTAATGCTCAGGTTTTAGGGCTCTATCAACACATAACTAACCTAGGGCATCATCCATCTCCAGATTATGAATTTATTCAATAATACACTTAAAATGAGTACAAATGATGTTAACAAGAAGTGCCTTAGGAGGGATTTAGGATTGAGCTCCACTTGGGTCTAGGGTTTTAGCAACTGTGGTCATGAGCTTGAAATCCAGTGCTTTCCATTCAACACCTCAAACCAACATGTCAAAACCTTTCTTGACCTTGCTATTGCTAGATGCCATTTTCACTCAGTAGCTTGAGAGAACTTTGAAAACTTTTGGAGGAAATTTTCTCAAGTCACTTGATTGCATAGAAAATAGCTCTTCACAATAGAAGTCAAAGATTCATGGTAAGAAATGAATTTGATTCCATGCCTTTTGTTAAAAAATTTCCATTAATGTTCAATACAGAGGTAGATAAGTTGACATTATACAAAGAGTCTGTCATGCACTACTTACCATTGATCACTCAGCAACCTCTCCATGATTCAGTAACCATAAGTGCCTTAGTTACTCCCAACCTTTCTCAGTAGATTCTATAACCCAACCTTACTCGGTAGAGAAGGTAACTCGATAATTGTTGATACCGATCTTGCTCAGTGATCCTTTTCATATCTTGTATATAGATTTTGGTCTTTGTCACCTTTCAATTGGAACTAATTTGAATGTCTTTTTTAATAGCTTTGTTCCAATTCTTCCTTGAGAATTTAATTAGGAATGGTAGAGTCACCCAATTCTTGAGTGACTTGACCATCATTACTTAGACTAGTATCCTTAGTAGACTTAGGAATACATTACTATCTCATCTACTTTCAAATGTTATTAGCCTTTGCCTTCTTCTCATCTTCAACTTTACCAGTATTCATACAATTCTTAGCAAGATGACAAAGTTTATTTACAAATGAAACATCTTTTAGTGGTATCTATTTTCTTGATATGATGTTTAACACAATTAATACCAATGTGTCCAAATTCTCCATAGCAATGACATCTACACTAGGTATTCTAGTCCTAACCAAATATTGCTTTCAAATTTTTTTATGTAGGGTTCAATGTCTTTGTTTTGCATTTTGATGCCTTGTGTCCATGTTTTCTACATTTATGATAGTTGCCTTCAAATTTTGGTTTCTCTTTGCATTCATTAGCCCTATGTCCATGCTGATTGCAATTGTAGCATTTTCTATTGAATTTTGCTTTTCTATTATTCCAACATTTGGTTGATGTATGACCTATCTTACCACAGTGATTGTAAGTAGGTGTTTAATTCTTTTGAGCACCTTCTTTGGAGGATTCACCTTCTTCTTTGTATCCAATTCCTACTTTTCCTTTTTGCCTATAGAGGTTTTGCTCATTCAGTTGATCCATGTCTACTTGAGATTTCATCATTCTTCCATTGATTTGCTTCTCGGTGCTTAGGTCATTTCTCAATCTTTCGCTGATTTTTTTTTCAGATCTCAGCTCATTTTTTATTTTTTCATTGATTTTTCTTTCAAAATTTAGATCATTCCTTATTCTTTCATTTTCAAATCTTAGGCTCATGATTTCCTCATTTTGCATTGGAGAGCTGATCAATAAGGTCTACTTGCTAAAGGGATTGGTTCTAGATCTCATTGTTCCTTCCATCCATCTCTTCTTTTATATTGTTTCTTTGTTCCAAGACTTCACATAACCTTATAGATTGAATTTGTTTTTCTCTTTTAATCTTTCTTACTTTTTATTGTAGGGAACCATTCTTCTCTAGGAATTCTTTGATTGCATCATTTTCTTTATCTGAACTACTTGAAGGGTGAAGGTCTTCAATTCTTTCTTCAATGTAGAGATGATCATTCATTTCATTTTCAAGTTCCATTATTTTTTTTGGGATTGGGAAAATTTCTCCTTAGCTTTCTTAAGTTGGGCAATGGCTATTTCTAGATCCAACTTTTCATTGTCAATAGCTTTGTCACATCTAAAAATCTCCATATCCTTGACCTTTGCTCAAGCTATTAAACTTTCTCCTAAGAACCACAAAGCTCTGATACCAATTTTTTGAAATATTAAAGACTATGCTAAGTTACTAAGAGGGGTGGGGTGAATCAATAACTTCTAAATCTTCTACCAATTTCAATTCTTAATCAGTAAATCAATTAACACTTAAATTATCACATCTGATCTAATTGCATGCATGAGAAACTAATAACATGAAACCATCCATAACACCTGAACACAAAGATTTGGTTACCCAAAAACCTTCCAAATAGAAAGTAAAAGTAGGGTGGGGATAATGCCCAAAAAATTTAGTACTATAGCATAAAGTTGGCTTGTTAAGGTTTACATTGATCACTTCTAATGATCTTCCCTATTAGGAGCAAATACGACTACTAGGTCCACATTGTGAGAGGATTTACAAAAGACAATTAGGTCTATCTTGTTATATGATTTTTACTAGTTCACCTATTAGGATGAAGTAGTAGATCTCTAATTTTGCAACTAAGTTTGCTGATAGAGATTCCCTAGTCTACTAATCACCTTTTTGTGATAGATTTGTCACTGCTACGCATTATACTATTATGGCCTTTATAATTCTTTATCTATTGCATTCATAACTTGAAATTTTTGCATTCACTCTCCTTTTTTTCTTTCTTTTTTAAATTACACTTGAAATGATACAATACATTACATATATATGTATATATATATATATATAGCAATCCAAATTACAAAATTAAAAATTTGGCCATGACACAAGTTAAAACAAATATTACAAAGTTGGCCCACATGAAGATACATGGATTCTAAAGACTGACTGTGAGATTCTAATACTTGACATCCACTATCAATGCTCAACATCATCATGCTCTTTGTAGATGTAGAAGCTCAATCTATACTAATCACTTTCAAGTAGTCTTGAACTCAGTCTACACTGGTGACTTGGTAGATATTCTGCAACTCGATAAACACTGAATAACTTGGTTACCATGAAGTAGCTCGGTCAACATGTCATGCCCAAAATTTATGAGATAAAACACAACCAATTTTTTTTGAAAGATGAACTAAGGCTAGCACATAAGAAGACCCATACTCTGTTATGAGTATTCTATCAAACAATGGGATGTCAGGAATAACTTATATCATTTGATATTATCAGAATGTTACTTTATTCAGTCGTTGAATCGGAGATAATTAATTTAGTTATGACGAAGAATTTGCTTTCATTTAGTACCTCAAGTTTCTAGGGAAATTTGGTTAGTTTTCTAACCTTCATTGGAAGTCCAAGTTATAACTAGAAAATATTATCTTTTTGATTTCACATCTAATCCCTATCAATTTTGCATCCATGTAGTTGCTATAATAGTTTGTGAATTGAAAATATGTCTCTAATTGTTCTAGATGCCCTTATCTCAAGTCGTCTTACTATATGTATATATGTGACCTTACTTGTTACATCCTATGTTCGATTTTGATCCATTTTAATAGGATATAGGTATAGCTATTTACTGAAATTCTTATATTTATCCTTTGTTAACTAAATTAGTGTCCTTGGACTAGGTGTTTAATTCAATTGACAATAACTCATACTCCCAATTACTATAATGTATTACTTTCTATTCATTCTAGCATTTTAATTTTATTTACTTAATTATCTAATTCTAAAACTGGCTAGGCATGCATGCGTCTAATGTTCTTTTCATACTAACAAGTATATCAACTTCCTTCTATGAACTTAATACTTGAAGAGTACCCATAATAATTTAGGGAGTTATGATTACGTTTTCAATATATTTAATTATTTATAATTTCAAATCTCATTAAAAAGATATTAATGTTTTTTCTATATGTCCAATTAATCCTATCATTACCAAATTTCTACATAGCCAACTAAAATAAAACATTACAATCATTAACTTAACATTAATAAAAACATTTCCCACATAACCTAATATCAAACTTATAAAAATGAAACAATCCTATTTACCTACTAACTTCCCACCATTCTTCCTAATACTCCTATACATTTATCCTACCTAACTACTATCCTACACAACTCACTTTCTTCTTTACTCCCTAATCCTATCTAATGTGCTTATTCATCCAATAATATTGGACCCTAAACAATACTACAATCCAAGCATTAATACTTATCCCCTTTAATGATTCCTACCTCAAAACTGGTGCCTATCTTACTTTCCCATAGCTGGCGTCTGAATTAGTTTAAGGGTTGATTTGACTTTTTCTTCACTGCTTATCCTTCCTAGGTCCGCGTGACTACCTAGGACACATAGCTATAATCATATTCTTTGGTGGTTGGAATGATGCAGGGTACATTCAATCCCTTAGTCAAAACAGCACCCATTTTGGATTTTCCCACTAAACTATGCTTGGCGCTTAGTTCCATGCGAGAGGTGGGAATACGTGATGGCGAGGCTCCCAAGATGGTCGACCTTGGGGAGTCCCCTCATTATTATGTCCTTTATTTAACTTATTTATTTTATTTCTTTGAGTCTTGAAAGTTAAGTGGTCTTAGTTAGTGAGCCTATAAATTTATAAATATATATTTCTTTGTATTTTCTTTTCTAGGATGGTGACACAAGGGTCATGAGTATAATGAGAAGCTCTCTTACATGATTAAGAGCTAGCTAGTGTGGGGATTTCCCCATGTCAAGTTATTCTCTTATTATTGATTTGTGCACATGATCCTAGGGATATCCTTTCTATTATAATATTGCTCTGTATTCTTGGCAACATTTTATTTCTTCCTTCCATACATTTTCTAGAGAGAAAATGTGCACATTCAGGTTTAGAGTTCTAGTGGTGAGTTTCATCATAAAGTTATTAGATTTTTTTAATTTTTTTTTCTTCCCATTTAAATCATAATCTGATAATTTGCTTAATGTCATTATCTACCATGCATATACAATGTTCCATTAACAATATAATTCTTTCTTGTGATAACATAGGATCTTACAAGCCCATCACTTATGCTTCAAATTGAGATACAACTATATCAATAGAAAAGAAAACTTCCTCACAATAAACTATGAAATGTTTCTAATAAGAAAGAATGTCTCATTACTTAATCTCCTCCAGAATTACATCAATCTCTAATTGTGAAACTTACAATGACTTTTGCTAAATCTACCTTGCATAATGTTACAAGGATTATCCTATGTAAAGTCCTTGTGAGGTTTGGCTTTAACTAACAAGAAAAGTTCATATGTGTAGAAACTTGTGCATCAGATTTCAACATGTCTTCCTTCACAATCAATGTTTCCATATAAGAACATATTTCCATACAAGAACAATAGTATACAATTTTCTAATTGATTCCACAATCACAAATAAATACAACAGGAAGTAGCTTTCTTTTCTTTTAACAACATTACCAACTAACATATTCCTTCTACAATTATCCAATGGAACAATGATGCCAAGGTATTCTACTCTTCCATAACTCATGATCATATCTTAACAAGGAACATACACATACAACATTTTCCATTACTTCCTCTACATATACATTAGGTAACAATGACATAATCTCCTTTCATCACAATGAGACAACACGAGACCTTTCGAAATCATATGAAACATGATCATTGAAGGACATGAACAATGAGTAACATGAACACTGATCATCATGATCATTGAGAACATGAATAGGCTAGTGAATCCTCCTTCACAAGGGAGGAGAAAAATGTCAATTTTTCTCATCCAAACATCAATCTGCAAAGTGATCATTCCAAGCCATATCCATTGCTCCCTTGGGCACAAATCTGCAAATGCATCACAAAGAAAACAACAAGGACCATGGGTGCTTTCCACCCAACCATAGGCCTCCAAAGAGACCACCCCCGCGCTAGGGGAACAAGGCTCAAATCGGGTTTCAGACATACATCGCAAAATTTTGCATGAAGACACAACACAAAACACAATCAACACCCTCCCATGGCTTGCACAATGATTCACCATTGGAATCATAAAATGTTGGGTGAAGGTGGGCTCTTCAAGGAGGAGAAATTCATAAATATCATATTGCCAATACATTTTTCCTCTCAAGGCCACGACAACATAAACAACATATTACCACTACATTGCCTCTCAATGCCTTCAAAACAACCATCTTCTCCTCATCCACCAAACCTCCTTGTACCTCCCAAACAACAAGATTCATGGCCATGAAGGAGCCCATGCTCCATAATAACAACCTCATCATGAGGTAAAAAAAAAATTTTCTTTCTCACCTGCAATGTCAAGCCCAACTTATGCCCTTCACCCAAGGCTTCTCTGCCCTCCCAAGGGTGAGTGAAGCCTTCACACCCATAATCACAATCAACACTCACATTCAAACAAGAACAACAACAAAACAAATGATGAACAACAAAATAAAACCAAGAAAGGATCTCCAAAACCACGAAACACATTCACTTTCCATTCCAACAAAACAAAACCAAGAAGGTGAACCGAGAAATTTACAAGAACATCACACATTCTCACATTGTCACAGTACATAATCAATGCTCATAATGCAACAAGAACACCATACTTTCACAGAATACCCAAAAATCCATATCACAAGATTTATAATGCAAATGCATACTCTATTAATGAACTCTCACACTTGCAGATTTGTTTAACCATACTAAAAGCAAGAAATGAGAAAGAAACAAGTTTTGAGACACCAACCTTGGTCCAAGCTATGGTGAGGATAGTTGCAGTATAGCTCCCTTAGTCTCCCTCCAAAACCTAACAGTCTCTAAAATTAGAGAGTGGGTAGACACCCCACTAGTTTGGCCAAGACCCTCTAATAAAGCCTTCTCACTAACTTATTTTAGCAAAGACACTAAGCTACTACTTCTTACAAACTTGTCTCCTCCAACTTTTCTATTTTTGACTAAGTGGGAACATGGATATGACAACTCCAAATTCGAATTGATGGAAGAATACATGGGTAAAGGGGCTCCCTAGGCTATCTAGGCACTCACATGATCAAAAATAGGTCCCTGACATGATGTACTATCATATGGGTAACTTATTTTCACCTAAAAGACACTTAGGGACCACCTAATGACCCCTAAAAAACCCTAACCAAGTTCAAATTCGAATTTCCTTTGATTGAGACTCCTAATGGAATTTTTTCTATGTGAGGTTAACTTGGGTACAACATTAGGGTTAGGTTTAGGTTAGGTTACTTCTTGTCAAACCTTGAATGACATGGCATCTCTACATGGACAACACAAGTGTCAAATGACACACACAAAACAACACATTACATTAAAAGTGACTTCACTCCAATAATGCATGAACTAAGCTATTACACACATATAAATTCACATATACAAAATAAAACACATTACAATGAGGTTTGAATCTTTTCCACTGATTCAACCTTGGATATGTCATGTTTGTAGTAGTTTGAGCCTTAATTCCCCTTTAAACCCATGGTCAAATTCCTGCACACTAAACTAAAGCATCAGTAGTCCAAGGAAATCATGTAATTAATAAGTACATAAGTGAAATAATCGTTATCTCATTCAACATTAGACTTCCATATATTTCATCATCTCAATTTAACTTTCCCTTTCTCAATCATTTCAAATATAACCTTCAAAATATTAAGATATCAAAACTTACATATCACCTTTCGACATTTGAGTTCCATACTTCATTCTTTTAAATTAAATTACTTTTTCTAATAATTTCCATTTAAAATGCTCAAAATACTATAACATCACACTTTACTTATCATAACATGGTCAATTTAATATTTTGAATAGCTTCATAGTCTATTTTTATCATTGCGACAAGATGTTGAATCCACAACTATTGAATCCCTAGGTATGCGGGTTAGATCTCAATGTATAACAAAATTTATCTTTTTACTCTAATTTCCACTTTAAACATTACATTCTTACATTACAAGCATTTCTACCATGCAATATGTTAAAGAAATGTCAATAGCTTAAAACATGAATAGAATCATTAAATGCATCAATTAGGTCATAATATGCATAAGTAATTGCGGATCATCAAAATGAAGATTTCAAAATAACATAACCCTATAGTCTCAAAAGCGTATCAATACAAAGGATTAAAATCATCATAATACAATAATCTCATTGGTACTATGACTGATCAGGTGAGGCCTCACACAACACTAGTTTCATATCACCTGAACTACAAACTCAATAGATACTACAATTCTCAGTAAACATTAGCTTCGTATCACATGAAATGAGAACTTGGTAACCACTAATAAACTTGGTATACACTAAAATACATAGTTTGAACTGTTGGACTTCACACTGATTGAATCTGCTTGGTAACCATTGAGATTAGTCCAAAAGACTCAGTAGCAACTGTAGGGCTTGGTGGCTACTAAATTATGTGACAAGCATTATAAATTGTTCAATGAGCTCGGTAGTTGTACATAATCTAAATAAGTGTGTGTCACTAATAAAAAACTTGACTAATATGTAAATAGTCTTAATAAGAGGCACCTTAACCTTGAGGCAAAGTACCTATCAAACCTAATGAAACTAGCCTTTTTCTACATCCCAGGTCATATCTGCACTCCACAACTAAACTGGGAGAGCTTCTTCCTCCTATTCTCTATTCAAAACCATTTCTTTCCCAAAATATGTTACACCTTTAAACAAGAACTTATGCATCAACAATGAGTAATGACTAAAAGCTTTTTCTATCTTGCCCTCGGTAATTCCATCCAGGTCTATATGGATTTCTTTTCCTAAATAGGAGGTGAAATCAAAAATAATATCAACACCAAAATACTAAATTTGAACCATCATATACATAAAATTTATAGACATGACATTCTACTCATCCTCACTAAAAACCCTACACAAAGAATTATATATCTCCATAGCCTAGGAATTGAAATATTCCTTGTTAAGCATTTCCCTAGTAGATGTTATGATTACTAGAAAGTTCCCAATTGTGTCTATGTGTGCCCTCAATGCACCCTGCCTAATCATATCCTTCTTAGATAAATATTCCTTCTCTAGATCTAGGAGGTCAATAGGTATATGATAATCTGATAGTGGCTCTAGACCAAAAACTTCTCAAATTTCCTTAGGGCTTACTGTGATGAGACATTCACCATCCATTCTTCTTAGTACTCTAATTGTTGGATCATAACATTTTTCAATAGCCATTAATAGGTTGGAATCCATGAAAATACTAGGGACCACTAGTTTTCCCAAGTCAAAGTTCCAGATGTTACCATAAGGGGCAAAGAATTTCCTTTCTAAGAACCATTTTTTGAAAAGATAAAGCCTTGTTCTAGCAGTAGTAGCATCTCTAAAAAAATTTCCCTTATCATATAATCCATCAACAATTTTGAGTCTAGGGTTTAGAGAAGTTAATTTTTTCACTTGAGCAGAATCATTTGTGGACTCAGGCAATAATTCAAGGAGTTCATCATGAATATTTTTGGACAAATAGTCTTCTTGACTTGAGAAAAATTTCTTTGGAGGCATGGTTAATAAAAATCACAAAAAACTAGAATACTTTAATATATATGGTGAATTTAGGAACTTACTTGACTCTCCGCTACCTTTTCTCTACAATTTTGTGATATACTATGGACAAATGGAAATTCTTTTGCATTTTGATCACACTAATTGTGATTTCTTAATAGCTCTAAACTCTTTGGAAACCTAAAAATTTGTTTGTGTATGAAGGAAATAGAAATATTTCTATAATATACTCTATTCTTGGTTTGCACAAGGAGCTTTTAATCTTCATAAATGAACTGTAAGGAGAATAGAGTGGCACCACCTTCTATTTTTGAAAATATGCCATTGATCCCAACAAATCTGATCATCCAAGAATAGAATAATTGATGAATCATTTTCTACTTACCAAGCTGGAAGTCAACCCAAAAAGCCTCATTTGTGTAATCCTTTCTTATACTGCTGGCTAATTAGTTTGTACCTGCTAGCACTTGTAGACAAGTGTCATCTTCTCACTATGTTGCTAGGCATAAAAAGTGAGCGAATTCCTTATGTGACATAACAACCATCTTTGATTCATTATAATATGATGATGTGCACTTGATTCATGCTTCAATGTGACTATAGTGGGCACCTCCATTTCTCCCTTGGGTTGCCATGTCACTACCATTAAAAGGCAAGTAATTTCTCATAATGACTTAGCACCTACTATTGATGCAAATTAGATCCCAACTCTTCATCTACCTTTTTCCTAAGTATGTTTCCACATCATATGTAACTTAACAACACTTTGACATGCTAGAAAATCATGTATAATATTTTAATACTTTTTACAACACAATAAAATCAAGCCCCACCATGTCTTGTCTTTTTTGGTAAGGTGCTAAGTCAGTACCAGCATAAAACATGGGATTTCTAGTTGCGACATAGTGACCAATGCATTCTTTTAAAAATCTAGCACATAAAACACACATGTTTTGAATTGCTACCAGCGTATCACAATGATTATGTAGCTTATTACTAACTAGGGAACTTTTGGGACCTGTCTTTCAATATAAACTATTGTTGCATTCAACTTTTCTCGGCAAGGTGCTATGTTGTTACCATCAAGATTCCTCCATTTTCTAGTCATGACATAGTGACCTCCTTAAGGCTTTAAGAGATTCTAATGTAAAGAACATCACACATTTCTATTGTTACCACTATATTCAATGCTTCTGAAAATGCATCATAATCACACAACCATATTAAAAATAGAGAAACATTATGACACCTATCTAGTTTTTTAATCTCACCTTTTTCATTTTCATGGCAAGGCACTATGTTGATATTGATAGGATTCTTGTATTTTCTAGTGATGACATTGCAACCTCCTAGATATTACCAAAGCTGGTGATGGAAAATGTAACATATTCCAACTAATCCCCTTTTTGGTACTGACATTTCTAACATTATTCACACTGTCAAAAATTTCAAAATAATTAAAAACTCGATGCCCACTTTCTTCTTCATGTCAACATCTTTCTATTTCATGATGGTTGCCATGTTGCATATGATAAAATCATTTTAGTTTGTGAGAGCAACATGATAACCACCATAGATCTAAAGGAGATTTGACGATAGGAATAATTTTGGGAAAAAGAAACTGAAAACAAAAAATTAAATGGCTCTCAAAAGAATATTCCACTTTTAAAATTTAATTGCCCACAATTTATGTTTTAAAAGGAAGCACGTGACCTAACAAGTTTACTTGGGGCCTAAACAATTTTAATAGGTTTTCACCTTGTTTTCTAAATGGAACTTTGCATAAACCAAACCCTAACCTATAGGATACAAACTTATCTAATTTTTTAGTTGTGAAAAATTAGACCACCAGTGGCTCTATCTGGTGATGATAGACTACTTGTGTCTATACAAGAATCTAGAATCTTTGGTAGAGTAGACCACATACTTGAAAAAGAATGAGAACTTCTGAGAGAGCACTACACTAGAAAAACACTATGCACAAGAACTATACAAAAGAAAAAGAGGATATACAAATTAAAAAAAACCCTAAAACTACTGTTCATGGATAAAATAATTATTTTAGTAAAAATACATCTTCAGGAACTATCCATGAATTGGCAGCTCAAGAATGTTACTTGATAGATCCTTGAACAAATAAGAATCATCTCCCCATGAAGGTTCAATTAGATAAGGGCCCAATCATATAGGATCAAATTTTCCATGTTTTCCCTTTTTCCTCAATCCTAACATTCCACATGAGGACTAGATCTTCAAATTAAAATTTATTACTCATTGTTCTTCTATCATAAAGTGTCTTATCCTACAATTACAACTTCTGATTTTTGAGAGATGCTTTCTTCCTGGTCTCAGTCAATCGTACTAGCTCATCCAATCTTTCCTACATGTCATCAATAATATCCTCATCATATTTTTGGATGTAATTATAGAGTCCCATTATATTTTTCTAAGGCATCCTTGCCTAGATTCCATACACAATATCAAAGGATGCTACTCCTATAGCCTTTTTTATAGTCACCCTATTAGCCCATATTGCTAATTGTAATTTAGAATCACAAGCTTTCTTATTATCATCCAATGTTCCTTTTATCACTTTCAACAAGCTTTTATTAGTAGATTTAGCTTGTCCATTTCCTTTTGGATGATATGGAGAAGATGTTGATCTTGTAATCCAATACTTATCATAAAATTTTCTAAATTCCAGAGATCTAAAGCACATTGCATTATCTGTCACAATCCTCTAAGGACAACCAAATCTAGAAATGATGTTATTTAGCAAAAACTTATTGACGACCTTGCTAGTTGCATTTCTTGTAGGAATTTCTTCTACCCATTTTGTGAAGTAATTAGTAGCAACCATTATCCATGAATAACTAGTACTAGACTTAGGAAAGATTTCTCTTATGAAATCCATTCTACATTGTTGGAATGGTGCTTGAACTTCCACTGGTCTTAATAGAGTGTTTCCTAAATTTTTTAACTTACTTACAAATCTCTGACAAACATCACATTTTATGACCATCATCTGAGCATCTTTGAAGAAGGAAGTCCACCAAAATCTAGCTCTCATCACTTTATGTGCAATAGTCTTGTCCATATAATGTCCTCCATAGACTCCAGAATGCATTTCCTTCAATATTTCTTTTGATTTTCCTTGATCAACACATTTTAGTAGCACTCCTTCAAAGTTTCTCCACCATAAATCATTCTAGACATTAATATATTCGATGGCTTGTAACTTGGTGCTTCTTTTTTCATTCTCAATCAAATGGGAAAAAAATTCCATATGTTGCAAATAATAAATTACATTAATATACCATTCACAATGATTCATATCACATAAAGCCAACCTTAGATCATCTACTACTATATTGATCTAATTAGCATCTAAGTTGGATTGAGCCATAAGCTTGGCTAGTCCTTGACCTCTTACCCATTTTTTGATGGGAATTTCAATGCTAAATTCTTAGATCCTATTGATCCATCTGCATCTCCTAGTTGATACTCCTACTGAGAAAATATGTCCTTGATAGCTACACTGGGTACAAATGCAATAAAAATGGCACCTACCAAATAAAACCTAAAAGCCTTAACAACCTTCACCAAGGCATATGATTTCTTATCATTTATCTCATATTTTATTTTAGTAGGCTATAATGATTCACTAAAGAAAGTAATAGGTTGTTCATATCCTTCCTCATTCTTCTATAACAAGACTGCAACTACAGTATGGAAAGATGTAAAAGAGAATATGTGCATTATTTTTGTTTAATCTGGAGTCCTAAGGATTGAAGCATTATTTATGGTAGTTTTAATATCTTGAAATGCATGTGAAGGTTCACCATCCCAATTGATAATAGCTCCTTTCTTGAGCATTTTTTAAAATGGGCCTACTAATCTTGCAAAATTTGTAACAAATCTCCTTAGGAAGTTTACTTGCCCAAAGAAAGATTGTATTCCTTTTACAATTTTTGTCTTAGGCACCTTGTCAATGGCTGCCACTCCATCCTTTGATATTATGTGTCCCAATAATTTTCCTTCAGTTACCCCAAATATACATTTCTTTGGATTTAAAGATTCCCATATTTTGAGGCTTTGAGAAAGATCTTTTCCAGATGACTGCAATGATCATCAAATTTCTTAGAATATTTTGTAAGGTCATCTTGGTATACCACCATAAATGTATCAATATACTCATGGAATGCTACATCCATAGCTCTTTGAAAAGTGGAACCTGCATTGATCAAACCAAATGGCATCTTCACATATACATAGATTTCCCATGGAGTTGAAAATTTTGTCTTGAATTGTTCACTCTCCTTCATAAGGACTTGATTGTATCCTAAAAAACCATCCATCATAGACATTAGCTTAGAACCAATTCCTTGTTGGAACATAGCCTCCATATTTGGCGACCGATAGTTGTCCTTTAGGGATGCAATATTCAAATTTTTGAAGTCTATACATAATCTAATGTCCTCATTCTTCTTTGAGATAGGTTCGGATAGGTGCAAAATTTGAAACCTAGGTGGAATGTCTAATTGGCTTAATTATCCCTCCATTTCTTAGTTTCATCAACTCCTCTTGCATTTTGGGGGCTAAAGTGGGATTTACTAGTCTTTTTTTCTATATGAAAGGTTTTACATTATCTTTTAGTGGTATGACATGTTGGAACAAATTTCCCTATAAGCCTTAAGGTCATTGTATGACCACACAAAAGCATGTTTATACTTCCTCAGTAAATTAGTTAGTGGTTTTCTAATTTCAGTAGGAAATTTTTGGCCAATATAAACTTTCTTGGAAGCCTCATCAGTACCAAGATTTACTTCTTCTAATTCTTGAGGCTTAGGGTCCCTAGTTCTAGGTTTTACTCTATCTTGATTATCAAAAGTATTCTCCAAAACCATTAACCCCTTAGGTACCTTGTTGGTTTTCAACTGCATAATCTCCTAGCCAAAAATAGTTTCCTTACCATTAGTGGTTTTAGTTAAATCACTACAATCCATTTCTTAACCATGGTACTTGTCCTCACTTAACATGAAATTTAGAATATCTTTATCATCTTCAAAGACTTTCCAATTTTCAATATTTTTAGGTGCCAAAAGGCCTATTTTGAACCTCTATCTATGAAATTCCTACAAATGACATTTCCTTAGGCTTGATTGCTACATTTGCAAGTAGGTCTACCATTTTATTCTAGCTTCTATCCTTCCATGAAATACCAAATGTATTAAGAAACTCTATCTAATCTCAAACTGCATTTCTATATTGTTTCAACCTTTTATTTTTTAAAGTATAAGTTTCCTTTATTTGTGAGATAACTAGTTCGAAATTGCCTATGACATGCAGCTTTTTGATTCTATGATGTGTGGAAACTTTCAATCCTAAAAGAAGAGTTTCGTATTCTACTATATTGTTAGTACAAGAAAATTTTAGAGTAAATGAATATCTGAAGGTATCCTTCTCAAGAGAAACAAAAACTACCCTTGCCCCTAAACCTTCTTTGGAACTAGCCCCATCAAAGCACATAGTCCACAAAATTGGTGAATCCATACAACATTCTACTTCATGTTCAATCGCAACAAGAAATTAATCAACTTCTTGAATAATTAGTTCTACCCTAAAAGAATTCACACCAATATCTAAGAAAAATATTGAATCCTTATCAACGCCTTCTTCTAGAATTTTATTGACTCTTGGTTCTCTATCTACCCTAACTACGTTATCACCTATATGGAAAGTTGCATAAGACATGTCACATTCCAAACTACCTACCATAGTAATACTCCACTTTCTAGAGAGAAATGTCCCATAATTTGGAGTGATGTCAACCACAAGGACTGACATGGTCAATTCTAAATCAAGGTATGCAACTAACTTGAATGGTAGTGCACTGATAGTACTTATAACAAGGACTTCTCTAGCATACATACCTCTACATCTACCTTGTTTAGTCTATTGGTTTGATTTTTTACAGCATAGAAAAAATTTGAAAATTTTGGTGAAAAATCATTTAAGTTTTTGAATTAAGCAAATTAGGGTTTTCATTCCTCATATTTTTCAAATTTTTAGGTTTCCCTAATCGTGCCCTATCTCATGTGCTGTCAAACTCTATTAAATTCTCAAGGTTTGTCCCTTAACACAGCCATGAAAATACCCAAGTGTGAAAAACCCTAGGTTTTCTTTCAAGTTTTTGAAAAGGATTTGTAAAGTGCTGAAAATTCATCCTTTATGGTCTTATGATATAGGGTTTCACGTAAGAGCAGAGTACCTTATTCATTTTCTTTCCATGGTCGCGTTTCATAATGTAGTGTAGTAGTGTAAAGGATTTCATGTTCTATGGGGATACACTTTTTTTTTCGTAGTAATGGAATGGTTTGGCTAGAGGCTTCCTGATCATATGAATGGTCTTAAAGTAAAAAAGGATAAAGATATGGTGCACTTTGAAAGATCTTATTATAGGGTTACAAGTAAGTAGTTTGAGTGAAAGGGTGGAGAGGTATTGAAGTATGATTTATGCATATATGTTTTAATGGATAGCGTAAGGGCATGATACCCCAGCATGGCATAAAACTTGATTTGAAAGGGTGCATGAAAGGTTTTACAATTTTATGGGTAAAAGGATTTCATAAGAATGAAAGTAAGGTTCAAATGTGTTTACGTGCATATTTTTTTGAGCTTACAGACAATCATAAAGCCCTATTCTAGTAGTAAAAGTGTCAAGTGGGAGCTTTTTGAATTTTTAGAGGGGTCTTGATGCAAGAAAATCAGATGAAGAAATGACATCCATGTTAGATGGGCTCAACCCGCATGGCATAAAACTTAAGTTTTAAATTTTGCATGTGCAAAAAATCAACAGCGATGTTATTTTTTCATTTTATTAGATCAGATCTAGGTCATTGATAATTGGAAAAAGAATTTTTGTCATTATGCCCTTACACTTGCAAGGTGAGTGTATGAGCGAAAGGTTGTTTTATCCTCTCTCTGTGGTTACGAGTTTAGTCTCAACGTATAAGCATAAAATGGAAATAAAGGAAAGGGTTTTACACTTTTACAAGAAAGGGTAAATGGAGGAGTCAGCTATCATTTGAGAAGGCTCTTCGATCATACGAGGTGAAGGTAACCCGTAAAGGAGTAAAGGATTATTAAAAGAAAGCTAAAAGATATTTTGATGCTACGGGTGAAGCTAAGAGTGTATGATCGGAGGATAAGTTTTGAAGTCTTATGGTGTCCCAGGTGATGAAGTAAGCGGAGCAACATAGAAGAAATTTTTAGAGTTTTCGTTGATACGTGTATGTGTGAGCATAAAGGGTAAAGAGAAAGTTTTAACAAGGGTTTTTATGCTGATACAAGGAGTGGTTAAATCATAATAGAAAAAGTGTTAGTTGAGAAGGTTTGAGATATTATGGTGTATAGGGTTGTGTAAAGGCATAAAAGAATTTCAATGCAATGTTTAAAAGGGTTTAATGCTCTTATGTCTGGGATGTTTTAAGACATCATCAAAGGAATGTGATTGCTTGCCAAAGGTGTTTTTGAGGTTACAAAGACTGAAGTCTTGACTTAGTGTAAGGGTGGAAGACTAGATTTTGAAAAGAAAACTACTGATGTGTCATACCAAGAAAGAAAAATGGATAGAATCACCATAGCCAAGTAAAATAAAGCATTCAGAAGTACATCTAGATCAGAATTTGTGGTTGATATACCTTGATGACAACTTGCATTAATGGTTTTCAAGCTTGTGCATGCTTAATTTATTAAAAAATGCTAGTAGTTGTATGATTAAAACATCAAAGATTTGATTGAATGTCAGCGTATTTGCCACTGTGAAGAAGCTTATTTTATGGTCCATTCTAAAATTTGAAAGTTGTAGAGTTTTGTGTGTTCTATGCTACTATGAAAGAATTCAAAATATAACTTGTAGAGAACATGGTTGATAAAGAAGTCAAGGAAATTTCTAAAGAAGAGGTTGATGTTGAGGATGAAGTTGATGATTTCATGGAAGTCAGAGTGGAAGGGAAAAGAAAAAGGGTTTTGTTATGACTGAGAAAAAATCAAGGGTCAGGAAGCCAAATAAGCATGCTGAGAATTGGCCGAAAATTCTCCCAAGATCATCGAATACAATTTCTGCAAATGACCATATTTTTTGAGACCCATATGTTTTTGTTTGAGATGCTAAATTCCCTAGAGTGACTGGTTATGATCTTTTAATGTACTTTTATCAAAATAGAATAGAGAATGTGCCAGTGTGTAACCCATGGAATAGAAACATGGAAAAATTAATATTTCCAAAAGTATTCATTGATGTTGATTTGTTGAAGGCCCTAATAAATTCCTACAACCTAATAACCAGGACATTACCTAGGCATAATGGGAGTGTATCATGCACATTGGACATAACTTCTTTTGTTGAGGCCTTTGGATTAATGGGACAAATGGATGTACCTATTGACATTGAAGACTCACAGGGAAAATTTGATAGGAATAAAATCTACTTTGTGAATAATGTTATGTTGCCACATATCCCTTATAGGTAAAGAAGGCAGGGTTACTTCCAAAAAAGGTGGGGGATTTTCTACCTTTGAGTAGGTTTATGAATTATTTTGAAAACATAGTGTATGGGTTGCACAAAGTGCTGGGAAGTGATGGTGTAGAGGATCATGTGTATGGTTCTCTTTTTCTGATAGCATGTGATATACATGACCCTTTCCACCATAAGGAGTATGATTATGTGGCCTTTATCATTGATAGTATGCACATGTGGATTTGTGATGCAAAGAAGGGAGAGATGAAAGACTTCAAATTCCACCATTATTCACTACTGATGCACCTTATCCTATATAACAACATTGGATATATCTGCGGGGACTTCATTGATCAAACTTATTATGAATTTGGGGAGTTACCTATGCAACTTTGGACTCATATTTGGCATTAGGATTTTTATTATTCAAATGCCCTTGTGTTCTTTAATTTGTTTAGTTCTACTATCATGAGGCAATTAGATCATACTTTCTTTAGGGCACCAAATGTTTTGAAGACTTTTCTTAGGCCCTCATTCTTAGATGAAAAAACCAAATTAGATCATAATTGGGGGAGTATCTTTTTGTTTAAGGAGTGCACTTTGATCAAAGTGTTTGCATGCCCACAACCTCCTCATCTTCTACCTAAATATTTACCCCTTTAGATTGGCCATTATTGAATTCTTCTGACAATTTTTTATTGATGAATAAAGAAATGATCCCCCCCTCTCTACACAAGCCTACTTTTGTCTGTAGAACCTTTAAAGTAGGAGATTTTGAAATAGTTAAGAATGCATTTGAGGAATTGAGTGAGTATTTAGGCCAGTACAAATTTTCTACTGGGCCCTATAGGATGTATGACCTTAACAATTACATTACCAATGAGGTCAAGGCCATTAGCGGATACATTCTACCTCCAAGCAAGCCAATCCCTATAGAGGACTTAATTTCCAACATAGTAGCAACAAGGGAGGCTGATGAGTTATTAAGGAAATATAAGGAGATAAGGAGAGTAGACGAGGCTTTGAAGAGGACCAACCCTAATTTTAAGGGTTTCTATACAGAGATTCCATATCCTAATAACTTGAGAAGAATGGTGGATAATTTTGACCACATTATGTCACAAATGCCACATGAGCGAGAAGGAGAGGAAGTCATTGTAAATAGAGAATCCCTTGAGCCAGATACACAATTGGAGATTGAGTTAGAAGAGGAGCAATCATCAGCTTCAACTGGGGTGCCAAAGGGAAATAAGAGACAAAAGATAATCCACATCCCAGAAAAGGTGGTAAGTAGAGCCCTACAAGTAACGCTAGGAAGTAGTGAGTATTTTTCTAATATTAGGCAAAATTATCTACACCAAAGGGCTACAGGCCTCTACTATTCTTTAAGTTGCAGCATCAAGATTGGATGATAGGCTCATTCAATCTAAAAAGTTCATGGACGATGATGATTTCATTAAATCATCAAATTTTAAAAGTTTTCTTTCTAAAATCAAACAAAATGAGCTCACATTGAGTCTCATGCCAGGAGAGGATCCAGAGAAGAATAAGGAATTAGTTGAAAAATTATTGGCTTATGACCCTGAGAGTGAAAAAATGACTACTACAAAAGCCAAGGAGTTGGTACATAGGAGTGGTATGATTCTAATACCACAGTGGGATATTGAGAACGCCTTTATTCTGGATCAAATGAGAAGACAAGACAAGGCCATCAGTTATGAAGCCACTAGCAGTGAAGGTTTTAAAAGAGGGCCAGGTTTTAATGTAGACACAAAAACCCTAGCAATATGGAGTCTAGCCCCTAACACTAAGAAGCCCAAAATGATGGATATAGAGGAGACTATGTAGGGTAATATGATTGTGTGGACATTGGAGAGCACTACTAGGAAAGAGATTTCTAGTTTCATTAAACACTTTGCTCTCATGAATGAGGAAAAGGTTGATGAAATTGAGGATAAGCTAGCTACAATGTGCAATGAGTGCCTTGACATTAGAAAGATTTATGAAGAAGAGCTCAAAATGAGCCATGTATAGAAGTAGAGAATAAAAGAGTTGGAGGAGAAAATTAAAAATATGGAAACATAAATAATATCCCTCAAAGAATAACTCAAGACAGTAGTAGAGGCAGAACATGCACTAAGGCAAGAGGAAGAAAGAAGGCACAATGTAGAAGTAGAGGCCCAAACAAAAGAAATACCTATAGGGGTAACAGTTCCAGTGCCTATGATTAGTGTGGAAACAGGAGTTTCCCAATTTGATAGTGCCACCAAGAAAAATGCTTTGATAAATGTATTAAATCATAGAATAAGCATTCTGAAAAGAATATCTCAAGATGCTTATAATGCATTCATCAATCTAAAATCTGTATAATAGGTATACAAGGATGCAATTAGATGGCTTGAGCCTATTTCTCAACAATGGGGGCCATATATGCAATTCTTTGACAGGCTGATACCCTTGTTAGCTAAGAAGCCAGATCTCCCAGATAAAGTTATTACTACGAGGGAAGGTATGGATAAAGTGAAAGACTTATTGCAAATCTTCACAAGGAAGTTGGCAGTAATTCAAAGCAAAATGAAATTGCTGACAAATGGTTTCTATTGTTTAATTCTTTCTGTTATCAATTTTGATGAAAAATAAACAATTTTAATGAGTGGTCTAGTTCTTTTGATCACATTATAGACTTGTCACTAGTGGTATTCATTTTCCAAGATGGTATTGATGAGTGTCTTTTCAATGAACTAATTGATACCCTATTCAACGTTGAAACTAAAATGAATAGGTTTACCATAGAAGGAAGGGTGATTAATGATGCTAGGTGGCAAAAAACTGTTGATAAACTAACAATACTCAAGGATAATATATAAGTGAGTTTTCAAGGCAATGTGATGGTCCAAATTTTGTACAATTTTAATTCTTTGAGAGAATAGAATTGGTCCAGTAGTGTGTAGCTATTCTGAGCTTATTTTCTAGTTGTTCTTTTTGATGATATATTGAAATGACAGAATTAGTAAGCTATTTTGGGCTTTCATTTCTATTTGTCATTGTATTAGTCATCTAAAAGGATAATACAAAAGGGTATTTGCATTATATCTGTGTCATCAATTTCTATCTCCATTTTTTATGTTTATCTACTTTTAAGTCATTTAAATAAGGTTTAAATTGACTGAATGCAATCTAGATGGGTTGTATATTGATTTCATTGTTGCTTTTAATTCAAGGAATTATAGAAATGCTTCAGTAAATTAGTAGGGTTTATGAATTTATGAAAATGATACTTCATAAGAATGGGAATGGGTGATTACAATTGATTAATTCACTTACAAGTTATTTGAATTAAATCTCCCACCAATAGTTGGCTCTATGGCCAATGGATAAGGCACTAGTCTCATAAGTGAGAGGTGAACAAGGATGAATTATGTTGCTGCATATCAAACCAATTATAAAATCAAAATCATTTTTCATTCAATTTTATTCAAAGTTATAAATTTTGGTCAATACTCATTTATATCTATTCTCTGAGTCTTAGGTAGCTGCTATTACTAGGAATATTTGTAAATCCAAGGAGAATGTTGACCAGATCTACTAGTGAGGGATGCATACAAGTCTGAGAACATTAAAAGAAGTGAAGTAAACTGCTCATGTGTTAGTGGATAATAGATGGGAATGAGAATGAAACTAAAAGATTCTCTACACAGTAGTTTGCATTAGAATCATCCCTAGGTATACTCACCTTGGTTTAATAGAGCCAAAAGAGTAGGAAGCCATCCTTTGGTCTTGTTGAAGTTGGGTCCAAATGGTTTACTTATGTAATTGATGATAGGAATTGGCTAATCCTTAGGTTATATGATTTTTATCATTCTAGTATTAAACATTTTCTTATTTAGTAGCTTGAAACACCAACATAGTATCTACCTTCAGACCTAAAGCTTCCATAATTTTAAAAGGCGTGATGGTGTTAGATACTCCTAAATCTATAATGCAATTTTTTATGGTTTTTCCTTTTATGATCAAACTGAGAAAAATGGGTCAATATCTTCTATCTAGGCTATTGATTAATCATCCAAAAACATTTGTGGGATCTGGGATATAATACCATTATCTTCTACCACTACTGGTGTTTTCTGAATAGCACTTGGTTCAACCATATTACTATTATTTCCTATCCCACCGAACCATGATAAGGCCTTACCCTTGCGCTCCTCGATTCTAAATAATTCAGACAAAGGTGCTTTGATAGTAATTTGTGACAGCATAGATATCATATCAATAGGCTTAGACACAGTGGGCTTCACAAGCATACCTGGAGTGGAAGTCCTTTGAATAGCAAGCACTACAATCTGCTTGGCTAAATTAGATGCTAAATTCTTTTCTTGCACTATTGTTCTAGGTTTATCACTTGTTTGAAATTGCACTTTCTTTTTAGGCTCCCACTTCTTGACTTTACTATCTTTGGCCTTTATTGTTTCAATATGATTTTTCTTGTTCTCATCCTTCATCTGGTGTGTAATATCCTTGATGGATATACCAGAAGATTTTCCAACATCATTTCTAATTGCCCTGTTCCTCAAGTTATAATTACTATGTACTTGAGAAATTATTTTTGCAGTGATTTTGTCAATCTCCTCCTTTGAAGGCACTCTAAAGTTTATATTATCAACATTTGAGGATACATTACATACCTTATCTTTATCATAATTTTCATCATCTAAGAATACATGTTGATGACGTAACTGGTAAGAAATTCTATGACTAGTAGCATCATCCTCATGTTCCTCTAAATCAAAATCTACACAATCATTAAACATGCCTACCACATTACAACTCACATCATCATAGCTATTTTCTTCTTCTTCTTCATGTTGTGTACTTTGATCTGAAGAAAATGACTAAGCAACTACACAATAATCTATAGAGTGAGGTGATTGACATATGATGCACCATGGTACATCATCATTCATTTTAATAGAGCTTCTTTGCAAAGGATCTAGTAAACCCTTATCTTTTACATTTTGGGTTTGGTTGGGAATTGATTTACCATCCTTCCATTGAGTGGTATATGGATAATTCTATATTCTTGGATGTCTATTGAAATGGTTATTATTTGATAAGGCCTTCTCAGCAATATTGGGTTTGTTTGAATTGAAAGTTAATTGATTAATCTTTTTTAATAAGTCAAGAACTTGACCTAATGTGGCTTCTTTGGGCTTCTTTCCTACTAGGACTTTATCATCTTCTTTCTTGTTATTCTTGGGATTGAACAACTTTGGGTCATCCCTTCTTCCTAGCTTATCAAATGCTTTTCTATTATTTTCAATATTTACTGCAATTCTAAAATCATCCCCTAAAGTTTTAGGCTCTTTGTCCCTCAACTGATAAGCCATCTTGCTATCAAAAGCATTAAAATATGTTGTAAGAAAAACATTCTCATTCAATCTCAGAACCTGAAAAAACTTATACATTCCCTTTTCAAACCTTACATTGAAATCAAATGTAGATTCATTAGGGTTTTCCTTGATGTTATTGAAATTATTCAAAATAAATCCAGCATTAGTATTGTCTCCTTATTGTTCTTTAAACATTTTTTTCATATTAGTCCAAGAACTAATACAATGATCTAGTAATCTTTTGAACTAATCCCTAGCATCCTCAATCAATTAACATACAAAATTTTTTATCACCACATCTTCATGCTCAACTTTAAAGTCATTTAAAATATCTATAAAAACTCTTTGGTGTTTCTCACCAGCGACAGTAATGTTTCTAGAGAACTTGATGCCTTTATCCCTTACATCAAAAGATATGGGATGAGGGAAACTAGGAATCCCTACAAATTATATTTGTCTAAATTTTTCCATATATGTAGGCTTTTTCTGAAAACCAACAGCATTGGATGTGCTTGCTATGTTAACCTGATTATGGGCAATATTTTGTGATTGTTGTATTTAGATAGTAGGGATCTAAATACTAGTGGTGGATGAAGAGATAGGGGTAGACTGAGACATAGCATAACAAGATATTACTAGTCCACAAGTAGGCATAGAAGTTGTAGTTTGAGTAGTCAAGTTGGGCCAGGAAGCTAAAGCAGAGTTAAACTTAACGAATTGAATCTTTCTCTTATTTTTTGCTGCTTGAGCTTCATTCTCAAACTTCTCAAGTTCTTTTGCCAAATCCTCTTTCTCTTTTCTAGCTATTTCTAGATCAAGTCTAGTTTAGACATGGGAGGATTTACAAATTTGTTAAATACAACTTGGGGTTCCTTTATTTAGATTCCTATAGCTTTGCCCTTTCCCCTATCTTTTGATTTTATAAGAAGTTCTACAGGATCTATTTGGATAAGCTTGTAAGCTTGAACTTAAGAAATGATAGGTTCTTTCCTTTGGGTCATGAGCTTTTCTTGTTCTAGAACCTTAGATCTTAAACTATCTATATTTCCAACCACATCAATGTGAAGGACTGAGGTCCTTTCTTCTAACTTCTTATTTTTTTCTTTCAAAGCAGCCATCCTTATAAGAAAGTTATATCTTTCAATAATGGCATTTAATGTGGCTTTCTCTCTTTCATTCTCCAAATAGACACACTTGGCCTCCTCTTCTACAACCCATTTCTTCAAGACTTCTATCTTTGAAAAGACTTCTTTAGGGTCTACAAAAGTTGCTTTTGAATTAGCAAGATCATCAAGATCTATAAGATTGGTCTCCATAAATGGAACTATTCCTAAATCTTTCAATATATTCCCATATCCTAACTTAGAATTCATATCTAATCTATGAAATGTATCTCATACTAAGGAAACATTCTTATCATGATAAACTTGGTCTTTTGTAGTGGGGTACTAAATATTCCCCCTCAAAAACCTCATAGTTTCTGACTCATAACTCAATGAGGAGGATTCACTTCCTACCACTAGTTGGTATTGAGGGTAAAGTAATGTATTTCCCATTGCTTTCCATGTGGGATTTGGATCTTCTTTCTTTTGCCTTGATTCTTTCTACCATCTTCAGGTAGATCAGTGCATAATGGTACATTAGGATTGGCCCTTGTGTATGCTCTTGTATTTTCCCTTTTATTAGCCATTAAGAGGGGATTTCTTATTAAATAAGAACTACCTCAAAAACCTTGACTAAGTTTCCACCCTATTCTAGGGACAATATGATAGTAAACTAGCTTTTTACTTCCATGGAAAGATACAAGAAAATGGGTAATTACTTTGTATCACAGATTGACCAATCACAAAAGATACATGACTGCTTTTATTGCTTAACATATAAGACACTTCAAAAAGGATGTGTATGTCAATGTACACCTATGGCACTAGGGAAACTTCTCTACCTTTTTAAATTCTCAACGTTTGTCACTGAAATAGGCCAATTATAACCACAACCAATACTACAAAATGATTTGACACACATGTACACAACATGACCAAAGAAACTATAGTAAATTTTACACACACATGTGTTAAACGGGTCCCCTATAGAGTCACCATTTTTTGGTTTTTTTCAAATATTAAGTAACAAAATACTCAATACCAGGATAATGAAAGCATAAATAATCTATGGATTAGCTAGTTCCTATAAACACTTGAATGTGTTTCTTATAAGGACCCAACTGCAACAAAATCAAGATAGATTTCCTACTCTTTGGGCTCTACAGAACTAAGGTGGGTATACCTGAGGGATGTAAGATATTTTCTATACAACATCTTACACATAGTTTGGTCATTCCATGACACTGTACAAAAATACATAGCCCTTATAAGCAGATTTGGTCACAATTCTTCTCAAGTTTACAAGTATTTCTAGCAATAGTAGTTAACTAAGGCTTATAGATCAAATGCAAACAAGTGCTGAAAAACATTGATATCTTTCAAACAATAAAGTGAAAATTGATTTTGAATTTTAGCTTGATGATTGCCTATGATTTCTTCATATACAAACTAAATTTGATAGATCAGTGCCTCATCCATTGGGATTCATAGTCTACTCAATTTATAGATCTAATTGATTGCTTCACAATCAATATTATCGACAATTTTTACTGAAAATCATACTCATAGACATCCTTCTTATTACCATGGAGACCCTATCAATATCACTAAAGAAAATATTTAATTCATTGAATTGATAGCAATAGTGAATTGACATACAATTTGATATAATTACATTCAATTAGATAAGCTTTACTTGTACAACTTCACAATAACCAGGTAATAGAATGGAGATGAGATTCAACAAAAACATTAATGGAGATAGTCCACTTTGTATTAACATCTTCTAAAAACTAGGCACAATTAGCATGAAAAGTCAAGATGAATTAAGATGAAATCACAATATCCTGCAACACAGAATGAATTCTTAAACAATTTGTAGAGGAATACATCATAGTGTTCACATCAAGGTATTGGACTAAACAAACTTAAAGATAGACTTAATAGAAGCTAAAAGTGATACAACTATTTGGACCCTTTCTCTAGCCCTAGAATCTCACTTATAAAGGGAGAGATGCAACAAGATTTAGGCTTAGAGAAATTGACAGCTTTCCTTTAAGAAAAAAATATTTAAATTCTGTTGTCACAAAAGACAAAATTTTGTGTAACAAAAAACTTATGCATTAGAGTATTCTTTTTGTGGAAACCTCTTCTATTACATCTCCAAATGCTACAGATTCCATGATTGGCTTGTTTGCTACTTTGATTCCTCAGAATATCTAGCAATCAAACTTGCCAATGATGTGTCATGTTATGATATTTTCAAGTTAACCTCAACTCGAGGATCTCCACTAGCTTCATCATGAACTAATAACACCACATTTATTCTTGTTTCTTCTTCTGCCATGTCATCATTTAGGGCCTCTAAACCTACAACTATAATTGGTTTCTTTTCTATGTCCTCCTCTTTCCTCTGATCTCTAGTAGGTGTATCAATGATCTATATTTCATCTAGACCCATCTCATTATTATCACTTTCAACTTCCTCCCACTACTCATCAAAATAAATATCTTCCATCCACTTGTCAAAAAGTGTGTCATCTAGAAAATTGAACTATAGAATATCATTTTTCTTCTTGATCACATACTCAACCTCTTTATCAATGCTGACAAAATCTTGTGTTAAAGAATCAAAGAATAATTGAACCTTCACAATTTCCTCTATTGTGGTTGCCCACCATGCATGTCCTCTTTTCATTAATGACTCTATTTATTCTCAAACAAAACAAGTCATCCAATTCTTTGGCCCATTCATCCTTACTTTTCAATCTATTCTTCTTATCCAAAGAAAATGGGAATAAATAATTTTTTTCACTTCTATACTTGTCCAAGTAAGTGGTAATTCTTCTTTGTAACACAAATCTTCTATCATCAACTTCTAGAAGATCATTAGTAACATCATAAATGTTTTCTATGTGGTCATGTGAAAATTTTATAACAGAATAACATTAAAAAGTGACCTCTTTTCTCTTTTTACACCACTTATTGACAATGGATTTCAAAGTCTCATCACTTGCTTTTATTTCCTCCCATATGTTTATTATCTTTGTTAACTGATCATAAAACAATGGCCATTCAATTTTATTAACCAAATACATGAGATCCTTTCTCAGTTTATCCTCATATTGCACATTTAGCTCTACATATAAGGCCCACAATTTTCTCTTAGCTTCATCAAAATCTTCAGCTATATAATACAATGGCCTCTATGATGTATCACAAATCTCAAGGAGGGAAGTTGATTTAAAAGGTTTCACTAATTAGCAAGGGTATGTGATCCTTGGCCTAGAAGATTTTTCCCTCATTTTATTTTCAAGTTCAATTCTTTTTTGAACTTCTTTATTATAGGCCTCCAAAAATTTCTCATACTTATCCTACAATGCTAAACTTTCCTTCTAATCTCCATTTGCAGTGGCCAAAGCTAGATTAGATGTACCAACATTCAAATGTGTAGCCTCCACATTGGTTGTATCTTCTACCCGCTTCACAATTATATTGCCTCTTAATCTAGTATCATCTGACTATGAGGAAATAGTCTTATTGACCAAATGACTAAGGCAACATGAACTGCAATAAATGTGACACCTTTTATTTCTTTCTTATTTTGATCCTATATGTTTAGTTTATTAGAAATATAATTAAAAATTAGATCATCTGCTATATCCCAATTGGATAGTAGCAAAATATCGGATGCTCTTACCATTTTTCTCCCTTCTTCAGGGGTCAAGTTCTTAAATTATTATGTCATTTCCTCCTTTATTTGGTTTGGTGCATCTGCTTCCTTCATCTCTAGATGTTCTACTCTTAATTTATTGCACCTTTCTTCAAAAACTCCTATATTTGTTTTCCAAGCAAACTGATAGAAGGCTCTTGACTTAACAAAATCATTATCTAACAAAAATTCATAGCTAGCCTATTCTAATAAAGGATCCAATTCCATTCTGTTGTAATCTACCACTATCAAATCAAGGCTTGGCATTGAAAGTTCTTGAGGATTTCCCTTTTCTAGCTCTGTTTGGGTAATAAATACTCCCCTTGCAACCCTGGTTGTTCCACTTGCTCTCTAGTGAGCTTCTCCTCTCTAATCTACAAAGGGTATTGGGTAGGTGAATATTCCTCAATGTGGGGACCTTGTTCTTTTATTATTTTTTGCCTCTCAGGTGAGGGCTGATCAGGTCTCTCTTCAAAAATAACACTAGTTGATCCTATTATTTTCTTTCCTTTGTCCATAGTGGCTTCTTTATTTTGGATCACATTGTAGCCTAGCCTTTTTTGGACAATTAACTACCCTATTCCATTATTAGGAGTGAAAGCCAATCTCCTCATGAGCTCTTTGGCTTTATCTGGATAGGAATTAATGAAGAATTGTTTCTTCTCATTCATTTTTTCCATTATCTTAGGAAAGGTAAGCATGAGCTTATTTATTTTATCTGCCTCTATTTTTGCATTATCAAGAGGCTTGTAATCTTTCTCAAAACAATGAATAAATTCCAAAACTCTTGAAAAACCCTTCCACATCTCCTATTTGGTCTCTGGATCTGCAAATAGAACTCATTCCTTATTATATCCTTAAGGTAATAAGGCTGATGTTTCATGGAACCAAGCTTAGCTCTAAATTTAAATACCAATTCATAAAATCCCTCAGTATCACAAAAATGGGGATGAGACACAACCATCTTATACTAGTCTAGAAACTTGTGGAAGGATGACTAACCACCTTTTATAATTACAAAAAAGTGGGCTACAATACAAGTTGGGAAAAATGAGCCTCCTTGTCTTCTTACCAAATAGGTTTTCTCCAATCCTCCTAGTTGCAACAATATCTTAGTTATTCCTATTTTTAGAGGCACCTGGTTGGGCAATACATGAGGGGTCCCTTAGAAACCATAAATTCTAAAAATAGTTGAAACAAATTATGATATAATATCTCCCCAATTGTGTGATACTTTCAAACTAGAGGGGTTCTCTATGGGCCTGCTGAAATTTATTAATGCCTTAGGGATTTTGGGACTATCCCTTACCCTTGAAGAAAAGTACCTATCAAACGTGACAAAACTAGCCTTTTTTGCATCCCAAGTCATATTTGCACTCCATAAATGAACTAGTGAGGCTTCTCCCTCTTGTTCACTATTCAAAACCATTTTTTTCCCAAAATATGTTACACCTTTAAATAAGAACATATGCATCAGCAACGAGTAATGACCAAAAGTTTTTCTATCTTACCCTTGGCAATTCCAACCAAACTTGTATGGATTTCTTTTGCTAAATAGGAGGTGAAATAAAAAATAATATCAACACCAAAAGAAGACATTTGAACCATCATATAAAAAAAATTTATAGGCATGACATTCTGCTCAATCTCACCAAAAACCCTACACAGAGTCATATATATCTCCATAGCTTGAGAATTGAAATATTCCATTTTAAAAGGTTCCCTAGTAGATGTTGTGATTACTGGCAAGTTCACAATTGTGCTTATGTGTGCCCTTAGTGCACCCTTCCTGATCTTATCCTTCTTAGATAAATAGTCCTTCTCCAGATCTAGTAGGTCAATAGGTCTATGATAATCTGATAGTGGCTCTAGACCAAAGACTTCTCAAATTTCCTTGGGGCTTACTATGATGATACATTCACCATCCATTCTTCTCACTACTCTAATTTTTGGATCATAACTTTTGGCAATAGCCATTAATAGGTTAGAATCCATGAAAGCACTAAGGACCACTGGTTTTCCCAAGTCAAAGATCTAGATGTTCCCATGAGGGGAAAATAATTTCCTTTATGAGAACCATTTTTTGAAAAGGTAGAGCCCTATTATATTAGTAGTAGAATCTCTAACCAAATTTCCCTTATCATATAATACATTTTCAATTTTGAGTCTAGGGTTTAGAGAGGTTAATTTTTCACTTGAGCAGACTCATTTGTGGACTCAAGCAATAATTCAAGGAGGTCATCATGAATATTTCTAGATAAATAGTCTTCTTGACCCAAGAAAACTTTCTTTGGAGGAATGGTGAATAAAAGTCACAAAAAATTAGAATACTTTGATATATATGGTGAATGTAGGAACTTAGTTGACTCTCTGCTACCTTTTCTCTGCAATTCTGCAATACACTATGGACAAATGGAAATTCTTTTGCATTCTAATCACACTAAGCATGATTTCTTAATAGCTCTAAACTCTTTGGAAACCTAAAAATTTGTTTGTGTATGAAGGTAATAGCAATATTTATGAAATATACTCTGTTCTTGGTTCACACAAAGAGCTTTCAATCTTCATAAATGAACTATAAGGAGAACAGAGTGGCACCACCTTCTATTTTTGAAAATATGTCATCGATCATAAAAAATCCAATGATCAAGGAATAGAATTAAAGATGACTCATTTTCTACTTTCCAAGCTAGAAGTAAACCCAATAAGCTTTATCTACATAAGCCTTTCTTTTACTACTTGAAAATTGGTGTGGACCCACGGGCACTTTCGGAAATGTGTCATATTCTTGCTATGTCACCATGCATAAACAATGAGCAACTTTCTTATGTGACATAATGACCATTGTTGATTCATTATAATATGATGATGTGCATTTGATTTGTGCTTAAACATGACTGTAGTGGGTCCCTCTATTTCTCCCTTAGGTTTGTAGACACCTAAATTCGATTACACCGCTTTGGTAATCCTATTTAGCTATCTCTAAAGGCATCATTAATTAAATTCCTATTTAATTAATCCTTTTCCATTCCCTAGTTGATTAATTCAATTAATTATTTATAGTCTTAATTGATAAATCAAATAACCCATTATTTATCAATTAATCCTATTCTCCTATCTAATTCCAAATCCCAAATTTATTAAAATCACTTTAATAAATAAAACTCTCAAATCTAATAGCCCCTAAACTATCCTAAATCCTCCATTTAGCCTAATCCACCCCATCCACCCATACTAACCTAGCTTAGCCACTAACTCACCCACCCTCATGAATTCCATCCACTTGCACATCTCTAACATCCTTAATCTAATCCTAAACCAAGCCTAATCCCCCCCAACCTTGTCACATTCCCTAAGTGAGCTTAAGACTTTCCTAAGCCAAACCAAAGTCTCCTCCCTCAAAATATCCCAACCACAAAGCCTTCAATGCTCTTACATGCTCTTAAAAGCTCTTACAATCCATTATGAGGGCCATTTAAGGCCTTGAGCCTCCTTTTTTGACTCATCCTTTCCGTTTCCTCCACCCAATGACCCTGTGACATGTGTCACTCCCTGATTGGTGCTAAACAAGCATAATCCATGTGCTCTCCTCTCATTCAATCTAAACCTTCCATAAGCTTTCATCTCTCCTTGCATCTTAACCCTCCATCCCTCAAGCCCTTGGCCTATAAATTAGATCCCCTCCCAAGCCATTTTATCACAACCCCTTTTAGTAAAGTTATCATGCTAGTTTGAGAAACAAAGCCATCAATCATACCCTCATAATTCGAAATTGAAAGTCACAAGGCTACCAATTTGCTATTATCCATCTCCACCATTGAAGTAACTTTGAAGCTTGAGCATACATTCCAAATTCACATAATAGACATATCTCCAAATCAAGTGATCATCCTCATTGAGAGAGCCCATCCATGACTCATATTCTCATTTGAGGACTTCACTTTGTCTCTCTTATATGTTATGGTAGTTTAATGTGTAAATGCTTTTGTTTTCATTAAATTAGTATTTATAGCATATTAGATTAGTGTACACATTTTGGCACACTCGGTGGGACCCCGCAAGGGTCATTTTAACCTCCATTTTGTTAGTTTCACATACTTTTTCATGTTTTTACTAACCATGTGAAACTAACATTTTGTGCTTTAAATTTTGTGTCTTTGCCTTGTGGTTTTTGCTTGCAGGGTACTATTGACCACCGCAGGAACTCGCATACAACCCTATAAGTGATTTTGACCTAGTCAAACCTAAGAAAAAAACTTTTTTTGCATCCCCACAGACATAGGAATGCGAACCTGTGACTACAAGAACAAGTCATACTACGGCGAGATTGCGAACCTGCAACCTCGGGAACATAGAAGGATCAGCGAGAACGCCATAAAAACTAGACCTACTAAATCAAACATGCTGTTAAAACTAACCAACAAACCTGCCCACAAATCTTCTAATGGGAATGCGCCTCATTAGAGAAAGATCGTCATTCTCGATTGTGGGAACATTGTCTTCTTCTTGTCTTGGAATTCTAAACTATAACAAAAACTTTTATGAATAGGATTGTCATTCCCACTTGTGGGAACGTTGTAAAGCCATTAAGCCACGGGATCACTCTATCAAAAAGAGCTCTCGGGCTTTTGGCTTGCATTTTTTTTTTCTTTTTTTGTATTTTTTCCTTTCATTCCCATGATCCTAAGTCATGGTGGGATTGTCATTCTCACGAATAGACTCTAGCGGGACTGCAAACCCGCTTGTGGGAACACGTAACCTTGTGGGAATGCTCTCTATTTTTCCTGGTCGGGTCTTAGTCATTGTCACTTGCAAATCGAAAAAATGAACTTGTATGTCTAACAACCCCATAAATCAAACACTTCATTTTGGACTTTGAAAAGAACAACAAACAAACTTTCATTTTTACATGCAATCTAGGAACACTTCGATTTTTGGGGCATAAAAAGAATCCACATTTTAGAAAATTTCTAAGTTACAAAAACAAATAAAAACACTTTTGAGTAAGTTTTTTGTTGGACTCAACCTCTTTAATCACCCATCATTCTAACCATTGGTTGCAATATCAGCGCCATATATGGGGATGGGTCTACCTAAGAGGGTGTTAAGTGCTCCATAAAAATCAAACTCCACTCACTCGAGTTTTTATTAGTTTTTCTAATATAAAAAATTTTATGAATGCGCATTAGCCTTGCTAACACTTCATTTGGGCATAAAAATTGAACAAACTTGATGTAGAGGGCCTTTGGTGCGCGCTTGAAATCGAGCTTTACACACATCTTTGTTTTGGGCTTAAAAAAAATCACACTCAATCTTGAATGTCTTAAAGGAAATTAATCGATACTTGACATGGAGGGCCTCCGGGCGCATGGGTTTACTTTTTTTGTTGACCCTAACTCTCCTTTGTGTATTCATTCTCTGATCACTTCTCTTTGTTGGAACATTTCAAATTGGAATTTAACCTTTGCATCTTAATCACATGTGTTTTCAAAAGGTCTAGATCAGAAAACTTAAGCATCAGTTGGAAAAGAACTCTATCTTTTAGCCCAAGATCATCCAAGTCTTCGCTCCCCTTGTCGTCTTTCGAGGCCATCTTTGGTGCATAAGATTAGGATCCAAAATCTTGTTTTATAATTTTAGGAGGCCTTCTTGGGGATTTCATCACCCCTTGGGATGACCTCAACTCCAGCATTTTGATGGAGTATAAAGATCAGGAGGTGAATCCAAAGACACCTCTCTTGGGACCAAGATTTTGTCACTTGAGCTAAGCCTCAAGGAACTTTATACCCTTGAGAAGTGAAAGAGGAGAAGTGGGTTACCGCTCCTCTCGACTATGTGAGTTCTTTTTGGTTTCATCTATGGATTTGGGCCTCACGTACCTGGGGTATATCAAGGACTCCCTAGTTAAACCAACTGTCAGCCTTGTAGACAACCATCTAGGATGTTAATGTGTTTGAAGTGACTGATCAGAACATTTGTAAAACATACACACTCCTTGGTGCAAGTATCACATTTTGGGCATCAAAATTTCTATATAGTTATTCTTATCTATTAGTTGATCTTTTACTTGTTGAATGAATGTTTTCCAAACTTGGTCAATCCTAACATAAGGCATACTTAGCGTAGTCACTGCCTCCAAAGAACCCCACAGTTGCGATCTTAATCCTTGAAAATATCTCATGTCAAGCCATCCCAAGACTAAGTTTAAGAAGGCTAAGCTTCCTCAAATACCAGCCTATAAGGAAATTAAAGCAGAACATAAGAAGCATACCCCTAACCCTAAGATTGCCAAATTGGATCAAATTGAGAAAGACGGAGTTGAAGTAGCGTTGCAGACTGAATGGGACTACAAAATCCAAAACCTAACCCTTCGACATGGTGTTAATGCAAGCCTTATTGAAAACTCTACTATTACTCATTCTAATTAGGCCCTTCCTTTTTCCACACACACTTATAGGTTTAGTCTCTCATCTAGGAATTGCACTATCCCATTCAAGGATTTGAAGTTAGACCATCTCCTCTCATCTTAGGTTGTTGAAGAAAAATCCTCCACCTGTATTGTTACAATCTTAGCATTATTTCCTCGCTCACTTAGAAGTATTCTTTCATCACATCTCTCATCATCTTGAGTATCCTTGAAACACAAGCACTTTTCTAGGAAAAGGTTATTTTTGGTGTCCCACATCACCTTGAGCCAAAGGTTAGGGTCGCACCTTTTGTATCACTATCACATTTCCCACATTCACATCTTGGGAGAATGCAAGCACCATATCATTTGGACACCCTTAGTATCATCCCTCGCTGCATTTGCATCTTTAGGAGAAGTATCCTTTCATGCCACCCACCACACATTTTGGTAGGCACACACAAAAAAAAGATATGGATCCTAGTCATAGTGGTAACACATCCTAAGGTCAGCCATACTTTGTGGTATCCATGACACCATCAGACCCACCACCGCAAATACTAGAAGAGCCATGATCATCCATAGATATTGAGGCTTTCATGAACCAGCCTGGTCATGCTACTATCGTAAATGCCATCATAGATCACAACAAGGAAACCATCATGGAATTTTTCTTACAAGACAATGTTGGTGTCTTTGAGTTTGGACATCCACCACCTATCAACATAACAGATTCTACTCACCCATTGTTTGGATGGAAACCACCTTAGGTAGAACCAGCAGACCCAAATATCCCTCAACCCAGGTGCCAGTTCCCATTCCACAGAACACTCATCCCACTCTCACTTAACCATTAGTGCATACTACATCTCAACCAACCTCAAGTATACCATTTGCATATGTTTCCACCACCCATTTTTCTACTCCACTAAATCCTCCATTTGCATCTAGCAGCACTACCTTTTCGTTTCCACCCCATATTGCATCTAGTCCATTTGCTACTCAAATACCACCACTGGGCTCTAGTACCTCATCCTCTATCCCACCAAACATCACTATCAACCCCTTTGTAACTAGCCAAAGATCTTCAGCTACTTTTCCTTTGGGACTTTGGAATTTTGTTGCAACACAGGCACCTATCATTAGTCTTCCCCCTAGCACTATAGTCACATCCACACCTCCGACACTATCATCCACCACTTCACATAGCTATTCACTCCCACCCCTCACCATCTATTTCTCCATGCCACCTTTAGGCAGTAGCCCAAATCCACCGCCACTGCAGTTCTCTACAGTAAACACTTTGCCGCAAATTAACTACCTTGCACCTACTCCAAATCAGTCCTACTTCCAAGTAGGTGTGCAACCCACATATATTGAGCATGGTATATATTCCCAGACCATAGCACATGCATCATCTACATTACCACCATCCCAGCTGCAATCTTCACATCAGCAGTATGCCCAAGCACCAACACAGAACTACATCATAGTTATCTCCCACACCTACCTCAACAGATGCAACAATATGCACAACCCACATCCTAGCAAACCATAGCATCCACTCCACTGGCTATGCAATCCATTTTTCCATAGATGCCATATGGTCATCAGAATTCTTCATATCACGTGTCAGATTTTGGCACGTATCCTACACTGATGGCACCTAGATCAGGGGCATCCATTCTTCCACCTATAAAATCTTAATGGGAAGAGATGAAAGATTCTCTCAAAGCCCTCAAGGATGGGAGAGACACCAAGACTTTCAAATTTGAAAGTGATTGCCCATACCCCTTTGATAAGACTATCACGTTGACTCCATTTCCTAAACATTTTGAGATCCCCAAGTTTGACAAACCTAGGGGGAAAAGTGATCTAGTCACACATGTTAAGGAATTCTATATGCATCCTCAGGAGGTAGCTTATAGTGATGTGTTCCTCATGCAGCTCTTTCCCAAAAGCCTAGTAGGACCAGACCTGGAATGGTTCTATCATATCCCTCAAGGTACTATTAAAACTTTTACAGAACTTTTTTAGGCCTTTGTTGCTCAGTATACCCATCTTGTTGAAATTGAATTATTTGTAGTGGACCTCATCCACACTAAACAAAAGGGAGGGGAATGTCTTATAGAGTACCTGCAACATTGGTAGATCCTCACAACAAGGATCTCTTGCACCATCCTTGAGTGTCATCTTGTCAAGATGTTCATAAACAATGCACACCCTAGCCTCGCTCATCATATGGCTATGAACTATTTGCGAACATACAAAGAAATCAAAGAGAAATGAATGTGCCTTGAGCAAGGCCTCATTAAGGATGGTGTCATCAGATTGTACAAAGAAAACACCCAAGACCATGGGTCAAGCAATGACAAAACTCGATATTGGAACAAAAACAAGAATACAGTGACAAATGGTGCCACTGACACTCAAAAAGTCCATACTTTTGGGGCGGCTACCAATGTCCCCATGACATTTTGCCAACAACAAACTTATCAACAACAACCCCATGCATATCACCAGCCACCTATCCAAACTCATCAACCAATACCTATTCCTCATAATCAAACCAATGCTATCACACTAGCGGTAGGTAGTAAACCCCATTTTCAGAGGCAACCATGAATAGACACGCCATTGGGGGAACCTCGTGATACAATCTTCAAAAAATTGGCCAAAGACAACCTTGTTTGGTATCCATAAATGCAACCCTTGAAACCTAATCAGTCTAGAGCATCCTGGTACAAAGATAATGAATATTTCAAATTTCATTGTGTCAAAGGGCACACTACCCTTAAATGCATGTAGCTTAAGGATTATGTACAGGACCTCATTAACCGAAAAGAGATCACAGTGGGGGCACAACCCTCACCTAATGTAAGATTAATGATATATCAAAATGCTTTCCCTCCTCATAACACAAACCTAGGAAAGGCACCTGCAAACCCTCCTATCAACAAACCTAACCATGCTCCAGGTAAACAAGGTGACAACTGAGACACATCTCAAAATTATACCTCGGCATACTTAGACTATGGTAGCTTAATTGGTTGCATATCCAAAGTTGAAACATCTATCAATGTTATCAATATCAAAGGCCCAGACACTCAGTGTGCAGTCACTACTTGTTAGACATGACTCAATATAGTTGGTCCACCTATATCCACATAAATCAAACCACCATCAGCATGACCATCTCCATCTCGAGCATCTCCATCAGAATCACCTTCACTAGGGCCACAGTATAACATCTTGGCACACCTTAGAAACACACCAGCCCAGATCTCCATCTTGGATCTCTTACAAACAAGCCCACTATATCAAGAGATCCTTGATAGCACTCTACGTGAGTCATGCATCCCCTCTGACATTAATGCCACTAAGTTTTGCAACTTGCTTGACCATCTTTCAGCCTCCTGTTCCCTATCCTTAAAAAATATTGATATCCCAGTATTTGAACCCGATCACATCCTCCCACTTTGCATCACTGTTATGGTTTCTGACTTTGCAGTTAAATGTGTCATGATAGATAATGGATTGGCTCTAAACCTATGTACTCTAAAGTTCATCAAGCAGGAAAGATATACTAAAGTAGACATCATCAATGAGGTGATCACCATCAAGACATATGACAACTTGGAGCGTACAACTGAAGGAACCATCTTGCTCCCCATCAGAGTTAGCCCAGCTACTCAAGAAACACTTTGTCACGTAGTTGATCTTAATCTTCCATATAACATCCTCCTCGATCACCCATGGATTTATGCCATGAAGGCTACTCCATCCACATATCATCAGTGCATCAAATTTTTGCATAATGGGACTGAGATAACAATCCACGTAGATCCTGAACCCTTTGCTTATTGCAATGTGGTTGAAGCTTCATACACCAATCACTATCTCGACATCAAAATTGTCACCACCATGGGCAACTCCTCTAGCACCTACCATGATCTAGACACCATTTTAGCCTCCACTCTCTCCACAGTTAAGATCAACTACCAAGGTTATGGCAAGTATAGTCTCATGGATGCTTTTGTTATTGGCGCTCTACCACTTGACCTACATACTCAAGGATGCCCAATACATCAAGGGCCTATACCAAACACCACCTCTCAACTTCACCAATTGGACCCTACCACATTTGTCACCAAGGGTATCCTTGATGGAGTAGAAAATACACTAGATATTAACACATGGCTATACAAGGAGCCACCTCCTAAGAGTGAAGCACTTCTTGATCACTTTAAACAAAAATATCCCTGGTCACATCGCTTGGCCACGAAACAATGGGATTATCAAGGAGGTGGTTTAGGCTGCCAGGAATCAGGTATGAGACAGCCTATAGAAGCACACCAAGGATAAAAAACCAAAGGCTTGGGCTATGGACTCCTTGCTATTGGGGGAACTATAATGGAAGGCCACACCTTTATGAACATCCAAAACACTCTCGTTGAGCTTGAAGACATCCCTGAGGAAGTTGAAAAGAAAGCTTACGACAATATTTTCCTTGATGAAATAATCCTTGGAGCCTCTATGCTCTGCCAGTTATCCCTTAATCTCGTTGACCTCCCCCTCGCTCACCTCAAACTCATAGATTGGGACCAACCAAGTGTTGTTCATGTTGACAAGTTTTCTACCAAGCACGCACTCCTTAAATTCATGGGGATAGAAATACCACATAAATGACTGCCTCCACCATCAGCGTATGTCTACAAACTGGATCCTG
Organism: Cupressus sempervirens; assembly: GCA_028749045.1. Taxonomy (NCBI): domain Eukaryota; kingdom Viridiplantae; phylum Streptophyta; class Pinopsida; order Cupressales; family Cupressaceae; genus Cupressus; species Cupressus sempervirens. Next base: position 803,855,787 of record CM053793.1, read on the forward strand.
AAGGTTACTTCAGGGAGGATGAAATCTCTAGTTGCAAAAATGAAATGCTAAAAGGAACAAAACAAAAAATAAATAAAAGAAAAACATCCCATGGTGAAAACTCCTCTGGAATGCCATTAGGTGACTCAAAAAATGAAACAAAAATAAAGGACATATCCAACAGTGAAAACCTCTCAGAGGCACTTGAGGATGGAGATTTCATCCTCCCCCCACAAGAGCATCGACCTCCTATATCTTTAGCTTTGATAGAAGAAACTCTGCCTATAGATATCAGTCTGACAGAGATACCACATATCACATTTATTGTAGCCTCTTTACCACCTCAACAAGCAGAGCTTCTTCTTGAAATCCTCTGTGAAAATATAGGCCCCTTTGCATTATTATATTAGGATATGCCTAGATTGGACCCCAAACTAGTTGTACACCATCTGGCAGTAGATCCAGGGGCCACACCCATCAAACAGAAACTTCAAAAAATGCACCCCAAGGTGGCTCTATTAGTCAAAGAAGAGCTAGAGAAGTTGTTGGAGGCCAAAATAATTCGACCAATAGATTATTCTGAATGGATTTCTAATATGGTACCTATTACCAAGCCCTCTGGTGATATCAAAATTTGCATCAATTTTTGGGATCTTAATAAAGCTTGTCCAAAGGATGACTTTCCATTGCCAAATATCGACATGATTATGGATCTCACCACAGGTCATGAACTCTTTTCACTAATGGATGGTTTCTTTAAATATAATTAGATTCGTATAGCAGAAGAAGATCAGCATTAGACAACATTTACTACACCTTGGGGCACATTCTACTACAATATGATGCCCTTTCGATTAAAGAACATCGGGGAAACCTACCAGTATGCGATGATGGTAATCTTCCATGACCTAATCCATAAGATACTTGAGGATTACGTAGATGATATTCTAGTCAAATATCTCAATGCTCTAGATTACTTGTCTCATCTTGAGGAAGTGTTTAACCAACTAGCAAAATATCATCTCATGCTAAATCCAAAGAAGTGTATCTTCGGTGTTACTTCAAGAAAGCTCCTAGGCTTCATTGTGTCACAACATGGTATTGAGATTGACCCTAAGAAGGTCTAAGCCATCATGGATATGGCTCCCCCTAAGACACTTAGGCACCTTTGTTCTTTGCAAGGAAAACTCCAATCAGTCCAACAATTCATTTATTAGCTTGCTGATAAGTGTCAACCTTTCACTCACTTTCTTAAGAAAGATCAAAATTTCAAATGGGACCCAGCTTGCTAGTGCAATTTTGAGCTCATCAAGCAATGATTAGTTAATCCACCTATTTTAATTCCTATAGTTGTAGGGCGCCCACTCATATTGTACATCACAGCTACTCCTATAGCATTAGGTTCTCTGCTAGCACAACTTGATGATGTAGGGAAGGAATGAGCTATTTATTACATCAATCAAACATTAGTGGGATATGAGCTTAACTACACACCAATGGAGAGGACATGCTTAGTAGTAGTGTTTGCCACACAGAAGCTGCATCACTACATGTTGAGTCATACTATACAACTGATCTCAAAGATTGATCCATTGAAATATATGCTCTCTTGTACAATACTCACTAGACACCTGGCAAAATGGGTTATGCTTCTCTGTGAGTTTGACATTTAGTATGTTGACAAGAAGGCCATCAAAGGCCAAGCTATTAAAGATCACTTGGATGATGCACCCTTAGTTGTAGATCATCCACTCACCATGGACTTTCTAGGTGAATACCTCTATGTGATAGAAAAACAATCACTCTATAAGCTATATTTTGATGGCTCCTATACATCTCATGGTTTCGGTATAGACATACTTTTGGTTACACCTCAAGGTGACTATATTCCTAAATCTTTCAAGCTACAATTTTGATGTACCAATAACATTGCAGAGTATGACCTGCCCTTGTTGTAGGACTAAAAATTGCCATTGAATGGAATATCATAGAGCTTCAGGTCGATGGTGATTTTTAGCTTCTCATCAAACAAGCTATGGATGAATATCAAACCAAGGATGACAAGTTACTACCTTAAAAGGACTTGGTTGACCAACTAAAGGAGCATTTCACTAAGATCTAGTTCATATAGATACCTCGACTCCAGAATAAGGCAACTGATGCTATGGCTACTATTGGTTCTCTCTTAGAAATACCACACGAAGCTACGCAATATGAATTCTTGGTTGAGCAGCTGCACGAACCCGCATATGAGAATGATGAATCAACATGGGTCTATATCTTGGTTGGTCCCCAATCTCCATGGTACCATGAAATTCATTCCTACCTACTAAATGGTATCATATCTCCTCACCTCACATGAACCCAATGCCAAAACCTTATTCACAAAGCTTCCCATTACACTATCATTGTCTAAACCCTATATCGTTGTGGTTATCATGATACTCTCTCTCGATGTTTAGATAAAAATGAGGCTGTGATGTCTCTCAAAGAAGTACACGCTAGACTTTGTGGTGCTCACATGAGCGGGATGGTGCTAGCAAAGTAGATCCTTCAGGCTAGATATTTTTGGCCTACTCTAGAACAGGATGCATGTGAATTTGTGAAATGATGTTTACCTTGTCAACAACATGCTAATTTAATCTAGGCTCTAGCACAGGACTTGCAACCCATTGCACCACCATGGCCTTTTGCCTACTGGGGATTTGATCTTGCTGATCTTATTACATCACTTTCTTCTGAGGGGCACAAGTGGATAATCATGGCCACTGATTATTTCCCTAAGTGGGTCGAAGCAGTTCCCCTTGTTACTGCCATAGGAGTTCAAGTGTCCAAATTTATATTGTGTCATATCATATGTCACTTTGGCATCCCAGCTACCATATTTACAGACCACGTAGGTAATTTTGAAAACTTAAATATGAAGGAATTGTGCACTTCCCTCCACATCCACCACCGCTTCTTAAGCCCATATTTCCCACAAGGTAATGGTCAGGTTGAGGCAACTAATAAAACCCTCCTCAAAATCCTCAAGAAAGTTGTCAATGACTTTGGCCGTGATTGGCATTTGTAAATTAATCCTGCCCTATGGGCATACTGCACTTCATTTGATACAACCACTGGCACAACTCCATACTGATTGGTCTATGGTGCTGAAGTAGTCCTGCCTATTGAGGTTGAACTCCTATCATTCTGCATTTCTCTTTGAGGATAGATATCTGATGAGGAATATAGAGTGGCTCGACTTACTCAACTGGATCTACTTGATGAGAGAAGAGAACAGGCCTGCGACCATCTCATGGTCTATTAAAGTTGCCTCAAGTGCAATTTCAACAGGAAAGTCCATTCGTATAGTTTTTAAGAAGGTGACACAGTCCTTAAAGAGAATATGAAGGTTCAAGCTGACCGAGAAAAGAAAGGCAAGTTCGAGCCCACCTGGCTTGGTCCTTATGTGGTCACAAAATCTTTTGGCTCAGGAGCCTCTCAGCTATCTACCCTTGAAGGTGAAGTCCTAAATGATCCTACTAACATTATCCATGTCAAGAAATTCTATGCCTAAAGAAAAGAATTTGAAAATCAAGGAAAGAAAGGAGGCATGAAATAAAAATAAAGCATCGAATGGTGAAAAATTGGCAATTCAAGTGCCTTGGATAGGTCCCTCATGAAAACCTAGCAAATAGGTGCCAGGTGTACTACAACTCTTCCATTATCTATCACCAACACAAACCCCTTTATCACCCCTCCATATATATATCACTCCTTCCCCCCACTCCCCCCCCCCCCCCCCCCCCCCGCTTTTTCCAAGGTGTTCCTTATCATTATTCACCATGCTTCGCAACATCATCCTCTAGCACTTTGCACTATGTAACATCCCATCTTATAGCATCTTGTGTACCATACTTGATATATCCTACCATTGTACTCTACTAGATCTACCCTATTCCATGCTTTTTACCCTTACCATATGTAGCATATATGGTCCATATCATGTGTGTCTCATACACCCTGCACTAACCCTTGTCTCCCATATACCATACCTATGTGAATATGGCAGTATCCAAACCCTTGTACATAGCTCCCACTTTACATAAACCCACCTCAACAAAACCATGTATTATAACAATGCTATCCCCTCATCCTGAACTTTCCCCTATCATGAATATACCTACTACTTAATTTTTCTATCCAGCCTTGAGTTCCCATGTCCTTAACTAGTCTCACTTGTACATACTATCTAGGTCTTGTTGCAACCCATTAGTAGCTTGTCAGTTGATCTCTTTGGCAAAAGGTTTCTTTCTTACTTTGCAGAGTCTTTTGTTGTTTCTCTTTTTGGTTGATTGTTTCTAGGTACCTTTTATTTGTTTCCTCCTCAAGATTGCCATGATCATTTCATATCATGGTGTGTTTTGACTAGAGCAACTAAGCGGGTTGGTTTTGATCATAGTCTTTTTCTACTTGAGAGTCAGTTTGATATTATCCTTGCATATTTCCAACATGTTTTCATCTTTTGATAAAACATGATGCACTAGGGTAATCTCATTTTCTTGTGGATCATCCAGCATCATTCCAACACTAATCTCTTCAAGACTCATGTGTGATGCTGGGGCAATCCTTGCGTGCCTGTTTGAGTCAGTCCTATGGAATTTTGGGGAAAAGGCTGACGTTCTTAGTAACCTTGGCAAATCCCTAATAATCCTATATCAAATAAAGTGTTTACACTACATAGTGGTACTTCCTCATGAAGTACCCCATGCTCAAGCTTCTTCCTCCTTGACATCACCCCTCTATCACTTTTTCCACCCTCAGAATTATTTGATTCAAAGCCTCAAACATGAAAACTTATTTATTCTCATCATGATGTGATCCCTATCATAAGTTACTATCCTAGCTCTCAAATCTCTGCTATCCTCCTGACTGGGAGTTTGTTGGTCACTCTTTTTTCAACATTATTCTCCTTAGAGTCAATATCTCCTATGATCACTTTTCATATCATAGAACACTATCATAAGTCAAAAACATTGGTTATCTTATTCCACCATCATTGTTTGTCTTGAATTTCCTAAAAAATATCATATGTTGTAGCTTGTATCCTTTATCATATCGCAGAATATCATCACATTCAGTCTTCTTATGATTTTCTCACTTTCTCATCATAAATCTGAAATATATCTTTTAGTTTGTGTTCTTTTTAGCATATGATAAGTTTACTGTTCTCCCTTTTAGTTCATCTTAAACATACTTGTCATTCATCATTAGATTATAGTTCATTTTAGCATTATCATTCACCATTTAGATTCTAATTCATTTTATCATTCATCATTAGATTGTGATTCATTTTAGCAATTATCATTCATCATTTAGATCCTGATTCATTTTTATCATTCATCATTAGATTATAGTTCATTTTAGCATTATCATTCACCATTTAGATTCTGATTCATTTTATCATTCACCATTAGATTGTGATTCATTTTAGCAATTATCATTCATCATTTAGATCCTGATTCATTTTTATCATTCATCATTAGATTGTGACTCATTTTAGCATTATTGTCATTTATAATTAGGATAGGTTTTATTTTAGCATTGTAGTTCATCATTAAAGTATACTTCATTTTCCTTTATGTTTTAAATCCTTTGTTTTAATCTTTTTTCCATCTTTAGTTACGCATATCCTAAGTGTTATAGCATTATATTCATTTTTCCATATCACAAATCTGTTGTTTATCCTTTAGTTGGTGATTCTTTTTTTTTATCACTTATTTTATAGTTTGTACTTATCATCATACAACATCATATCAAATACTTTCCAAAGTAATCAATTTCTTGGGATCACATCACATCTATCATAGAACAACATCACATCATCAACATCATATCAAAAACCTATCATACTACATGACCTCTATCATATAGGAAATCTCATCATCATCACATCTATAATATCATATAGAAAATCATGTCATCAAGGATCACATCACATCTATGATATCATAGATTAAAAACACATCATATCTACACTATCATAGCTATATCACATCAAAATCATATTATACCATGTATACAATGTCATCAAAAATCACATCCTGCATCACAAACTATCAGAACAATTCTAAAATCATAGCACATGTTGAATCTTGCAAATCTTTAGCAAAACCATCAGAACATCACTATCCATCACTATAGTTGACATCACCAAACACAAATAACACCAGAATCATCATATCTATATATCAATGAAAGAATGAAAGAATAATAGTCCATCAGTGTACAAATGTCCATATCATACAAATGGTTCTGAGCCCGCACAAAATGAGTCTCAAAAAATTTGATGTATACATAAAACTCAGTATCTCAAAAAGATGCCTACTCATCGATGGTCAATCCATTGTCCTTGCATCATCAGTCTCCTCCTGTGCTCCCATCTCCTAAACATGAAGCATGGAGAAATGGTGTAGGGGAGCTTCTCTCCCTCCTTTTCCCACAGTCCCAAGCCCATGTATGGCCTCCACACCACTACCACTATCTCATCAATATATACTCTCCAGTAGTCCACTGAATTTGTATGAGGATATGTCAAGGGCTCAGCCTAGTTGTATGCCACTAGCTCCTTTGGCTACCTATCCCTATGTCCCAATGGACCGAGCATTGCAATATGCTCCCATGCCCACACCTGTAGTAGTGTTGGGAACCCAATGCTCCTCCCCTGTCAGTCGCTGCCCTGGTACACTATCTGATGAAGGTCCTGGTATAACTCGGCCAACATCAGAGAACCCCATGTAGCTAGGCATCTTGCATCAACTATCTGCATCACCACTAAAATCAATGCTAATGTAACACCTATACCACCTATATCTGGGACAATATACCCAAAAACTAGCCCCAAAACATAGAAGTAGATCTGCCTCTTCACCGTCATGTGATCTAGATGCTCATCCAATGTGAAATATCCTCGTCAGATCCTGTACTCCACTCCTAGCCCCATCAATCTCTACACCACCGCCTCTGCTATCATCTCTTTGGTCGCCATGACTAGTATCTCCCACACTGATAGTCTAAATATCTAGTACACATCCTCCAGCATCAGCATCATCTCCCCTGTCAGTAGGTGAAACGTCGTTGTCTCACTATGCCATCTCTTGCACATCACTGTAACCATCATCATATAAGTATGGGTATGGGGCAACCTCGCTAGGTGGCCTAACCCAATCACCTTGACCTACACCTAGTCAGCTAACATCAACATCTCTCTCATGTACAACACTACTATTTGCTACTCCTGTGACACTAATGCATCCAGCGACCACTATACACAACTAAAACCAATCCAACCATTAGTTTTCTATCTCCTTGTTTATCCTCCCACCCTCCCTTCCCTCAACCACAACTTTTTTGACTTTATTTTTGCCAAACCCACATTCCTATGGAAACAATATTCCCACAAAGCGTATTCTCTCGTGTTCTTGTTGAACTATATTCCAGCGGGATCATGATGTTAACTCTTCTCTAAAACCCTTGACCTTATCCCTCGATCCCACTAGCACATTCCTGCAATCTCTCTAGTTGGCAATCCCGCCGACCCTTGATCTCACAAGATCGCATTCCTGCACTATCTCCTTTTAACCCCTTTCCCACTGTCCAATGACCTTCAATTGTGAGGATGCGTTCCTACTACCTGAATCATGTTCCTCATTAAGAGGATGTATTCCTACTGACTCTATCTCATTCACACGTGACATGTCATCCTGAGATCATTTTTCTGCAAATGACTATTTAGAACCCTGTATCCTCCCATCCTGATGCCATTTTTTGTGGGTTCACGATCTTTCTGATCTCGCTCGCATTCTTGCTGGACCTGTGCTTGTGGGATTGCATTTCCACTTTTGCAGGAATGCTATACCAAATGTATAAACCAAAATCATCAAGCAGCTTTAGACCCTATCGATCGATCAGGTGTCCCTCGTACTCATACTTGTCACACTATGTCTGCTCAATGCTCTAGTTGCCTAATACCCGCCATCATAATCTCTGCTGCAAAGCTCCTAATTAGTAATATCTCCTACTCAATCTAACTGCAAATGACCCCTTCTAGCTCCTTCTTTGCCCCTTATAGCCTACACAGGTGCCCTACCTACCCCTCTTGGTCATCCCATCCTTCCAACCAACATTCTCCTCCCACAAAACCAACCCCAAACAACTTTGTACACTTGTAACAAATCTTGATTAGCTCTTTCACTTCATCTTTTAGCTTAATCTCCTATGCCCATGGTGTTATCCCTCCACTTAGGTGCTATTTGATAGATCTTTGTAGGATATAGCTTTTCTCATGTTTGATCTTAGGCCATTCATACCTCGTCCTACCCATCTCCTTGGCAAACAGTTCTCTTTTAAATTTTTGCTTTATTTTTTATTTAGCTTCTTCCCTTTTGGGTCTTCATGTATCTTTTCCAAACACTCTTTTTGTTCCCTCCTCCAGGTTGCCACGATCATTCATATCATGGTATGTTGTGACTAGGGCACTTTGAGTGTATACTTTTGATCAAGTCTTTCATTTGTTTCTTTTTTTCTTATGGGAGACCTTATATTGGTTCCATGCTGCTTCCTCTAGGATTCCCATGCGCTACTGGGGCAATCCTTGCATGTTTGTTTTGCTTTTGTTTGTACATCCTCTAGACAGTTGGTGACATAGCCTTGATGTTCTTGGTAAACTTGGAAATTAACCAATAGTCCTATAGAAAATCTTATGCTCAACTACATGGTAGTACTTCCTTTCATCTCCATTCTCCCCCATCCAAACCACTTTATCTTCCCATCATCCATCCCTTCCTCCTTATCTCCTTTTATCGCACTCCACCCCTTCCCTCCTCCCCCCCCAATCCTAGATCATCCTAAGCTTGCTTCCTCTTGTGCCTCTGATCTCCCTTTATCATTCTCCCGTTGTGGGAGTTTGAGCTAATTTTGCCCCTTCTCTTTGCTAATCTAAGTCTCCTTGCTTATCCCAAATTCTTGTATTTTTCAGGAAGCCGTCGACCCTCATTTTCTCTCCTTGTCACCTTCTTGAGGGGGCATGTCATAGTCTAGTCCCTTCTTCTCATCCGAGACTGGGGCAACCTTGTTGCTAAAACATCTTCCTCGTGTCATCTTCATTCGAACTTCTTTGAAATAATGTTGTCTCGACACTATGTCAAAGAGGGGAAAAATGTAGACACCTTAATTTGATTACACCGCTTTGGTAATCCTATTTAGCTATCTCTAAAGGCATCATTAATTAAATTCCTATTTAATTAATCCTTTGCCATCCTGTAGCTGATTAATTTAATTAATCATCTATAGTCCTAATTGATAAATAAAATAACCCATTATTTATTAACTAATCCTATTCTCCTATCTAATTCCAAATTCCAAATTTATTAAAATCACTTTAATAAATAAAACCCTCAAATCTAATAGCCCCTAAACTATCCTAAATCCTCTATTTAGCCTAATCCACCCCATCCACCCATACTAACCTAGCTTAGCCACTAACTCACCCACCCTCATGAATGCCATCCACTTGCACATCTCTAACATCCTTAATCTAATCTTAAACCAAGCCTAATCCTCCCCCTAACCTTGTAACATTCCCTAAGTGAGCTTAAGACTTTCCTAAGCCAAACCAAAGTCTCCTCCCTCAAAATATCCCAACCACAAAGCCTTCAATGCTCTTACATGCTCTTAAAAGCTCTTACAAGCCATTATGAGGGCCATTTAAGGCCTTGAGCCTCCTTTGTTGACTCATCCTTGCCCTTTCCTTCACCCAATGACCCTGTGACATGTGTCACTATTTGATTGGTGCTAAACAAGCACAATTCATGTGCTCTCCTCTCATTCAATCTAAACCTTCCATAAGTTTTCATATCTCCTTGCATCTTAACCATCCATCCCTCAAGCCCTTGGCCTATAAATTAGATCCCCTCCCAAGCCATTTTATCACAACCCCTTTTAGTAAAGTTATCATGCTAGTTTGAGAAACAAAGCCATCAATTATACCCTCATAATGCCAAATTGAGAGCTCACAAGGCTACCAATCTTCTATTATACATCTCCACCATTGAAGTAACTTTGAATCTTGAGCATACATCCCAAATCCACATAATAGACATATCTCCAAATCAAGTGATCATCCTGATTTTGAGAGCCCATCCATGGATCATATTCTCATTTGAGGACTTCACTTTGTCTCTCTTATATGTTATGGTAGTTTAATGTGTAAATGCTTTTTTTTCATTAAATTAGTATTTCTAGCATATTAGATTAGTGTACACATTTTGGCATGCCCGGTGGGACCCTGCAAGGGTCATTTTTATCTCCATTTTGTTAGTTTCATATACTTTTTCATGTTTTTACTAACCATGGGAAACTAACATTTTTTGCTTTAAATTTTTTGCCTTTGTCTTGTGGTTTTTTTCTTGCAGGGTACAATGATTATGTAGCTTATTTTTGACTAGGGAACTTTTGGGACCCACCTTTCAACATAAACTATTGTTGTGTTCCACTTTTCCTTGCAAGGAACTATGTCGTTACTTGCAAGATTCCTCTATTTTTCGATCATGACATAGTGACTCCTTAAGGCTTTAAGAGATTATGGTCTAAAGAAAATCACACATTTCTGCCATTACATTGTATTCAATGATTTTAACAATGCATCATAATCACACAACCATATTAAAAATAAAAAAACTTTACGGCACCCATTCGGTTCATTAATCTCACCCTTTTCATTTTCATGGCAAGGTGCTATGTCGCTACCGACAGGATTCTTGTATTTTTTGATCATGAAATAGTGACCTCCTAGATATTACCAAATCTAGTGATGGTAAATGTAACATAGTCCAACTAGTCCCCTTTTTGGTACTAACATTTATGACATTAGCTACGCTGCTAAAAATTTCAAAATAATTAAAAGCTCTATCCCCACTTTCTACTTTACATCATCGTCTTTCTATTTCGTGATGGTCGCTATGTCACATATGATAAAATCCTTGCAATTTGTGATAGTGACATGACAATCACCATAGATCTAAAGGAGATCTGATGCTAGGAATAATTTTAGGAAAAAGAAATTGAAAAGAAATAATTTAAACGACTCCTAAAAGAAAATCCCACTTTCAAAATTGAATTGCTCACAATTTTTTTTTTTAAAGGATGCACATGACCTAACAAGTCTGCTTGGGGTATAAATTTTTTTAATAGGGTTTCACATAGGTTTTAAAATGAAACTTTGCACAAACCAAACCCCTACCTATAGGATACAAACTTATCTAATTTTTTACCTGTGAAAAATTAGACCACCACTATCCACTTAGTCACGCTTGGTAAACAAACTTTGTTTAACTTGTTCTTCTAAACTTACTTAGTGTAACCAACCTTTGGAACCTTAAGTAGATTATCAATACACTATAATATAAATATCATTGTCTTCACTGATCCTTTTACTCTTTTTCATATCATAACTCAAACTTTCCTCTAGGTGCTATAGTTACCTCATTGTATCAAATCCTCTTCATCAATCAAAAAAATGATAGTACTTAAATAATATAAGCAATTGTCTTACTAGCAAATAAGAGGTTTGACATCAGGGACAAAATAATGATTGAAATGCATATATCATACTTGTATCAATCAATTTTCAACATTTCCATCATAATAGTTTAGGGTAATGAATGTACTTTTATCTCCATTCATGTGATGTGAACACCCACTGTCAATGATCCATCTATCACTATTTTTCACATAAGATAGTATTATAGTTGTGTCATCCTCATCAAAATCATCCTTGATTACAACATACACTACTTCATCATCATGATCATTGGTCCATATTCTTTTCCTCTTCTATAATGTAGGAAGACTTCTTGCCTTTTTCTTTGTAATCTTTTTTGTCCACATCTCTGTTATTTTTGTGTTTATCTCCTGTCTCACAACATTATGACCAACCTCATTGCAATTAAAACATATGATAGTAAACTTACCTTTAAATTTTCCTTTGCCTTCCAAAATATCCTTGCTAGCAGTACTTCAAGCTATTCTACATTCTCCTCATTTGTGTAACTATCACTAGAAATATATTTGACCATTCCCTTCTTCTCCTTAGGTTCTTTTAATGACAACTTAGCTTCAAAAGAAGATTCAAAATTGTGAGATTTGAAGTTATCAAAATTAGATAGCTCAAAGGCAGTAAGCCTACCTAATAAACCTTCAAGAGCTATATTAGAACCATAGCATAGATGAGCAACACTTTTCTCAAAACTTTTTTTAATACAATATCATCATCTATCTTACAAGTTTCTTGTCTTATAGCATTAACATCATATTTTATTCTAGAACAAAATTGAACAACATTCTCACCTTCTTGCATTCTCATATCATTGAGCTTACCTCTAAGAATTTCATATTTGGCTCTTAAAACATTTGTGTCTCTGCCATAAATGGTGTGAAAAGTATCCCACAGATTCTTTGCAAAATCAAAACCCTTGATATCATCTAACTTAGAATAACTTAGGGAAGAGGCAATCTCCAACATTGCTTGGTTCTGTTCTTTCTTCTTTTTTAGATCTTCAATAGTTAGGGCTCCAACAAGATCAACATGCTTAGTGATGATGGTAGATTGTGCATGATCTCCAAGACCTCCTAGGTGTAGCTTCATCAAACTTTTCCATGCAAGGAATTTATCCTTGTTAATATTGGGTACCTCTCTTTTTGAAATCTTGATCTTTTGCTTCTAGTACATTTAAACTAGTCCTCTTAAGTAGATGTCTCTAATACCAATTGTTGAAATTATTTAGAATAACTTAGAGGGGGGTGAATCATTTATCCAATGTCTAGATTTACAAATAAACTTTTCACAACTTAGTGAACCCATATCCATTAAATATTGTAATGCATGCATCCATTAGATCATACAATACTTAAACTTTGTAGGTTAATATCAAAACAACTTTGCAAAAATGTAATCATGAAAGATAAAAAATTCAGTAACACATTTGACATAATTTTACATAGAAATTCAATTTGTGCAAAACCACTAATAACATACTACTAATTCTCACCCTTCTAAAATGATGTCTTGTGAAAGGCCAACCTTGTTAAAGGTTACAATACACACTATTAAATGTGACCTCATTAGAATATTTTAATCACCCTCTTAGGAGTGAGCCTTGTTAGAGGACTTTATACCATTCACTTGTAATTTCACCTAGTTAAAGGATTTACAAATTAATGTTAGGTCAAACTTAATCCAAAGGATTTACCTTACACTGATGCAATGATTACAAAGTAACAATAAGGCTTGATCTGATAACAAATGAAAACTCACTTGCATATTATAGATCTTTGTTTCAATCCTCCATTCTACTTCACTTTTACACACTTTAGCTCTGATAGCTTGTTCACCCCTCAAGAATTCATACTCTTAAGCCTTATTTTTTAGCTTGCCAATGGAAGTCTCTTCTATTTGGCTACTAAATGAAGAAAATACCCTAGACTTCCTTGTCTTCCTTAGGTTCTCACACATGAAAACCTTTTCTTTTGATCAACTCTCTCTATAAATAGATATTTAAGATCTTTTCCATTCAACCTCAATTATTCATTTTAGGGTTAGGTAGCATTGGGTAAGATATAATGAATCCACCCACTTTTCCATTTGGTTCCCCTAGAAACATCTTCCTTAATCTTCTTTCGAATTTTCCTCAAAATAGTTTAACTTGAATTCTATGCCACTAGCTCATCGTAGTTATCTTCCACATGCTTTACACAATTCAAGAAAATAAAATAGTTGGTTATGATTCATCAAATCTATGATTTAACATGAATATTGGCACTCCACATCAATATATTTTCACTCAACTTCCATACTATTCTTCCACTCGTCTTCAACTAGTTAACTTGGGAAACACTAGCTAAATTTTACTAGAGCTCAACATCAACTAAACATTACTCATCTTACACTAAATTCACTCAGCATACATTGAATCTTCACTTTTCTAGGCTCCAATTAATTTTCTAATGTGCTTTCACTAACTTTTCTTGTCACCTATTATCCACTCGATCAAGCAAGGTAGACTCAATTCTTCTTAGTTGTTCTTCTAGACTTAATGAATGTATCCATCCTTTGTAGGCTTAAGTAGATAATCAATACACTATGTCAACACAATCTTAACTAATCTTTGTACTCCTTTTTCTTATCATAACTCAATCTTTCCTTTATCTCCTCTTTTTGTCACATTTGATCAAATCCTCTCCATCAATCAAACAAATGATAGTACTCAAATTAACTAAGCATTTGTCTTAGCAACAAGTAGCAGGTTTGACATTAATGACAAAAAAATGATTGAAACATTACATATTCTTCTCTTCAAAATAATCTTATATCAACATCATCTTCATCCTTCCTAATTGATCTTCATAATTTCTCCTATTCTTTTTCATTCACTCCTCTTTGACCTATTCTTCTCCCCCGTTGGCATTAATCTTCTCTACCAATTCTCTCCTCTAGTATACATCCCCCCCTTTGATAAAAATGCCAAAGTTCACTATAAGTTCCAATGTGAAAATTATAAAACCTTATAGTTACCTATTTACATTGTATAGATAGTTTACATTAGTCTCATCACACCCATCTTCACAACTTAAATAAATTCTAAAACAATGAACTCTTTCATCAACTCCACATAGATAATTTTATTCATCCATGAGTTTATGCAACATGACTATTCTCTTAGAGAATTTTGGAAAGGGGCAGGACCCATAGTTTATCTCTTAGATACTTAAAAAATATCCTTAGGCAATAGCTTAGTAAATATGTCTATAATTTTCTTATACTTCATACATTCAATCCTCACCTGTTACTCTTGTAATTACTCCCTCAATTAATGATATTTGATTGATATATATTTTGTGCCTTCATGCATCACCAAATTCATTTATATATTTGTTTCACTAGTTTTATCATAGTAAATATTAATAGGCTCACTTAAGCACTAGATTATGAAATGCTACTCTATTCCTTACTTTATCCATTTAATTAGTCTTTCTCTTAAAATGAAAGCTCCACCACTTGTATTTTTTATATCATCCACATTACTAGCCCAATCAATATTTTTATATACTTTAAGAGTATAATCATCATCTTTCTTGTACCATAAGCCAAAATCTACAATTCCTTTTAGATATTTTAATATACTTTTCACAACTATCATGTGTATAAACTCTTAGGATTAGAAGAAACACTTGTAACTATACCAACATCAAATGTAATACCTAGTCTACTATGCACAACATAATGTAACTTATAGATCATGGATGTTTATTTCATTTCATTTACCTTTTTAGTAGTGTCTTCCTTTGATAATTTCACTCTAGTCACCATAAGTGTACTAATGACTCTAGAGTGATCCATCCCAAATGTCTGCAATATTTCCTTTACATAATTGGATTGAGTCACATATATACCATTATTTTTTTGATGAACTTTTACACCAATTAAAAATTTGATGTCACCAATTATAAACATCTCAAATTTCTTACTCATTTGATCAACAAAATTTTGACATAACATGTCATTTCGTCCAAATATAATGTCATCCACAAATATTTCAGCAATCAGCATCATATTTTCAGATTCACATTTCAAATGTAGATTACTATTCTCAATTTTTTTAGAAAAATCAATCTTAATCAAATAAGAATATATCCTTTTGTATCACGCTCTTAGTTCTTGTTTTAGTCCCTACAGTGCCTTCTTCAATTTGAAAACTATGTTCTTCTAATCAAGTTCAATGAATCATTTTGGTTGTTCTATATAGACTTCCTCTTCAAGTATTTTATTTTTAAATGTAGATTAGACATGAATTTGATGAACTTAGAACTTCTTATCGGTAGCATAGGCTAATAACATTCTTACACATTCCAGTCTTTCTATAGGTAAAAAGGACTCACCATAGTCTATTCCTACTTCTTGTGCATAACCTTTGCAAGCTAGTCTTGCCTTATTTATTGCCACTTCTCCATTTGTATTCATCTTTCTTCTAAAAATCCATTTTTTTCCTCTCATTATTGTCTAAAGGTCTCAATATTGATTTCCATGAGTTGTTCTTTTCTAACTGATCAATTTATTCATTCATAGAACTTATCCAATCCTTATTTTCCAATGTAGACTTAACTATTCTTGGCTCAAAATCAGCTATCTAATAGGTATTATCTCTTAATTTACTTCTTGTCAACACTCCAACAAATTTTTCTATGATGATTTGTTCAAATTAATGATTATTTCTCACACTTTTGGCTAATTCTAGTTCTAATATGTGATTCTTAAGATTTTCTTCACTTAGTTTAGGCTCAAGTTTTTACTTAGATTTTCATTGTCTAATGCTCAGGTAGGCCAATCTATAACTTGAGTAATACTATCTAGTGCTTGGTTTCTCTTTGTGGTGACTTAGGTAGTGTGTCTAGTGCCTCTTCATACACACACATGCAAACTTATTGTAATCTTTTAGTTCCTTCTTACTTTACACAGTATTCTTATCTACAAACTCATCAATCCTCACATTTTCACTTATAATCATTTTGGTAGTACCTTTGTTCAAACATTTATAAGCTTTACTTTTAGATGAATATCCAAGGACTATACCTTTATCTCCTTTTTAATAAAATTTACCACTCATTTTATCCTTTTGACTATAATGCCTATTCAAAAGATTTTTAAAAATCTTATATTAGGTATGACCATACACAATCTCACATGGTGTCTTATTTTTTCATTGCATCATCTAAACTTGGCCGAGCATATAGACAACAATGTTAAGAGCTTCTCTCCAAAATATTTGTGCAACATATTTTTCAGTCATAAATGTCCTTGCACAATCCACAATTGATCTATTCCATTTTGTTATGGTATCCTTGGTGTAAGAAAATATCTTTTTATACCATTCTCAACATAAAATTTAGTGAGTTCAATAGACATAAACTCACCACCTCTATTAGATCTCAAACATTTCAATCATATACTCATTTCTTTCTCAACTCTAGCCTTGTACAACTTGAACATATCAAGTAAATGTTATTTCTACTTCATGAATATAATAGTCATCCTTCTATAATGGTCACCAGCAAATGAGATGAAATATATGTAAACATCATAACTTTCCATACCCATTCGCCCACATATATCAATATGAACTAGTTCTAAAATACAATTAAAAATGCACTTCTTTCTTGAAAAACTTGACTATGTCATGTTTTGAGCTGATATTCATTACATGTAACATTCTTAGGTTTATGCAGATTTAATAAGCCTATAACTCTTTTTTCTCTAATAACTTTCACCATGTTCTCAAAGCTTACATGGAACAACTTTATATGCCACAATGGTACATCCTCAACTTTAGTAAATAAGAATGTCTCAATAGTTGGATCAAGATAAAATAATTTACCTTTATTTTTTATCATAGTTCCAATCATAACTCCTTCATCATCATAGATCTTGACTTTTATGTTCTGAAACTTCATCTTGTGACCCTAATTGTTCAACTAAGCAATACTTAAATGATAATACCATAGTCCTAATATCCATTAAGAATCATCACATGTCATCTTATCATTCATCATTAGTGATCCTCTATCTTTCACTAGATATGGAACATCATTTCCTATCTTCATAGTCTCACCATCATCAATTTCATCAAATTTATCAAAATTACATAAGTCACCAATCATGTAATGTGTGCATCCATGATATATAATCCATGAATCATTCTTCCTAATATGTGAGATAAGTGAAATTTCAATTTCATACCTTTCTCCATTGTGATCTTCCTTGATATTGACATATACCATATCAACTACCTCCTTTTATTCATCAGTAGTAGACTCAGTGTGCTCTTCTTATCATTTCGATGACTATTTCTTCTGGTTAACCTTCTTGCAAGAAATGCTTCAACTTAATCTTGATATCCTTAGATTTAAACTCTCTTTCTTCCTTACTTTTCTTTTCTTTATTTTATCTTCCAATGGTTAGTGAAAACTTACAAGCATTTCCAAGGGTAAGTATACTATTATCATAATTTATGAATTTGAATGTAGTCAATCAACCAAATACTCTATCAAGTGTCAAAATATTATGAGGTATATCTCTCACTTCTTGAATTATAGAAACTTTGATAGCATAAATAGTTTGAAGAGTCCTAAAAACTTTACTTACAATTTCACTATCATTGATAATACCTTTGGTAATTTTGATTATACTCACAACTTCTTTGATTCGGTCTACAAATTGTGTAGCATTCTCAACTTCTTTTTATTCTTGTTTCATCCTAGTTTCCTCTAAGACTTTCAACTTTAGCTCTTAGTATGTTTGGATCTCCATCATGTAAAAGTAACAACTTGTCCCACATCTATTTAGCATTAGTGTAGTTCTTGATATCATCAATCTCAAAATCTTTACATTTAAATACAATCTCAATAATCAAGCTTTAATGATTCAGTTTCTCATTAATTTATTCTTGAGTCCTAGAAGCATAAGGTATAGTGTATTCATTATCTAACTAGTGTGTAACATGATCAACAATTCTAGATAATTCTAGCCTCATTATGTCTTTTCATTAGGATATATTCTCCCTATTCAACTTTGACACCCCTCTCTTAACCATCTTTAGATCTTTAGCTCAATTACCTTTAAACTTGTTTCTCCAAGCACTATTCTCTAATACCAATTTTTAGATAACTGTGAAGGGGTAAAAGGTGGGGGGATGAATCATATATTTCCAGTTATCATACAACCCCTTAAAAAACTTTACTACCATATAAAACTTCATATAAACATCATAGGTAATTACTCAATGGTCTCATTCAAATTCACAATTAACTTTCATAACTAATCTACTCCAAACTATTAACTAACTATTTTTTTTTTATCAACATCAAAAATATAAATCTACTATTATCTAGTTGTTATGACTTGTAGTAAAAAATAAATATCATGAAAATCAACTTTGAACATAACAATAATCACACATTAACCACCAAGATTTTTTATATGGAAATCCTATAAAGGGAAAAACCACCTAGGAATTGCAACCTAAAAAAATTAGTTCTTCTGAAGTGAGCTCTACGAGGAGCCAACCTTGTTAAAGGTTTACATATACATTATTAATGTGATCTAGTTATAGTATTAACACCAAAATATCATCTAGGCCTTATCACTTGATCTTGTCTAAAGAGCAGCCTACTCTGAAGGATATATAAACACCACTAATTGATGTTATAATAAAGAATTTCCACTTGGTTAAGAGATTTTTTTTCTGTAATGGTAAGAAAGTAACAATAATTGGTGTATTCATGATGACTGATATGACTGCATCCAATGTGTTTTGGATGATGTATGCTTGCATTATGGTTGAGTTTGAGATCACTAAGGGACTCCCAGAAATGATTACGTTGGATTCCCCTCTTTGTTCTTGGAATCTTCTTCTTGAATATGAGGGTATCCCCTTTTGCTAGAGGAAATGCCACTTGATTGGTCACTTGGCTGTCAACTGCTCTTCCAATAAATCTAGATTGAAAATGTCCAATACTTTGGTGGTGGATTCTGCTACTATCACTGATAGACCATCTTCTCCTAGCTTCTTGATGAAAAATCCTCCTTTGGCTCCTTCTGTAGTGGCAGTAGGTTAGTCTCTAGATTCTATTGTCCTAGTTACCAGTCTAGATTTTACTATTATCTTTGTTAGTTTCTCCCCTCCTTTGGCTCATTTTGTGGTGACAGCTGGTCTATCTCTGGATTTTGCTATCCTAGTTACTGGTATGGACTCTATTGTTGTCTCCATTAGTCTATCCACTCCTAGAATCTTGATGGTGGATCTTCCTTTGGTTCCTTCTATGGTGGTATTTGGTCCATCTCTGGATTCTATTGTCTTATTTTCTAGTGTTTCCAAGGAAATTCCTCTTATGGTTCCTTTTCAAGGTGTTGTTGTTCTGTCTCAGGTTTCTACTGTCACTTCGTCTTTTGTAGCCTTTTACCTTGCTTTAGGGGTTTCAGGATCTGGCTATGATGGTGCTGATTTTTAGTGGTAGAAGGCTATTGGTTTGGTGGAGGATGGATGGACCATAGTAAAAGGAGAAAAGGTCAAGCCCTCCAATCCCTCATTTGATATGGCATTATGGTCTAAAAGAAGGGTTCAAAAGGGAAAGTCTAACGTGGCTATCCTTTTTTGGCTCTCCTAGCTTTTGGCCTGTTGTTCTCTATAGTGTCCCCTAGCTTTTTTGTCCTTTAGTAGTGTGCCATGGTTAGGAACGCCTTTTCCCTTTTTACCATGGGGTTTTAGGAGCTTGGTTAAAACTTGTTTTTTTGGCTGTAGTGTTCTATATTATATGTGTTACCACCTTGGTCACCTTTTGTTTAGTGACCTCTTTCACCTTGTTTTCTTTGTATAGGGTTTTAAGTGCCCTTCAAACCCTGTTTGGGGTTTTAGGTGCCCATTCAAAACCTATCTGCATGGCTGATGAGTACTATGTTATCTGTGATGCCACCCTAGTCAATGGGTCTTGTTGGGTGACACATTTCACCTTTAGACTATAGTTTTGTATGGTTTGGGCTTCTTTGAAAATTTCATTATTTGTAAAGGGTTCTAGACCCACTTCAAAACATGTTTTTCTTATCCAAAACAATAAAAATTGATCTATCACTACCTTGTTTGTTTAAATGTGTGTTCTACTTAGTTTCTTTCTCATCTCTTTCCTCTAATCTCTTTACTTGCTAATTGAGTCCTCCTCACTTCCACTTTTAACTTTACACTACTTTGACCTTCTCTCTTCTTTACTATACTCTTCTTACTTCTTACAACTTCAAGAACTTCACACTTTGATCGACAATATCAATATTGAAATAGAAACAAAAACTTTGTTCAACTCCTCCTTAAATAGTAGTTGCTCTACTTCCATTTTTTTCTACTTAATTTTAATCATTTATATTAGATTCATTTCATTTAGTTAGAAAATATAACTTTGATAAAACTTCATGCTCATCTTTACTCTTTTTCAATATATTTTATCACATCTTCATTGTATTTTTCAAGTCATAGATCTTGTAACAAACTTTGACTCATGCCTTTTAACTTCTCAAACATTCTTTATTTTCACTAAAAGTTAGCCTAAGATTCCATCTTTCCAAAATAAATGGTCTTGTTTTACTTGGTCAATATACCATTTCAGCTAGGCTATACATCATTCGACCAGTACTAAACTTTCTCAGTTAACACTAAACTTTTGACTTTTTCTGGCCAAATTCTTGGTGACAACCGTGGTCACACAATGAACAATATCTTCCTTCTTTTACCTTGTCAATCACTATAGCTTGTATATCTCATTAAATTAAAAAATTACATGATTTTAAGAAAATCAAACCAATATTACATTATTACTCTCCAACTCATTTAAGTGTGCATTGAATACCCTACTTATCAACTCTTTCATCAAAAAACTTTCCTCAAATCTTATTTATCAATCAAACCCTCTCCATAAATTAAATGATATCTCACCCTACTAAATTACCATAATTTCTAATCAACTAAGACTCAACATTATTTATAAATTAACAACTAATATAACTCTTTTACATACATTCATAGTTACTTTATCAGTTGGGACTAACAATCTCCCCTACTGGCATTATTTGTAACACATAAAATATGATTTTACATTAAAAAATCTTAAATAATATAATAAAATATATGTATTAACAATAATATATCTATTTATCCCTTTGACATTATTATAAGGTTCTCTACAACATGTTTCATCAATAAGTGTGCTCAGTTTGTATCCTTAGTAGTAGTAACCATCTTCAAAATTTCTCCTCCTTAAGATATGATATTTTTTTTTCTAGAGAAAAAAATCATTTATTCTAATATCATCTTCATCCTTCCTAACTAAGCTTTAAAGATTCTAGTTCTCTTTAGTGATTCTTTAGTGATTCTCTCCTTAATAGTTCTCTAGTGGTTTTCTTTTGACAACTTCTCTCCTCTAGTATACTTATCTCACTTTGACAATAATGTCAAAAGTCACTATAAGTTCAAATGTGAAACTTATAAATCTTTATATTTATCCTCATATCATGCATGTACAACTTCAAGAAACTTCTCAAGAGTGAACTCTTTTAGAAATGCCATAAAGATATTTCTCTTCATCCATAAATTGATGTAGCATCCATATTCTCTTAGTGAATTTTGAATAGGGACAAGACTCCTTATTTTCCTCTTGGATACTAAAAGCATCATTAACTAATGTCTTAGTAAATATGTCTATAATTTTCTCTTCAAACTTTACATATCTGAGCGTAACTTTTTGTTGTTGTTGTACTTTCTCCTTAAAGTAATGTTATTTGATTAATATATGTGTTTTCTTTGCATGCATCACCAAATTATTTGGTATATTTGTCGCACTAGTGTTATCACAATAAATAGTAACAAGATCAGTTATCTTTTCTTACATACCTTCCAACAATTTCTTAATCCATACAATATTTGAATAATTCATCATAGTGGAAACATATGCATTTTCAATAGTGAGTGAAAGCACAAGCCTATGTCACCCCTTTGTGAAGGAAAAGGCTAACAAAAGTATAATAGTTCACCTTCAATGAAATAAAATTGGTTTTATTATTTTGAATTTGAAAATGAAGTAATGAAATGTGTAGAAATGGATGAAGTTTAGCATTATAATTTTTAATAAGAATTGATATATTTTCTTAATTTTTATAGACAATTTTTTAGCTGTTGAAAAATGCTGAAAATTGGGGGCCTAATTCACCACAAAACTATAGGGAAATAAATTTATTTCCTTTTGATCTCAGACTATGATATAGATAAAATATATAGCTAGAACAATCAAAAATAAAAATCAGCTTTAGACCTATATTTTCTCTTTTATAATGATTCAAATTTCAACTCACCTGTAATTGATAGTTTTCATCTCCCACCACATTTTTCAAAACAAATCTACTCTAATCAAGAGAAAAATTATGCATTCTACAAGAGGACTCTCTCCTCTATAATGTCATATAATTTTTAGATTTTTTATATGATTTGATTTTTTTTTCTTTCTCAAAACTAATATCTTTTCAAGTGTTAAAATATGTACTTGTAGAATTTTTTAATTACAATATACTATATCTAATTAAAACACAATAAAATCTATGTGAAAATATTCTTGACTTTGACCTCTATAATATGGTGTTTATATGTTATTAAAAAAAATCATAAAAAATAGTAGAGTTATTGAAATGCCACTTTTCTAAAATATTTTTATTTCTTTAGTAATTGGATATAAACTAGTATAAAACATGCATTTAATAGACATTTCCCATTGGAAAAGTGTGAGACCATATATAACTTAGCTAGAAATTTTATCTAGATCATATGTTTTAAAAAATATATATATATTAAATAAAAATACTCAAAAACAGTCATTTTAATAAGTCAACTTGAAAGGTGGCATAGCTTTGTACTTTTACCCTAGTATATTGTGAAATGTAGCTCTATTTCTTTCTTATCCATGTAATTAATCTTTCTCCTATAATAAATTTTTTTACCACTTGTTCTTTTTATATCATCCACATTACTAGCCCAATCAAAAGTCATATAGACTTTAAGAATAGACTCATCACTTTGCTTATACCATAGGCCAAAATCTTCAATTCCTTTTAGATACTTGAAAATCTTCTTCACAACAATCATGTGTATTTCCTTAGGATTAATGGAAAACCCTAAAACTATACCAACAACATGTGTAGTATCTGGTCTACTGTGTACAACATACTATAATTTACCAATTGTGGATCTATATTATGTTTCATTTACCTCTTTAGTTTTTTCTTCTCGAGGTGTACCAAATTTTCTAGACACATCCATTCTAAATATCTTAAATATTTCCTTTACATACTATGATGAAGTCACATATATAGCATTATTTATTAGATGAACTTGTACATCAATGAAAATTTTGATCTCACCAAACATAGATGTATGCAATTCCTTCCTCATTTAATCAACAAATCTATTACAAAATATTTAATTTCCTCCAAATAAAAAAAGAACACCATACTTTTTTATTCAAATTCAAATACATATTAATATTCTCACTTAATCTAAAAAATAAATTCTTAAACAATTTAAAGAATGTAATATTTATACCATTCCCTTAGTGCTTGTTTCAATCCATACAATTACTTGTTCAATTTTCAAACCATTTTCCTCTGATAAGGTTCAATGAACCCTTTTGTCTATTCGACATAGACTTCTTCGTCAAGTATTCCATTCAGAAATGTTGATTTGACATCCATTTGATAAAATTTGAACTTATAAATAATATATGATAACAAATATCTTACACCTTCCAATCTTGCTAAATATGCAAAAGTCTCATCATAGACTATTCCTTCTTGTTCATAACCTTTGCAATATAGTCTTATTTTTTTACCACCACATCTCCATTTTCAATTAGCTTCCTTCTAAAAATCTATTTTGTTCCTATCATATTAATGTTTTTAGATCTTCATACTAAAGTCCATTCACTTTTTTTCTCCATCTAATCAATTTATTCATTCATAAAACTCATTGAATTCTCATTTTCCAATGCAGCTTTAACTATTCTTGATTCAAAATCAATTATCAAACATGTATTGTCTCTTAAATTACTTCTTGACTATTGACATTCCAATCATGTTTATTATTAGTGACATACACTTATTCAGATTCTAAACATATACTAAGCATATTGTATAGTTAATAGTGTTAACCAAGCATTTCAGTTGCTACCAAGTCCTTTGGACAGATTTCCATTTTCACCAAGCAGTTACTGCAAAGTTGATGGTCAACAATATAAACTGAGCATCTCAATGCATGCAAGGTTTATCAATGCAAACTTAGTTGTCCAGTGTTTACCGAGTTTACAATTGATGTGATGTGAGTTAGTGTTAACTAAACTACTCTGTGTTAACTAAGTGACTTAATTTATACTGAGCTCATAATGATAACATTGACCAAGCTATATAGTGTGAATCAAGTGATTTAGTTGATATGCCTAGTTTCATAGTATTCACTGAGTCACCAGTGCAAACCAAGTTCAAGACTACTTGGAAGTGATTAGTATGGACCAAGCATCTATGTCTACTGAGTGCATGACAATTCCAAGCATTGATAGTGGATGTCATGTACCAAAAACTCATCGAGTCAATCTTTAGAACCTGAGTTTCTAAACTTTGGCCGACTTTGTAATGTGTGTAAACTTGTATTGTGGCAACTTTGTAATTTACAAATTGGATTGGTATATATGTAATGTAATAATTAGAGAAGAGAAAAAGAGCAAATTACAAATGCTACAATAGTATAAGGAGCAGCAAAGATTCATCTATCAAAGTAAGGTGTTTTAAACACTAAGAGGAATCTTATTTAGCAAACCAAGTTGTAGATCAGAGATCAACTACTCCTTCATCCTAATAGCTGGATCAATCAAATTGTTTAATAAGGTAGATCAAACAATCTTGTATAAATCCCTTTATTGAATGCATACTTCATTATATATTTTTAAATCCTTTTGCAAGGTGGACATAGTAGTCCTCATTGCTCCTAGTAGGGAAGATCATCAAAAGTCATCATTGTAAGCCTAAACAGGCCAACTTTATACTATAGTACTAGAGCTTGTGGGTATCATCCCCACCCTAGTTTTACTTTCTATTTGGAAGGTTTCTGTGTCACCAAAATTGTGTGTCAAAAGTGTTATGTATACTTTAATGTTTTTAGTTTCTCATGCATGTAATTAGATCAAAATACTCATGAAGGATTAATTACTAATTAAGGAGTAAGTTTTATCAATTATTGATTCACCCCTCCCCTCTTAGTAACTTAGCCTATGATAATATTTCCAACAATTAGTATCAGAGCTTTTTGGTTCTTAGAGAAAAGTTTAACAAGTTGAGAAAAGATCAAAGACAATGGAGGTATTCAAACTTGACAAGGCTATTGATAATGAGAAGTTGTATTTGGAATTGGCTATTGGAAAATCAAGAAAGAAAAAGAGCAACTCTCTCAATCCATGAAAAGAAGAAAAGATATAGAAACCTAGATGAATGATCCACTCTACATTGAAGAAAGAATTGAATACATCCATTCAAACAATTCAGATGAAGTTGATGAAGCAGTCAAAGAAATATTGGAAAAGAATAGTACTCTTCAAGAAGAAGTAAGAAAGCTAAGAAGAGAGAAAGAAATCCAAGAAAACTAAGAAGAGAGAAAGAAATCTAGTCAGTAATATTGTGTGAAGTCATGGAAGAGAAAAATAAGATAAGAGAAGAGATAGAAGGACAAAACAATGAAATTTGGCTCCTATCCCTTCAGAAAGAAGACTTCATTGTTTAGTTCAACAATGTAAATGAAGAGATCATGAATCTAAGATCAAAGAATGAAAGATTGCAAAATTATCTAAACATTGAAAGGAAAATAAATGAAATAATGATAAAATCTCAAGTAGATACAAACTAGTTGAATGAACAAAGTCATTAAAAATTAAAGGGAAAAGTAGGAATTAGATATAGAAAAGAAGGTGAATCATCCAAGCAAGGAGCTCAAAAGAATTAAAAACCTACTTGTAGTCACTGTGGTAATATAGGTCATACATCAAATAAATGTTGGAGCAATGGGAAAGAAAAATTCAATGGAAAATGCTACAATTGCAATTAGCATGGTCATAGGGCAAATGAATGCAAAGAAAAATTGAGATTTGAAGGAAAATGTCACAAATGTAAGAAGTATGGACACAAGTCATTAGAATATAAAACTAAGATACTGAATCCAATAGAATAGATTGTAAAAGCTATATTTGGTTGGGACTACAACACTTGGTGTAGATGTCATTACTATGGAAAATTTGGACACATTGGAAAGAATTGTGAGAAACATCACTTGAGGATAAGAGATACTACCAAAAGAGGTTTCATTTGTATAGAACTTGGTCATCTTGCCAAGAACTATATGAATACTAGAAGAATTGAAGATGAAAAGAAGGTAAAAACTGATAACATCAAAAAGTAGATGAGATAGCAATGGGTTCCAAAATCTTCTGAAAATGCAAGTCTAAGTAATGATGATCAAGTCACTCAAGAATTGGGTGACTCCACCATTTTGACTTGATTTATCAAAGGTGAACTAGAACTAGGATACTAAAGAAGGCATCTACTATTAGTTCTAGTTGACAAGACAAAAAATCCATACAAGCATTCAAGATGCAAAGGGATCACCAAGTAAGAGATACTAGTCACTACCGAGTTACTATTCTTACCAAGTGAGTTTGGGTTGTAAGACCTTGTCGAGAAAGGTTGGGAGTAACTAAGTCTTATGTGGTCACTAAGTCATGAAAGATTATTGAGTATTCAATGCAAGAAAAATGGATGATAGTCTATCATTTGAGTGAACAATTGTACCAAGCATTTATGGTGAAATTTGATAAAAGGGTGAAATTGAAGTCATTTCTCATTGTGAATTTTTGAGAGCTATTTATGCAAAGTGATTTGAGAAATTTTTTACTAAAATTTTTCATATTCTCTCAGACCTTACCAAGAAATGATGGAATCCACCAATAGAAAGTAAAAGAGAGGTTTAGACATGTTGGTTCGAGGTGTGGAATGAAAAGCTAGATTTTAAGTTGATTCTTATAGTTGCAGAAACCCTAGATCTGAGTGGAGTTTAGTCTCAAATTCCTCCAAAGGTACTATTAGTCAATGATATTTGTTCACATTTGAAAAATGTTATTCAAGATATAGGAACATTACAGATGGATGAATGTTTGAAGTAGTTATATGTTGATGGTGTGTTGAAACTTGAACATCAAAATCTCAAGAAAAAAGGTTTAACCTACATTCCTCACATGCCACATGATTTCCAAGTAAAATGGATAAGGTTTATCATTAGTAGTGTGCACAATGGTTAGCTATAGTTGGAGCAACTAGTTTTGATAACCAAGAAGATGATCCATAGGATCACTAGTCTCTTGATGTTGGAAAAAGCTAAAATGACTAAAAACCTAGGTTGAACCAGAGAAGAAAACCTTTGACAAGTGAGAAGGAAGGGGAACAGAGATTAGTTGTGTCACTAACATGGAATTGAAGTTTGAAATTCATGTCATTGCCCATAAAACCTACAGTTTGAGTAGATTGAACAATGTATCTTGCGAAGCAATTGATTTAGCATATAAGGTGTTGAAGAATAACCTTTCTCTTAACCTTGCTAAGTTACTATTGAACCATCTTAACAAAAACATAGAGAGCATTAGAACTTTCAAAAAAAATCCATGTAATTTTGGTTCACTCTTCATCTATCTATTTTTCTATGCTCAAAATTCTTCCCATTAAAAGGTATTGTAGTTTGGAGAAAGATGTACCAGTCCTCTATCACATTAATGAGTATATTGCTGAAATGGGAGAGAATTATGCAAGCATTATGGACAACTACTTTGATGCATTTAAGGAAAAAATGAATAATAGATTCAAAATCCCCAATAAGTTACTTGAGGATTACAAAAATGATGCTTGTTTCATGGTTGATAGTGACAAGGTGTACAATCAGGCAGTTAGGCCAAGTATAGCATGGGAAAAATCTCTAGGATATGAGGTAAACATTGATGAAACCAAAGACATAATTGAGGCACTGATAAATGAGCCTATTGATCCTAATGCTTCTTACTTTGGCACTCGTGATGAGGCAAAAGCCAGGATAGAACTAGAAATCAAACTCCTTCAGGTAGTTAACAAGGGAAAGAAGAGGATTTCCAAACTAAAAACTAGTTCCACTCTTCTATTAAATGAAGGAAAAGGAGAGGATGAAGAAGTAGAAGATGAAGAAAACTTAGAGGAAGAAGAGCCACTCAAGAATAAAGGTAAGGTAATAATTACCAAATCTACCAAGGCATCTACTGCTATGTTCACAAGGAGATCATCCAGGAAGAAAGAAAATAAAGAAGGAGGAGACATAATTTTCAAGAGGTCTCCACCCACCTTTGAAGAGAGGATAAAATAATTAGAATCAGGATCTAGAATTACAAATTTTAAGGCACTAAAATATGAGATTAGGATTACAAAAGAGTAAAAGCAAATAGAAGATATATTAATATCCAAGATTGTAAGTGGAAGTACTCACCTGACCAACTTACTTAGTAGATTCCTAATGCTTTGATAGACAAGATTAAGCCAAGATGGGAGCATGCTATGCAAACTATAAAATATATGTATGAGTAGACCCTAAGGAAACTTATGTCAAATTTGGATGGCAAGGAGGTAAAAGAATCTATGAAGAAAAATGAAGAAAATTTAACTTTGAGATTCAATACTTGTCTTATACTATTTAAGGATATTGAGCATGTTGTGAAGAATGCTACAAACACATGGAAGAATGTATATCTTCTTCACAAACTGAGTGCTTTTGTAGTTAGTATAAATGATAAGGATGATGATGATGATCAAGAGAAAGATGAAGAGAAAGTTGATGAGGAGGTGACTCATTTTGATAATGTAGATGATGAAGAGGAATAGGGGCAGGAAGCTACCAAGGAAAATGCACAAGATATTGAGGAGATTGACCTAGTAAATATTATTGTAGTGATCATGTTGGTGTTTGAAAGCATTACCCATTTCCAATTACCCTGATGAGAACAAAACACATCTAGGGGCAGCTAACTCCCATTTTCAACATGCCCTTCAAACTCTAGGCCAACTATAAGGCTTGACCCTTCTTCTTCTTTAGGCTTTGCAAAATCTAGGTGGGTGGACTTGAGATTCAAATGATACCGTACCAGTGCAAAAACATATCCCTGAATCTATTAAGCAGATTTAACCCTTCTTTCTCCTAAAGACTTATGAAATAACATGGACCTACAGTAGCTAGGTGTAGATCTATGGATCTCAGAAGCTGAGTGAGGGTTCAAATTTTATAGTTCTTTCAACATAAAAGGAAAATACAATTGAATAATAATGTTGATTTTCAACAAACCATAACATGAATCAACATAAGCCTATGATCTTTGAAGATGATGAGTGCCTTATCTATTGGGCAGTCACACAAATCACTAACACATATCCCAGAAAGTCATTGATATATGCCATATATTAGGACTTTCCTAATCTATCTATCCACTTTATGAATTAGACATCTACATCCTTCTGAATCTCATACTCGACCTATCCCTTCCTGAGATCTGCAATCCTATGATGATGAATTAAGCATTTACATAACCCTTTGAGTTACCAACAAAGTAAATCAACATATACAACCAATAGATTGCAACTGAGTTTCATATTCTTTGTTTACAAAACACAAGAGATTACAGAAAACATGAATGGGAGACAAGATACCAGAAAGAAGATTAACTTGATGTTGAAATCTATTTATTTCTTTGAAACAAATATAGGAGATGCATGAAATTGAAATGCCAAACTACCTTACAGATCAAAATTATCTGTATTCTTATTTTTTGTTGTTCATTACATGAGAAATTTGCTGAAGAATGGTATCATAGATCTGAGAGAACTCAAGATTGGAACCTACTAGTTTCTCAGTCACAAAAACTAGAACCCCTAGAAAGAATGAAAGATAGAAAGATATAGCAAAGAAAAGAATCTCAGATCTGATCTTCAAGTGACAAGTGTCTATTTGAAATGCAATTCTCTATAACTAAATAACTTCTTCCTTCCATCTCCCACTCTGATCTAATCTTGTTTCATCATTTCTATTACTGACTTGCAAAATATCTCTGTTGAAATGATGAAACCTTTTTGAGTCACCAAAGTATTTGATCTGCCTTATAAAATGCTAGTGAAATTGGGTTTTTTATTGGATGAATACTATCAGAATTTGACCCAAATTGTATTTCAACTATCTTTTAACCACATTTAAGTTATTCCCATGCTAAAAATCAAAACTAAATTTTGATACCTGAAATCAGTTGCAAGTTGGAAACCAAGGAGAAAACCTCATGTAGTATGAACACACTACTTCCTGTGCAAAAATTGACTCTAAAATTAGAAAGTTTGTCTTCTCCTGATTTTGACGATATATAATGTTGCCTATGTTGCTTACTGAAAACCCACTGAAAATCATTTTAAAAATGACCCCTTTGGTATAAAAAACATGTTTGCACATCTTTGATTTTAAACTGTCAAAAATTTAAATGAACCTAAAGTTTGGACTTTATATTAAAACCTTTTTTGAATTTAAAACATGTGGCATGCATTCATAACAAAAAAAAATAAAAAAATATTATTATTTTTATCCTTCAATATTGCCATTACCCTATACTCTGGGTCAACACATGTTTGAACAACTGCAATGTGTCACTACTTGATTGACTGATCCTTTTGCATCATTCACCATGTCAGCGACACCAAGACCCACGCCACATGGCACTTTCCCACTTTCTCGTATTATTTATCTTCCTTGTATCTTCTTTTTGTGAGAATGTGGGCATCGCAGGATCTGCCATGTGGCAGCATCCTATGCATCATTCTTAGACTGTTGTTTTGCACCACCTCACCGCCAGCGAAGACCTACTTGCCATGTGGCAAAAGCTCACTTTCCTACAATATTTATCTCATGCACATCTTATTAATGCAAGGAAGCAGGCATTGTTCGATCTGCCACATGTCTTAATCTCCTCACATTTGGGCATCTTCACCACATCAGCATCTGCATGCATTTGATTAAAATTTTTCTTTGCCTATGCTGATGTCACTTACTTCTAGCTAGCATCTGGATCTTGTCCCATGTTGGATTTGCTTTCACAAAAGCCATATGCCTTATAGACATTATTACTTATGCATGGAATTGTATTTAAATACATTAAAAACACATCACATGGAAAATATGGGATTAAACAACCTCCCCTTCTATAGCTCTGTTTGATGTATGGATGACCCTACTACGTGGATTGTGATGCTATCTTGGCTTAGGCTTCTTTATGTGCAGTGGCTTGTTTTTTTATTTCGTCCCTTGACTACAAGTTTTGGCATTCAATGTGTAGTCTCTGTTCTTATTTTAAGTGTAGGGTTGCCTTTAAAAAATCCTGAGTCTTAAACTCTTTTTCCTTTGTACATGCCTATTTCTTGACTTAAGATGTCTGCTCTTTGCATCTATGCATGAGAAAGCTTCTTTTGTTGTGCTATGTCTTCTCTTGTAACTTATGACATGAAGCTCCCCTCTTTATGCTGATACATGCCTCATTTTTTGATATCGTGATCTCTCTTTTACATGCGTTGGAAACTTCCTATCTTAAAAATGTGGACCTCTCTATTACATGCATTGTTTTGTTTGGTGGCTCTTATTTTTTTTGTGGACTGGCAACTTCATTGCTCTACCCTTTTAAAATGGGTGTTCCTTGCCTTCAATCCATGGGTTTTCCTTTTCAACTACCTTGCGTGAATGGCTTTTTTTTAGTGGCCACACCAATTAGATGGGCACTCTTGTCTTGGAGGGGAAGCTTTCCTTTTAATCTGACATGAACTGCTCATGTTTTCTTTAACAAATGTCTCTTTATTGTACTTGGTGTGGGTTTGCTTTACACATGCATTAATGTGAGGTCCTTTGATTTGCGTGGGAACTTGTGAAGCTGTGTGTAGATGTTGACTGTCGCTTGACATTGATTTTAAAGGCATATGGAGATCTTTGTGACCATGGAGAATCTTCTTTTCATGCATGAGAGACTACGGCCTTTTTGTGTGAAGGAGCCCTATTTTAATATGATTCTACCCCTTTATTCAACATGGCCTATGAGTTGTGGTCTTAGAGATCTTTTATGTTGACTTTTTATAGTCTAGCATGGTTACCCCTCTAACATCAATTTCAATTAGATCTGGCATGGTATAAAACTTTGAAAGATATAAGATTTAGACACAAGGTTCCGCAAACTGAGACCCTCCATGTTTTATATGCAGGACACAGAGTTATGGCTCCAAGGCTTCCCATATGAAACCTATTATCAGTTGTCTCTCCACCATTGCCTAAAGCAAATTCATCTTCTAATTAGAAAGTTATCAACTCTAATGTTTTTAGATTGGTAAGTTCTTTCATAGATTTTAGCAAGCAATTCCATTCTAAAGTTTCACTTTCAAAGTTTAGTCGTAGCATTTCTAGACCTTTTAATAATCCAAAGAACCTTAACAGTTCATTTAGATCTCTCATAGATTCATCTTTAGGTGAGTTTTTAAGATAAGGCTGAACAAAGTAGAGTAGCTCTCTCAGCTTGAGTGGAACCTAGTTATTATCCCGTCACCACAACCTCCAATGCGATTCTCCTGTGAGTTTGTAAAAATTGTCAAATTGGTGCCAGATGGTCCATTGACTAGCCTTAAAAACTAACCCAAACCTCTAATCAGGCTCTAAAAACTGGCACACTGATTCTCTGCTCCACACTCTTGTACCTTGTCGAATCTTGCCTCATGATGAATTTCCAGTCAAAAGATATCCACCATTAAAGTTGACCTCTAAAAATTAACTGCAACTAAACAAGTCAGAAAACAACAAACTGGGTTCGGATTTGGCTTTGAAAACTGGGCAAATGAGCACATGGGGAAATGAAAACTAGGGCATTGGTTCTCTGTTATAAGGACATTATGGATCTGTGATTTGGGCTCATGATGAATAACAGGACGTAAATGGTGATCAGTCAAAATAGGCTACTTGGAATTGGCAGACTGGAAACATTGATAGAAAACATTTTTTGCAAATGGAATTAACTTGGAAAAGTGTGCAAATGGATTCATCATGTTCTAAAAATTGACACACTTAAAATATTTTTAGAGTACAATACAGTGGTACAATCCATTCAATTTCACCTATCATGGATTTCAAGATATGACATCACGAACATAGGTACTAACAAATCTGCAAATGCTGACATTAGGAAAAAGTTACAAATTGCATTCGGAATCACATTTGAAAACTAATCAAACAGATTTTTCAAGACTTAAAAATTGAAACATAACAAGTCTCTAATGTTTACAATGCAACAAAAAAGGAATTTTTGCATTTGGGTTAACTGGTCAAAAGTTATAACTCATCAAACAGGGCTTCCTAGAATTATGTGCAATGTGCATCAACATAACAAATTTAAATGACCAACTTTGAGGGACTCAAAACCTAGTCAAACGGACTCGAAATGACTTGAAATCTGAAACATAGGTTCTCTATTACGGACACTAGATACTCTCAAAGAGGGAAGTCATGAAACATTTCTAGGTGCACGATATTCAATGGAAAGCACAACCTCCTGTCACTATTTGACACTAAGGGTAAAATGCAAATTTGAAATTAGCTCAAAATAGGACTTCACCGAATGATTCGGGATGGAAAAATAAAATTGTGGATCATATGTATATGTCAAATGAAAGGTGTTAAGCCACTCAAACACCATCTAGGCCTCAAACTGAGAATTGGCTACAAATGCATAAAAGGCACTTTAGGGCATCGATTCTTCAAAATTTTCAAAATGTGACTGAAAATGCACATGCAATTTTCACTCCTAATAGGTCATAGCCCCATTTCCTCATTCTCCAAGCATAGCATTGAAAGCATGAAGCCTAGAGAAAGATTTAGCAGGATTGATTGGACTAGCACTAAAAGTAGTAGCATTCAATCAATCTCTGCACCTGTCTGGCTCAGTACTTCATTGATAGTAGTGCCGAGAATTTCATCTACTAAGTAGAAAGTTCTTCCTTCTACATCAATTTTGACTACATTAGGTATTTCTTCTACTGGTATTTCAATGAGTACAGTATCCACTTTTGCAATGAGTCCTACAATTTCAACAAATATTTCCATTCCTAGTATGAAAGTAATAAGTGCAAGGAAAATTGAGACCAAACCTTAATCTAGAACAAATTTTTTTGTAAAAGGAAAAGAAAAGGAAGACGATATAAATCCTGATGAAGAGATTTTCATTCCTATATGGGACTTCTCAAATATAAATCTAGATTAGATACAAAATTTTTGTGAACTTATTAAAAAGAAAGCCAAGCAACAAAGGCTTAGAGAGGAAAGAAACAAGGAATTCAAAATAATTGAGGATGCTAGGAATATTCTAGTAGAGGCTATAGGCATAGAGATTGACACCTCTCATCCAATTTTGTATTAGTTAGCAGAGGTAGTCTAGAAATATAATGAATATTTGGATGGACATGACAAATTTTTGCAGAAAGTCAAGAAAAAGTTTGAAAATAAAATTTTAGAACTTAATGCTCAACAAATTTCCCATCATCAAGTAGAATTATTTACTATTTTAGGCTCTCTGGAGACCTCGTGCATCAATGTATCTATACTTTTTGGTAAACTATGTGATACATCAATTTTCACAAAAGAAATAAAAGATAAATTGTCAAAGATTGATGAGGATCTTAAGGCATGTGCATAGCAATTGCAACTTGACCCGAGTTGAATCTCTACCCACTTCAATAAGATCAAATTTTTGATAGATAAGTAGGTAGAATTACTAAATGAAGGGGCCAGAATTAGATCAACGTTGACAAATATTCAAAACGTGATTCTCCCAAACATGGATGCACTATAGAAGTACATTGTACATTCAAAAATGCTCATCCATGACAAGAACTTCTCCATTGCAGACCATATCATAGAATTGGTAGTAGAAGTGTAGATTGCATTGCACACATGCACAGTGTTGCAAGAGAATTGGGAGAAGACTTTGGAACTTATCTTGAAGGTACATTCAAACTTCTTGTCACATTTTGACATTACTGTATAAATATATATAGCATAAATCTTTGGCATTAATATCAAAAAGGATGAGAAGATATAAGGGGAGAATATTGAAAGAAGATTGAATAAAATTTCAAATTATAGAGAAAATGTATATTGTATAAAGAAGGAGAAAAATGTATATATCATATGTATATTATACTGTATATTATGTATGGGGGAGCATTACCATGTACATAATATATCTTTTACAAAACCAATTTTGAAAAATCTTAAAAACAGTAAACTCTAACAAGTTGGAGACATAAGGTGATGGATAAAGATGTTCTTGAACATTCTTGAATTCAATTTTGTTGATAAGTGTTTTTGTCACTAATGCCAAAGGGGGAGATTGTTGATATTCTAGTCATGTTTGTTATTACTAACATACACTTATTTAGATTGTAAGCATTTATTGATCATATTGTATAGTTAATAGTGTTAACCAAGAATTTTAGTTGCTACCAAGTCTTTTGGATAGATTTCTATTTGTGTCAAGTAGTTACTACAAAGTTGATGATTAGCAGTGTAAACCGAGCATCTTAGTGTATGTCAAGTTTATCAATACAAACCAAGTTGTGTAGTGCTTATCGAGTTCATAGTTGATCTGATGCGAGTCTAGTGTTAACTGAGATACTCATTTTTAACCAAGTGGCTCAATTTATATCAAGCTCATAATGATAGCATTGACCAAGCTATGTAGTGTGAATGATGCAAGAGCTTTTAGTAGTATCTTAAAGCTTTTAATATTTTTCTTAGTTTTTAGTAATAACCTTGAAATATTACTTCATATTTTGAAAGTTAGTTCGTAGTTCATCTTAACTCAATTTTTGGAAGCTTCAAGTTTTTTTATAAATTACCAAAATGGAAAAAAAAGATTAATGAAAAAACTACCAAAAATGGTAATTTCAGATTTGTATTTAAAATTGTAATTTCTCTCATTATAGGAGGAGGAGGAGGATTTAGAAGAATTTGGAGTTTTAATATTCTAATATTTATTTTTGTGTTTTCTCTCTTATGCTTATGTTAATTATTTGAGGAATTTTGGCTACATCATTTGGTGTCTGAGCACAAAAAGTCTGGGAAAAGGAGATTTTTGTGGTTGTTTGGTTTTGAGTTTATGTTTATGCAGGTTGAGAAGAGGAACTAGTTTCCTGAAGACTAGGTAGAGGAGATAAAATACCTATGTTGAGGCAAAGGCAAAGCAAAAACAAGGTTAATGGACTCATTTGAAGAACTAGATTTATTGATGAAGTATTTGCATAAGAGGAGAGAAGAAAATAAAATAAAAGAGAAAGAGAGGAAGAGGAAGGAGGAAGAGAAGAAGTGATTAGAGTTAAAAGAAATATTAAGAGAATTACAAGAAAGTTGGCAACAATTAAGAAAGGTAATGGAATTAGAAATGCAAAAATGGTATCTACCAGTCAAGAAGAAGATCGAATGGCCTATTCAGAAGAAGAAAAGGAAATAAGAGACACAAAAAATAAAGGAAGATCCAAAAAATGAAATGGTGAGTATACCAATGATTATTTTGACATCAAGAATTGAAGAAGCCAAGATAAACATAGCCACACAAGAGTCTTTTTGTCATTTTTCAGCCTTATGTTTAGAATGAGAAAACAAAAATGGTTTTTTATAATGAGATTTCTAATTAAGATGATTAATATTTTTTAATTAGGTATATGAATGTTCCCAAAGGTATTATGTTAATTGTGGTCATGGTGAATACATGTTGATATATTATTTGTTGAAAACATAAATGATTATGGTACAAAGGTTTATACAAAAGAAATGGAATTTTGGATTTTAAAGGCTAAGAAGATATTGAGTAGAATATGGATTAAGAAAAATAAGAGGAAGAGGGATCTAGTGATAGATGCAAAGATGAATGAAAAAATGTCAAAAAAATGGAAGACTAGTAAGAAAGAATAAACATGCATTCCTCTGAGTCAATAAAATCAATGTTTGATACAATGGATGAAAAAATTCTAGAAAAGAAGCTATAAATATTCAAAAAAACAACTTGCAAGACTTGCATCCTTCAACCAGAGGAGAATGATATGGGATCTTTTAGTGGCTTTCTAAGTAGGAGCTTTTAGTAGTTTTTAAAGCTTTCAATGTTTTTCTTAGTTTTTAGAAAGTTGGTTTTTATTAATAACCTCAAACTATTACTTCCAATTTTGAAAGTTAGTTGGTAGATCATCTTACCTCAGTTTTAGGAAGCTTCATGAAAAAAATCAGCTTTTTTTGAGTTGTTTTAAAAATTACAAAAAATGGCAAAAAGAAAAGGTTTATGAAAAAAATGCCAAAAATGATAATTTTGGATTCATATTTAAAATTGTAATTTCTCTCATTGTAGGAGGAGAAGGATTTAGAAGAATAATAAAGAATAATTTGGAGTTCTAATATTTATTTTTGGTTTTTCTCTCTCTTATGTTTATGTTAATTATTTGAGGAATTTTTGCTACATTAGCAAATCAAGTGATTCAGTTTATATGCCGAGTTTCATGGTATTCGCTAAGTCACCAATGTAGACCAATTTCAAGACTACTTGGAAGTGATTAGTATGGATTAATCTTCTATGCCTACCGAGTGCTGCATGATGATGCTAAGCATTGATAGCAGATGTCGTGTACTAGAACCTCACTAAGTCAGTCTTCAGAACTCAAGTTTCTACACTTTGGCTGACTTTGTAATATGTGTGTAAACTTGTATTGTGGTCAACTTTGTAATTTGAAAATTGGATTGGTATATATTTAATGTATTGTATCCCATCCAAAGTAATGAGTTTAATTAATGTAATAATTAAAGAAGAGTAGAAGAGTGAATTACAAAGGCTATAGGAGTATAAGGAGCAACAAAGATTCACCTATCACAGTAAGCTGATTTATACACTCAGAGGAATCTCATTTAGCAAACCAAGTTGTAGATCAAAGATCATCTATTACTTCATCCTAACATGTGGATTAGTGAAGTCCTTTAATAAGGTAGACCTAATAGTCTTATATAAATCTCTTTATTGAGTGCATACTTTATTGTATGTTTGTGAATCCTTTTGCAAGGTGGACCTAGTAGTCCTTATTGCTCCTAATAAGGAATATGATCATAACTAATCATTATAAGCCTTAATAGTCCAACTTTATACTAAAGTAAAAAAGCTTGTGGGTATCATCCCCACCCCAATTTTACTTTCTATTTGGAAGGTTTCTAGGTCACCAAAATTGTGTGTCAAAAGTGTTATGTATGCTTTAATGTTTTCAATTTCTCATACATGCAATTAGATTAGAATACTCATGAAGGATCAATTACTAATTAAGGAGTAATTTTTATCAGTTACTGATCTACCCCTCCCCTCTTAGTAACTTAGCTTGTAATAATATTTCGAACATTGTCAGTACTCCACTACTTTTGTCTCTATTGATTTTTTTAGGTGAATGAGTCTTTCTCACATATTTGGCTATTACAGGATCCAATATATCATTCTCAACATTTTTCTTCATTCATTTTTGTTTCATATTCTTGCATAGTTTGTATTTTTTGATGCTAACATAAGTGATAGATGTTCTTCAAGGCATACTTGTACAATTACTCACTCGGCTATTCTAGACCTGCTCTCTTCTAGATTCTAAGCTTACTTCTAGGGCCTCTTAAGTCATAAAAAACCATGTCTAAGACTTCCCTAATTCAACACTATGAATGAGTTCCTTTGTGCTTCACCTTGAGGGATAACTATCATTAGGGTATTTCAAATCTTTACTCTTCCTTGGTTGATTCCAAATACAACTTCAAGAAATTATCTATGCCAGTGTTGCATGGGATGTTTCTGTTACTAAATCAATTTCTTAACTCCCAAATAACTCCATTTGAACATCGCATCTAGGATTTTCCTATTGAGTTTATGATATGCTTTGGTTTTTTCTTAATAGGCCTAATTGGTCAATTAGCCCTAGTTAGTGAGTGTTTCCCAAGTCTTTCTTAAAACCTCCAAATAACCATAGAAACAAACTAGATATTTAGATATCATTTTCAAAAACCTTAAGGGTTTTGGTGGTCTTTAGTCCCTAAGTCATTTGTATAGGGGGTTCCTAAATTATAGGGCTAATTAGGCTACAATTATGTTGATTTGTGATTTCTACTAGAAAATCTATCTTAATTAGATTGAAATAGTCCCAATCTCACTCTTTGGTGTCTATAGGACCTCTAGGATTCCAAAACCATACTTGGTTCAATGCCGTCACTCTTTCCCTTGGACAAATAGATTGATTTTGCATTATTACTCACCTAGCTAGGCTTGTTGATCTTGCCTAAGGCATGAGCTTAAAAATAGATAGAATTTTTTCCAGAGCTCCTCCTTTCACACAAATAATCTGTAATGGTTTCCCTAGCATATTCCTCTTACCCATAATTATTTTTTCTATAAAGAACTATGACGGAGCCATAAAACTAAAAATTGGCAACTAGTACCCCAACAAATTGTATATTTACAAAATAATTTCTAAACCTATTATAATGAACACAAATCAACTTGACAATTCAATAAAAAATTATTGCACCTCTCTAGTCTACATAAATCTTACACTAACTCAGATGAATCAATCCATGAAAATACATTTACTCATAAGGCAAGATGATTGTGACACCAAAATGAATTTTTCCAATTCTATTAACATAAAAAACTTCTACTACTTCACACAATACCTTGGGAAATGGGATCTTATAAGATTAAATATGACCTACCCTTTATTTTAGTTTATTATGGAAACTACCCATAGTGATCCCTCGAAAGAGAATCCAATCTTGTTGTTTGTTGTGATGCAATTTTTTAAAATTGCAAAATATTATCAAGCAACATTGTGACAAGTTTTACATATTTTTTCCATCATCATGCTAAGGATCTCAAATCAACCTAGAATTATGTAAAAAAATCCTAGGACCTATGTCAGGCATATTTGTACCATTTCTCAAGCCTCAAAGCTTTTAT
Source organism: Cupressus sempervirens (assembly GCA_028749045.1). NCBI lineage: Eukaryota > Viridiplantae > Streptophyta > Pinopsida > Cupressales > Cupressaceae > Cupressus > Cupressus sempervirens. Next base: position 803,896,566 of record CM053793.1, read on the forward strand.
ATCTTCCTTTCCTAATTTAGGCCTAATTTAGCAATAAGAAAATTTAAAGAAACCATTAACTAGGTTAGATAGAAAGTAGTCTAATCCACCTAGGAACACACAAACAAGACCTTATAAGGTCAAAACAACATCAATAACTTGGATAAGGTTAGTACAAGCCAAAATTGAAAAATTTTGAGGAATAAACCTAGGTGCTTTGGCACCATCCTCTCCAAATGAAAAGACTTAAATCCATCCTTGGATTGAGTGAGTTTACATCTACTCCCAACTTCTTGAATTTTTTTTCCTTTAGTGGCCTCTATATCTTCTCATCCATGTCAATTTACTAGATTCTTATAGTAAGTTCCCTGCCTAGTTTTCTTGTAGGCCATGGAGTCCAACACCATTTTTTCTTTTCTAGGTGGTGTAGGAGTTAAATTTAGGTCTACAACCTCCTTTATGACCTCTGAAAGAATCTGATCCAAATTTGGAGTAGGACCCTTGTAAAATATTAAGTTGGCAAAATTGAATATTGGGGAAAAAACCATATATTCATGGAGCATGGCCCTCCCTTTTATAACCTAGCCTTGTTCAAATGAACCATGACTAGGTCTCTTACTTTTAAGTTTACATCTTTCTTCCTTTCATCTACCCCCTTCTTGATCTTTGTTGTATTCTCTTGCAGGGTTCTTCTCACCAATTCATGTACCTTTTTCATGGAGTGTGCAAAATCCTCAGCATAAACACTACGTTTAGCTCCATCATTTAGTTATTTGAGCTCAAATATGCCTCTAGGGTGTAGGCCATAGACTATTTCAAAGGGACTCATTCTAGTAGACATGTTCACAATATCATTTTAGGCATATTCTTGTTATCCTATGAGTTGGTCCAAAGTATGGGCCCATACTCCTTTATCAGACATCTCAATGGATTTAAAAGGCTTCTATTGACCACCTTTTTTTGGCCATATGTCTATGGGTGATATGTAGACCCAAAAGATAAATTAGTTCCTAACTTTATCCATAGTGTTTTCTAAAATTGACTCATGAATTTAGTGTCTCTATCTGACATTATACTCTGATGTAGCTCATGTATCCTCACTACTTCCCTAAAGAACAAATGTATTATATGGAAAGAATCATGAACTATATTGCAAGGAACACAATCGGCAATTTTTTGAATTTGTCAATTATGACATATATACTATAAAATCCTTTCTTTGTCTTTGGAAAACCTACAACAAAGTCCATGCTCAAACATTCCCATGGTCTACTTGGAATGTGAAGAGGTTGGTAAATACCTGCATTACAAATTGTCCCCTTTTCCTTTTGAAACACTACGCAACACTCTACATACTTCCTAATGTCCAAATTCATCTTAGGCCCAAATTAAAACCTCTACACTTTCTCTTAAGTCTTATTTTTTGATATTGTAGTGAGTGATCATGTAGTGGGGGTTAATGTTGTGGTGCCTTCTCTAGTAGTAAAAATGATAAAATGGTCAATTTTAGAGGTTTCCCTAAAACATTTTTATAATTGGATGAGATATATAATATATTTTGATTTTGATGAACATTTTTGTTGGATAATAGAAAGGTTGAAGGCTATGTAGGTGGATGTAGCCTAGGTTTTGGGTGAACCACATTAAATCTGTGTGTTATTTGTGTTCTTTGTGTTTTCTTCTATTTTTTTTGCATACAACTATTTATTCTTATATAATTCTAGATTTTTAAAACTCTAACAATTGGTATTAGAGCAAGGTTTGTTGCTATAGATTGACAAGAATTTTAGATTGGAGTAGGAGCAATGGAGGATTTGAGATTCAAGATTGAAAAATTCAATGGCCAAAAATTCTAGTTATAGAAAATGTGAATTGAAGATTAGCTATATCAAAAGGATCTATTAAAACCATTGGAAGGAAAAATAAAGAAATAGGGAACCATCACAGATGAAGATTGGGAGAACTTGGATAGGAAGACACTAGGATATTTTTGACTGTGCATTGCACCATTTGTAATATTCAACATATCAAAGGAAAAAATGATAGTAGAGCTAATGGAGACATTGGATACATTATATGAGAAACCCTAAGCTTTGAATAAGGTATCTCTAATTAATTTTTTGTTCAATATGAAAATGGATCAGGGAGGATCTATAGAAAATCATTTAAATGAATTTAACACAGTTACTAGTTTGTTGTCATCGATACAAATTTTATTTGATGAAGATTTTAGGGTTGTCTTAATCTTATGTTCTTTGCTAGAAAGCTATAATATCTTGGTTATGGTTATAAGTAAATCTATCTCTAGCTTAAATACTTCAAAATTTGATGAAGTTATTGGTGTTATCCTAAATGAGGAAATGCAATGGAAAATCATAGGTAAAAATTTGACCTCATTAGGTTTTTCTTTAAACATGGAGAATAGAGGAAAAATGAGGGAAAAGGGAAAAGGGCCTTCACATGAGAAGTCACAAGGGAAGTCAAATAAAGGAAGTTCTCAATCTAAGGAAAAGAAAGATTGTTGGTACTATGGAGAACCTAGTCACCTGAAGAAACACTATTGGTCTTAGAAAAAAAAACAAAGAAACAAAACATTAAGATGATAGTAAGGAAGCTAATGTTGCAAGTAATACTTTAAAATATGTTTTATTCTTATGTTTAGATCATTTTAATTATTTCTAGGTAATAAATTCTAGGGCTTCATCTCATGCTACACCCAATAGATTTTCAAGATTATGTTCAAGATGATCTTGGATAGGTATATTTGGGTGATGATGAGCCCTATCACATTATTGGGAAAGGAAAAGCAAAGATCAAGTTGCCAAATGGAAATGACTAGGCACTATAGGAGGTAAGGGATGTCCCTAACTTAAGAAGAAATTTAATTTCTGCTAGACAATTGGGTAGCGAAAGATCCATAGTCATATTTTTAGAAAATATATAGAAGGTCGCTAAAGGTTCATTAGTAGTAGCTAATGGTTTAAAAGTAGTCACATTATATCTATGTATTGGTAACACTTATTCTACCTTAGCTACTACTAATAATGTAAATGCAAGAAAAGCTACTATAGATGTTTCAAGAATATATTCAAACATGTGGCACCATAGGTTTGGGCACATGAGTGAGAAAGTGATGAAAATACTTCACTCTAAAAATCTATTGCCAAGCATGAAAAAAATTGATTTAGAGTTCTATGAAAATTGTGTTTATAGAAAATAGAAAAGAGTTGGATTTCTATGAGTTGGGAAAGAAAATAAGAGTGAGAAGTTAGAGCTAGTGCATTAAGATGTATGGGGACTAGATCACATATCATCTCTTGGTGGTTTTCATTATTATGTTATTTTTATAGATGATTCAACTAGGAAAACATGGGTGTGTTTCTTCAAATATAAATATGATGTTTTTGAAATATTTACAAAATGGAAATCTTTAGTTGAGAATGAGACAAGAAAGAGTTGAAATGTCTTAGATCTAATAATGTAGATGAGTATTGCAGCATAGCCTTTGAAGATTAATATTCTATTAATGGAATTCAAACATAGAAGACAATTCTAGGAACCCCACAAGAAAATGGGGTGTAAGAAAAGGACTTTCAGCCCTTTGGATGGTGGTATTCCAAGGGAAGCATGGGCTAGAAAAAAGGAAAATTTTTCATTTCTAAAAACTTTTGGTTGTGAAGCTTTTGTCCATGTTGATAAAGAAAATAGAACCAAGCTTGATGCTAAATCTCTAAAATGTACCTTCATTGGATATGAAGTAGATGACTATGGTTATCACTTATGGAATTTTGAATATCTTAAAATAATTAGAAGTAGAGATGTTATATTCAATGAGAAGGTCATGTATAAAGAAAAGTTCCAAGAAAAGAAGAATGAATAAGAAAAACAAGAATATGTGATGTTGGATGAGACTCCTAAAACTAAAAATTTGTTGGTACCTAATGCTCAATAAGAATAGGTTTTCTCACAAGCTCTTGTAAGTTTTAGACATTCTACAAGGTCAAGTAGAACTCCTACAAGGTTTCCTCCTTCTTTGCATTTTGTTGGTACCCCTACAGACCCAATATTTAAAACTTCTAGTGTGGATTATTGAACTACTTCGAACTAAGGTTCAAAGTAGTTCAAAGAGGTTCAAATGGTTCTACAAGCTCTTTGTTTCAATATGGCACAATAGGGGTGTTCAGAGGATTATTATCAAAATGTGCTAGGTTACAGTCAAGATCTCAAATGTAGTATCTTAGAAGTACAATTTAGATTCAAGGATGCTAGTTCTAGGACCAAAGCAAGGTTATTTAATGCTTCAATTTTTTTCTTAAGGTCTTGGTTAGGGATTTAAAATGCCCATGGTTCAAGTTCCCACTCAAGTTGTTAGACTAAGATCTTTTGGTTCAAATTAAAACTATGAGGTTTGGGAAAACCATCTTTGGAAGTGTAGATTCAAGCTTAGGTCTGAAAGAAGGTTAAGTTTCACATTCTATGTTTTCAACTAGGAATTGTCATGTAAAGGCTCTAATAATAGAAATAATGAGAAGATACAACCATACCTAATTACCTTAGATTGTGAGGAGAATCTATGTCATCATTGTATGGTTGGAGAGTTCAAGTACAAAAGTAGAATCTAGACAATGAATACCTTAATAATATACAATTAGAATAAGTATCTATGAATCTAAAGATTGTTAAAATGGAAATAACTGCATATCAAAACTGAGTACATGTTTTGAATCCATTAAAAGTGACAAGGCCTAATATACTTTGAGAATATTACACATGGTCAGGCATTAAATGATGGTAACATGACATGCAACCTAGAGGTGTGGAAAGTGCAAGTAATCTATTGACATAATGCCCAACTTATGCAAATATTGTTTTGTACACACTCTTGGTAGCCCCCTTGAAGGATGCTCAGGCATGGTTAAAAGAATAGATCTAGCTACAAGTTTCATAAATATCCATAAAAGTTATGAAGCAAAACATTGGAGTCATTAGAATGTGATGTTACTAGCCCAAATCATCTTCCCAAAGGAGGACTTTATTAAAAATTCATATCTACGGTCACCAAAATGAAACAAAATGGTGCATACTAGCAGCGATAGGGGAGATAATTTAGAGGTCAAGAGCACTAACAATTTATGCATACTTTTGGATTCCCATATGGGTGAATGATAGCACGCGCAAATAATATCATGGTAGGTTTTTATATAATCAAGATGTCAACATGTGGCTTAAGTTAATATATCTTATGACAATTTCCAAATCATGCTACAGAGGTGATTAATAATGGCAAGATCATGAAGACTGCATGGTTCATGAAATGCCTACACCAACTACCTCCCCGAACATAGTTGGTCTATATTCTGATAAAAACATAGCATAGATTAAGTTTGATGCCTGGAAGAAAAGTGTAAGTGCCCAAGTCTTTTAAGAGAAGGCCTATGACTAGCTACAAATAATGAATACATGAGGAATTTTGGAATCAATGTTGAAAATAATGAATACTCCAGCTCAGATCTGTGGTTAAAATTCAATGGTGAAGCAAGGGCCTCTTGAAGAAAGTGGGTGTTATTAGGTTCCCTTTTGTTCAACACAAAATGGATCTCAAATATCAATGAAGTCTTTTTCCTTCACCTACATAGGATGTTGATGTGACTGTAATGATTTGTTGACTTTTTATGAGGAAAACAAGTATTTTAGAGATAATTTGAGTCAAGGGTTTTGAATTTTGAAGACCACATTTCCTATAGCAAGGCATAAAGGAACTTAAACCTAACACACATATGAGTCATAGTCATAAAGGAATAGAGGCAAAGATGGATTTGTTGTGACCTACATAAATGTACTACATATTACTCATGTAGCAATGTCTATGGTGGGAATCTCTAGAGCTATTGTGACTGGTGTGCCAAAAAAAAACCCAAGATTTTAAGCTCATTATTTTTGCTCCCCTCATTTGTCATTTGAGAAAACATGTCAACTTCAAAGAGATTCAAATGTTTCATATACTCAATTGACAACTCTCACCAAGAGCACATTAAAGGGCAAGTATTAAAAACCAAGAATCTTAGTTATAAAGATATCTCTCGCATGATCTCTACATGTCTCCTCAGGCCTCTATATTAAATATGAAGGGTGTTATAGTGTATTAAAACTTAAATGACATAGTTCATTATAGTTGTGACATAGTATTTAGTTAGGAATTGAATATTATATTTGCAAGAATGAAAAGATTAGAAGGTTAAAAAGAAAATGATCAAGATTTTCAAGATTCAGTTAGAGAAATTAAAAAGTTCTCATGGATCAAGAAGAGATAAATATGTAAAATAGAGGTAAAAAAGGGGTCCCAATTTTTTTTATAATTTTCTAGCTCTTCATGGAAAGAAAGGCAGACTTTGGGACTGTAGGAAGAGGAAAACTCATGTCTTTTTTCTAAACTGTGTGTTAGGAAAAGGGGGTGAAATTTTGATTTTTAAATGCAATGTAAAGGAGGAAATTTTTGTTTCTTCCAGATAGTGATTTTGATGCAACATGCACTAAGGTCTATGTTATCTTTTACATTTTAGAGAAGGAAGACTTAGGAGATAATTGCACACCAAACCTTCAAGTTTGGGCATATTTCTTTCCACATATTATTAACTCTATGTAAATTTTAGTTTTCTCTAAATGCATTTTATTGTCAACATTTTCTAAATACATTTAATTTCAAGATGTCTTTGAAGCTTTGATTCTTCTTTTTCTCAAGTTTTCATTCTCTTTGTAATGTAGCATTCAAGTAGATGAACTATGTTTCATTTATTATTTATTTCCTTTCAATTAGATTAATTTTTCTGCATCTATTTCGTGTTTATGGATAGATGTTTGTAAACCTTTTGTGCTTTCTAGTTAAAAGTATCCATATTTGTATTGCTATGAATTCATTGTAAATCATGCACGAGGAGTTGTACCTGGATAAATTGAAAGGTCATTTACACTTTTCAATAGTGAAATGACCCAATTGTTAGTACATATTTAGTCTTCCTATCTAGGCTTTGGGGTTAATTTATATATTTTTCTTTGGAGGACAATTTTATCACTAACATATTCCATTTTATTGACTTATTCTAGTGAACCAAAAGAATATGAAGAAGTAATGCAGGTGGATATGAAACAATAGTGGAAGTTGGGCATGAAAGAGGAGATGGAATCCTTGTTGAAAAATAAGACTTGAGACTTAGTCCTTCTACCTAAAGTAAAAATATCCTTGCCTAACAAATGGGTTTATAAGTTGAAGGAGGAAGATGGAGGAAAGGAAAGGTATAAGGCTAGACTTGTGGTAAAGGGTTTTGCATAGAAAAAGGGTATAGATTTTGATGAAATATTCTCACCTATTTTAAAAATGACTTCAATTAGAATTTTACTAAGCCTTGTGGTTGTAGAGAACTTTCATGTTGAACAACTAGATGTCAAGAAAACTTTTTTCCATGGAGATTTGGAGGAAGAAATTTACATGTAACAACTAGAGGGATATGAGGTCAAGGGTAAGGATAATTTAGTGTGCAAGTTAAGGAAACATCTTTATGGCCTAAAGAAAGCACCTTTTCAAGGGTATTTAAAATTTTATAGTTTCATGGCTAAGCATATGTACCATAGATGTCATTCTGATCACTATGTATATTTTAAGAGATTGGATAATGGGAGTTACATTATCCTATTACTCTATGTTGATGACATTATTATTGATGGGTCTAATATGCAAAAAATAAATGAACTTAAGCATAAATTAGCAACATCATTTTCCATGAAGAAATTGGGTGCTTCTAAGAAAATCCTTGATATGAGGATTGCATGGGACATGAAAAATAGAACCTTGAATTTGTCGCAAAGTGAGTATATAAAGAAGGTGTTGAAAAGGTTTAATATGCATGATGAAAAAGGAGTCAGTACACCTTTGGCTAGTCATTTCAAATTGACTAAGGAACTATTCCCAAAAGCATAGGAAGAGCTAGGTCAAATATCTAACATCATGTACTCATTAGGTGTTGATAGTCTAATGTGTGCAATGGTAAGCACACAACCTGATATTTCTCATGTAAGGGAGTTGTTAGAAGGTATATGAGCAATCTAGTTATGGAACATTGGAATGCTATCAAATGGATTCTTTAGTATTTGACCTAGCAAGAGATATTGATACAAGGAGGAGTACTACATTGTATGTTTTCATTGTAGGGGGTACTACAGTTAATTGAATTTCTAGATTGTAGAATGTTAATGCACTTTCAACCACTAAAGCTGAGTATGTAGGTGCTATGAAAGCTAGCAAGGAGATTACTTGGTTACAATGTTCTCTGGAAGAATTGAGTCAAAAGAAGGAACATCACCCATTGTACAATGATAGCTAGAATTCCATTCATCTTGCAAAGAATTCTACTTTTCCTTCAAGGATAAAGCATATACAACTCAGGTACCATTTTATAAGGTCTACTTTGGAGGATGGCCAATTACAGCTTCAAAAGATTCACACAAGTGAAAATCCATAGACATGTTCATGAAGGAAGTTCCTTAGGAGAATTTGGTTCCTTGCTCAACTTCTATTGGGCTTCTTGACTAATGATCATTGAGGTAATACACAAAAAAGTCTTTTATCTAGTTGAAGTTGCACATACTACATTTTTCCTTAATACTTGAACTAGAGAATATATCTATAGGTCATAAGAATAGTACTTCTTTTCAGCATCACTTAATTTTTCATTGTTAAAAGCCACCAGTCTTCTCTCTTGGCTTAAACTAACACTAATAGCCACATTGCCAGAATCACACGCAATAGTAAACAACTTCTCAAAGCTTGGTAAAATGAAGATTGGTTGAATGGAAATCTTCTTCTTCAACTCAAATGCATGGTTAAATTACTCCTTCCAAAAAAAAAATATATGTATTCCTCCTTTTATAGTATCAATCATAGGAGCACAAATAACACTAAACTTCTTAATGAACTTCCTATAATATTGAGCCAAATCATGAAAGCTCTTTACCTCTCTTGCAGTCCTTGGCATTGGCTAGTTTAGAATGGTTTCCACTTTTATTGGATGCATTTTTAGATTGCCTTGGGATAAAAAAAACCCAAGGTATACCAAATCTATCTTCATGAACTCACACTTTTCTAGATTTATCATCAGTTTCTCATCATTTAGTCTCTTGAAAACAATCTGCAGATGATGGTATGTAGATCATCTAAATATACTACCACAAATTTTCCTATGTACTCTTTTAGGACCTATAGATGCTCAAAAATGGTTTGCATGTATGATTTCATCACTTCTTCATACTAATTTGTCCCATTTTCTCATTCTACTAACTCTGATCTTTTGGCCAGATTGACCATATTTTGTCATTTGTATCCCCTTTCACATCAATTTTGTATCAACTCGAAATCATATCAAATCAACTTGAAATCATATCAAATCAACTCAGAATCACCCCAAATCAACCCAGAATCACTCAAAATCAGTCCTAATCAACCCAAAACATATCAAACATCCCAAATCAATCATCATTTATCCCCTCCTAGGCATTTTTGTGGTTTTTAGTGTCTTGGAAACCTATCAACTTATCAATCTTATCAATCTAACCTTAGTACTATCATGGCTCTCAATACTAGGTCAAAATATCATTCATGTCATTCAATCTTTCATGTTGTTGAGGCTGTCAATGTTAGATCATGGCATCATCAACCATTTTAATAATATTGACAATGTTTGTCAGTGTTATTATGATCAAACCTTATCAATCAATTTCAATCCTATAGCATTTACAATGTCGGTTAAATGTTACATATCAACAAATTCATGTCATGTGTCCTTGGCATGTTATCAATTTCGATCTATCAATTGATTTGACCATGGCTTTGGTCTACCTTTTCATCATCTTATTCGATATCCATCATCATCACATTTTCATCAAAAGATATGGTTGCATTCATTTAATCAATTTGGCCAATCATCTACTAATTTTCTCTATAGGATTAAATAACCCATAATTTAATTCTATTATTCTCACTAATTATTCTTCCTAATTATCATCCTCAATTAATTAATTGGTTCATTATCTAAAAACCATGGAAATTTACAATTTCCTAAGTTCCATTTTCCATCATTAATTCCATTTTCTACTAATTCTTATTTTGTGGAATAAAAGGATTTTTAATTCAAATATTCCATAAAATATTTCATCATCATGACACTTGGATGTGACACCTCATGGATTCTCCTTTGACACTTGGCTGAAATTTTTCATAATCAAATATTATTACCTCTTATGCATGTCCCTATTTGGCTTATCCGTCATAGATTCTTGGCTTTAAGTGGGTTGAGGAATCTTATGACGCGTCATAGATTCTCTTCCAAATTTGACTCTCATGTGTCATAGAATCTTACTTTTGGCATATTCTATCATATACATCATAGGAATTATTATTACCTCTTACGCATGTCCCTATTTGGCTTATTCATCATAGATTCTTGGCTTTAAGTGGGTTGAGGAATCTTACACATCATAGATTCTCTTCCAAATTTGACTTGCATGTGTCATAGAATCTCAAAATTGGCATATTCTGTCATATGTGTCATAGGAAACTCTTGCCACATCACACATCTATGGGTGAAAAATCCAATGCCCTCACTTTGAGTGTTGATTATAAAATGAACACTCTTCTCTCATTTTGTGGTCCTTGGATCCGAATGCTTAAGTTTTGAAAATCCAAATCTTTGAATCCTTGAGTCTCTACTTCTTTGCATGTTGAATTCTCTCTTTCAAGCTTAAAATAACACTTCTAGTATTCTCATGGCATTATCCATAGCATAGGCTTTGGCTTTAATCTTTTGTGTACTATAGGCAACTTTGTACCTACAATCATTTGGAGAAGAAAGAAGAGCATGGGAGCTACAAATGAAAAAGGGGGTTTGTATTGCTTTCTTAATTAGTTTGGCTTTCATGGTAGACTAGTAGGTGCTAATACATGTTGATTGAGTTTGTGATTTTCTCATAGTGTGTTATGCTTCTAACCCATTTTTTTGGTCCTACATTTGGTGAACCCAACGTGAATCATGCATATCTAACTTGGGTTTTCTTGTTTTGTGGTTTTAGGTGCACGAAAGGAGCTCACTTGGAAGGGTATAATGACTATCTGCTCTTCCTTTTCACACCTAGATTTGCACTGTCAGAGCACACCTAGGTTCATAGTAAGCACATGCACCAATCAAAATCTGCATTTCAAGCTCCTATCATTCTCTAGGACATAGATTAGGTGATTTTGTGTTACTAATGGTCTATTTGCAGCATGTGGCGATCATTGGATGAAGATATGATCATAACAAACTACTGATGTGTGCTTTGCAAGATGTTGTCGAAGACTTTGTGTGTCTTTCAAAACTATGTGTGTGGATTTCCTAGATTAGATAACATTTCATTTGGTGCTTAAAAAGAACCATTTTCTTTTCTACCTGGTGTGTCTATAGTGTTAGATCCCTAAGAGTTGCACTAGATGTATCCTCTCCCCTCACCACTCATGGTTCTTGGGTGTAAGAGAAATCTATGTAACTTCTATAGGAGGCTTGCTTTGGACCAAGATACTAGATATTGGGTATACCAGGGGATGACCTCAGAGTGGTAATGGGCCAAAGCTAGGTCAAAATTCTAGCTGCTATATAAAATTTGATTACAGTGAAAGTTGTGTCAGCAATATTGTTGCATGATAGCTCTCCTCCAGTACCCTTGTGGTGCATCAAACCCCAATTCTTGGGGCTAGGAGACCTTCTACAGAAGTTTATCATTAAGTTGCCAAACGGAATGCCCTTACTAAAAACCATGTTTTAGTGGCCAAAATCCTTTCTATCCACTGGCTCAAGGGGTCACCCATGCCCATGAAGACATCCTACATTCTCGTGGTCCTTAGTAGAGGCAACAGTCCCTTGGGAAGTCATGCCCCTTGGGAAGCAAATCTTGGTAGCCCCGACAAGTGAGTGCGTTGTAAGTGGGAGCTTGTGGTGCCAAGATCCTAGGTTGTCCACTCTGGATAAGCATGGTTGAACTTCGGTTCAAGTAGGAAATCAGTGGATATAGTCCTAAAAGCCTAGGTTGTGGTGTGTTTGTTAACTTTTACAATAGCTATTCTTGTCTTAATGTGTCTTGTGTGTGTGTAAAACATAATCAAGATAAAAGCCAAATTTTTAAATTTACACCTTGGATATCATTTGAACTTATCAAAACCTCACACATTTCCAAAACATTTCAACCTTTATAAAACTTTGCAAACATTGATTCAACACACTCGAACCTTGGAAAACATGGCGACTTGTGCTCTTAAATGTGCTTGGCAAAACGTAGATCTCACACTTGCATAGATTTCACTTGCATTCACCCTAGTCCAAGCTTCATTTTTACATCATATAGACTTCGTATTGCACCTTTTAGTTCACATTTAGTATCTATTACTTTTCATATTGCATCCATTTAGGTTCAGTTCACTTTCCTTAGTTTTTGCATTCCCATCTCAAAATCAGCATTTTGCATTCATCACCTTGCATCTTTGCATACCTATTCATCATCTTGAACACTTTATCCATCATTCTAGGTGTTCTAATCATCATTTTGAGCATCCAAACTGGCCCTAACACTGTCCTCTACCATTTACCTCTCTGTGACATCAATCCTGAAACCACAGCTTCTAGAATTGCCTCAATTTTAGCCCAGTTTACCAATTGCACCCAGAAACTACCAACTGTGCCAAAACTAGCTCCAAGAGAATCAATGACATATTTGGTAATATTAGGTAACACTTGGCACTATTAGGGCACACATGGCTACCTGCATGACCATTTTGGGCCTCCGAACTGCACTTTAGGACCCCAAAACTACATCTAGGAGCCTCTAGACCTCCCTGTTCTGTATTTGACCCAAAATTGCATCTTGCACCCAAAATCACCTTTTTCATCATAGGAATTATCTGTATCAAATATCCACTCAGCATCACCACCATTTCAAGTCCTCTAAATGTCATTTTGAACCCCCAAAACCTTTGAATTTAGTCAGAAATCTAGACAAAGTATGAGTCTTAGAGTATCTCCTAGTGTTGACGGATAATGGATCTTGACTAGTCTTTTTATCTTTTCTTATCATTTTATTTGGTCAAAATATATCTATTTCTTGATGGATTTTACCTTTTCATCTTTTATCAATTTGATCTTTTCGTCTTTTATCAGTTTTTTGGTCAAGATCCAAAGTCCTTTATCACAAGGTTAAACTCCTAGAAAAAATACTTTCTAAAAGGTTTTACCTAAGTTCAAAACTTTCCATATACCCTTTTCATAGCACAATCATATCCCTAGCATCCCCAAACATCATTTTGACTTACCCTAGTGGTATATCCCCTTCATATTGCATTGATCAAAATCCTTAGCATCATTTTCACTACCAAACCCTATCAAATTGTCCATCAACCAAATTGCTTTCTTAAGCATTTACCCTCATTTTGCATGTCCCAAACATCATTATGAACCTTAGAAAACCATCCTTTGCATAGTATACCTTGAATATACCTACCTTTAGTATCATTACCAAGTCCAAAACACAACCCTAATTGTCATATTTCATACCTTAGAGTCATTTTCATCCCCTCTAGTCAAACTTCAAAACATTACCTTGCATTTGCATTTGCATAACATCCCTAGGACATTTTCACTTTGCACATCAAAACCATAATTCATTTAGCATTTCCTCACATTGCATAACATTCTTAAACAATTAAAAATCCCAAAAAAAATCATATCTTGCATACCCACCACTCTTTGCACTCTTAGGTATCATGCCAACACTTACTAGGAGACAAGCAGCTCAAAGACCAGAGGAACTCTATCAACCTTTGTTTTCTGAGGCACAAGAACAACCAAAACCTCATCCAAGACAAAGAAAGAGCAAGAAAATCCAACAAACCTTTGACAAAGACCAAATCAAGGCATCACAACCATTACTATCAGACCCTTTGAATATGTATCCACAAGATTCTCATAATCAAGCTACGACACAACAAACCTTGAACAATGCACCTATCATGAGATTTCCTCCAAACACTTCCCCCACACATGGGATGGTTCAATGGAGTCCTAAATTTGAACCTATATTCGTGCCAATGCCACCAAGAGAAGGAAGTGTACCAACCTCACCTGAAGATGAACAATCACATTCATTTGAATTCAGCCAACCTAACACATCAAACATACAACAAGGTATTGTACACCTAAGTGATGACTCTGACACTGATTATGGCATCACTAATGAAGAAATGACTAGGGCATGTCAAGACAAAAGTTTTTTCAAGAACTTCAAACATTTGGCAGCTCAAGAAATTGTCAAATTTAATCCAAACTTGGAAGGTCCTAGGTCCAAAAATCAAACCAAAACAACAATTGAAAACATCCAACACATGATAAATTTGGACTTAGACAAGGGAAAACAACCTTTTGAGCTTTCAAACACAATAATGGCACCTATAAGATCCCATCAAGAACCAACAATTGAAATCCTCCAAAGTACATTTGAACACATCAATGTCAACCCCTTGTTTGATGAAATACCACTAATCCCTAAACACCCCAAAAGGACATTAAGACTTGATTTTAGTCACATGATGCAACAACAAGATGCACCTAAAGGGACCCGTGCTCTAGGGATGCCAGACATACCTTCTTTGGAGGAAAATCAACAAAGTACACCTTTGTTCCTAACTTTACCCAGTGCTACGACATCAAACACTATGGAGCCTCTCATAAATACAACATGTGAAACATCAAGCGCAACCATCCCTGTGGACACACAAAGGAAAAGTCTTATTGACATTAAACCCATTCCCAATAGAAATTTATCTCATAGTCAAGTCAATATGATGTCGCAAGCAGGAACATCTAAAACACAAAGGTACCAAAACAACAATACAAACATGACATTCAATTCTCAAGGACTTAGTCAACCCCCATGACAACAACAACCTACAATGGTACAAGGACTCAACACTTCCAAGGCACAACCAAATCTACATCCACTTGACACACATCCCACATATCAACAACAACATCAAATGCAACAAAAACAACCACAAGTGGGGCAAACATCCAAAATTCCTAACACGTAATCCCATGTGGACCCACTTGACTTACACATAGTTTATCAAAAACAATTCCAACAACAACAAATGATGTTTGCTAAACAACAAGAGCAACTCAAGCAATAGTTGGAATACCAAAGACGCCTTGAGCAAATCGCATACTAGCAACATTTGTTACAACAACAACATATGTCACAACGACCACAAAAAATGCCTCTACAACAACAAGCATGCACATGGTCTCACATACAACAACAAGTGTCACATCAAATACCACAACAAGTTCCCCAACAATAGGGACCTTTCTGTCTTTGAGGTGCCAACTTACTTCCACCACCTAGTGATAGGAACTATTACAAAAATTCAAACAACTTTCCAAACAAGTCAAGGCATTGGGAGTCCAAAAGAAATAGGCTCTATATACAAAAAGGGACCTACATCATAATCCATTCGATAAAAGTCTATATATGCCTCCATTCCCAAAACACTTTGAGGCTCCAAGGTTTGAAAAATACCGAGGAAAAGGCAACCCTATTGACCACATCAAAGAATTTTGTGCTTCATGCACTAAACTCAGTGATGAACCCACTTACCTTATGAGATTGTTCCCTCATTCTCTAGGTGGGCCTACACTTGAATGGTACTCCAAAATTCCTGGTAATATCAAATCTTGGTCAGAGCTAGCAGACAAGTTTATCTCCCACTTTGCCTTTAACATTACAAATGAGGTGACACTTTCTAATTTATGCTTAACTAAAAAAAAGATAAGAGAATCATTCATCACATTCTTACTACGTTGGAGAAGCTTAGTTAGTCAATGCTCACTAGACATCCTTGAAGAACAACAAGTAAACTTATGCATTGAAAACTTAGTCCTGAACTTAATGTATGAACTTAAAATCAAGATTCCAAGCACCATTTCTAAACTGATGAAAAAAGGGGCTAGTATTGAAGATGCTCTTATCCATAAGGGAATCCTCAAGATAAACAAAGAAAACACAAACACGAACTCGTCTAATGACAAGGAAAATTTTTTCTCCAAAAATAAGAATGTGACTAATGATTAGATTATGGATTCCTGCACAATTAGCATAGCACAACCTCAACTAACTTTGAAAGGTATAAACCCTACAAATTCACAAACCTCTAATCAAACATTAGCTCCACAATAGAAAATTGAGACTTCCACACAAGACAAAAGACATCCTAGAACCAAAGATAGGAAATTCACACCATTGGGAATACCACTTGAGACTGCATTACAAGAGTTACTAAGTAATAACTTCTTGCAATTACCCCCAATTAAAGATAAACCATTGACTAAAGCTGATTGGTGGGATGAAAAAAAGTATTGTGATTACCATCGCACCAAACGACACAAGACTTCATCATGCTTCCAACTGAAACATGCAATACAAGACCTTATTGATGATGGTGTCATCATAGTTGATCCATTACTATTAGCATCCAACTCTGATCACACTATTTTCAAAGATCCTTTGGGTAATCATGACAAAGAGAAACCCTCAAGTTCAAAATCAAACTCACAAGGTAATGTGAATTACACACGCACCAGCTATGACTACACCATCAATTGCTTTAATGAGTCTGACTTCTGCATATCCACATTCACATTGAAGGTTGAAGACCCTTGTTGTGCTGTCACTACATGCTGTAGCAAGATTACCCTACCTAGAGCCCTAGCTAGACCTACTACTTCTACTAGACCTGTACCCCCATCTAGACCTACTGCTCCTACTTCAGCTGATTATAGCCTTGTTGAACAACTTGGCAAAACCCCTGCACAAATATCCATTTTGGACCTACTATGTGCATCCCCCCAACACCAAAAGATCTTGGAGCAAGCCCTTAAAGAGTCAATAGTCCAAGATAACATGGATGTTGCCCAATTCCAAGCCATGGTTGGGAACCTATCCGCGTCACAACATATCACTTTTTCAGCTCAAGATATTCCTAAGGACAAACCTAACCATAATGATCCCCTTTATCTCGAAGTCTTCATCCATAATACCAAAGTCAGATGTGTCTTAATAGATGGAGGAGTAGGACTAAACATCTGTACTCTTAATGTTGTCAACAATTTGGGTTATTCTGAAGATGATGTAGATCCCTCTTGAAGAATCATAATAAAATATTATGATGATGGTGAATGCTTCTCTAGGGGCATCATCACATTACCTATCAGAGTTGGTCCAACTACTAAAGACACATTGTTCCATTTCCTAGACATCGAAATGAATGGAAACATGATACTAGGATGCCCTTGGCTTCATGCTATGAAATCAGTCCCTTCTACATATCATCAATGTTTGAAGTTTTCCTATCACAACATAGAGGTTACCATCCCTAGTGATCCAGATCCTTTCCATTTTTGTGCTAATCTAAGAGATGCTACTGCATACCAAATCCCAACAAATAATGAAGCACAACCCACAAATTCCTCTAAGTATGTGGATGCTGATATACTGCTCAGTAAAGCCAAGGAAAAGATAAAGATTGAAGAAAATGGGTGTGGAGAGTACTTTATGTCTCAAGTCTCTCACATTAGGGAGTCACCACTTTCTCCCATCAGTACAAAGAATTATACTTCTATCAATGAGAATACATCTGTATGTATTGAAAAAGAAAAAGCAGAACGAGAACCCACTTTGATATCTCCTAGCAAGTATGGACTTGGGTTTACCATCATGCAAAAACAAGGCTATGATGGCTATAGTGGTCTTTGATCTCAGAAACAAGGAATCATTGAACCTATCACTATAGAAGGACAACCTCCTAGTTTGGGGCTTGGATTTAAACCATTACGAATAAGTCCTCCTAGTACTATGGTACCTACATGTAAGACTATGGATGTTTTGAATGATGAAAAGGCATCTAAGAATATCCCACTTGAAACCAACAATTCCCTAGCCTCTGAGCATAACCAAAATGACCTAGTTGAATCAATTACCCATATATCTACCTTCAACCAAAGCCCATTCAACACTGATGATGACACCCCCTCAATTTATCTTGAACCTTTGGATTGGGACCATCACGGACCACCAATTTTTGATCGATTCAACAATGATGACACTCTTATAATAGACTTTGAAGGCATTATGACTGAAGATTATAAAGAAGCATTTTCTCCTAAAGAGAACACATTGACATACTTTGGGGAGCCTACTCCACCTTCTACTTACAAATCAAAAAGAGAAAGAAATAACAAGCATAGGTCTCTTGGTGAAAACCAAAAGGCACCATCAGACCATAAAAAATCAAAAGCTAAGAAGCTACCAAGGATACAAAATGAAAAATATGATGCCATGAATATCAGTGTTCTAGTGTTCAACATGTCACAATGTCTTTTGGAGCTCTCTCAATCAGCACTCATGCGGAAGGTCATTGGTCTCAACCCTCTCAACCCTCACTTATATCCCTTTCTTTATCGCCGAATCCAGCTACCTAATTTGTCCTATAACCAAAATTAGTCCTTTATCCAACAAGCCTTTGCATATGTTATCATCAGTGACATTTGACAAGACATTTCTATTGACCCAATTATCCTCAAATGCCTTGATTCGTGAGAGACAAACATTGTCTTACTTACGGTACATGATGGTATCTCTTGAGGCCTTTCTAGTGGTTTGATTTTAGCTACAGACTCAAAAAAAAATCCTCCAAAGTTATGGTCAGTGATGGATCCAAAGCTCATCAACTAGTAGCACAAACATTAGATATCTTCTCAGCATTTGTTAGTGACATTCTTGATTTCATCCAAAAGTCCTAAAAAATTATCAAAAAAATGGTAAAAAGTCATGAAAAAAGCAAAGAAAAAAAGTGAAAAAAGTCATGAAAAAATGGATGCCTTGATGAAAACCTGGCAAATAGGCATCTTGGCACAAAAATTTGAGTCAAGAGAAAAATTCCATCCAAAAGTGAAAAATTGGCAAACAGGTGCTTTGGGCAAGTGCCATGGTGAAAACTTGGCAAATAGGCACCATGTGTAATTAGTATTGCTCCTCCATCTATCAAGATTACATCTGGTCTTTTCCCCCTCCATCATTCCTCGATCATATCCTTCACATTGCAAAATATCCTTGGTCTCTTATCATGGCTCATGAACTGGTTAATTGTTGGATACAATTAAGTAATTGTGTATTGTCTTTGATGTTACACAAATGTCATATCAGTTATCAGACAGAGTCTACAGAGTTCTATCAACCAGGAAAATAGTTTACAGAGTCTACCGAGCTTAGTTGGTCAGTAAAAGCCTTTTGTAGTGTATACCGAGCATTTCGGTATGTCACACGGTGAGTTAGTGTTAACCAAGTTCACTCGGTAAGCCAAGGAAAGTTTAGTTCTTACCGAGATCACTTAGGTATCAAAGGATTTTGTAATGAACGGTTAAGTGTTAACCGAGTTCGCATAGTAAGCTAAGGAAAACTGAGTTTTCACCGAGCTTACTCGGTAGTCGAAGACAGCTTTTACCAAGTCCAGTCAGTTTCCAAAGGAAGTGGCAGGATTACCGAATTTTTCGGTAATTATAGTTCTTACCGAGTTCTACCGGTTAACACAGGAAGGAAGTTTTTGTTCTGTATTGACCGAGCAGCGTCGGCCAGTGAAAGTTTTTTTCTTCAAGCTGACTTTAGAATATGCTTAGTCAAGTTGGTTGGGCAAGCCGACTTTAGAATTGTTTTAACAAGTAGGTTGGGCTGACTTGGTATTATGAATAATATATAAAGAGGTGCTCAAGATGAAAAAAGAGGAGAGAATGAATATACGAAAAATGTAAGGAAGTGCAAGGAAGAGACTTGCGTGTGCCTAAGCAGAATTGAGCAGAGGGAAATCTTGGAGCTGCAGAGATATATTTGATTAGTAAGGATCTCGTGGAGCTAAATTGAGATCTGTATTCAGCAAGATAAGTTGCATGTATTTTCAGATCATTCATTGTTTCTTTCTAACCATTGTAACAGTGATTCAAAAATCTCCTAACAGAGTTGGTTTAACAGCCATTTCATAAATCCTTTAACAGGGTGGCAATTCAGTTGAATTGTTCAAAAAGACCTCTTACAAGGCCACTCCTAACAGGGTGATTAAATCCTCTAACAGGGTCACACCTAACAGTGTGTTTTGTAACCTTTAACAGGGTTGGCTCCTAACAGGGCTCACTTCAAAAGAGTAAAAATTGGTGACTAGTTGCTGGTGGTTTTTCCCATATTGGGTTTCCACGTAAATCTGGTGTCTACTGTGTTAATGATTACTTTCTTTTGCATAGTCGCTTATTTCAGTAAATGCTTCATAAATTAACTAAACACCTATCAAGTTTTAAGCAATGATTTTTGTAGCAGCAGCAACTAAGTTTAAGGCATCTTTGGGACTTTTGAAAATGTTTTTGTGGTAACTAATTCACCCCTCCCCTCTCAGTTACACCATATTCATTTTCCAACAATTGGTATCAGAGCTCTTGGTGCTTGCAGAAGAAGATTTCAAAGATCTAAGCCAAAGATCAAGATGTCTTATAAGAGGGAAATCCCAAGGCTTAACCGAAACAACTTCTCAGCATGGCAGGGATTAATGAGACTTCATCTAGCTTCCATTGGTGACACTGGTCTGAAATATCTTGATGAGAAATATGTAGAACCATCAGGTACATTATCAGTCAATGACATTGCTATAAAGAAGACTCATAACATTATGATGATTGATATTGCATCTGCCTTGAGTTATGAAGAGTTTGATGATGTCAAGGACTGCACTACTGCCTATGAAATGTGGGAAAGATGGAAAGAGATCTATGGTGGAGATGACAATGTCAAAAGAGCCAAAGCTGAAAGTCTGAGAGGATAGTTCGATCAGATGAAAATGAAAGAAGACAAAAATATTGCCAAATATGTTGAAATAATTAAAGCATGTGTCAGTGCTATCAAAGCTTCTGGAGGAAGTATCAGTGAAGAGACAGTCATAAGTAAAGTTCTTAGAACTCTACTTCCAGTTTATGCCATCAGGGTATCAACCATTCAAGAAAGAAGGTGTGAGGCCAATCACAAGATAAACCTAGAGGCCATAGTTGGAAGATTGACAGCATTTGAATTAGATAATTTTGATAATTATGTTCCAGCTGCAAAGAACATTGAGTCTGCATTTGAAGCCAAACTCTCACTCAAGGAAAAAGGCAAAAAGAAGAAGGAATCTCAATCAGAAAGTGAAGATCAATCAGATCAGAGCTCTGACAGCGACCATGAAGTAATTGAAGCCCTACTTGCAAAGAAATATTCAAGAGGAAGAGGTAAATACAGAGGTAAAGTACCCCTAATCTTCTTTTCATGTGAAGAAGTCGGTCATATTGCTGCAAGGTGTCCAAACAAGAAAGATAAAGATGAAAAGAAAGATAATAAATGGAACAGTAAGAAAGATTTCAAATCATTTAAAGATAAAAGTAAGAAATCATGTTTTATGGCTAAACATTCTAATGATTCTAATGATGAAGAAGAGGATGAGATTGTTTACATTGCTGTAAAAGATGAATCTGACAATGAAGAAATGGCACTCATCTCTCACATAAGTAAGAATGATACATGGATCATTGATAGTGGTTGCTCACATCATATGACTGGAGATAAAACAAAGTTTGATCAATTTGAAGAGTATGATGGTGGCAGTGTAAGATTTGGAAACAATGAACCTTGTTGCATCAAAGGAAAGGAAAGAATCACTCTAACCCAAGAACTTGTATGTGATAATGCTTATTGGGTAGAAGGACTAAAGCACAATTTATTGAGTGTGGCACAGTTACTCAACAATGGACTCAAAGTAGAATTCATCCAAGACAAAGCAAGACTGCTGAACGGTGAAGGAAAGCTGATTGGATCTGGTATTCAAACTAAAGGTAACTTGTTCTATCTTGAACTTGATGAACATTCATGTTTTATTGTTCAAATAGAAGAGAGTTGGTTATGGCATAAAAGATTATGTCATGTGAATTTTGACAATCTGGTAAAGATAAGCAAATTCAAGAAAGTGAGAGGCATTCCTAATTTAAAGAAACCAGAGGTCAGTTTATGCAAGAATTGTCAAATTGGAAAGATGGGTAAGTCTAGTTTCAAAAGCAAAAATTATCAGTCTGAAGATTTACTAGAAATTGTGCATACTGACTTATGTGGACCTATTGAAACTGAAAGCTATACTGGTGAAAAATATTTCATTCTTTTCGTTGATGATTATTCAAGAATGATGACCATCATGTACCTAAGGAACAAATCAGAAGCATTTGAAAAGTTCAAATGGTATTTGGAAAGAGTAGAAAAAGAAACAGGGAAAAGATTGAAATGCCTAAGGTCAGACAGAGGTGGTGAATTTATTTCACATGAATTTAATAACTTTTGTATTGAAAGAGGAATCAAAAGATAGGTTTCAGCACCAGGTACACCTGAACAAAATGGCATAGCTGAAAGAAGGAACAGATCCATCATGGATTGTGCAAGAACCTTGATGATAGAAAAGAATGTTGCTATCAAATACTGGAAGGAGGCTATCAGTACAGCAGTTCATACCTTAAACTGAGTAAAGTTAAAAAAGGACTCATTCAAAACTCCCTACGAAATATGGTATGGCTATAAACCCAATGTAAGTTATCTGAAAGTATTTGGAAGCAAATGTTATATCTTGAAAGAATCTAGAAAAGGAAAATTTGATGTAAAAGGTGATGAAGGTATATTTCTTGGATACTCATGTAAGAGTAAAGCATATAGATGCTTAAACTTATCTACTCACAAAGTCATACAAAGTATACATGTGAAAGTTGATGAATTTGCAGAAAAGACTGAAGAAGAAAGCAGAAAAGAACCAGAAGATTACAAAAGATTCATCTTCAGTGATTCGGATATAATATCAACTGCATCTGAGAATCAGAAATCCTCTTCTACCGAGTCATCACTAACCGAGTTGTAGGAAACATCTACCGAGACAACGTCTACCGAGTCAGAAAATACCGAGTTAGAGATTACCGAGCTTGAGGTAACCGAGTAGGTACATACCATGCCAGTTGATACCGAGCCAGACCAAACCAAGCAAAGAGGAGAAATGCAAGAAGATAACGACAAAAATCATCCAAAAGAAAAAGAACCTGTTCTAGCCAAATATGTCAGGAGACATCATTCAGCAGATCAGATCATTGGAAATAAATCTGATGGAACCATCAAAAGAAGTAAGTTGAAGGGTACTTGTTTACTTGTTAATTTTGAACCTAGAACTATCAAAGATGCATTAGAAAATGATAATTGGATTGAAGCAATGAATGAAGAAATAGAGCAGATAGAGAAAAACAAAACATGGACTCTTATACCCAGGCCTAAAGACAAAAATGTAATCGGTACAAAGTGGGTTTTTAGAAATAAGTTGGATGAAAATGGTAAAGTATCAAGAAACAAAGCTAGATTAGTGTGCAAAGGATATTCTCAAGAAGAAGGCATAGATTATGGAGAAACTTTCGCTCCCGTTGCTAGATTGGAAGGTGTTAGAACCTTACTAGCATATGCTGCCTACAAAGGATTTAAAGTTTATCAGATGGATGTCAAGTCAACATTTCTAAATGGTATACTGGATGAAGAGGTCTACATTGAACAACCTGAAGGTTTTATTGATCCAGATGAAAAGAACATGGTTTGCAAATTGCACAAGGCATTGTATGGTCTGAAACAAGCCCCTAGAGCATGGTATGAAAGATTGCATAGCTATCTTATTCAAATTGGATTTCAAAGAAATAATGATAAAAGTAGTTTGTATATCAAGGAAGGACCAGAAAATAAGATTGTCCTGGCAGAAATATTTGTAGATGATACTATTTTTACAGGGAATGATGATCTTTGCAAAGAATTTTTAGAACAAATGAGCAAGGAATTTGAAATGTCAATGTTCAGTGAAATCAAATTCTTTGTGGGATTTCAAATTCAGCAGAACAAGAATGGCATCTACATCACTCAAGCAAAATATATCAAAGAGATATTGAAAAAGTTTGGTATGGAAGACTGTAAACCAGTTGGAACTCCCATGTGTAATGGACTAAAACTTACCAAAGAAGATGATTCAAAGGAAATAGATAAGACATTGTACAGATCTATAATTGGAAAGTTACAATATGTAGTTCATACTAGGCCAGATATTGCTCTTGCAGTTGGAATTGTGGCAAGATTTTCAGCCAAACCAAGAGAAAATCACATGATGGCAATCAAGAGAATATTGAGATATCTGAAAGGAACTGAAGATTATGGACTATGGTATAAACTTGGAGGAAACTTAGACTTAAAAGTGTTTACTGATGCTGATTGGGCAGGAAACCTTGACAACAGAAAAAGCACAAGTGGAGGTGCATTCTTTCTTGGAAAGAGGTTGGTTTCTTGGATAAGCAAAAAGCAAAACTGTATAGCTCAATCAACAGCAGAGGCAGAGTATGTTGCTGCAGCAGTAAACTGTTCTAATATTGTTTGGTTCAAGCAATTGCTACAAGGCATGAAGATGGAAATCAAAGAACCAGTCGTCATGTTTTGTGATAACACAAGTGCAATCAATATATCTAAAAATCTAGTAATGCATTCTAAGACTAAGCACATTGCAATCAAGTATCACTTTGTCAGAGAATTGGTGCAGGACAAGGAAATCAGATTGGAATATGTACATACAAAGGAACAGATTGCTGACATATTCACAAAGCCTTTACCTAAGGATGCATTTTTGTATCTCAGAGGTAAGTTAGGGGTTATTCCCCTATCTGAAGTTCACTAAAATAAGTTTTAGTGATGCATCAGCTCTTACAAAATTGAACAATCATCAGTTGATGCAGAAAATCAAGAAAATATTGCATATGAATCAGTACTAAAGGTACAATGAAATTCATTTGAAATTAGATGGTCTTTGGCATGTGTTGTCAAAGAGGGAGAGTTTTACTATCATATCTTTTCCGAAATCCAAAATTTGATTAATTAATTTCTTCACAGAGGGAGATTACTGTAAGAGGGAGAGTTCTCTATCTTAGAGGGAGAATTGTTAATTATGTTGTGTTGCAGTAGACTTGCTTTCAAATTTCATTTCTGCTATGACATGTTGTGTTGCCATCAATGCCAAAGAGGGAGATTGTTGGATACAATTAAGTAATTGTGTATTGTCTTTGATGTTACACAAATGTCATATCAGTTATCAGACAGATTCTACTGAGTTCTATCAACCAAGAAAATAGTTTACAGAGTCTACCGAGCTCAGTTGGTCAGTAAAAGCTTTTTGCAGTGTATACCAAGCATTTCGGTATGTCACACGGTGAGTTAGTGTTAACCGAGTTCACTCGATAAGCCAAGGAAAGTTTAGTTCTTACCGAGATCACTCAAGTATCAAAGGATTTTGTAACGAACGGTTAAGTTTTAACCGAGTTCACACGGTAAGCTAAGGAAAACTGAGTTTTCACCGAGCTTACTCGGTAGTCGAAGATAGCTTTTACCGAGTCCAATCGATTTCCAAAGGAAGTGGCAGGATTACCGAATTTCCCGGTAATTATAGTTCTTACCGAGTTCTGCCGGTTAACACAAGAAGGAAGTTTTTGTTCTGTATTGACCGAGCAGCGTCGGCCAGTGAAAGTTTTTTTGTTCAAGCCGACTTTAGAATATGTTTAGTCAAGTTGGTTGGGCAAGCCGACTTTGGAATTGTTTTAACAAGTAGGTTGGGCCGACCTAGTATTATGAATAATATATAAAGAGGTGCTCAAGATGAAAAAAGAGGAGAGAATGAATATACAAAAAATGCAAGGAAGTTCAAGGAAGAGACTTGTGTGTGCCTAAGAAGAATTGAGCAGAGGGAAATCTTGGAGCTGCAGAGATATATTTGATCAGTAAGGATCTCGTGGAGCTAAACTGAGATCTATATTCAGCAAGATAAGTTGCATGTATTTTCAGATCATTCATTGTTGCTTTCTAACCATTGTAACAGTGATTCCAAAATCTCCTAACAGAGTTGGTTTAACAGCCATTTCATAAATCCTTTAACAGGGTGGCAATTTAGTTGAATTGTTCAAAAAGACCTCTTACAAGGCCACTCCTAACAGGGTGATTAAATCCTCTAACAGGGTCACACCTAACAGTGTGTTTTGTAACCTTTAACAGGGTTGGCTCCTAACAGGGCTCACTTCAGAAGAGTGAAAATTGGTGACTAGTTGCTGGTGGTTTTTCCCATATTGGGTTTCCACGTAAATCTGGTGTCTACTGTGTTAATGATTACTTTCTTTTGCATAGTCACTTATTTCAGTAAATGCTTCATAAATTAACTAAACACCTATCAAGTTTTAAGCAGTGATTTTTGTAGCAGCAGCAACTAAGTTTAAGGCATCTTTGGGACTTTTGAAAATGTTTTTGTGGTAACTGATTCACCCCTCCCCTCTCAGTTACACCATCTTCATTTTCCAACAGTTAATGTCCTTTGTTACCTTGCCTAAGCATCGCCAATTTGCACACACAATCTGTCATTGACCTTCGTACATAGTTTGCATCCTGTCTAGGGGCATATTACCTACATGGTGCATGAGTTTGAATTTGAATTGGGGTCATATCCCTAACTGCTTTCTATCTATTGGATCTATCACATAACGGATTGGAGCTAACACTTGTATATGCTTATATGATCCTGAAAAAATCCCTAAAAATCATAAAATGTCCTTAAAAAATCATTAAAAATCACATAATGTCCTGAAAAAATCCTAAACATTCAAATATGATCCTGAAAAAATCCCTAAAAATCATAAAATGTCCTGAAAAAAATCCTAAACATTTAAATACGATCTTGAAAAAAATCACTAAACATCATAACATGTCTTGAAAAAATCCCTAAAAATCATAACATGTCCTAAAAAAAACCCTAAAAAATCATAAAATATCATGAAGAAACTAGTCATGCAAAAAAATCAAATATCCCCACAAAACCCTAAAAATCACAAAAACCATCAAAAATTTGCAATAAACCTTGTACATACTCACTGTAAATAACCACCCCTTTTGTGTAAACACTTGCACTTTGCAGACTGAAAACCCAAAGCACTACACTTCATTGCCAATCACAATATCTGAGCAACGTGAACCAACAATCAATCCAACAGATCACTATGAACTTATCAATTGAATCCACAAACAGTGCTATCACATCATCAACATGTCAAACACCATCTAAACACCTAAAACATTAACAAGAATGTAATAATGGACAAGAATAGATGTTGGCTCACGTTGTTTAGTGAGTGATTTATTTTTGCTTTGATTTTTGATCATGTCCCTATGCTACTCGATGATATAAATTGATCTATGAGGGTGGCTGGGATGGTTCATGGTCATTTTTTTCCATTTTTTTTTGTTAAAATGTACCTTTGAGAGTCTGGGGCATGTACATATGCCTTAGGAAGGACAAGGTCATTTTTTGTCTACTTTGTGCTTGTTTACGCAAAAGGTTTGCATTTGCGCTCTGGCCCTTTATGCCATGATGCGTTGCATTCCATTTGCCATATCAAAATAAAGCTCTATTTCACATATAGTGCACTTACTAGAAGAAAAAGTCTTTCCATCATACTAACATTTCCTCATCTCATCTTTCTTCTTCATCGCATTCTCCATCACCATGATCATGTCTTCTAATTCACCAAATCATCTTTATCTTGCATTCATGCATTCTTGCATCATCCCACATAGTCAATCACCTTTCTGTGGCTTTCCACTTGGTTCAACCTTAGTTTGACATTTGTCTCAACATCTTTGACCAAATACGACCATTTTTGATGATTTCCCTTAGGTTATGACATCTTCCCATCATTTTGGGCATGCACACATAGTTTCGGGTCATTCTGTCAGTTGCTATGGTTTTCTCTTCTTGTTGTTGATAAATTGACTTATCATATTCTTATCTTAGTCAATTTCTCAAGGGGGCACCCATATATATCATCCCTACTGGGGCATGTTCTGGCTTTCTCATCAGTTATTCTTTGATACAACGCTCTAAATCACAGTGTATCAAAGAGGGGCAAAATGTAGACGCTCAAAAATGGTTTGCATCTATGATTTCACCACTTATTCATACTAATTTGTCCCATTTTCTCATTCTACTAACTCTGATCTTTTGGCCAGATTGACCATATTTTGTCATTTGTATCCCCTTTCACATCAATTTTGTATCAACTCAAAATCATATCAAATCAACTCGGAATCATATCAAATCAACTCAAAATCACCCCAAATCAACCTAGAATCACTCAAAATCAGTCCTAATCAACCCAAAACATATCAAACATCCCAAATCAATCATCATTTATCCCCTCCTAGGCATTTTTGTGGCTTTCAGTGTCTTGGAAACTTATCAACTTATCAATCTTATCAATCTGACCTTAGTACTGTCATGGCTCTCAATACTAGGTCAAAATATCATTCATGTCATTCATTCTTTGACATTGTTGAGGCTTTCAATGTTAGATCATGGCATCATCAACCATTTTAATAATATTAATAGTGTCTTTCAGTGTTATTATGATCAAACCTTATCAATCAATTTCAATCCTGTAGCATTTACAATGTCGGTTAAATGTTACATATCAACCAATTCATGTCATGTGTCCTTGGCATGTTATCAATTTCAATCTATTAATTAATTTGACCATGGATTTGGTCTACCTTTTCATCATCTTATTCGATATCCATCATCATCACATTTTCATCAAAAGATACGATCGCATTCATTTAATCAATTTGGCCAATCATCTACTAATTTTCTCTATAGGATTAAATAACCCATAATTTAATTCTATTATTCTCACTAATTATTCTTCCTGATTATCATCCTCAATTAATTAATTTTATTAATTAATTGGTTCATTATCTGTAAACCATGGAAATTTACAATTTCCTAAGTTCCATTTTCCATCATTAATTCCATTTTCTACTAATTCATATTTTGTGGAATAAAAGGATTTTTAATTCAAATATTTTATCATCATGACACTTGGATGTGACACCTCATGGATTCTCCTTTGACACTTGGCTGAGATTTTTCATAATCAAATATTATTACCTCATACGCATGTCCCTATTTGGCTTATTTTTCATAGATTCTTGGCTTTAAGTGGGTTGAGGAATCTTATGATGCGTCATAGATTCTCTTTCATATTTAACTCTCGTGTGTCATAGAATCTTACTTTTGGCATATTCTATCATATGCATCATAGAAATTATTATTACCTCTTATGCATGTCCCTATTTGGCTTATTCATCATAGATTCTTGGCTTTAAGTGGGTTGAGGAATCTTATGACACGTCATAGATTCTCTTCCAAATTTGACTTGCATGTGTCATAGAATCTCAAAATTGGCATATTCTGTCATATCCGTCATAGGAAACTCTTACCACATCACACATCTATGGGTGACAAATCCAATGCCCTCACTTTGAGTGTTGATTATAAAATGAACACTCTTCTCTCATTTTGGGGTCCTTGGGTCTGAATGCTTAAGTTTTGAAAATCCAAATCTTTTAATCCTTGAGTCTCTACTTCTTTGCATGTTGCATTCTCTCTTTCAATCTTAAAATCACACTTCTAGTATTCTCATGGCATTATCCATATCATAGGCTTTGGCTTCAATCTTGTGTGCACTATAGAAAAATTTGGAGCTACAATCATTTGGAGAAGAAAGAAGAACATGGGAGCTACAAATGAAAAAGACGGTTTCTATTGCTTTCTTAATTAGTTTGGCTTTCATGGTAGACTAGTGGGTGCTAATACATGTTGATTGAGTTTGTGATTTGCTCATAGTGTGTTATGCTTCTAACTCATTTTTCTAGTTCTACAGGACCTCATTCATATTCTCATAAATATAGATGGGATGTTGGATAGCCCAAATGACATCACAAGTCATTCATATAGAAGTTATGTGGCTTTGAAGGTTTTTTTCCATTAATATCACTCGTTGATCCTAATTTGAGGGTATCCACTTTTTAGGTCAATATTATTATATTGGTTAGCTTCTCTTAGATAGTCCATTAGGTCTTCTATCCTAAGGATAGGAAACCTATACCTAATGGTTATCCTATTTATAGCTC
The DNA here is from genome assembly GCA_028749045.1 of Cupressus sempervirens. Classification (NCBI taxonomy): domain Eukaryota; kingdom Viridiplantae; phylum Streptophyta; class Pinopsida; order Cupressales; family Cupressaceae; genus Cupressus; species Cupressus sempervirens. The sequence goes on from CM053793.1 coordinate 803,926,782, forward strand.
TTGATCTAGTACATAACCTCCAATTTTCTCCCTTTTTGGGTGCTAAGATAGTGGGAACATCTCAAGGGATAATGTTTTCCCTAATGAGTCCTTGGCTTAGAAGTTCTTGCATTTGTTTGGCAATTTCCTCAATTTTTTAAGGTTCATCTTATAGGCTACCTTATTAGGAAGGGTAGCTCTTGGGATAAAATCAATTTGATGACAAAAAACTCTCCTAGTGGGTAAGGTTGATGGTTTTCCATCACTTACTAGGCCTTCATACCTTTGCAAGAACTCTTGCACATCCTTTGGTAAGTCTACTTTCTTATCTTCCTTATCTGTCCTTTCCTTTTTTGGCTTCATAACAAGTGAAAATCCTACTTCCTCACCTTGCTCTAAGGTTTCCATAAACTCCTTTTCCTTGACCATAAGAACATTGGGGCCTGATGACTTCCTCTCTCCATCCTCTAGTAGTGAGTGTATCTTGAAAGTAACATTGTCCTTGAAAGAATATGAATTCTTTACTATTGGATAGTGTTGTCCTTGATGTCACATAAAATGTCATATCAGTCTTTAATTTCAGTTAACAGAGTTCAGACAATGATAACTGAGCTCACTTGGTCATCGAAGAAAATAAAACAGACAGTGATAACCGAGTCATCGAAGAAAATAAAATTGATAGTAATAACCGAGCTCACTCGGTCATCGGAGGAAAGATGGAAAAGTCAGTTTTCACTGAGCTCACTCGGTCATCGAAGGAAAGATGGAGAAGTTAGTTTTCACCAAGCTCACTCGGTCATTGAAGGAAAGATGGAGAAGTCAGTTTTCACCGAGCTCACTCGGTCATCAAAGGAAAGATGGAGAAGTCAGTTTTCACCAAGCTCACTCAGTCATCGAAGGAAAGATGGAGAAGTCAGTTTTCACCGAGCTCACTCTATCATTGAAGGAAAGATGGAGAAGTCAATTTTCACCGAGTTCACTCGGCGACTAAAGGATTTCATGGAATTCTCTGTATTAACCGGGCTTAGTTAGTTAACACAGGAATTATTTTTGAACAGAGTTTACTGTGCTGGGTCGGCCAGTAAAGGGATTTGTTAAATCTTACAATTTAGCAAACTGTTGGAATAATTGTTTTCCAAGTTATTTGAGCTGACTTGATAATCTGAAATATATATATATAGAGTTATTCAAGTTGTAAAAGTGTGTGAGAAAAAAGGTGTAAAAACAAGTGAAGAACAAGAGAAGCAAGGATGCGAAAGAAAATACTTGGATAAGAGGAGACTGAGTGAATCCTGATGAAGGATTAAAGGAGCTATAAATTTGTATTTGATCAGTAAGGATCCAATCAAGCCGAATAGAGATCTATAATCAGCAAAAGATAAGTTGCATATTATTCAGGTCACTTCATTGTTGCTTTATAACCTTTGCAGCAGTGAATCCAAATCTCTTAATAGAGTTGGTTTAACAACCATTTTGTAAATCCTCTAACAAGGTGACAATTTAGTTGAATTGTTCTAAATACCTCTAGCAAGGCCACTTCTAACAGAGTGTTTAAATCCTCTAACAAGGTCACACCTAATAGTGTGTTTTTGTAACCTTTAATAGGGTTGGCTCCTAATAGGGCTCACTTCAGAAGAGTGAAAAACAGTAACTAGTTACATTGGTGGTTTTTCCCATATTGGGTTTCCACGTTAAATCTAGTGTCTCTAGTGTTTGAGTTTGCTGAATTGTTTCGATATCAGTTCTTAATAATTGTTATTATTTGCTGCAATATCAAGTTTCAGTAATCTGTAAAATAGATCAAACTTTTAGACATCTAAGGGACTATGAAATGTTTTTGTAGTAATTGATTCACCCCCTCCCACTCTCAGTTACTTCATTCTCATTTCCAAAAATTGGTATCAGAGCTTTTGGTACTTATAAGAAAAGATTTCAAGGATCTAAGCAAAAGATCAGGATATCTTACAAAAGAGAAATTCCAAAACTTAATAGAGATAACTTCTCAGCATGGCAAGGACTGATGAGACTTCATCTGGCTACTGTTGGTGATACTGGACTAAAATACCTTGAAGAAAAATATGAAGAACCTTCTGGCATACTGTCAGTCAATGATATTGCTAAAAAGAAAACTCACAACAACATGATGATAGACATAGCATCTGCTCTCAGCTATGAATAATTTAATGACATTAAGGACTGCAAAACTGCCTTTGACATGTGGAACAAGCTAAAAGAAATCTATGGAGGGGATGACAATGTGAGAAGAGCAAAAGAAGAAAGTCTAAGAGGACAATTTGATCAAATAAGGATGAGAGAGGATGAAAACATTGCAAAGTATATTGAAAGAGTTAAAGCATGTGTAAGTGCAATCAGGGCAGCTGGTGGTGACATCAAAGGAGAAACATTTGTAAGCAAAGTTCTCAAAACCTTGCTTCCCATTTATGCAATCAGAGTGTCTGCAATTTAGGAAAGAAGATGTGAAGCAAATCATCAGATAAATCTTGAGGCCATAGTTGGGAGATTAACTGCATTTGAACTAGATAACTTTGACAACTATGTTCCAGCTTCCAAGAACATGGAATCAACATTTGAGGCCAAACTTTTACTCAAGGAGAAAAGCAAAAAGAAACTTTAGTCAGAAAGTGAAGATGAATCAGATCTAAGCTCAGACAGTGATCTTGAAGTAATTGAAGCTCTTCTAGCAAGAAAATACTCCAGAGGCAGAGGAAAATATAAAGGTAAAGTTCCTCTAATATGTTTTTCATGTGAAGAAATTGGTCATATTGCAGCTAGGTGCCCAAACAAGTAGAACAATGATGAATAGAAGGATCATAAATGGAATGGCAAGAAAGATTTCAAATCATTCAAGAACAAAGGTAAGAAATCATGTTTCATGGCTGAAAATTCTAAAGATTCTGATAATAGTGAGGATGAAATTATTTATATTGTTGTTAAAGATGATTCTGACAATGATGAGGAAGATAAAATTGCTCTTATCTCTCATATAAGTAAGAATGATACATGGATTATAGACAGTGGTTGCTCACATCATATGACTGGTGATAAAACTAAGTTTGATCAGTTTGAAGATTATGATGGTGGCAGTGTAAGGTTTGGTAATAATGAACCTCATTTCATAAAAGGAAGAGGAAGAATCTGTCTAACCAAAGAACTTGTTTGTAATAATGTCTATTGGGTTGAAGGTCTCAAACATAATTTTCTAAGTGTGGCACAGTTACTCAATACTGGATTCAAAGTGGAATTCATGCATGGAAAGGCAAGACTGTTGAATGAGCAAGGAAAGCTGATAGGATCTGGCACCCAAACTAAAGGTAACTTATTCTATCTAGAACTTGGTGAATGCTCATGTTTTATTGCTCAAATTGAAGAGAGTTGGTTATGGCATAAAAGGTTGTGTCATGTCAATTTTGATAATTTGATAAAAATAAGCAAATTCAAGAAAGTAAGAGGCATTCCTAACATTAAGAAACCTGAGGTTGGTCTATGCAAGAACTGTCAGATTGTTAAAATGGGAAGGACTAGTTTTAAAGGTAAAAACTATCAATCTGAAGATATATTAGAAATTGTGCATACTGATTTATGTGGACCTATTCGAATAGAAAGCTATACTGGAGAGAAATTTTTCATTCTCTTTGTTGATGATTACTCAAGAATGATGATTGCCATGTATCTAAGAAATAAATCAGAAGCATTTCAGAAATTCAAATGGTATTTGGCAAGAGTAGAAAAAGAAACAAGGAAAAGACTGAAATGTTTAAGGTCAGACAGAGGTGGTGAATTCATTTCACATGAATTCAATAACTTCTGCATTGAAAGAGGTATTAAGAGACAGGTTTCAACACCAGGAACTCCAGAACAAAATGGAATAGTTGAAAGAAGAAACAGATCCATTATGGATTGTGCAAGAACCCTGATGATAGAAAAGAACATTGCTATCAAATACTGGAAAGAAGCCATCAACACTGCAGTTCATACATTAAACCAAGTACAGCTGAAAAAGGACTCATTCAAGACTCCCTATGAATTATGGTATGGCCACAAACCCAATGTAAGTTATCTAAAAGTATTTGGAAGCAAATGTTATATTTTGAAAGAATCTAGAAAAGGAAAATTTGATGTAAAAGGTGATGAAGGAATATTTTTGGGATATTCTTGCAAAAGCAAAGCATATAGATGTTTAAATCTATCCACTCAAAAGGTCATAGAAAGTGCACATGTGAAAATTGATGAGTTTGCAGACAAATCAGAAAAAGAAAGCAAAAAGGTACCTGAAGACTACAAGAGATTTGTTTATATTGAACCAGATACTATACCAAGTATACCGTTCACTCAAGAATCCTCAACTCCTGAGTCTTCAATAACCGAGTTGCAAATAGTTCAAACTGAGCCTCAGCAACTTTCAGACACTACCGAGCAAGTGTCTACCAAGTATAAATCAACCAAGCCAATATCTACCGAGCCAGAACAACAAGAATCTAAAGTACAGAAGGATAACAATGAAATTCATTCAAGAGGCAAGGAACCTGTATTAGCAAAATATGTCAGAAGACATCATGCACCAGATCAGATCATTGGAGACAAATCTGAAAGAACACTGACAAGAATTAAGTTTAAAAATACTTGTTTACTTGCTGATTTTTAACCTAGAAGTATTAAGGATGCACTGACAAATGATAGTTGGATTGAGGCAATGAATGAGGAAATAGAACAAATAGAGAAAAACAAGACATGGACTCTTGTACCCAGACCTAAAGACAAGAATATAATATGAACCAAGTGGGTATTCAGAAACAAGTTGACTAAAGATGGTAAGGTATCCAGAAACAAAGCTAGATTGGTATGCAAAGGATATTCACAAGAAGAAGGTATAGATTATGGAGAAACTTTTGCTCCTGTTGCAAGATTGGAGGTAGTCAAAACCTTACTTGCATATGCTACTCACAAAGGATTCAAAGTTTATCAGATGGATATCAAGTCAGCATTCCTCAATGGAATACTGGATGAAGAAGTTTACATTGAACAACCTGAAGGTTGTGTTGATCCAGATAAAAGGAACATGGTCTGCAAATTACACAAGGCACTGTATGGTCTGAAATAAGCTCCTAGAGCATGGTATGAAAGATTGCATAATTATCTTAGTCAGATTGGTTTTCAAAGAGCTAATGATAATAGTAGCTTGTATATAAAGGAAGGTCTAGATAATAAGATTGTCTTGGCAGAAATATTTGTAGATGATACTATTTTCATAGGGCATGATGATCTTTGCAAAGAATTTTTAGAACAAATGAACAAGGAGTTGGAAATGTCTATGTTTGGTGAGATAAAATTCTTTTTTGGTCTTTAAATCCAACAAAATAAGAATGGCATCTTCATCACTCAGTCAAAATACATCAAGGAGATATTGAAAAAGTTTGGTATGGAGGACTGTAAACCTGTTGGAACTCCTATGTGTACTAGATTGAAACTTACAAAAGATGATGAATCCAAAGAGGTAGATCAAACATTGTATAGATCTATGATTGGAAAATTACAGTATGTAGTTCATACCAGGCCAGATATTGCTCTCGCAGTTGGTATTGTTGCAAGATTTTCAGCAAAACCAAGAGAAACTCACCTGATGGCAATCAAGAGAATAATGAGATATTTGAAAGGAACTGAAGATTATGGGCTATGGTACAAATTTGGAGGTAATTTGGATTTGAAAGTTTTTATTGATGCTGATTGGGCAGGGAACCTTGATGACAGAAAAAGCACAAGTGAAGGAGCATTCTTTCTTGGAAAGAGATTGGTTTCTTGGACAAGCAAAAAGCAAAATTGTACATCCCAATCTATAGCAAAGGTAGAGTATGTTGCTGCAGTAGTAAATTGTTCTAATATTGTTTGGTTTAAGAAACTATTGCAAGGAATGAAGATGGAAATCAAAGAACCAATTGTTATGTTCTGTGATAATACAAGTGCAATCAATATATCCAAAAATCCAGTGATGCATTCCAAGACCAAGCATATTGCAATACAATATTATTTTGTCAGAGAATTGGTGCAAGACGAGGAGATCAGATTGGAATATGTCCACACAAAGGAACAAATTTTTGATATATTCACAAAGCCTTTGTCTAAGGATGCATTTTTATATCTTAGAGGTAAGTTAGGGGCCATTCCCCTATTTGAAGTTCACTAAAGGAAGCTTTAGTGATGCATCAACGCATACCAAATTGAAGATCTATCTGTTGATGCAATTTATTCAGAAATCATTGCATATGAATCAGTACTATAGGTACATTGCAATTCACTTTACTTCTATTGTCTTTGGCATGTGTTGTCAAAGAGGGAGAGATTTACTGTCATATCCTTCTGAAATTTATGAGACTTAAAAAAAATCTGCTATGAAGCTCCTTAAAAGAAGGAGACTAGTGAAAGAGGGAGAAGTCTGTTATCTTGTTTTCAAAATTTCATTTTGTTATGACATGTTGTATTTCCATCAATGCCAAAGAGGGAGATTGTTGGATAGTGTTGTCCTTGATGTCACACAAAATGTCATATCAGCCTTTAATCTCAGTTAACCGAGTTCAGACAATGATAACCGAGCTCACTCGATCATCGAAGAAAATAAAATAGACAGTGATAACCGAGTCATCGAAGAAAATAAAACAGACAGTAATAACCGAGCTCACTCGATCATCGAAGGAAAGATGGAAAAGTCAGTTTTCACCGAGCTCACTCGGTCATCGAAGGAAAGATGGAGAAGTCAGTTTTCACCGAGCTCACTCGGTCATTGAAGGAAAGATGGAGAAGTCAATTTTCACCGAGCTCACTTGGTCATCAAAGGAAAGATGGAGAAGTCAGTTTTCATCGAGCTCACTCAGTCATCGAAGGAAAGATGGAGAAGTCAGTTTTCACCAAGTTCACTCGGCGACTGAAGGATTTCATGAAATTCTCTGTATTAACCAAGCTCAGTCGGTTAACACAGGAATTATTTTTGAATAGAGTTTACTGTGCTAGGTCGGCCAGTAAAGGGATTTGTTAAATCTTGCAATTTAGCCGACTATTGGAATAATTGTTTTCCAAGTTATTTGAGCCAACTTGATAATCTAAAAAATATATATATATATATAGCATTATTCAAGTTGTAAAAGTGTGTGAGAAAAAAGGTGTAAAAACAAGTGAAGAACAAGAGAAGCAAGGATGCGAAAGCAAATACTTAGATAAGAGGAGACTGAGCGAATCCTGATGAAGGATTAAAGGAGCTATAAAGTTGTATTTGATCAGTAAGGATCCAATCAAGCCAAACAGAGATCTGTAATCAGCAAAAGATAAGTTGCATATTATTCAGGTCACTTCATTGTTGCTTTATAACCTTTGCAGCAGTGAATCCAAATCTCTCAACAGAGTTGGTTTAACAGCCATTTTGTAAATCCTCTAACAAGGTGACAATTTAGTTGAATTGTTCTAAAGACCTCTAGCAAGGCCACTTCTAACAGAGTGTTTAAATCCTCTAACAGGGTCACACCTAACAGTGTGTTTTTGTAACCTTTAACAGGGTTGGCTCCTAATAGGGCTCACTTTAGAAGAGTGAAAAATAGTAACTAGTTACATTGGTGGTTTTTCCCATATTGGGTTTCCACGTTAAATCTAGTGTCTCTAGTGTTTGAGTTTGCTGAATTGTTTTGATATCAGTTCTTAATGATTGTTATTATTTGCTGCAATATCAAGTTTCAGTAATCTATAAAATAGATCAAACTTTTAGACATCTAAGGGACTGTGAAATGTTTTTGTAGTAACTGATTCACCCCCTCCCCCTCTCAATTACTTCATTCTCATTTCCAACATTTACTCCATTATGTATAGCCTATCTATCAAATTGCCATGTTCAGCCAAGTAATAGATGATAGGAATCCATAGGTAGGATGTCATACAATACTTTTTCTTTATACTTCCCAATAGAAAATAGTACCCAATGCTTTTTCCTTTACCAAGACATATCTTTTTTTTAGCTAATCGACCTTGTATGGGTTATTATGTGGCATCTTTGTCAATTTAAACTTGTTGACTACCTCCTCTAACACTATATTGTCTATAAACCCTAAGTCTATGATGAATCTACAAAATTTTCCCATCATTTTGCATTTTACTCTAAATAGTGACCTTCTTTGATAAGGTTCATATTTTAATGGCTCCTTGATTATTTTCATCCACATCATCAAGTTCCCTCCTTCAAATGCTAGGGGTAACTCTAGATGTTTAGCTCTACCACTATCCTCTTTATTAAGATAGTTTACCCTCTTATCACCTCCATGAGAAGTAGAGCCTTTCTCTGGACATCTATATGTATGGTGTCACATTTGGTTGTAGTGGCAACACTTCATAGTTGCAAAGTAAGAACCTCTACCTTGAACACTATTTTGACCTCTCCAACTACTATTAGAGTTCCTTCTACCACTATCCTCTTTATGAACATATTTTACCCTCTTATCACCTCCATGAGAAGTAGATCCTTTCTCTGGACATCTATACATAGGGTGTCACATTTGGTTGTAATGGCAACACTTCATAGTTGCAAAGTAAGAACCTCTACCTTGAACACTATTTTGACCTCTCCAACTACTATTAGAGTTCCTTCCCCTATTATAATTTCCTTTTTTTGAACTTCCTTCTTTTATCTTAGTAATCTTTGTCTCTCCTTGAGCCTTAGTATCAAAAATTCTACCACCATATTCAACTCTTTGTCCTCTATTGTCTCTTCCTTTGCCTCTACCTCTAGTAGTGCTTGAATCTTTCTTTTTCCTTAACTTTTTTTCAACCTTTACTATTATTTTGTGGCATTTTTGAACTATATTAGGAATCAAAAGAGTCATCTCATGGTGTAGAGTCCACTTAAGACCATTATGTTACCTTGCTACTTTAATTTTCTCATCTTCTACAACTCTTGACCTCATACAAAATCTTTTAAACTCCTCATGATACGATTTCACCTCAAAATCTTTCTCTCTAAGACTTTGTCTCCTTTTGTGCAACTGGATTTCATAATCCTTAAGTACATAAGCATCTCTAATTTTTGTAACCATAGCCTTCCACGTGAAAATGGTTTTCTTTCCTTCCTTCTCTCTCTCTAATCTTGGATAAATTTCCACCAAGTGAGGATAGACCCTCTAAATATGGCCTTTGCATCTTTAACCTTTTGAGCTTCAATTATTCAATCAAATTCAAAGTGATTTCTAGTCCTATCAAATCTTGGACTACCTTACGTTCCATCTTACCACTAAAGATCAGAATGCCTTCTAGAGCCTTTCTACTTAAGGCCCTCATTTCCTGAAGGATTGGCTCTTATGTGATTACAAGATCTATCTTAGGGATCTCATCCTCAATTTCAACCTCCTTAATTTTTTCTTCTTTAGTTTGTTCTTCAATCTTATCCCTTACTTCTAGAAGTCTTCTCATCTAGTTCATCCACTTTTTGTTCCAATTGAGCTAGCCTAGATTTGAGAAATCTATTCTCCTCTTCTTTCTCATCTACCTTATTAGAAATTTATTCATTTGTAACCATTTTGGACTCACAACCTAATTCTTCTTTTCCTAAAAAGATGCACCACAAGCCTAATCTTGACCTAGGCTCTAGTACCAATCTAACAGATGTTCTTCAAGGTGCGCTTGCATAATTAGTCACTAGGATATTCTAGACCTAGTCTCCTCTAGACTTTAAGCTTACTTCTAGGGATTCACAAGTCTTGAAAAACCTAGTCTAAGACTTCTCTAACTCAACTCTACAAGTGAGTTCCTTTTTCCTTCACCTTGAGGGATAGCTATCATTAGGGTGTTTCAAATCTTCACTATTCCTTGGTTTATTCCAAAGGAAACTTCACAAAAATATCTACACTAGTACCATAGGGGGTGTTTCCATTAATAAACCACTTTCTTGACTCCCAAAAAAATCCATTTGAATAGGGCATGCATGATTTTCCTTTCGAGTTTAGGATTTGTTTTTGTTTTGGCCTAATAGGCCTAATTGGTCAATTAGCCTTAGTCAGTGGGTTTTTCCCAATTATTTCTTAAAACCTAAAAACATCCCTAGAAAAAATATATATATTCAAATACACCTTTTAGAGATGTTAATTTTTATTTTTTTTAGTACCTAAGTCATCTGTATAGTAGGTTCCTAAATTATAGTGCTAATTGTGCTAATTGGGCTACGATTATGTTGATTTCTAATTTCTAGTAGGAAATCTATCTTAATTAGATTGGAATAGTCATAATATCAATCTTAGGAATTTATATCACCTCTAGGATTCAAAAACCATACTTGGTTCAATGCCGTCACTATTTTCCTTGCACAAGCAGATTGATTTTCCACTATCATGCACCTAGCCGAGCTTGCAGATCTCGCTTGGGGCATGAGGTTAAAAATACATAAACCTTGTTTTAGACCTCCTTTTTTCACAAAAATAATCTCCAATGTATTTCATAATATATTAATCTTATAATTATTGATTTATATGGTAGAGAACTATGAGGGATCCATAAAACTAAAAACTGCCAACTACTACACCAACAAATTGTACATTTACAAAACAATTTCTAAACCTACTCTAATAAACTCAAATCAACTTGACTATTCAATAGAAAATTTTTGAATCTATCTACTCTACACAAATCCAATACGAACTCAAATGAACCAATCCATAAAGAAACCTTTACTTATAATACAAGATGATTGTCATAGAAAAATAAAGTTTTTCAATTCTATTCACATCAAAAACTTCCACTACTTCACACAATAGCTTAGGAAATGGGATCCTATATGATTAAATATGCATTAATCTTTATTTTAGGACATTATGGTAACTAGCAATAATTATTCCTCAAAGACAATTCAATCTTTGTTATTTGTTGTCATGCAATTTTTTAAAAATTTCAAATGTTGTCAAGCAACACTGTGATAACTTTTACCTATTTTTGTTATCATCATTATAAGGGTGTCAAATCAAACTATAATGATGTAAACACATCCTAGGACCCATGTTAGGAATATTTATACCATTTCCCATGCCTCAAAATCTTTTAGAGCTTCCTTTCCCAATTTAGGCCTAATCTAGCATTAACAACATTTAAAGAAACCATCAACTAGGTTGGATTAATCATAGTCTAATCTACTAAGGAACACAAAAAAATACCTTATAAGGTCAAAAAAAAATCATTGACTTGGCTAAGGTTAGTACAAGCCAAAATTGAACAAATTTGAGTAATAATCCTAGGTGCTCCTACATCAATAAGTGAGACTATAACTTAGTTATTACTATTTGGTGCTTAGTGACTCTCTACTATGATTCAAGTAGTGTGTTTAGTGCCTCTTCATACAAATACACAATATTTTTGTAATCTTCTAATTCCTTCTTTCTTTTTTCATTGTTCCTATCATCAATTCATAATCCTTGTATTTTCACTTATAGTCATTTTTTTAGTAGGTTTGATCAAACATTTATAAGCTTTTTTTTTAGATGAATAGCAAAGGAATACCTTTATCTCCTTATGAATATAACAACTACTTCCAAATATTTTGTAATAACTTACTTTAGGTGTATGAAAATACTAAAGTTCATAGGGAGTATTTGGTGAAACCAATTGTTCAATTGTATATTGTCTTTGATGTTACACAAAATGTCAAGTATTTACTAGTCAGTGTCTACCAAGCTCACTTGGGTGATGAACATAGTTTTTAGTGTCTACTAAGTTTTCCAAAGATAATCAAGTTCAAAAGATAACATTTTCTAAGTTCACTTGAGCACCAAAGGGAGTTTTTAGGAAAACAGTGTCTACCAAGTTCACTCAGGCATAGAAGAGAAGTTGGCAAGGAATCAGAGTTAACCAAGCTCACTCAATTAATAAAAGAAGTCAAAAGAAATTATTTTCTAAGTTAGGTTTGATTGAGCTAGGTTGGCTAATGAAGTATTTTCTTGAGTTAACGTTATTAGTTTGATGAATTTATTTGTTAAGTCTAACTAGTTTAAGGGATGTATATTGAATATTTTAAAGTATATTCAAGCTAGCTTGACAAGGTAAATGATATAAGTATAAGGTCAAGTTGTGGGATTGAATGAGAGAAGCATGGGATTGAAATGATAAATCAAGGAAGTGAATTGGAAGGATAGCAGAGTATCCTAAGTTTACTAAGCTAAAAAGTTTATTTGATCAAGGAGGATCAAGTATTTAGGCTAGGATAGAGATCTAAAATCAGAAATATAGTTGCATCAACAATCAAGTCATATCATTGTTACTCTAATATTTATAGTAGTGTATCAAATCTCTTAATATAGTTAGCTTAAAAACTATTTGTGAAATCCTCTAACAAAGTGACATTGTTAGAAATAGGGATTATAGAGAGGGGGGTGAATCAGTAATCTACATACTTTATTCACCAACCGAATATTATTTCTTACTTTAAACCATACATAAAAAAGTAATAAAGTAATGTTGAAGAGTAATAGTAACAATGTAAAAAGATAACTCATAACACCATATTTTGTTAGCTAGGGAAACCCTAGCCAAGGGAAAACCCCAGTGAGGATGATACCCACTAGACAATATACTGATATATAAGTTCTTTGTTAGAGGATGGACCCTATTAGGAGTCAATGAGAAAATTTAGTATGAGGAGTCCTTATTAGAAGACTTTGAATCCATGTTAGGAGATTCCAACCCTATTAGGAGTTGTAGTATAGTAGATGCAAGATGAGCCCACTGCTCAAATATGCACTTCCAATTACAAGAAGAGCTCACTATCTAAAAAAGTAATTAGACCTCTAGAATGTATGTACTAAAACTTCTTTCTGATCTTCAGCTTGATCTTGGATCACAAAAATAGCTTTCAGTAAACTTCATGAACAATTTCTCAACATCACAATTAGCACATATAATCACTCCCTCTTATATTAAGATGTCCTTTGCATAAATGCCATTCCTTTATACAAATTTTTGCTAGGTCAACTAAGACCATAATACACTTTTTCAACTTAGAGTAAACATCTAGGATGTCAGCCCTAATTGGAAAAGTAATTATTTTGTATACAAAATAATTCCTTTTCTTCAATTTTGTTTGACTAAAACACAAATATATCTTTTCCATATAGTCTATACTAACTTTTGAGGTTATACACATCATCATTAACATGTATATTGTCTCCTTCTATATTTTCTCTTCATAATATCACATTAGCAACAAGTTATAAACAAAATAATACATTGTTGTATACCAAATTCCATAATTAGATAATTTTTTGATTACCAAAAGCTAAGTATCTTTATTTACGAGGTCTCCTATAAGCATGCACATCATTTGTTTCCATAAATGATAACAATTATATATCCTCATTAGCCAATTGTCAAAAATCTCCCCCTTTGGCATTGATGGATATAGAATAGGGAAAATTGGCTAAGTAACAAAAACTACATAAATAATATAGTAACATTGCATCTATTATATTTGTCCATATCTACATATGCTCTCCCTTGTAGTATAAATTCATACTTTTATCTTCTCTTTAACTTTATTTCCAATTTTCACATTCTATCTCCCCCCCTTTGACATAAATGGGAAAGGTCAAAATGTCAAAATCAGTCCAAATTTTTTTGTCCTTCTACCTTAGGCTACTAGAATCTTCATGCAATCATCAAAAATTTCTTTTAGACTATCCATACCTTTATTCCATGTCTCCTTGGTGGATTCGGTAGAGGTGAGAATTGCACATAAATCATATGATGCAATCTCAACTACATTAAGGTCTAAATACAAAAAGTTAGAATAAGTGTCCTTAGTGTTGACACATTCCTCCATAGTTTCTCAACAAAATATACTGATAGTTCCTTCAAAAAACTTTCCTTCTAAAGTTCCATTTTCTTGATATCATTGTGAATACTAGCCACTTGTCCTTCAAAATCATCAACTTTACAAGATGGATTATGTAACTAGCTAGATAGAGCCTCTAGCTCACTCATCTTTCCTCATATCTAACTATCAATTTCCTTAGTTTATAAGATAGGGTACACTTAATGTACAATATCTTACCATCCTATTGACACTTCCAAAGTTCCTTGATACAAGTATCAAGACTTATCAAATCATTCTTAATATTTTGAAAAATGATGCTAAACAAGTTAGCATCATGTGAAATATGTGCCTTTGCTTCTACAATAGTTAACAAATTAACAAATTCTTCATCAAATTACTTTAGCATTTCTTGTGCCCTATGTTTTGGATCTGCTTCTACATGCTACACTACCAGAGTACTATGTACTCTATCAGTAAACTCCATCAAGGTTTTCTGCATGCTCTTCACTGTTCTATTCTTTTGAATAAGCTTTGATAAGGATAAGAAAAAATTAGTTTGATCATCATCATCAGTTGCTAAAATGGAAAGTGAAAGTGGAGTAGATGAACTAGAAGGTTTAGTGTCATCCTCCCTTTGCTTCTTGGTTGCCTCTTTTATTCTTCTTTCTAATTCTTCTCTCTTTTCTTTTCCCTTTTGTTCATTTTCTCTCTTCTCTTCCTCTTTTGATCTCTTCTTCTTGTCTTCTTCCATTTTCTTTCTTATTTCTTCTTCTTTCATTCTTTTCTTTTCCTCCTCTTCCTTTCTTTTCTTCTCATCCTTAGGCAATTCCTACTTTGCCTCTTCTAGTTTCTTCTTTTCTTCTTCAAATAACCTCTTTTCTTCTTCAATTTGTCTTAGTTTGTCTTCAATATCCTTGATATTAGGTTCATTCTATTTGAAACCCTCAAATGGATTAATATCATCAATGTTAATGGTAACACTGGTATGATCTATCTACATAGTTTCATTGCTCACTAACACTTTTGAGGTTCTAGGTGTTGGTGGAGATGTTATCTTAGATTCTATCAACATTTGACTTATTGCTACGTTAGTCTCACTTCCTAATTTATCTTTTTCACCCACCATAAACAAAAATGGTCTTACTTTATTTCTCAAGTAAGGTGCAAGATTATTCAATAATCTCTTAATCTCTTCTTCATCATTAGTATTGCAAATAGTTCTTAGCATAAACTTTTGAATTTCTAAAACTTCTTCTCTTGTTGGTGCCTTCTTCTCAATAACTCTATGATAGAATTTCTAGTTTATTATGGCCTTAATATCCTTCAATTTTAGATTATTTGCTATAATGTATCTCACAATAGAGATGTCAATCTGATCTTTTTCAAAATTGTTATATAGGTCATAAAATTTATTCATTTGAACAAAGTTACCCTCACTAGTAATAGCTGAGTTAATGTTTTCTATCTTCAGCTTCCAGGGTTGTTGAGCTTTTCTTGATGATTTCTTTGTTACTTTCTCTACTTGTTTGACTTCTTGTACTTCTTCTTCTTCATCACTAGATTTGACAATTGTCAACTATGTTTTTTTCCTCTTACCTAATCTAGTGGCTTGTTTCCTGACCCTTTTTGTCTTTGTGGTCACCACTTCCACTAATCTCTCAAATTTTCTCTTCAGCTCAATTGGTTGCACATCTGACATTGCTACATACAGAATGCTTTATTATAAAGATGCTTCTATAATAGATACTAATAGAGGTTATACATTTAGTATTCCTTGTTTCATGGTTTTCCTAACTACCTTAGACTCACTCTCATTTATACCAGCCTCTGATAAAGATTTCTTCATAACTGACTCTATCTTCTTGTGTGATACCTTTTCCAAGCATGCTTGATGAGTTGATTGGATAATCTCATCCTATCTTCCAAATCTGTATTATTCTTTATCCTTCTCTAATTTCAACAACAAATCAATATAACCAACTACTATATCATCATTCAATTCATAACCCAAGGGATCAAGAAATGTATCCTAAGATTCTACTGCTTGAATATAAGTATAATCTATACCAACCATAATGTAATTGTCTTCTTTAAATCTATCTACAATTGCAAGTACAATTTTGAATCTCTATATCATTTCATTTTGAAATGTCTTTATTATCAAGTTCCCACTATCCAATATCTTTTCTATGGGATGTCTTTTGCATACTTTTATGATCTTCTTCATTGTACATCTTTCACTTCTCATTATATCTATCACTAATAAATATGGAAATATTTTAAACACATAAAATAATATGTGATTGATTAGTGACTAAAATCTAAACACACTATTTTTAGTGCTCTTGATCTTTTCTAGGTTCTCAAGTAATTGCATTCTCAGAATTTCACTGAGGTTTACTTGTTCCTTTTTTACACATATCTTATATTCTACATAAATGAATCTGGCTAATAATTCATCAATCCTTGAGCTTGCACATACAAATTAGGCAATGATTCTACTCAAGAATATTACATCCTCTTTCTTAATGGTGTCAATCACCACAACCTTTCCATTATACACTGCTTTGGTATAACTCTCAACTTTCTTTTGACCATTTTCTCACCTATAGCTACACTGTATTGTTTACTATGATAGGTTTCCTCATGAATAAGGTTGGAAAAATTATCAATTACATTATCTTGCATCCATAGTTTCACATCATGTATTCTACTTAATATGATTTATGTCCACTCATCTATGTCCAATTCATAGTAGAAATGACATTTGAATAGGTCTAGTTGCTTCAAATGTTCAAATCTAGGGTTCACAGTTATGTTGTGATTGAAAACTAATTCCATATCCCTATTCATGTATTCACTCACAATAAATTTAAATTTACTATTAAGATAACTTCTTACATCTTCCAAATATACTACATTGTTCAGAGTAGTGGATAATGTTGAGTTAGGGTTTCCTTCAGTAGGTTTCATGAAATCAACCTTCAACTTAGGTCTATCCTTGTTCTCAACATTATGCACTACTAAAATATCCATGATTCTATCAAATATGAACTTTTACCAAATAAATTTGTAGAAAAAATAATAAAATACCTCTTTCTTAAAATAAAGTTTTCTTAAAAATTGCCTTAACCAGTCACTTCTAAGTGTTCTTAACTTCAGATATATTCACAATGAAATGAAAATCAATTATGTACTCCATTTATTCCATCAACTTGAACTTTCACTAATTGCATACTTTGCAAAGATGAAAAAGCTATCAATTACATTCTATAATCTAATAACTTCTCAAGATCATCTACCCAATCTTCAAATGCCACTCGAGGTTTACTATAGCCTCCTTTCATGATCACAATTCTCATCAAGACTTTGTTTCATGAAATTTTCTACAAAACATAGATTATGTCTTCTTTTATAGAATTAACCTTTTCTATAATACCAATAACTCTTAATTCCTTCATAATTTTTTTAGATAAGATCCAAATTACAAGTAAGCTTATGTACCATCTAAACTTAACTTGATACACCTTTTCCCAACTTCACTACCTTTAATTCAATCTTTGAATGAAGTTCTCAAATTAAAGTGTTGTAAAAAAGCTTAATTCAACTTCATTGAATCAAACTTGATAACTTTCTTTAATCTACCTATCTCATCATCATCTATCTTTTCCTTTGAGATATCTAATCCTTTTACAAATGCCTTATTAAGTTCTTCTCAAAGTTCACTAACTACATTTCTTTGTTCGTCATTGTCTTTGTTATTTATAGAGTTCATTTCATGATTCCTTCTGTCATTTTTGACATTCTCTTCATCATTCCTTTTGTATTTGAAGTTTCTTCCATTATTCCTTCTATCTTCAAAGTTTTTGTCCATTCTACAATACTTTTTTGTATGTTTGAAGTTGTTCCATAACTAACATACTGGTGGTTTGCTTCTAGCATTTTGCTAATCATCACGTGCATGAAAAGTTTGAGTTATGTGTCCTAAGTTATTACACTTATAAAACATGATTTGTCTTATGTCTTTATAAGGTCTTCCCACTCTCAATATCCTTTCACTAGATGTTCTCCTATCTATAGAGTTAGTATCTATAGACATTATATTATGCCTTATATCATTATCATACTTAGGTTTCCTACAATTAATTTCTTTATGACCCATACCATGACAATTATGACAATACAAGTCCTTAACATGACTAAATGGCTTACTAGCTTGTATAATCTCTTTTCATATGACCTATTTCATTACATGAAAAATGCTTACCTCTAAATTCATACCTAGTTTCCTTAGGAGAATCCACTTGCTTTGCTTTATTCAAAATTCCAACATCCTTGTCTTGTCCAACTTCTTTAGTTTTATCAACAGATTGACTAGATTCAATCTTATCATCAGACTTATCTATTTCTTTTGGATCTGATCTAATCTCATGTTTCTCTGTAGACATGTTAATTAGATAACCCAGACCAGTCTCATCATAAGTAGGTCTCTGTATTGACATTGAATCATCAAGATTTTCTCTGCTAGAATAAAGCTTCTCAAGCTGCTACTTGCACTAAGTTAATTCACCTTTCACAATAGTATTTTAATTATGAAGTTCTTCATGATCTTCTTTCAATGTTTCAAATTTAAATTTTTTCTTTGCCATACATGCTTTAAGATCTACATTCTCAACCTTCAAATCAAGTTCAACTTTGCTAGGATCATTTCTTAAAGTCAACTTCAAATTTGTAATCTTCAATTCATGCTTCAAGATCTTGTAATCTATCTTTAGCTTTGAATAATCATCATCACTAGTTCCAAATTTAGTAGATTCGGGCTTGGTTTTGAGATGTTCAATATTTTCTTTCAATTATCCAATCTATACTTTGTAGTCTTCATATCTTTCCTTCAACTTATCTCTTTCTTTAGTAAGGAGACCAATTTGTTCAAGAGCCTCTTCAAGGTTCTTCATCAACTTTTCCAGATCCATAGGGCTCTTACTTAAGTTATTAAGCCTCTTCAAAGTAACTATGCTTGGATACCAATTGTTAGAAATAGGGATTACTAAGGGAGTGTGAATTAGTAATCTAAAAACTTTAGTTGCCAACTAAGTATTACTTCTTACTTTAAACCATACATAACAATGTAAAAAATTAATGTTGAACTGTAATAGTAACAATTCACAAAGATAACTCATAACACCATGATTTGTTAACTAGGGAAAACCTAGCCAAGGGAAAACCCCAATAGGGATGATACCCACTAGATAATATATTGATATATAATTTCTTTAGTAGAGGATAGACCCTATTAGGAGTTAATGACTAAATTCAATGTAAGGAGCCCCTATTAGGAGACTTGGAATCCCTATTAAGAGATTCCAACCCTGTTAGGAGTTGTAGTATAGTAGATGCAAGATGAGCCCACTTCCCAAACATGCACTTCCAAATACAAGAAGAGCTCACTACCCAAACAAGTAATCATACTTTTGGAATGTATTTACTAAAATTTCTTTCAAATCTTTAGCTCGATCTTAGATCACAAAAATAGCTTTCACAAAACTTCACATATAATTGCTCAACATCACAGTTAGCACATATGATCACTCTGTTATCACAATATGTCCTTTGCATAAATACCATGCCTTTGCAGGAATTTCTACTAGGTTAGTTAAGACCATAATACACTTTTCCAAGTTAAAGTAAGCATCTAGGATGTCGACCCTAATTGAACAAGTAATTATTTTTAAAACAAAATAATTCCTTTCCTTCAATTTTGCTATCATGTTTCACCAAAATACAAATATCTCATTTTGATATAGTTTGTACTAACTTCCAAGTTTATACATCTCATCACCAACATGTATACTATCTCCATCTATCTTTGCTTGTTATAATATGACATCAATAACAAATTATAAACAAAATAATACACTGTTGTATACCGAATTCCATACTTCAAGACAATTTTGATTACCAAAAACTAAGGTTCTTTATTATTGAGGTTTCTTAAAACATGTGCATCATTTGTTTCCATAAATTAAAATAATTAAATATCCTCATTACCTAATTGTCAACAAGCATTTCTAGATTGAAGTGTCTAAAGACCTCTAACAAGGCCTCTCCTAACATGGTGATCTAAATCTTTGATGCAGGAGCATCGAGATTGGATATTGGTGGTGTGATGATTTTCATGGTTAGGGGTGTATTGGAGATAGACTGGAGAACCTTTCCTCATGATTTCATAGAGATTGGATGGATTGAGTTGAAGTTTTATCTATTTTTACCTTGCTACTAGAACTGCATTTTTCTAGTTTTTGGGTGCCTGTTGTAGGTTGTGTAACTAATTTTTCACAATCAATCAAAGGATAAAAACTTTAGGGATTGAAAAGGGCCTAGATTAATATCTTTGGCTAAGGTAACAAGTCGTAATTCATTATAAGTTGGGAGATATGGTAATTCTCCTGGAGTATCAATTTCTAGCAGTTTTACCCAATAGTCTGATATGCATGAACTTTAGGATAGATGCAAACATATTCTTAAGGAGTTAGGCTTTATTCATTTAAGGGGTTGTCAAGGACCTAAATTTATATCTTCTTTTTGAACCTTGAGTTCTAATTCAAATAGAGCTATGAGATATCATATTTTTTTCTTGGATATCAATTTGTAGACATATAATTGTTGTTGCAGGCCAACTTGTGGCTCTTCAATTATTTAATTTTAGTTTTTATCATTTTGGGTTCACTTGTGGCTTAGTTGGGTATAAGTAGGTGTCTTTTATATTCTTTAGTAATTTAGTTGGGTATAGAGAGTAGCTAAAGAACAAGTTTTCTTGAGTCTATGGATAGAGTGCCAAATGTGAGGTAGTTTACAATATGATTATGATTAAGTTAGGATGGAATGAAGGAGAGATGTGAATTTGAAGAGCTAGAGCTAAAGATTAGGAACTAGAAGATCTCTTGGTGGACCTAATGGTGAAATTTTGGATTCTTCTTGGTTTTCTTATCCAGTTCTGTATTTGGATGAGCTAAGATAGGTTTTGTACTTGGCTCTAACCCATAATTTGGTATCATATGAATCAAGAACCATAATTTGGTACCATATCTTGCATTTTTGTTTCTTGATATTATGTTTACACTATGTGGTTATATTACTAGGGGCTAGGACATCTCCTTTAGGGATGCTCCTGCCTTGCACTGTGTCAGGTGGTATCATAGCTCATTTTTTCCTAAGTGTGTGGATAGATCACTAAAGTTGTGATAGTTTGCACTAGGACTTGAGTTGGAGATGTAGATCTAAGTTGATCTTGATCTAGTGGTGGATTTTCTTTCTAGAGTCCTAGATCACTTGGTTATGAGCTGGAAGATCATGGTTGTGGCTTGCAATTGTAGAGGGCTTGTAGATGGATTGATGGATGCAAAGATGGAAGACTAATCTTGTTGAGGCATGATTGTAAAGAATTTTTATATTGCAGATCCATGGTCCTGGACTTGTGATGTGGTTCTTGATTTTCCATGCATGGTGGCAGGTTATAATCTGACTTACAAACAATTCAAGTTTGTCACAAGGATTATGGGAAGGATTTTTTATAGAGGGTTTGCAAATATCTAAGGAGATGGATCTAAGAGGATTGGACCTTGAGATGATTTTGAATCTCCATGATGTGGTGGAGATGAATTTTTCTAAGATGTCTACTTGGTTTGAAGCTAGTTTGGCTAATCGAACTAAGAAGGTGGTATTTTAGTTCAAAACTAGTTTGAATTATTGAGATAAGGATAGGATGAGGAAGGCATTCCATAGATTTTTATGGAGTTGGAGTCTACTAATTTGAAAGAGAGGTGTTTTGCTAGTTAAGAGACTTGTTTGTGAGATAAGATGGCATAGCAAGGTCAAGGTGGAAGACATTGGTTTTGTTGATCAGTTTGTGAAGTCTGATATAGAATGTGTAGAGAAGCTAGAGGTTGTTGCTAAAGATATTCCTATCCTTGTTGATGTTGGAATAGAGGTTTTTTTTTTCATGATTAGTTGGTTGAATCTAAAATGGAAATTGCAAATTAATTGGTTGTGGATGATCTAATTCTTGTTGGTGGTGAGATATGTATTGTAGAGCATCTTATTGTGAGCAATGAGATTGCTAGTGTTGAGAGTTTGGCATATGTTACTAAGGAGTTACATATTGCTTCTGATATGGATTTTCTTCTTATTAGTGTGGATTCACTAGTTGTTTATGTGGATGAGGGTTTGTTGATGAAACATTATGTTAAGTTTTTTCTTGGGTGTGAGCATGCTAATTGGGTTTCTAATATGTATTTGATTTTGATATTTTAGTGCATTAAGCATAGATGGTTGGTTTTCATATTTTTTCTATTGACTTTGATGAAGTGGAAGCCTTTGGTAAAGATGAAGTTGGTTGTAGATCTTTCTTTGGGCATCAAAGTATCGGACATAGTTTTCTTTTTACCTGGGTAGTTTTACATAGGAGCATTGAGATTGGATTTTGGTGGTCTAATGCTTTTCATGTTTAGGGATGTGTTGAAGACACATTGAATAATTTTCCTCATGATTTCATAGAGATGGGATGGATTGAGTTGAAGTTTGAACTTTTTTTACGTTGCTACTAGAACTATATTTTTCTAGTTTCTGAGTGCTTGTTGCAAGCTATGCAACTAATTTTTCACAATGAATGAGAGGATTCTCACTTCAAAAATTTAAGAGAGCCTCAAGTACTATATCTAGTTTAAGGTGAAAGTCCTAATTCATTATTAGTTGGGAGATATGACAATTCTCCTGGAGTATCAATTTTTGGCAGTTTTGTGTGATAGTCTATTGTGCATGACTTTTAGGATGGATGCATATATATATATATATATATATATATATATATATATATATATATATATATATATATATATATATATATATATATATATATATATATATATATATATATATATATATATATATATATATATATATATATATATATATATATATATATATATATATATATTATTAAGAAACCATCCTTTTCAAATTTAATGGGTTGTAGTGGACCTATATTTATACCTTTGGTTCAAAGCTTGAGTTATAATTCAATTAGATCTATGAGATATCATGATTTTTCTTAGATACTAATTTGTAGACATTCAATTGTTGTTGTAGGCTGACATGTGGCTCTACAAGTATTTAAGTTTAGTTTTGAGAATTTTTTGATGAATTGTGGCTTAGTTGGGTATAATTAGGGGTCTTTTAGAGTCTTTTAGTCATTCAATTGAGTGTGAGGAGCATCAGAAGAGTGAGTTTTCCTGAGTCTATGGATAGAGCACCAAATGTGATGCAATTTATAGTAGGATTGTGATTGGGTTGGAATGGAATGAAGGAGAGATGAAAATTTGAAGAGTAACATTGCAACTTAGCAACTAGAGGATCTCTTGGTGGACCTAAGGCTACAAGCATGGATTCTTCTTTGTGTTCTTATCCAGTTGTGTATTTGGACTAGCTAAGATTAGTTTTGTAAGTTGGATCTTGTAGAACTAATTTTGTAATTGTTGTTTGTATTTGGCCCTAACCTAGAAGGCCTTAAAGCTAGGCATATTGCATGTAATAAATTATATATCTATGAATCAAAGATTGTAATTTGGTATTAGATCTTGCACTTTTGTTTCTTGTTGTTGTATTTATGTTGTGTGGTTATATTACTAGGGTCTAGGACATCTCCTTTGGAGATACTCCTACCTTGCATTCAATCAATCCTTTAGTAGGGTCATACCTAATAGTTTGTTTTGTAACCTTTTATAGGCTTGGCTTCTAACACGACTGAGTTTAGAATAGTGAAAAATAGGAACTAGTTGTAATTGGTGGTTTTTCTCGAATTGGGTTTCCATGTTAAATCCTAGTGTCATGTTTGTTCATGCTATTTTTTTTATGTTTCTACAACTAGGTTAATTAAGGTTAATCACATTTAATATCATAAGATCTATATGTTCAATATTAACTCAGTTACTATGTTAAATAAGTGATTCGGTGCTAACTGAGTCACAATAGTATTTCACTTTCAACAGAGTTGAATTTTGATTTGTATTGACATCTAAGGGATCCATGGTTAATTTTTGTGGCAACTAATTCACCCTTCCCTCTTACGTACTCCTATTATATTTCCAACAAGGGTTAATTTTTGTGGCAACTAATTCACCCTTCCCTCTTACTTACTCCTATTATATTTCCAAAAATTGGTATCAAAGCTTTTGGTGCTTGCAAGGAAGGTTTCAAGGACCTAAGTTAAATATCAAGATGTCTTATAGAAGGTAAATCCCTAAGTTGAATATAGATAATATCAAGGCATGGAAGGAAATCATGAGATTGCATTTAGAAACCATTAGAGACTCGAGCCTAAAGTACCTAGACACTAGGTACATGGAACCAACTAGAACTATAACTATTGAAGAAATTACAAAAAAGAAGAATCATAATATTATGATGATTTATATTGCTTCAATTCTCAACTATGATGAATTTGATGAAGTTAAAGACTATGTTATTGCTTATGAGAGAGCTAAGGTAGAAAATCTTAGAGGTCAATTCAATCAAGTGAAGATGAGAGAGGATGAAAATATTTGAAAATATAGCAAAATAATCAAATCCAGTGTGTGTGCAATCAGAGCCTTGAGAGGAAAGATAGATGATGAGATGGTGGTAAACAAGATACTCATAACACTTCTTGCTATATATGCAAGTAGAGTTTCAGCAATTCAAGAGATGAGATGCAATCCTAAGAATGATATAACATTGGATACACTAGTGGGAAGGTTGAAAATATTTTAGTTAGATAACTATGATAACTATGTTCATAACTTTAGCAACCTTGAGTCTACATTTCAAGCCAAGCTATCACTCAAGAAAAAATCTGCAAAATCTAACATGAAATCTGATAGTAAAGAAGAATATAGTTTTGATGAAGATCTTGAAGTTATTGAAGCATGAGTTGCAAAAAAAATTCCAAGGGAAAAAGAAAGTACAAAGGTAAAATTCATTTGATCTACTTTTCTTGTGAACAAGTTGGTCATATTGTTGCAAGGTGTCCAAATAGAGAACACAAAGAAGAAAATAATAATGTAAAGTAAAAAAGTAAGAATGATTTCAAAAACTACAAGGACTACAAGGGAAAAGATAAGAAATCTTGTTATATTGCTAAAAATTTTGATATTAGTGAAGAAGATGAAATGGTCTATATTGCTATCAAGGATGAATTAGATGATGAGAATTATAAGATGAACCTTATCTCAGACACTATTAAGAATGATACATGGATTATTGATAGTGGTTTTTTTCATCATATGATTGGAGATAAATCTAAATTTGAGAACTTGGTACACTATGATGGTGAAAGGTAAAATTTGTATTGCAGTAAACAATGATCTCAAATGTGATAATTCTTATTGGTTTGAAGGACCAAAGCATAATCTACTTAGTGTGGCTCAATTGAATAACATTAGATTCAAGGTAGAATTGATGAGTGGAAAGCCTAATTTGATAGATGGGAAAGAAAATTTGGCTGGGACTGGCAAGAAAACAAAAGCTAAAATATTATACCTAGATCTAATTGAAATTTCATGTTTCATAGCTCAAGTAGAAGAAAGTGGGTTATGGCATAAAAGGTTGTATCATGTGAACTTTGTTAATACGGTCAACATAAGCAAAAATATAAAAGTGAGAGGCATTACACGCCCCAAGAAACCTAACATGAGCATGTGCAAGGATTGTCAAATTGGAAAGATGGGAAAGACAAGTTTTGAAAGAAATAACTATCATTCTAAAGAAGTGTTGGAGCTTGTTCATATAGAACTTTATGTACCTATTGGCATAGAAAGCTAGTATAGAGATAAGTACTTTATTTTATTTGTTCATAATTATTCTAGAATGATGACAATTATGTATTTGAAGAATAAATTTGAAGCTTTTGAAAAGTTCAAATGGTATCTAGCTAGAGTGGAGGAAAAAATAGGAATGAAACTAAAATTTTTAAGATTAGATAAAGGAGGAGAATTCATTTCTAATGAATTCTGCAGTGAAAAAGGAATCAAAAGGCAAGTGTCTACACCTAGCACACCTCAATAGAATGGTATTGTTTAAAGAAGCAATAGATAAATCATGGATTATGGAAGGACCCTAACGATAGAGAAGAATGTTTCTATCAAATACTATAAGGAAGCAATCAACACTATAGTTCATACCTTTAACTAGGTTCAGTTGAAGAAAGATTCAATGGTAACACATTATAAAATATGGTATGGCTATAAACCTAATGTTTGTTATTTCAAAGTATTTGGAAGAAAAAAAAATATTCTAAAGGATTTGAGGAAAGGAATATTTCTAGGATACTTCAATAAGAGTAAGGCATAAAAATGTTTAATTCTATCTACACACAAATTTATAAAAAGTGTTGTAGGAGTTGATGAAATCCAAATCCATAGCATTGCAAGATCACCTGTATGCAAATAGCTTGTTGACGAGAAACTGAAGAAGCAATATATTGAAGTGAAAAATGTAAGAGAAAATATTTCACAATAAAAAAATGAAATTGCCATGTGAATGAATGAATTTAAAATGAGAGAGAGATTGAATATAAAGGCCTTAAGGAAGCTTGTAGAACAAGCTGGAAAGTGGTAGAAGATAAGGTTGACAACTAAGCATACATCCACAAAAAGGTGGAACACACAAACTCTCGTGTTGTCAACAACTCATCAACTACAACTATTAACTAAATGCATTAACCTAAGTAAACTTAGGTAAAAGAATAAATAATTAATAAATAATTATTTACTCTATCACCCCCCTTAAGTGCAACTTAGGGGAATTCCTTAAGCTCACAAAACTAAGAGAAAATGCAGAATGGGTCCCAACAACAAGGCCATGTTAGGTAACCATGTACAATGCAAAGAAATGCAACCTTTGAAACTAGGGAAAGAGGGAAAACCTCATGGGATAAACCCTCCCCCAAAATGAGGTAAGAATGAACATGCTGAAAAAATAAAGGAAGGAAGGAAGGAAGGCCTCAACAAGACCCCCTAAGGACAACTTCCATCGAAAATGGCTCAAGAGAGTCTCTCAAAACCATAATTACAACCCGCTCCCTCGTGAGAGATAGAAAAGACACCAAAGCACCTCCAGAATAATGGAGCCCCTAGAGAAATAATCAAACCAATAAAACTCCAATGCTAAGTAAACAAGGGAAGAAAAAAGAGAACCCCTGAATGGGAAGGAAAAATGGAAGGCCTAACTAATGCTCAAAGGAGAAAGTATGAGGATCCTGAAAGGGAATTCCTAAAGCAAGTGTGATGACACTATTATGAATGTCCTCTATAGAATTTGCAACAGGTGCACCTAGAGGCTCGATGAATGGAGTTGGAGGATTAGGTAGAGTAGAAGAAGAATCTTCTTAAAGAGAAAAGACCTCAACTAGATGTTCTGTGGAGATCAAAATAGGGACCTCAAGAATAATACAAAGGTTCAAGTATCTTGACTAAACCACATAATGCTTCTGTGAAAGAGAAGCAGTGTGCTCCAAAAATGGAGATGGTGTACCAAAATGTGAGAAGGTGTAGAGATAGGTGGAAGGATCAATTTTCCCTATAGAAATAAAACATCCTATTAGATGATCACAAATGAAGACTAAATCTGTAGTGAACTCAACTTTCTTCCCCGATCCACTGCACGTAATCTAAGAAATTGAGAGAAGGTTTGCAAACATAGATGGAACACACAATACATCATTGAAGGTGTCATCATAAATGCTAATTGAACCTTTCCCATAGACTAGTAGGGTAGTGTTATTCCCCATGAAAACATGAGGAATGGAAGAAGCCTCAAGAGTAGAGAAGACACTGTGAGAAGATTTCATATGGTGAGAAGCACCTGAATCTAGTATCCAAGGGACATGGGAAGGGGATGCAATGGATTCTCGTAATGCATGACCCTATCCAAAAATTGATGTAGAGGATGAAGATATGGAAGAAGACTGAAAGGAAAACCCCTATGAGGTAGAAGAGGATGGAGAAGAAATAGTGGTCTTCTAAAGAAGAGCTTGCAAATCTGCAATCTATTTCTCATAGCCATCAAATCTCTTCTGAAATTAATGTGCCTCATCATGAGATCCTTTCTGACATTAGGAACAAGTAGGAGTCTCAGTCTTCTTTTTCTCCTTCTTCTTTGAAGAAGATGATGAACTAGTAGAAGTAGAATCTAATATCTACTTTGGCTCCTGGTCTTATGTATCCTTGGCAAGCAATGCCTGTGACTATGAACCTATAAGTGAATCCATCTGATTGATCTTCAACTATTCACAAGTTAATTGATCACAAAATGTCTTGAAAGATGGCATCTTCTGTTTATTACTGAAGACACCAATAGTAGAGTAGAAAGTGGAAGAGAAGATCTAATATTGTCCTCTCAACTTTGAGAATATCAAAAAGATACACTCATCATCTATCTTGGTTTTCCCACATCCCTGCAAAAGTGTATGCAAAGATTTGAACTTCATCAAGAAGTCCTAAATGGTGGGAAAGCTATCAAGTGTCAAAGAATTCAACTCTACATCAAGTTGCAATGCCTAAAACTAATTCACTATGCCAAACAAAGACTAGAATTTCATCCTAATAGCCTACGGAGTGGTCAAACCATCCAAGTGAAATAGAAGACTATCTAAGATATTCAGTAGAATCAATCCCATGGCCTCATCCATTTTATTCCTATGCTAAAAAACCTCAAAAGGGCATTTTAAAGTAGGTTGGTTCTAATCCAAACATGACCATAAGCCTCTTGACATGAGAAGTCAAGTCATTTGTGCCTTCTAGGTGTGATAGTTGTGCGCTGTGAGTTGGGTCATAGATGGATCTGACATTGAGAGAAGAATATGGAAGCAAAAGGGTCTTATTCTAAAGTGAATTATAGAAAAGAAAATACCCCTCCCCTACACAACTAATAAAGATATCCCTCAAACACCAAAGAAAACAACTATAGAAAGCACAAAAACTGAGAAAAGAACCTAGATTCTAGATGTAGAGAGGGAGGAAACTGAAGCCTCTACTTCAACACCAAAAATAGGAGCTCAATATTACTCCAAACTGATTCTAGATCTGGAAAGTAGACAATAAATCATGCACTTTTTTTTAAAATAGCATTGAAATATGTGTCCATATGAACCCAAATGAAGCCTTTGAAGGTGCAAAAAATGGGATTTTTGAGTTGCAAAAAATTTGAGGAATAGAGATGTCAAAGTTCCTACACTAATGTGTAGATCACAAAATTCTACCCCAAAACAAAAAAGAATTTCTCAAAAAAACAAGTCTGTATGAGGGAGATATCGTTATTTGACAATCACCTCTATAGTTATTTTTTCTAAATTTCCGCTATTGCATCTCCAAAAAATAAAGGAAAAAGGCCAAAAAAATTACGCTTGGATCTTGGATAAAGTTGGAGAAGAGCTAGTGGCTACAGTTTAGAAGCAAAGAGGTTACTTAGGAAGCATTTTATCTCGTTGTCTTCATATTGTTGCATTCTTGGTTGTGGGTTGGTAAGGGTGGTGTGGCCCTTCATCAGTGGTAGCAAAGCAGACCATCATCAGTGGTATCAGAGCATATCTTCATCAAGTGGTATCAGAGCTAGGTGACTTGCGCATCAGAGGGATGGCAAGTGTGTCTTTCAGTGGATGTTAGGAATGGAGTCTTGGGCAGTTGAAGGTGGAAGATAGGACTGAGTGGAGATGAAGCCGTAGTGCAAAGTTCTCAGAGGTGTCATCGGGGATGACCAGCTCAGTGGAAGTTAGACATGGAAGTGGTTGATAGAAGGCCACACCACCCTTACCCACTCACAATCAAGAAAGCAACAATATAGAGACCAAGAGAAATAAAAAAATGCTCCACAAGCAATTTTATTATACTTGAAAATCCTTACAACACCCACAAGATGATATGATAGATATGACTTCTTCAAAAAGAAGTTTACAAATTCTTCAACATAAGAGAAATCCCAAATAAGAGCACACCAAGAGCTTCACCAAGAATTTCTACTTCAAGAGCTACACCTTTAGAGCTTTCACACCTTGAAGTCTTCACACCTTCTAGCTTCTACTTCTCAAACTTGATTAGAAATGCTCATATGCCTTGCTTAAATAGGCATTTACCACCCAATGCATGACTTATCCACAAGCTTCTAGAATTCCTCCACAACCTTCTACAACTTCCACAACCTTCTACAATATCCACAACTTTCTAGAATTCTACCCACACACCTTGATAAATGAAATGACAACCATTTATTTTTTTATTTTTTTCTATTATGTCACCTATGCACCTCGAAAATAAAAATCCTCTTTTTCTTTCTTTTCTCTTTTTTATTTTTTATTATTTCCCCTCTAATTTTTGTCACTTTCTCTCTCCTCCACAATTTTTTTTTTTTTTTTTTTTTTTTTTTGTAAATTTCAAATTTTGCATTCAACATGTCTCCCCTTTATTTTGGATGCAAGATGCTCCTGCATCATTTTTCTAAATTGCCGCTATTGCATCTCCAAAAAATAAAGGAAAAAGCCCAAAAAAATTCATATATGTTATGTCAAACCCTCTTTCTCCTTTTTCTCCAAATACTAAACAAATGGTCTTCCTCTCGATTGAAGAAAAAATAACAAACAAACTAGGGTTTGTGTCTTCGAATTGTCGCTTCAAAATTTCTTCAACCAATAAGTAATAGGGAGGCTTTGATACCATGTAGGAGTTGATAAAATCCAACTCCATAGTGCACTAAGGTCACCTACATGTAAATAGCTTGTCAAAGAGAAATCGAAGAAGCAAGAGCTTGAAGTGAACAATCCAAGAGAAAATATTTCACAATAGGAAAATAAAATTTCTATGTGAATGAATGAATTTATAATGTGTGTGTGTGTGTGTGTGTGTGTGTGTGTGTGTGTGTGTGTGTGTGTGTGTGTGTGTGTGTGAGAGAGAGAGAGAGAGAGAGAGAGAGGTCTCAAGGAAGCTTGTAGAACAAGCTAGAAAGTGGTAGAAAATAAGGTTGACAACTAAGCATACATCCACAAAAAGGTGGAACACATAAACTCCCATGTTATCAACAACTCACCAACTACAACTATTAACTAAATGCATCAACCTAAGTAAACTTAAGTAAAAGAATAAATTAATAATAAATAATTATTTACTCTAACAAGTGCACATGTGAACATTAATGAGTTTGTAGAAAAGAGTGAAGAACAAAGTAGTAAGGATTATGATCCAGGAGCTTTTAGTAGTTTTTTAAAGCTTTTAATGTTTTTCTTAGTTTTCAGAAAGTTGGTTTTTATTAATAACCTCAAAATATTACTTCCAACTTCAAAAGTTAGTTGGCAGTTCATCTTATCTTAGTTTTAGCAAGCTTCATGAAAAAAATCATCTTTTTTTGAGTTGTTTTTAAAATTACCAAAAAAAGGCAAAAAAAATAGTTTTATGAAAAATATGCCAAAAAATAGTAATTTAATATTTGTATTTAAAATTATAATTTCTCTCATTGTAGGAGGAGAAGGATTTGGAAGAGTAATAAAGAAGAGTTTGGAGTTTTAATATATTTTTTTGTGTTCTCTCTCTCTTATGTTTATGTTAATTATTTGAGGAATTTTGGCTGCATCATTTGGTATCATAGCAAAGAAGGTCTTGGAAAAGAATTTTTTTTTGGTTGTGTGGTTTTTAGTTTATCTTTATGCAGGTTGAGAAGAGGAACTAGTTTCCAAAAATCAAGATAGAAAAGAAAATATTCAATTGTGACGAAGGATGAACTTGTTTGAAGAGTTAGATTTGTTGATGAAGTACTTGCATAAGAGGAAAGAAGAAAAAAAAATAAAAGAGAAAGAGAGGAAGAGGAAGGAGGAAGAGATAAGGAAATTAAAGTTGAAAGAAATGGTAAGAAAATTACAAGAAAGTTGACAATAATTAAGAAAGATAATGGAATTAGAAATGCAAAAACGTTAGCTACCAGTCAAGAAGAAGATCACATAGCCTGTGAAAAAGCTTTTTCAGAAGAGGAAAATGCAGGAAAGGAAAAATAAATTATTGCAAGAGGAAGAGGTAGAAAATGAAATGGAAAGTATACCTATGATTGTTTCAACATCAAGCACTAAAAAAGACATGGTAAACATAGTCATAGAAGAGTCTTCCTATCATTTTCAAGTATTTGAATCTTATGTTCAGAATGAGAAAGTTGAAGTGCATGTTTATAAGAAGGTTTCGAATGATGATATTTTAGATTTTTTTTTAAATATGGAATATATATATTTTTTCAAGGATATTATAAAAATTGTGGTAATGGAGAATATGTTGATATATTATGTGTTGAAGATATAAATGATTATGGTGCAAAGGTTTATACATAAGAAATGGAATCTTGGATTTTGAAGGCTAAGAAGATGTTGAGTAAAATATGGGTTAAGAAAAATGAGAGGAAGAGGGATCCAATGAAAAATACAAAGATGAATGAAAAAATCTCAAAAAATTGGAAGACCAGGAAGAAGAAATAAAATTTCATTCCTCTAAGTCAATAAAATCAATGTTTGATACAATGGATGGAAAAGTTCTAGAAAAGTAGCTATACACATTAAAAAAACAACTTGTAGGAGCTGCATTTTTTCAAGCAAAGGAGAATGATGCAAGAGCTTATAGTGGCTTTTAAGCAGGAGCTTTTAGTAGTTTTAAAAATCTATTAATATTTTTTTTAGTTTTTAGAATGTTGGTTTTTATTAGTAACCTTAAAATATTACTTCCAATTTTGAAAGTTAGTTGGCAGTTCATCTTATCTCAATTTTAGGAAGCTTCACGAAAAAAATCAGCTTTTTTCGAGTTGTTTTAAAAATTACTAAAAATGTCAAAACAATAGTTTTATGAAAAAAATGCCAAAAAATGGTAATTTTAGATTTGTATTTAAAATTGTAATTTCTCTCATTATAGGAGGAGAAGGATTTGGAAGAAAAATAAAGAAGAATTTGAAATTCTCAAATTTATTTTGTACTCTTTCTATATTATGTTTATATTAATTATTAGAGGAATTTTGGTTGCATTAGTTTCTAAAAGCTATAGAAACTTTGTTTACAATGAGCCTAGTACTTTATCTAATGTAATTGGGAATCAACAATTGTCACCACCTAAGTCCCCAAAATCTCTAGTTCAACTTGAGTTGCAATCAGTGCAACTTGAGTCATTAGAATGACCCAAGTCATCAGAAGGATCTGAGTTTCAACTAGTGGAAGCCAAGTCATAGACTGATGAACCCGAGTCATAGATAATGGGACTTAAACATGATTTAGAAGATCATGGTGAACCAGAGTAATTTCAAAAAGAAGGTTCACAAACTTGCTGGATATGTCAAAAGACATCATGCACCTAAGAAAATCATTGGAGATGAATCAGTTGGTACAATGACTATGATCAAACTGAAAGGTACATGTTTCCTTACTAAATTTGAACCTATAATAGTTAAAGGTGCATTAGAAAATGAGATATGGGTTGAAGAAATGAATGAAGAGTTTGATCAAATTGAAAGGAACAAACTTGGACTCTTGTTCCTAGACCCATGGATAAAAATGGAATTGGCACAAAATGGGTATTCAGAAATAATTTGAATGAGAATGGAAAAGTTTCAAGAAATAAGGCAAGGCTAGTTTGCAAGGGTTATGCTTAAGGGGAAGGTATTGAATGGAGAAGCTTTTTCTCTTATTGCTAGAATAGAAGGTGTTAGAACACTCGTTGCATATGTTGCACACAAAGGATTCAAAGTATATCAAATGGATGTGAGATCAACATTCTTGGATGGAATCTTAGAAGAGGAAGTCTACATTGAGAAACTAGAAGGTTTCATTGATATTAACAAAAGTGATATGGTTTTTAGATTACACAAAGCTTTATATGGTCTCAATGAAGGCCCCAGAGCCTGGTATGAAATGTTACATAAGTATCTCATAAAGATTGGTTTTCAAAGAGCTAATGATAATAGTAGTCTATACATCAAAGAAGGACTAGATAAGATGATTATGTTGGCATAAATCTTTGTGGATGATACATTATTTACTAGAAATGATGAATTGTGCAAATTCTTTTATGAGGAAATTAGCAAGGTGTTGGGACTCAAAATTGCCTTCTTGATTTGAGAACCATTCCAAGCTTTTGATCCCTTTAAAGCACATTTAATGCATGTGTACCCAGATCTCCTTTTGAGGTCTAAGAGGTATTTAATATTTCCAATACCTTGTGTCCAACATATCCACTCATTCCATGAATATAAATTTCCATTCTAAGTCATTCTGTGAAGTTTCATTTTGAGCAATGTTCAAATTTACATTTTTGCCTAAATGTCAAACAACAATAGGAGGCCTAGTTTTCAATTGAATATATTGTACCTAGTAATTTTTCATGACTCACTACTTTGGGAATGTTTACTATGCATATCAGAGAACCTATGTTTCAGATTTCAAGTCATTTAGACATGTTTTGACTAGGTTTTGAATCCCTCAAAGTTAGTTGTTTACTGTTGTTGTGCTGATGTAAATTTTTAGGCCCCATTTGACTAGTTATAACTTTGACCCAGTTAACCAAAATGAGAACATTCCATTTTCATTGCATTCTAGAGGCTAGGAATTGTTATGTTTCAGATTTGAGCTTATGAAAAATATGATTAATTAGTTTTTGAATGTGATTCCATATTCAATTTGTAAAGTTTTACTAGTCTCAAGAAATGTAAATTGATCAGTACCCCTATCTGGGATGTCATAACTCTAAATTTATGATAGGTGAGATAAAATGGATTGTACCATTCTGTTCCACTTTGAAATTTATTTAAGATTGCCACTTTGAAATTCTTGATGAATCCATTTGCATACTTTCACAGGTCTATTCAATTTGTGAAAATCACTTTTCTACTAGTGTTTCAAGTTTTGCAAATCCAAGTAACCCACTTTGAATGCTCACCAAATGCACCCTATTATTTTTCATGAGACCAAATCACAAATTTATACTCTCCTCTCCTCATGAAAAAAAACTAATGCCCCAATTTTTGTGCCCCCAAGTGTCATTTTAACCTATTTTTGAAGCCAAAATCGAATGTGATTTATTATTTTCTAACGTGTTTACTTGTAGGTAGTTTTAAGAAGACAACTTTGATGGTCAATACATTTTGACCTAGGTGGCATCATGACATTATATCTAACAAGGTAAGACATTGTCAAACAAAGGACCAATATGTCAGATCTCAGAGTTTAGTCAAGTGTTTTGGTTAGTTTGTAAGGCTAGTCAAAGGACCCCTTGGATTGAAATTGGTAGCTTGCAGATAAGTGGCCAAATGAGTTTCAATTGATTTTCCAATGATCGATTTTGCTTTCAATTAGTATGATAGCTTTACTAGGCTAATTTGAGATATTAGACATTTTAGTTTGAAATTTTTTTAGATAGATCCACTTTGGGATCCGATTGAATTTAGCACATTGACAAGGTAGTAGGATATAATTTTATTTTTGAAGAGATGTTATAATGATTTTCAATCTTTATAATTACTTTCTATATGTGAAGGCATGAATTTTTTGTGTAGTGTTGGGACTCAAAATCACCTCCTCATTTGAGTACCATTCCAAGCTTTTGACCCTTATAAGTGCATTTAATGCATGTGTACCTAGCTATTCTTTTGAGGCCTAAGAGGTGTTTAACATTTCTAACACCTTGAATTCAACATATCTACTCATCCCATGAAGATAAATTGTCATTCTGAGTCATTTTGTGAAGTTTCATTTTGAGCAATGTTCAAATCTGCATTTTTTCCTAAGTGGCAAACAATGATAAGAGGCCTAGTTTAGTATGTGTATCAAAGAACCTATGTTTAATATTCCAAGTCATTTTGACATGTTTTGAATAGGTTTTGAATCCCTTTGGGTAGGTTGTTTATTGTTGTCATGCTAACGTAAATTGTTTAGAATTCTTGGAGGCTCTGTTTGACCTTTTATAACTTTGATCGAGTTGACCAAAATGAGATAAAAAGAATTTGCATTGCATTCTAGAGGTTAGAGACTTGTTATGTTTCAATTTGAGCTTACGAAAAATCCATTTGATCAGTTTGCAAACACAATTCCAAATGAAATTTCTAAAGTTTTACTAGTGTTAAGAAGTATAGATTGATAGGTACCCCTATTCGAGATGTCATAACTCTAAATCCATGATAGGTGAGATCAAATGGATTGTACCATTGCATTCTAATTTGAAAATTATTTATTTATGGAAATTTTAAAATCTTAATAAATCCATTTTCACACTTTCCTAGGTCCATTCCATTGGCAAAAATTATTTTTCTGCCAGTGTTTCTAGTTTTGTAATTCTAAGTAGCCCACTTTGACCACTCACCAAATGTGCTCTATTATTCCATGAGCCTCAATCCTAGATTCATATTCTCCTCATGATAGTGAACTAATGCCCCAATTTTCAAGCCTTTGACTATCAGTTTGACTTATTTTCAAAGCCAAAACTAAATGCATTTTATGGTTTTATGACATGTTTTCTTGTAGGCAGTTCTGGGAAGGCAAGTTTGATGATAAATATATTTTGACCCAGGTATAATCATGACATGAAATCTAATAGGGTGCAAGTATGTGGAAAAAAGAATCAGTGTGTCAGATCGCAAAGCCTAGATATTGGTTTTAGTCAAATTTTAAGGCTGGTTAGAGGACCCCTTGGTACATAATTGGCAATCACAGGAAAAGGTGAAATAAGTTTCAAAGTTTTATTCAATGGTCAAGCTAATTTTCAATCAATATTGGCTGGTCAATGGATCAATTTGAAGGATTAGTTGTTTAAAAATGAAATTTTTGTTAGCCAAACCCACTCTAGGGCCTAAATGATTCAATCAGATTGATAAGAGAAATTAAGATGTTAAAAGGAAGATGCAATGGTTTTGATAATTGTATAACTCTATGAATTCACATATAGTGTTTTAGGGTGCAATGGAAGAATGTAAATAACATAGATACAAAATGAATAGTAAAGGAGAGGAAATTTACCCTATCATGTGATTTCATCCTAAAACCATTTGTTAATTCCCTAAACAACATTTGCAACTCATGTAGACAATTGGGGATAAAGTCTATGGAGTGTTTAGTCCCATGCATACTTCTAGTCAAAGACCATTATGTGAATCATATTTCCCTTCTCCTAGGTCATGAATTTTTTACCAGCTTGCAGATGTTTGAGAAAACCTTTTACATTGGAAAGTAATTCTAGTAGGGGTTGTTGGGAGTATGACTTGTATGTAGCATAATGACAAATGGATCCCATGTCTATGTTGTGTGTATATCATGCTCTCCACCAATTTCCAATCAACTCTAACCAAACATTTGGTAGAAGAAGAAGTATGTCTTCACAAAGTACAAAATGCCCAAAAAATGGTTTCCAAAGTTGGTGTAGATTATACAAGCCCCCATAAAGATCCATTTCTCAACCCACCATTAGATGTGATTGCATTTTTAATTGGAATTCTAATGAGATGTTGGGCAAAGGGAATACATGTTGTAGCATTAAAATTAGCAAAATTGTTGTGATTTTCAAATATTTTGATGAGCATATTTTAAACTTCTATGTAGTCCCTTTATAACCTCTGTCAGGGCACTTATGGATGTTTAGTTCCTTTGGAATGTCTATGTTTTGGATTAATCATTTTTGAGATCCCAAGTACAGAATGTAAGGTGTGCAGGGGAGCATATATGCCTTAGTTATTCTAACCTTTTTAGAGTTTGTAGAAAGAGAAAAACTCAACATGCAGAAGAGCACCCATGAGAAAGGAAATACCACCTCTGCTATAGCTTTGACTGGTGAAATATCCATGTTTTTGAGGCTCTCATTAAGAAGCATCACCACCCCATAGTAAACCCATAAGGGTATGTAGTTTTCCCACCCAATGGACATGGTGCTGAAGCATGGAAGAGCCCTGTATGGGTAGGAAGAATGGGATGCCTTTTCATAGTCTTGGTATCATGCCCCCAATGTTGTTGTCTAATCCACCTATGTGTCATAAATAAATAGGTCATTCTTATTTTTCCTTGTAGGAAGAAAAAAACATTTGATGCCACATTCCTTGGTGAGGGAGGTTTAAATGCATTTATATATCCAAACACTAACTTATCACTTGTCTTAAAGACATGCACCTTTTGAAGAGCTAATTTATGCATGAGGGGACCACTTGGCTAGCTAGACAAGAAGATAGATAAATTTTGACCGGAAATAGATAGCACAAAGTGGTGACATGGTAGATGTTGTGGATCCTCTTGACAAATTACAATTGCTAATATGGAAACCAAGGACCACCCAATAAGTGACACATGGCATAGTCCTCAAAGCTTGGTGCACTTTGAGAGGTAGTGACATGGCAAGCTTTGACACATGTTGTGATGTCTCTATGTCGCTAGTAATGTGGTGGAGCTAAGATCCCATAGTGACATAGCAACAAGCTGCCATGTGGTGAGGCTAGTGATATGGATTTAGTGATGTGGCATGGGTGATAGAGTGGTGGCATGGATGGAGGTGCCACATGTTGTGATGTCACTATTTTGCAATTATGTGGCAAGGTGCTAAGGTTTCATGCAACATAGAAACACAATTAGGAAGCAACACATGGTGCAAGGGTGGAAGACATTTTTAGAGGATGCTAATGATGTGGTACAAACTAGTAGCAATATGACATGTGGCACCCAGGTGGAAAAGGTAGATGACTATGCAAAAGACTAACCAATTAGAGCATGATATGTGTCACAACTTGATCAAACAAATTTAACCCAGACAGAAAATGGTGGAAAATTGAAAAAGTGAAAAAGTTAATATTTTATTTTTTTCCCTTGTGAAATCACATCAAGAGGGCTTTAAATAAACTTGATGATTTGACCTATAGTTTAAACATTAGAATAAAATTAAATACTTTCAAACAAATGCAAACCTCAGAGCCACAATAGGAGACTATTTTCATTTTAAGATTTTGGGCATCTCTAATGCACCAATATAACACTATTATATATCGTCAAAACTGGGAGAAAATTAAATTTCTAGTTTTGGAGTTTTTTTTACATAGGAAGAAATTGGTTCAAATTATGCAAGGTTTTGTCTCAGATACCCATTTTTTAGTTTCATTTAGTTAGGAAAGTTCAGATTTGATTTTCGATGAAATGGTGAACTGGGTGAACATCAAAGATAGTAAGAATGTAGTTATGGGAAGATTTTGTTACCTCCAAGTTAGTTTTATGAAGGTATTATCAACATTTCATATGCATTTTAGATATTTTGGCAAAACAAGGGTTTTCATCTTGAAGGAAGAGATATTTCCAAGTTTGTTACAGACAATGATGCAAATCATATCGGATTTTGATTGTAGAAAGATGAGAGATGGATTGCATGAACACAGAATGAAGATTCAAGCAGATGCATGTCAGATCAAATCTTAGATTTCACTCCTTTCCTATATCTCTCTCTTTCTCATCCATTTTAAGGCTTCTAGTTTTGGAGAAAATTTCTCATTGTTATGATACCAATTCCTTCATCATTTCTCTTGTAGTGAATAACAAGTAATAATAATATGTATAGTTCTAATTTTTTAGGCATTTCTATGTTTAAATTTCATACATCTAATTTTATTTGTTTCAAAGAAATGAATAAAAATGTAGCAACAAGTTAATCTTCATTTTGATATCTTATCTTCCATTCATGTTGTTTGTGATCTTTTGTGTTTTGTAAATAAAGACTATGAAACTCAGTTGCAATCTGTTATAGGTTGTATATGTTGATTTATTTTTCTTATGACCCAAGGATTCATGTAAGTGCTTCATTTATCATCATAGGATTGCATATATTATGAAGGGATATGTCAAATATGAGATTTAGAAAGATGTAGATGTCTGATTCACAAGGTGAATGGATAAATCAAAAATTCTTGATGTATGGGATATGTTAATGAATTTTAAGGATGTGTGTTAGGGGTTTATGGGATTTTCCAATAGATAAGGCACTAATCAGCCACATGATCAAAGTGTTATCTTTTTCATATCATGGTTTTTCTAAAAATCTATTGGAAATAATCAAGACTAGCTACGTTACTAAGAGGGCAGGGATGAATCAGTAACCTCAAAACTTTTAACTTAAATTAACACTTTAAATATAAATCATTCACTATTCATTCTTTCAATCTACTACATGTATGAGATAAGATAAACATACATAACACATGAACACAGTATTTGGTGACCTAGAAACCTTCCAAATAGAAAGTAAAATTGGGATGGGGATGATACCTACAAAACTTCACTACTTTAGCATAAAGTTGTCATGTTAAGGCTTACATTGACCACTTCTAGTGATCTGACCTATTAGGAACACAAAGGACTGCTAGGTCCACCTTGTAAGAGGATTTACAAACATACAATGAAGTATGCACTCTGTTAAGAGATTTATACAAAGACTATTAAGTCTACCTTGTTAAAGGGTTTAGAAATTAGTTCACCTATTAAAATGAAGCAGTGGATCTACTCACAACTTATTTATGATAAGATCCTTTATGTACTAATCACCTTATGTGATGGATATAACTTTTCTACCTCTGTATTGACCTTGTTGTATTCCTTGAACTATTGCTGATAATCCTTCGCATGTACTTGTCAAAAATACTTCACATTGCTTCTCTATTTCTTAATAAAAATGATATCTTACAATACACCTTAGATATATACCTTTCAAATTTACAAAACTGCAAGGTCGGCCAAAACACAAGTGAACAACAATTACAAAGTCGGTCCAATAGTAAATAACTTGGGTTCATTGAACTAACTTGGTGACCTTCTGATACATGGCATCCACTACATTACATGACATCATCATGCACTCAGTAGAAGTGAAGGCTTGGTCCATACTAATCACTCAGTGTAGTTTTGAACTCGGTGATGATTGGTGACTTGATAGATGTAGTGTCACTCGGTAGATACTACACACAAAGTTTACATTACTTCACTCGATAAAAACCTACACATTCATCACTCGATAGAAACTAACTTCATGTCATGCAAACTAATAA
Organism: Cupressus sempervirens; assembly: GCA_028749045.1. NCBI lineage: Eukaryota > Viridiplantae > Streptophyta > Pinopsida > Cupressales > Cupressaceae > Cupressus > Cupressus sempervirens. The sequence goes on from CM053793.1 coordinate 803,967,688, forward strand.
CTTGGTAGATATTGTGAAGCTCGATAATCATTGTTTGTTCAGTGAACACTATAAGCTTGGTAAAGATAGTTGAACTGCACATTCACTTGGTAGCTTCAGGAATGCTCGGTGTGAACTGCTTAACTGCTAAGCTTACAAGGTAACTATTACCACATTTTGTTTGCCCTGCCAAATTTCAAAATTTGAATGTTACCCCGCCCAACGATCACCTCCCCGATCAATCGTCAGATCAAGGCCGATCAATAGTCATCGCCATCTAGCTATGATGAAGTTGTCTGAGGGTTACGATGGCGACATAGCATCTGGTCGACGCATGTCTGATGGGTCCAGCTTGCAAGGCAAAGGATGGCGCAGGTTAGAAAAGTTTTATCGAGCAAGGTTTGGCAGGTCAAAGAAGATAAACGGCGAGCTTTCAGGCAAGCGGTTGGGTTACGTTAAGTACTTCATCTGCCCAATTGGCAGAGTCTGGTGTCACAACGGCAAATCAAAGGGAGCCACATGCGCCAGATCTTTAGTTCAGCTAGCACAGTCAAGAGACGAGTCTTCACGATCATTAGATTTGCAGAGATCTACAGCTGGCACTATCTCACCACTAGAAACCACTCAGGAGATAACATAGCAACGTAGCGACAGGGTGCCACATGTCTTGGTGGGACCATATTTCATGCTGCCAGTGCAGTAGGGATTAAACAATCGATGGACCAATAGGGAAGTGCCACATGTATCACGAGCCCAGTGAATTACGAGGGAGGAAGGTTACAGGAAGGTGGGTCTTCATGACCGTTAGATTAGAGAAGATCAACGACTATCGCCATGTCGCCATGGTGAAGATGTGCAATCTTTACCATAGCAACGTAGCGATAGATCGCCACGTGTCAGTAGGGCCAGGTCTTGCCAGGGTGCGGTCGCTGAGGTGTTGCCAGGTGTCGGTTGGATACGATAGCAGTTGCAAAGGTGGCACCAAATATGATGGGATCGGAGTAAGGACAGCGTGGATTATGATGAGTCTTCATGATCTTCGAATCTAGGTCAATCGATGGTCATCGCCACCTCGCTATGGGTAAGTCGCTCGAGGTTTATGTTGGTGACACAGTGCATTGTTGACACATGTCTTGCTGGCTCGGTCAGAAAGGATGGTCGGTGGTTAGTGGTTAATGTAATCATCATAGTTAATATTAATATCTACAAGGGTGGTGCGATTAGTCCGATGATGGAAGGTCAATGATGAAAGACTTCCCCAGTTGGTAGAATGAAGAAAGGTGATTGGCCCGCATGACCTAGCTAGCTCGTATAGCCTGTTTGACTTGCTTCAACCCTATTGATTCATGAATCAGGAAGCAAATATGATCAATGTTATCTTGTGATCTGATCTTCGTGATCAATTCCAACCTACCAGAAATGAATGCAAGGCATAGGGAAACACTCCAGCATCTCATTTGATCCATCTACTATGTCAAGATCATTCATTGGCACCACTTTTGTCTACTTGAGGTGTTCCTTCAGTCGAATATCTAATTTTGTACTTCAGAACCATGCTCGAGTGTGATCTTTGATCAGATATTTTGGGGTTCAATGGTAGTAGTTGAGCAGTTAATGCAGAATCATTTCCCTCAGTTATGCTTGAATTATAAAGGTAATTTTGTAATCTTTTCCAAGGGTCGACTCTTTCTTATTTCTCTGATATTGCTCTGCAACTCTCAGTGTAACATTCCCTATGCCTTTGAACTGAATGATTCTCTATTTCATCTCCCTCGGCCATTAATGTGTATGTGCATCCCTTTTGCCTCTCATTGGTGTATTGTTGAGATCTGTAGCCTGCATACTATATCTATTTTTGCCTACTAGATAATATATAAGTGAGATTCCTCTTTCCTTGTGTTATTTAGTTTGGTTTCTTGATCTGCATGAGGTTATTAGATCAAAACAAGCCTGTATGTATATATCCTTAGTTTCATTCTGGTTCAATAGTGCATATATGGGTAGAAATGGGTCTAAACACTCTATTTTGTTGCATCACCTCCGTAATTTAGGTAGGGTAGAGTTGTTTTCTGCATCTCCTTCTTCCCCTACTGCTTGAACTTAGCCTAGATTGCCATCAAAACTCATCAATAGAACACTTTTTTACATGGCACAGCCAAAAGTTCATGCTTTTGCCATCTTTAATGGTGGGAGTCCTCTATTGTTAGCCCAAAGACATGATATACTGGTATCTGCACTAAAAAGTATGCCTAATTTTACTAGTGAAACTTCCATCTCCCCTTTAGAACATATCCAATAAGTAGAAAATGTCTGTAATATTCATGGTATTACAAAGGATGATGTTGCTATCAGACTTCTAGCCTCATATTTAAAAGTAAAAGCATTACAGTGGTATAGGGGCTTAGCTCATAGTTCTATAGCTGATTGGGATGGATTAGGAGTAGGATTATGCAAAAAATTTGAAGATAAGAGTGACCATTTGTCACTATTAGAGCAGCTGACTACAATAAAAAGAGCCCCCCATGAATGTATGACTGATTTTAATTATAGATTCCAAAGACATGGGATAGAATACCTACTGCAGTGAAACCTACCCCTGGTAATGCCTTCTTGCATTACCTTAGAGCTTTCAACAGTGATATTGCCACTACAATCCAAACTATGGGAGGGGATACCTTGCCTAATGCTTATGAGATAGCCGTAAAAGCTGAGAACATCCTAATACAAGGAGGAAAATTGGCTCCAAGGCCTCCTATGCCTTTCTTTCCTAATGTTCCTAATCACCAACCAGCAATGACCCCTCTTCCTACAACGTCTACATCACAAACCCTTACTCCAGTCCCTCGAGCTTCTACATCCTATGGGATAGATGAGCTCAAAGAAATGCTCCAAGGTCTAGTGTTGAATACAGATAAAAGAGAGAAGACCTTGGATAAAAAATTGCAAGAGCAGGGGAGGGAGTTGAAGGACCAGTGGAAGAGATTAGAGGATAGTTTCTCTATGATACAAAAAATGAGTAACAAGGTGATGACCTTAGAAAGGCAGCAAGCTCAAAGTGGAAAGCCTCCCCAACTGCAATATCAAGCTCCAAGTGGTGGTAGGCTTCCTAATTAGTGGAATGGTTCCTTTGATCAGGGTAGGCAAAATAGTCATGCTTCTGCTTCAAGCTCAAATCAGAATAGAGCTATAGTCCATCAAAATAACTTGGCCCAAGATCAAGATTTATGTCCTTCTTGCAACTATTCTTATACCTATTGCATGTGCCAGAAGGTAGAATCTTATATGGCCCTAACTATCCAAGAACCTGCAGCAAAGCAATCATACAAGGAGGATCATCCCAAAGAGGCATCATATATTCAAGGACATGATGATTGCTCTTTCATGAATCATCAGGATGGGGAGCATTGTAATGTAAACTAGGATTCCATTGCTCATAACACAAGAAGCAGGAAGAGAGCTATGGAACATGCTGCCCCTCCTTCTCCTAAGCAGGCCTCAACTTCAAGTGCTACACCTCATATACAAGCAGCAAATGAACAAGCAAGTACTTCACAACAGCAAAAGCAAGATCCAAGAAAGAAAGATGTAGGTGATCCTTATGTTGCCTCACCTCAACCTCTTATAGGTGCAGCTCCCAAAGTTTCTACCAAAGTTCCTAATGCACCTTTCAATGTGGTAGAGAAAATGAAGAAAACCAATGTGAATATCTCTATGTGGGATGTTGTTGCTACCATACCAATGCAGAAGAGGATGTTGCAGCAAGAATTAGAGAAGATTGAACTCAAGGATCAGCCATCTATCATGGAGAATGCCACAAGTCTAGTACAACCAGTAGGGGATGTGGAGACAAATAAAAGGGTTAGACCTCCCCCATTCTATGTTTCCCTGATTATAGGAGGCAAATTAGTCCACAATTGCATGATAGATTCAGGGGCTAGTAGCTCAGTAATGCCTAGGTGTGTTGCTGATGCTTTAGGGATGAAATATGAGCCCATTGTTAGGGATGTGTTACAACTAGATGGTAGTACTATCAAAACCATAGGTATCCTTAGGAATGTGGAGATGGCCCTACATGCATGCCCTGGTTGCACTGTGATTCAAGATATATCTGTTGCTGAAGTCAAGCCCTATTTTGCCATCTGTCTTTCAAGAGACTTCACTACTCAGATTGGTGGATTCATATCTACTAATTGGTCATATATGTCATTTAAGACCAGATATGGAGCCAATGCCTCAATTAGAGCAGAACCTCAAGCCCTTCATCACACTGAATCTTACACCCCCAACTTCATCAATATGAATTTCCCTATTCTAGAGATGGATGAAAATGACATAGTAAATGAGCCTATCACTTCCATAGTAGAGATTCCTGACTTCTTCTTGGATGAGTGGGCAAATGCATATCAGTTTGAGCCTATGTCAGAAATTCTTGAGACAGGCCTTAGTACATATTGCATAATAGAGAAAGAGACTCAAGTTCTTGATCTTGTTGGGACTAATGATGATATAAACAGAATATGGAGTATGTACTTTGATGGCTTAAGGAATAGAAGTGGATCAGGGGCCAGTGTTATGTTGGTCTCTCCTACACAAATAAGATACTACTTCTCCTTCAGGCTCCAATTCAGTTGCACCAATAATGTTGCCGAGTACAAATCCTTGATTCAAGGTCTCTTACTTGCCCAAAAGAGGGTAATCCAAGCCTTGAAAGTGTATGGAGATAGTGACTTGGTAGTGAATCAGGTGAGAGGCCAGAATATCACCAAAAATGGCCTGATCAAGTCTTACAAACACAGAGTCTAGGATTTTCTTGAGGGGTTCAATGCATTTAATATTCAGAGCATTCCTAGGAAAGAAAATAAACATGCTAATAGACTTGCAACGGTGGGTGCAGCTTATGATGTACCAGGGAATCTTGAGGAGGAGAAGAAGCAAAAAATTAGGATGGTAGTGAGGCCTGACATCCCTGACAACAACACTCATTGGCAAGTGTTTGACTCTGATGAGAAAATTGTGAGTTTCTTGCAGAATGAGGCAGAATTCTCACATAGAAACCAGTCAAGGCTGCAAGATCAGTATGGTGATCAGATCATTCACCTTAGTTCTAACAAGTTCCCCAAGGGTCTCATTACTTTGGAGAGTTTTTTTAATCCTGATGATCAAACAAGAGGCAAAGGAATAAATATAGCTGCAAAAAAGGATGATTATGCCCCAGTTACAATTGCTGATGGAAAATCTTTGAATATGGGGAAGGTATGTTCTAAAGATAAGCAAGAAAACTTCATTCATTTATGTCAAGAATTTAATGATGTATTTTCTTGGACATATGATTTTTGGCATTATGATACATTTTTGTCATTAGTTACAACACTTATTGGATTCTGAATGCTTACCGAGCTCACACCGGAAATCAAGCTTTACCTAGTTCTCAGTGTTTACCGAGTAATCAAGGTGAACAAAGAAGTCAGTGTTTACCGAGTAATCAAGGTGAACAAAGAAGTCAGTGTTTACCGAGTGATCAAGGTGAACAAAGCAATCAATGTTTACCGAGTGATCAAGGTGAACAAAGCAATCAGTGCTTACCGAGTGTTCAAGATAAAGAAAGGACTCAGTTTTGACCGAGTAAAGATGTACTAAGATGTAACCGAGAACTTCATGATAACCGAGCTCCTGAGGTTATCAAGGAAATTAATTTTTACCGAGCTCAGACGGATATCAAGGAAACTAACTATCACCGACTCACAAGGTTCTATCAAGTATTTCCTTTGATCACCGAGCAACAGTTCAGATAGAAGTATTCATCGAGTGACATCTCTTCTACCGAGTCTCCAGTAGTTACCGAGTTTAGAACTATTCGAAGTGTTTAGTATGAACCGAGCCTTCACTTCTACCGAGTGCATGACAATGCCGAGTAACGCAGTGGACGTCGAGTATCAGAAGGACACCGAGTCAGTTCAGTGAACCCGAGTTTTTACCTTGGGCCGACTTTGTATAGAGATTTGCACTTATTGTTTAGCTGACCTTACATGTATTGTTTAGCCGACCTTGTATGTATTATTTATATGGATAGTATATATGCAATGTATTGTATCATTCAAAAAAAAAAACAGAGATAGCAAATGGTAATGAGTGGAAATGTGAAAGTGTGAATATGTGAAAGTGCGAAAGAAATACATGCATGCGAAAGTATGTGGGCTGAATTGTGAAGATATTCAGCAGGTCTAGTTTTGAAGCAAAAAAGTTTTATCTATCACATCAAGGTGAATCAGAGCATAGCGGATCTTATCAGCAATCAGTTGTAATCAGATCCACTGTTTCATTCTAACAGGTGAATCAGTTTTTGCAAATCCTTTAACAGGGTAGACTTAACAGTCTTTTGTAAATCTCCTAACAGAGTGCATACTTTATTGTATGTTTGGAAATCCTCTAAAAAGGTGGATCTAGCAATCCTTTGTGCTCCTAACAGGGCAGATCACCAGAAGTGGTCATTGTAAGCCTTAACTGGCCAACTTCATACTGCAGTAACGAAGCTTGTGGGTTTCATCCCCACCCCAGTTTTACTTTCTATTTAGAAGGTTTCTGGGTCACCAAATCTGTGTGTTCAAGTGTTGCAAATGATTTTGTTTCATGCTTACAATAGGTTACATGGATGAATGATGAATATATCAGTATACAGTTTTATTGTTTGAAATTTTAGAAGTTACTGATTCACCCCTCCCCTCTCAGTAACTTGTCATATCTTGAATATTTCCAACAATTGGTATCAGAGCTATAAGGTTCTCAAGATAAAAGCTTCACAGCTTGAGCAAAGATCAAGGACAATGGAGATATTCAAACTTGACAAAACTATTGAGAATGAAAAGCTAGATCTGAAAATGGCCATGGCTCAACTCAATGAAGCAAAAGAGCATCTTTTACAATCCTTGAAAAGAAGAAAAGAACTTGCAAAGCAAATGAATGACCATCCGTATGTTGAAGAAAAGATTGAAGATCTCTCACCATCAAATAGTTCAGATGAAGCTAACAAAGCAATCAAAGAACTCTTAGAAAAGAATGGATCTCTGCAGGAAGAAGTAAGAAAGCTCAAAAGGGAACAAGCAATCCAGTACATCAGGCTATGCAAAATCTTAGAGCAAAGGAACAAGGAAGCTGAAGACTTAGAGGTAAGGAATAATCAATCCTCTCAGCTTGAAAATCTTGTAACTCAGTTATCTAATGCAAATGAAGAAATTATGAATCTAAGATCTGAGAATGAGATTTTGAGAAATGACTTAATTACTGAAAGACAAATCAATGCAAGCTTACAAAGTGATCTAATCTCTGAAAAACAAGTCAATGAGAGAATGGTAAAATCTCAAAAAGAAATGGATCAATTGAATCTGCAAAATGAAGAAAACTTTCATAAACAAAATGGTAAAGCAGGCCTTGGATACAAGGAAGAAGGTGAATCCTCCAAACAGGGTACTCAAAAGAATCAAAAACCTACTTGCAGCCACTGTGGTAAGCTAGGTCATACATCTAACAGATGTTGGAGCAATGGAAAAGGAAAATTTAATGGAAAATGCTACAATTGCAATCAGCATGGACACAAAGCCAATGAATGCAAAAGGAAACCAAAATTTGAAGGTAAATGTCACAAATGCCAAAAGCAAGGTCATAAGGCATCACAATGCAAATTCAAATCTTTTAATCCAGTTGAACAACTTATCAAAGCAATATTTGGTTGGGACTACAACACTTGGTGCAGATGTCATTATTGTGGAGAATATGGTCATACTGGCATAAACTATGCAAGGCATCACCTAAGAAAAAGGGATACCACTATAAGATGTTATACATGTACAGAACTTGGTCATATATCTAAAAACTGCATGAACATAAAGAAAGTCGTGGATGAGAAGAAAATCAAAGTAGACAATATTCGGAAGAAAATGAAGCAGCAATGGATTTCAAAGTCTACCGAGCCAGATAATTCAAGTAATGGAATGGTCACTCAAGAAGTGAGTGACTCTCCCATTTCCAATTAAGACTCATCAGGATAAGACAAGGACTGTATCTACAAAGCAATATCCTAAGCAGTCCTAGAATGAAAATATGATCAAATCAGTATTTCAGATACATCAGGATCATGGTCGGTACATGACCTTACCGAGCTCAGTCGGGTGCAATAAGGCTTCTTTCACCAAGTTGCACTTACCGAGCATGGTTGGTTCTTCTCTTACCGAGTTAAGGGCAGATTAACCTATTTTCTTTTGGTCACCAAGTTGCGAAGTTTAAGCCGAGCTAGTGGATGACAGTCTGTCAATCGCAGCTACCTCCGTGTTGAACATTAATGATGAATTTTTCATCAAAAGGGCAGATTTCAACCTCATTTTTTCACCGCAATTTACAAAAGAGGGCTTTCAAGAGAATTCAAGTGAGTTGAAGAAATTTTCCAGCAAAGTATTCTTACGAAATCTTCTTACTTACCGAGCAGCAATGGCTTCCGCAAGCACCAGCAGCAGCAAGGCGAAGAAAGGATCCTAAATGCTTGTGAAGGGAATGAAATGGAAGGCACTGACGTTCAAGCTTGTTCCTGCCATCGCTGAATCACTCAACCCGCATGGAGCTCAATCACAGATTCCTCCAAAGGTACTTCTAATCAATGATATTCATACTCATTTCAAGTGTACTATGCAAGAAATAGGGACACTAGATATGGATAGAACCCTAGCCGAGTTATGCATGGATGGAACCCTAAAACCTGAGTTCAAACATTTGGAAACCAAAGGCTTAACCCATATCCTGCATCTGCCAAGAAGTTTCCAAGTGAAATGGGTAAGGTATATCTTGAGCCGAGTACATAATGGTCAGTTGTGGTTGGAACAACCAGTTTTGATAACCAAGAAGATGATTCACAAAATCACGGGTCTCCCAATGCTCAGCAAAGCCAAAACCACCAAAACCCTAGGACGGGATGAGTTACAGAAGAAAACCCAAGCCGAATGGGATGGTAGAGGTTTAAAACTCAACAATGTTTCAGATATAGAACTAAAATTTTGTATTTATGGTATTGCATACAAACTGTATAGTTCCAGCAGGCTGAATAGTGTACCTTGCGAAGTTGTAGATTTGCAATATAAAATTGTGAAGAAAAATATGGAGTTTGACCTAGCAGATGTATTATTAAAACAATTCAATAAAAACATGAAAAGCATAAGGACTGCAAAGACAAACCCTTGTAAATTTGGTTCTTTGCTAGTTTGTTTATTCTTCTATGTACAGAAATTCTTTCCATCCAAAGGTACAGTTGTATGGAGGAAAGATACTCCAATTTTGTATCAAATAAATGAATTCATAGCAGATATGGGTATGAATTTTGACAAAGTAATGGACAATTATTTTGAAGATTTCAAAGAAAGGATGAACAACAGATTCAGAATACCTCCAAAACTTGTTGAAGAGTATAAGGATGATGTTTGTTTCATGGTTGACTGTGACAAGGTGTACATACAGGCAGTTAGACCCCGAGTTGCATGGGTGAAACCTCTTCCATATGAGGTAAATATTGATGAAACCAGGGATATTATTGAAGCACTGGTAAATGAGCCAGTAGACCCAAGGCAACAAATTTTTTGTACTTATGATGAAGCAAAGGCCAGAATTGAACTAGAAATCAAAATTCCACAGGCCATCAGCAAAGGTAAAAGGAAAATGGCCAAACTAAAAACTGAAATGAGTTCTCTTATGGTCACCGAGGAAAAAGGTGAAGATAAAGATAGTGAAGAAGAAAAAGAAGGAGAAAAAGAATCAGAGCAACCGGCAAAGAAGAAAGGCAAGGTAATCATTACCAAGCCCAAGAAGCAGCCTACTGCAGTATTCACTCGAAGAACGAGAAAAGGTATTCAGGAACCTGTATTGGTCAAACCTGCACCTACATTCGAGCAGAGGCTCAAAACATTGGAAGAAGGAGCTGGCATAGCAAATTTCAAGGCATTGAGATTTGAGACAAGGACTGATGCAGAGAAAATGCAAATTGAGGAACTAGTACTTAACAAAATGGGAAAATGGAAATACTCCCCGGACCAGATTGCTCCTCATATCCCTAAAGAACTACTGGAAAGAGTACAACCAAGATGGGAGTTAGCCACCAAGACGGTAAAAGATATATATGAGCAATCCCTGAAGAATCTTCAGCCTAGTCTCACTGGAGCAGAGGTAAAATCTGAATTGAAAACCTATGAAGGTAAAATGATGATCAGATTCCACACTTGTTTAGTTTTGATCAAAGATATAGAGCATGTTGTAAATGATGCTACAAACATGTGGAAAAATATCTATCATCTACATAAGCCCAGTGAAGACCCAGTAGAAATAAAGGATGATGATAGCAGCAACAGCAGTGATGAATCAGATAGCACTCCATCCATCACAGTTACACCAGGAGAGTTGCATGCAATGATGGAAGAAAAGGAGGAAGAAGACAAAGAGGAAGAAGCTGAAGAGGAAGATAAGGAGGATGATACGGTAAAAATTGCAGCAGCAGTTATTGCATCCCTTCCTCACTCCCCAGATAAACCTATGACATCATCAAGGTTGGAGTCAGCTTTAGCAGGTTCATCTACACCAATTTTACCATCTACACCTGCCATATCTCAGCTCCAGGTATCATCAGTGGAAGTGACTACCACTTCATCTACCGAGCTGCATCCCTCTTCGTCTACCGAGCTGCACCCCTTTTCATCTACCGAGTTAGCCTCCTCATCATCAGTTGGCATTGCTGTAAGTTCTCAAATTTTGACAACTCAAATTTGTTCTACAATTTTGTTGTCATCTACTTCAGGCACAGTGAGCTCAAATACTATATTACCGAGTGTATCACCATTTTTGGCCAGCACTCAAATTTTTGACCCTGTACATACTTCTATTGGCACTCAAACCTCAAACATCCTAGTTTTTACTACTAGTCCTTCTATCTCTACTGTTGTGTCTATTCCAAAGGTCAAACCAGTCATCCCAGAAGTCAAACAAAAGCAACCATTAAGACTTATGATCACTGGAAAGGAAATTCCTAAAAATATTGACTTGGACACAGAGATAGTAATTCCAAAGATTGACTTTGATAATGCTACCATTGAAGAAATGAGGTATGCTAGTCAACTTATTGAGAAAAAGGCTACTCAGATGTAGTTAAGATCAGAAAGGGATAAGGAATATAGGATAATTGAGGAAGCCCGGAACATAATTACTGAGGCTATAGGTGTTGATGTTGATACTTCTCAACACATTTTGATTCAACTAGAAGAGGCAGTTAATAAATTCAATGAAGATGCCTCCGGACAAGAAAAGCTAATTGAGCGTGCAGAAAAGAAATTTGATAATAAGGTATTAGGGCACATTGCCCAGAACATTGCAATAAATTAGGTTGCATTAACCTCAGTTTTGGCAGATATGGAAAATTATTTTAATAATGTAACATCTTTTTGCTAAACTTTGTGATGTTACCAAATACACTAAAGGAATAAGAGAAAAACTAAATAAAATTGATGAAGATCTGAAGGTAAGCGCACAGAACTTGAAGCTTGACCCTAGTTCAAGCTCATCTCATCACCTCAGAATCAAATTTTTGTCAGAGAAGCAGGCAGAGCTGTTGAGGGAAGAGGCAAGGATCCAATCTACATTGATAGATATCCAAAACATGATCCTTCCCATCATGGATTCAATGCAAAAGCATATTGCACATTCAAAGACATTAATCCATGATAATAACTTCTCCATTGCAGATCATGTGATTGAACTTTCGGTTGAAATTCAAATAGCTCTTTCTACCTGCAAAATTTTGCAAGAGAATTGGGATAAGACTCTCCAGCTTATTCTCTAGGTACATTCAGAGTTCATCTCTCATTTTGGTGTCTCCATATAAGTATATATATTCTTTATTCTTTGGCATTATTGTCAAAAAGGGGGAGATTATTGTTGGATATGTATACTATGGGTGAATAAGTGTTTTCAAAATTTTTTTTACAAAGAAAGAGATATACAGCTCATGTAAATAATGTATGTACATTCTATGGGGGAGTTGTACATACAAGCTATTCTATGGGGGAGTTGTATATAACGAAGCTATGTATATTCAGAATCAGTCATCAGCATGTTAGAAAAATTTTGTCTCATAAGTGTTTTTGTCACTAATGCCAAAGGGGGAGATTGTTGGCATTATGATACATTTTTGTCATTAGTTACAACACTTATTGGATTCTGAATGCTTACCAAGCTCACACCGGAAACCAAGCTTTACCTAGTTCTCAGTGTTTATCGAGTAATCAAGGTGAACAAAGAAGTCAGTGTTTACCGAGTAATCAAGGTGAACAAAGAAGTCAGTGTTTACCGAGTGATCAAGGTAAACAAAGCAATCAGTGTTTACCGAGTGATCAAGGTGAACAAAGCAATCAGTGTTTACCGAGTGTTCAAGATAAAGAAAGGAATAAGTTTTGACCGAGTAAAGATGTACTAAGATGTAACTGAGAACTTCATGATAACCGAGCTCCTGAGGTTATCAAGGAAATTAATTTTTATCGAGCTCAGATGGATATCAAGGAAACTAACTATCACCGACTCACAAGGTTCTATCAAGTATTTCCTTTGATCATCGAGCAACAGTTCAGATAGAAGTATTCACCGAGTGACATCTCTTCTATCGAGTCTCCAGTAGTTACCGAGTTCAGAACTATTCAAAGTGTTTAGTATGAACCGAGCCTTCACTTCTACCGAGTGCATGATGATGCCGAGTAACGCAGTGGACGCCGAGTATCAGAAGGACACCGAGTCAGTTCAGTGAACCCGAGTTTTTACCTTGGGCTGACTTTGTATAGAGATTTGCACTTATTGTTTAGCCGACCTTGCATGTATTGTTTAGCTAACCTTGCATGTATTATTTATATGGATAGTATATATATTCAATGTATTGTATCATTCAAAAAAAAAAAAACAGAGATAGCAAATGGTAATGAGTGGAAATGTGAAAGTGTGAATATGTGAAAGTGCGAAGGAAATACATGCATGCGAAAGTATGTGGACTGAATTGTGAAGATATTCAGCAGGTCTAGTTTTGAAGCAAAAAAGTTTTATCTATCACATCAAGGTGAATTAGAGCATAGCGGATCTTATCAGCAATCAGTTGTAATCAGATCCATTGTTTCATTCTAACAGGTGAATCAGTTTTTGCAAATCCTTTAACAGGGTAGACTTAACAGTCTTTTGTAAATCTCCTAACAGAGTGCATACTTTATTGTATGTTTGGAAATCCTCTAACAAGGTGGATCTAGCAATCATTTGTGCTCCTGACAGGGCAGATCACCAGAAGTGGTCATTGTAAGCCTTGACCGGCCAACTTCATACTGCAGTAACGAAGCTTGTGGGTTTCATCCCCACCCCAGTTTTACTTTCTATTTGGAAGGTTTCTGGGTCACCAAATCTGTGTGTTCAAGTGTTGCAAATGATTTTGTTTCATGCTTACAATAGGTTACTTGGATGAATGATGAATATATCAGTATACAGTTTTATTGTTTGAAATTTTAGAAGTTACTGATTCACCCCTCCCCTCTCAGTAACTTGTCATATCTTGAATATTTCCAACAATGATGACTTAAAAGGGTTTGACCCTAGTTTGTTTCAGCATACCATAGATGTATTTGATAAGGCCAAACCAGTAAGACAAAAACAGAGACCAGTGAATCCTAAGATTGAGCCCCTAATGAGAAAAGAATTATCCAAGTTGATAGAGGCCAATATAATATTTCCTGTCAAACACTCATCATGGGTAGCTAACCTTGTCCCTGTAAGGAAGAAGAATGGGGAAATAAAGTTGTGTGTGGACTTTAGGGATCTTAATCAGGCTTCTCTTAAAGATCACCGTCCTCTCCCTTCAATGGAGAAAATTCTATCCAAGGTCAGTGGGTCAAGGAGATTCTCTTTTCTTGATGGATTCTCTGGTTACAACCAAGTGCTGGTTAAAGAATCAGATAGACATAAAATAGCATTTACTACTAAATGGGGCACCTATGCTTACTACAAGATGCCATTTGGACTAACAAATGTAGGTGCCACATTTCAGAAGGCAATGGAGATGGCCTTCAAAAAATTAATTGATAAGTTTTTCTTAGTATACCTTCATGATATAACTATATATTCAAAAGATGTAGAAAATCATTTTGTTCATCTAAGGTAGGTATTTCTAAGATGTAGAGATTTTGGGGTTTCCCTCAACCCAGCCAAGTGTGTCTTTGCTACAAGCCAAGGAAAATTATTCTGACACATTGTATCTGAGGATGGTCTGACCATTGATCCAGAAAGAAAAAAGGCAATACTTTCCCTTCCTCTTCCTAAACACAAGAAGGGGCTGTAAAGTTTCCTTGGTAGAATAAACTTTGTGAGAAGGTTTATCCCTAATCTTGCTACCATGGTGAAACCTCTTATAGCAATGCTTAAGAAAGACATGGTCTTCTCATGGACCAAGGAGGGGAAGGAGATTTTTGAAAAGATCAAGACAGCCATAGCCTCAGCCCCTACTCTCATGAATCCAAATTTTGAGAAAGATTTCATCCTCTACACTTTAGGTGTTGAGTCAAGTATCTCTGCTATCTTGACTCAGACAAATGGCAAGGATGAGGAGCAGCCCATAGCTTTCTTTAGTGAAGGGCTCAAAGAATATGAAGACAAGTATAGCTTTGTTGAGAAGAAAGCCCTTACAGTCATCAAAGCCTTGAAGAAATCCAAGCACCTCTTATCCCACAATAGGATCCATTTGTTCATGCCCCATGCCAATGTAAAAGATTTTCTGTTAAGCAAGGATATCAGTGAAAAGAGAGCTGGATGGATCACTAGGGTAATGGAATATGATGTTAATATTTAGATTACCAAGCTGATAAGAGGGAGAGGATTGTGCAAAGAAATGTTGTCAGGTCAGGATTCTGATGAAGAGGCTGCTATGGTATTAACAGAGTAGCAGGAGGAAGGGAATGTTAAAGGCCCAAAGAGCTGGATAAATAATATGAAGAGCTTCTTATCAAGGAATGGGTAACCTCAGGGATTGGACAGAGCTAAAAGAAGACAATATAGATTGCAGTCCATTCCCTACGTTGTGATTGATAGTAACTTATTTAGGAAGGATTTTAATGGGACCCTGTTGAGATGCATTGAAGAGGACCAGGCTGAAAGGATGATTAAAGAACTTCATGATGGCCCTAATGGCAGCCATTTCTCTACAAGAACAACTGCCATGAAGATCATGAGGGCTGGTTATTATTGGCCATCTCTATTCCATGATTGTTATAGGTATGTGAGAAAATGTAAGAAATGTGCTTTCTTTTCAGGCAAACAAAGGCTTGCAGCTCTCCCCCTTCATCCTATTTAGGTGGATCAGCCCTTTACCCAGTGGGGGTTTGATTTTATAGGCCCTATTAATCCTCCATCTAGTGCAGGTCATAAATGGATTTTGGCTACTACTGATTATTTCACTAGGTGGACAGAAGCAGTTGCCTTGAAGGATGCCACAGAACCATCAGTTGTTGAATTCCTTGATGGGATTGTGTCTAGGTTTGGTGCTCCTTCTACTATCATCTTAGATAATGCTAAATCTTTTTTTGGAACCTAGATTTGTGCATGGGCAATGAATCACAATATCTACCTAAGCACATCATCAAATTATTATCCTCAAGGCAATGGTTTGGCTGAGTCTTCCAACAAGAATCTGATCAAAATCATGAAGAGGACAATAGAAGACAATCAAAGGGTCTGGCATAAGAAATTAAGAACTGCTCTGTGGGCTGATAGGATAACACCCAAGAGATCTATTGGGAATTCACCTTTTGTGCTGATATATGGTAGGGAGGCTAGACTCCCAATTTCACTGGAATTCCCTTCCTTGGAGTTGGCTCATCAGCTAGAATTGATTGAAGATAGTGCCATGTCAGTAAGAATGGCAGAGCTAATGGAGCTAGAGGAAAAAAGAGATAAAGCTATGAAGACCCTGGAGTTGCATCAGCAACAGGTGAAAAGGAATTTCAACAAGACGGCCAGGGATAGGATTTTCAAAGAGGGGGATCTAGTTCTGAAATGGGATGGTGATAGGGTGAAACCAGGAAGACATTCTAAGTTTGATGCATTGTGGAGTAGCCCTTACCTAATTTCCAATTGCAAACAGGCTAATGCATTCCAACTGAGCAGACCCAATGGTGAAGTTCTGCCCATCCCAATCAATGGTATTTATCTTAAAGCTTTCTTCTGATGAAGATTGTGAATCCATGTACATAGTTAGTCTAGTTCTTTTTCTATTATTTCCTACCTTTCAAGAAGTGCGCGTGCACAAGGTTCTCCTTTTGAGTTGCTAGCTTCTGAATTTTTGATAGTCTCAGGTTGCAGAGGAAGTTTTGTTTTGTTTTAGTTACAAGGGTAGATCTAGGGTTTTTTATGTTTTAATTCCTTGCAGAGGGGTTAGGGTTTTTTAGTTCGCAAACTTGTACCTTTCAGACCCATTTTTGACTCCATAGCCCAATAGATTGTTTACAGGCATTGGTCTTATGCATCAAGCAGGCTCATGCCCCCTGTGAGTCGCCAAAATGTTACCACATTTTGTTTGCCCCGCCAAATTTCAAAATTTGAATGTTACCCCGCCCAACGATCACCTCCCCGATTACTAATATTTTAATACCCACGAAGATATCAAAATTACCTAAGTTCTGAACCTTATGATATTTTTGTGCCTCGCAAGTTCTCCACCGTCAGATCAAGTTTGATCAATGGTCGTCGCCATCTCGCTATGATGAAGTTGTGTGAGGGTTATGATGGTGACACAGCGTCTGGTTGACGCATGTCCGGTGGGTCCAGCTTGCAGGGAAGAGGATGGTGCGGGTCAAAAAAGTTTTATCGTAGGTCAAAAATGTTCTATGGAAACATAGCGCTCGTCAAAAAAGGTGTGTCGATGATGGTGAGTCAGCATGTTCGGCAGCAAGGTTTGGCGGGCTGGAGAAGATAAACGGTGAGGTTTCAGGCAAGCAGTTGGGTTACATCAGGTACTTCATCTACCCAGTTGGCAGAGTTTGGTGTCACAGCAGAAAATTAGAGGGAGCCATGTGCACCAGATCTTCAGTTCAACCAGCACAGTCAAGAGATGAGTCTTCACAATTGTCAGATCTATAAAGATCTACGGCTGGCACTATCTCGCCATCAGAAAACTACTCGGGAGATAACATGGCAACGTAGCGACAGGGTGCCATGTGTCTTAGTGGGACCATATTTCATGCCGCCAATGTAGTAGGGATTAATCGACTGACAAACCAATAGGGAAGTGCCACATATACTACGGGCCCAACAAATTAAGAGGGAGGAAGGTCGCAGGAAGGTGGGTCTTCATGACCGTTAGATTAGAGAAGATCAACGACTATCGCCATGTCGCCATGGTGAAGATGTGCGATCTTTACCATAGCAACGTAGTGACAGGTCGCCACATGTCAATAGGGCCAGGTCTTGCCAGGGTGTGGTCGCTGAGGTGTTGCCAAGTGTCGGTTGGATATGATAGCAGTTACAGAGGTGGCACCAAATATGATGGGCCCGAGGTAAGGACAGCATGGAGTATGACGAGTCTTCATGATCGTCGAATCTAGACCGATCGATGGTCATCGCCACCTCGCTATGGGTAAGTCACTCAAGGTTTATGTTGGCGACACAGTGCCTTGTTGCCACGTGTCTCACTGGCCCTATCAAAAATTACGGTCAGTGGTTGGCGATTAATGTAATCATCATAGTTAATATTAATATTTGCAAGGGTGGCATGATTAGTCCGACGATGGAAGGTCAACCACGAAAGACTTCCCCAAGTGGCAAAACGAAGAAAGGTGATTGGCTCGCATGACCCAGTTGGCTCGTATAGCTTGTTTGACTTGCTTCAACCCTGTTGATTCATGAACTAGGAAGCAAAGATGATCAATGTTATCTTGTGATTTGATCTTTGTGATCAATTTTGACCTACCAGAAATGAATGCAAGGCATAGGGAAACACTCCATCGTCTCAGTCGATCCATCTACTATGTCAGGATCATTCATTGGCATTGCTTCTATCTACTCGAGGTGTTCCTTCAGTCGAATATCTGATTTTGTACTTCAAAACCATGCTCAAGTGTGATCTTTGATCAAATATTTTGGGGTTCAATGGCAGTAGTTGAGCAGTTAATGCAGAATCATTTTCCTTAGTTATGCCTGAACTATAAAGGCAATTTTGTAATCTTTTCCAAGGGTCAACTTTTTCTGATTTCTCTGATATTGCTCTGCAACTCTCAATGTAACATTCCTTGTGCCTTTGAACTGAATGATTCTTTGTTTTATCTCCCTCAGCCATTAATGTGTATGTGCATCCCTTTGCCTCTCATTGGTGTATTGTCGAGATCTATAGCCTACATATTGTATCTATTTTTGCCTACTGGGTAATATATAAGTGAGATTCCTCTTTCCTTGTGTTATTCAGTTTGGTTTCTCAATCTACATGAGGTTATTAGATCAAAACAAGCCTATATGTATATATCCTTAGTTTCATTCTAGTTCAATAGTGCATATATGGGCATAAATGGGTCTGAACACTCTATTTTGGTGCATCACCTCCGTAGTTTAGGTAGGGTAGAGTTTTTTTTTGCATCTCCTTCTTCCCCTTTTCCTTTCAAGAGTAGTTAGGTGCACCTTGATAGTAAGAGGAAGTCGGCCTTCTTTGGAGACTCAACCTCGCAGTTCAAGTCCCACAGCTTGGAGGTTGTTTCCATGTTTCACTAGGTTGTCCTCGCGCATAGGCCTTGGACAAGGGTGAAAACCTAAGTGACAATAGTAACCACTAAATGCTTAGTATAAACTATAAATTGAGTGAGCTTGGTAAACATAGTTGAACTACACATTCACTTGGTAGCTTCAGGAATGCCTAATGTGAACTACTTAACTGCTAAGCTTACAAGGTAACCACTGAATGCTCAGTAAAAATTGTAGATTGAGTGACGAGCTCGGTAAGCATTCATAATTGAATAAGTGTTGTCACTAATGAAAAATACAACATAATGCCAACAATATCCCCCTTTGGCATTAGTGACAAAAACACTTATGAGCCAAAACTTATGTTCACTAACATTCTGATTTTGATTTTCCAAAATTGATCTTTGTAAAGTTGTTGTATATACATATCTTACATATCTCCCCCATACATATGGCATAATATATACATAGTGTTTATCTATACATATATCAATTTATTTTCTTCCTTATTTCTCCACAAGTCTCTTTACTCCCCCTATTCTCTTCCCTTGTTCATCTCATACTCCCCCTTTTTTACAATAATGCCAAAGAGTATATATAGTAAATTCAAATAGAGGCACTAAAATGTGAGAGAAACTCGAAGTGTACCTTGAGAATAAGAGACAATGTCTTATCCCAATTATCTTACAAAATTTTGTAGGTGGAGAGTGCCACTTGAAGTTCTGCAAAAAGTTCAATCATATGATCTGCTATTGAAAAATTGTCTTGGATCAATGTTTTTGAATAAGCAATATGTTTCTACATTTGACCCATAATTGGAAGGATCATATTCTAGATGTCAATCAGTGTAGACCTGATCCTAGCCTCCTCTGTAAGTAGCTCTACCTACATTTCTGACAAAAAATTCACCTTCATGTGATGTGATGAGCTTGAACTAGGGTCAAGCTATAACTTTTGAGCACTAGCCTTCATGTCCACATCAATCTTATTTATTTTTTCTTTAACATCATTGGTATACTCAGTAACATCACAAAGCTTGCCAAAAAGTAATATTACATTTGTAAAGGATTGTTCAAGGTTGCTCAAAGTTGTGGATAATTCTACTTGCTTTATTGCAATGTTTTGAGCAATGTGCTCAAGGACCTTATTGTCAAATTTCTTCTCTGCCTTTTCAATGAGCTTCTCCTAGCCAAAAGTGTCCTCATTGAACTTATTTATAGCCTCTTCTAATTGTAACAAAATGTGTTGAGATGGATCAACATCAACACCTATAGTTTTAGTAATTTTTTTGGCATTCTCAATTATTGTAAATTCTCTGTCCCTCTCTTCTCTTAGCTACTTCTACCTTGCCTTTTTCTCTAAAAGCTGACTGACCAATCTCATTTTGTTGGCTGAGCCAATGTCCAAATATATCTTAGGGATAATAATTTCTTTATCCAAGTCTATATCTTCATCAATTGCCTTACCAATAAGTAGAAGTTTTAGATGGGTCTTTGGTTTTACTTCAGTTCTTGCTTCCTTGGATTTAGAAATAGAAACAATAGTTGATGTAGATGGACTAGTAGAAAAGACTTGAATTGGTCCAACTAGAGGAAAACTAAGAGAAGTACCAATCGTATCCAAAATTGATGTGCCTCCCAAAAATGATATACTAATAGGTAATGTACAAGCTAGAATATTTGCAATTGAAGAACTAATTGGAACAAAAATTGGTGTAGTTAGAGCTGTGCTAGAAAAAATTGTAGAATGAACTGGTAGGCTTACTGTACATGGTGCAGAAGAAGTTGATACAATTGTGGAACTAACATCTATGAAAATTATTGAGATAGATTACTTAGGTGCTAATGAAGAGGGCTACAGCTCAGTAGATGAATTAACTAATACTTCTATTGAAGATACTTGGAGCTATGAGGTGGCAAGAGCAAATGATATTTTTGATGTGGATTTAGTCAATCATGCTAAAGCTAACTCCAACCCTGATGGTGTTGCTAGCTTAGGTGGAGAGTGAGGAAGGCAAGCAATGACTTCTGCTGCAATCTTCATTGGATCATCTTCTTCATCCACTTCCTCTTTGTCTTCATCTTCAGCTTCTTCCTCTTTCTCTTCATCATTAGCCCTTAGTACTTGATAGTCTTCAACATCAACAGTACCACATGGACTGTTATCATCTTCTTCATCATCACTATCACCATCATCATCCTTGATCTTAACTAGATCATCACTAGGCTTATATAGATGATAGATATTCTTCCACATGTTTGTTTCATCTCTTACAACATGGTCAATGTCCTTAATTAAAAAAAAAAATCTATGGAATCTGATCATTATTTTACCTTCATTATTCTTCATGGCTTCCTTTACTTCTACCTCAATAAGATTTGGCAATAGTTTCCTCAAGGATTGTTCAGAGATGTCCTTGGTTGTTTGTGTAGCTAACTCCCACATCAGTTGCAATCTTACTAACAATTATTTTGAGATTTAAGGAGCAATCTGGTCTGGGGAATACTTCCACTTTCCCATTTTGGTGAGTACCAGCTCCTCAATCGGCATCTCCTTGACATCATTTCTAGTTTCAAACTTTAAAGCCTTGAAGTTTGTGATGCCAACTCCCTCTTCCATATGTTTCAGCCTTTCTTGGAAGGTAAGTTGGCGCTTGCTAAATATTACTTCACCTTTATCTTTTCCTTTACCTCTCCTAGTGAAAACAACTATGGAGGCCTTTGGAGGTTTAGTAGTGATAACCCTCCCTTTCCTCTTAGCTGGCTCTGCCTCCTTTTCTGATTCTTGCTCTTCATCTTCTTTTTCTTGATTCTCTTCTTGATCCTCTCCTTTTCCCTTGGTAATCATTAAGGGACTAGTGGTAGTTTTCATTTTAGCAATCTTCCTCTTGCCTTTGTTGATTGCTTGAGGTAGCTTGATTTCTAATTCAATACTGGCTTTTGCCTAATCATATGTGCCAAAGACTAGTTGCTTTTGATCTATAGGCTCAATAAAAAATGCTTCAACGATGTCCCTAGTTTCATCAATATTGACCTCATAAGGGAGAGATTTCACCCATGCAACTCAGGGCCAGATTGCCTGAATTTATACTCTATCACAGTCTAGCATGAAACATACATCATCTTTATAATCCTCAAGAAGTTTAGAAGGAATCTTGAACTTGTTGTTCATTCTTTCTTTGAAGTCTTCAAAATAATTATCAATTATACCTGTGAAAGTTTACACCCATTTTTGCAATAAATTCATTTATCTAATACAAAATGGGAACATGCTTTCTCCACATGACAGATCCTTTAGATGGAAAGAATTTTTGCACATAAAAGAAAAGACATGTCAAAAAAGAACGAAATTTTTAGGGATTGTTCTTTGATGACTAGATGCTATCCATATTCTTGTTTAGTTACTTTAGTAGTAGCTCTGACAAGTCAAATTCCATGTTTTTCTTCATGAATTTGAATGCTAAGTCCACTATCTCACATGGCACACTATTTAAATGACTAGAACTATAAATTTTGTGGGTAATTATGAATTTCAAACCTCAACTCCACATTATTAATGGTACTAATTTTAAAACCTCTACCATCCCACTCAACTAGTGTTTTCTTCTGGAGTTCATCCCAACCTAGGGTTTTGGTGGATTTTTCTTTGATAAAAATGGGATGGCCAATAATCTTGTGAATCATCTTTTTGGTGATCAATATGGGCTACTCCAACCATAACTAACCATTATGTACATGACTAAGAATATACCTAATCCATTTTATCTAAAAGCTTCTTGGTAGGTATGATATGTGTTTCAACCCTTTTGTTTCTAAGTGCTTGTGCTTGGGTTTCAATGAGCCATCAACATGCATTTCTTCTAAAGCACTATCCATTTCTAGGGTTCCTATCTCTTGAATTGAACACTTAAAATGAGTGCAGATATCATTAATTAGAAGTACCTTTGGTGGAATTTGTGATTGCACATCATTAGGGTTGAGCACCTCTACCACTACTGGAACTAGCTTGAAATTTAGTGCATTCCACTCTACACCCTTGACCAACATCTCTAATCCCCTTTTCACCTTGCTATTGATGTTGCTTTTGGATGCCATTACTGCTCGGTAAGTGATGAAAATTTTTGAACAAATTACTTAGCTAGAAATTTTCTTGAAATCACTTGGAATAACTTGAGTGCACCTAGAAATTTCTTTACTTTGAGAATACTAAAGATGCAGTGAAAAATGAAGTCAAATTTTTCCCTTTTTGATGAAAGTTTTCCATTAATGCTAGGTACTATGCTGACGTAGTGTGTGATAGACTATCATCCACTAACCTGACTTGGTAAGAGTATCAACTCAGCAGATGAACCAAGTTTCTCTTACTCCCAACCTTGCTCGATAGGGTCTTTAACCAACTTTTCTTGGTGGAATTTGATGCAACTCGATGGAAGATAACCTTTCTGTGATACTTGTGTATCTGGAATACTGATTAGATCATTTACATTCCTCATATTTCTTAGAACTGCTTATGATTTTCTTACTGAGTACAACTCCAACACATTCTTAGGAATTTAGTTTGAGGGGATGGAGTCACCCACTTCTTGAGTGACCTCACTTCCATTATTTGAGCTTGTATCCTTAGTAGATTTAGGAATCCATTGTTGCCTCATTTGTTTCCTTATGTTTTCAGCCCTTGCTTTCTTTTCATCTTTAACTTTGCCTAAATTCATGCAATTTTTAGCTATATAATTGAGTTTAGTGCATGTGTAACACCTTATAGTAGTATCCTTCTTTCTTAGGTGATGTCTTGCACAATTTATGCTAGTGTGTCCATATTCTCCACAATAATGACATCTGCACAAGGTATTGTAGTCTCATCCAAATATTGCCTTTACAAGTTGTTTAGCTAGATTGAATGATTTAGATCTGCATTAAAATGCCTTGTGACCATGCTTTTTAAATTTGTGACATTTACCTTCAAAATTTGGTTTCTCCTTGCATTCATTAGCTTGGTAACCATGTTGATTGTAGTTGTAGCATTTTTTATTGAATTTTTCTTTTCCATTACTCCAACATTTGTTTGATGTATGACCAATTTTCCCACAATGATTTCATTAGGGTTTTTGATTCCTTCTCGCAACTTACTTGGAAGATTCACCTTCTTCTTCATTATATCCAAGTCCTACTTTATCTTTTTTCTGATGAAGATTTTGCTCATTTTTTTGATTTAATTGATTCATGTCTTATTGTGATTTCATCATTCTTTCATTGATTTGTCTTTTAGCATTTAGGTCATTCTTCAATTTTTCAATGATTTACTTTTCAGATCTCAGTTCTCTCACTATTCCTTCATTAATTTCCCTTTCATAATTTAGATCACCTCTTATTCTTTCATTTTGTGCTTTGAGAATCCTAATTTCTTCATTTTCTCTAGTGATTTGATCAATGAGGTCTTCATTGTTTCTTGCCTCCAAAGCTTTATTTTCCTTATTCCTTCATTCCAAAATCTCACATAGCCTAATTGATTGAATTTCTGGTTCTCCTTTTAGTTTCCTTGCTTCTTCTTCTAGAGAGCCATTCTTTGCTAGAAGTTCTTTAATTGCCTCATTGGCTTCATCTAAACTACTTGATGGGAAAAGGTCTTCAATATTTTCTTTAACATACTAATTATCATGCATTTGTCTTGCAAGTTCCTTCCTTCTTTTCAGGGATTGGGAAAGATGCTCCTTTTCTTCCTTGAGTTGAGCTATGGCCATCTCTAGATCTAGCTTTTCATTTTCAATTGCCTTGTCAAGTCTGAATATCTCCATTTGTCCTTAGATCTTTACTCAACCTATCAAACTTTATCCTGACAACCACAAAGCTCTAATACCAATTGTTGGAAATAATCAAGACTAGCTAGGTTACTAAGAGGGGAGGGGTGAATTAGTAACCTCAAAACTTTTAAATTAAATTAACACATTAACCATATAAATCATTCACTATTCATTATTTTAATCTACTACATGTATGAGATAAGATAAACATACATAACACATGAACACAGTATTTGGTAATCCAAAAACCTTCCAAATAGAAAGTAAAACTAGGGTGGGGATGATACCTACAAAACTTCACTGCTATAGCATAAATTTGGCCTATTAAGGCTTACATTGACCACTTCTAGTGATTTTCCCTATTAGGAGCACAAAGGACTGCTAGGTCCACCTTGTAAGAGGATTTACAAACATACAATGAAGTATGCACTTTGTTAAGTCTACCTTGTTAAAGGATTTAGAAAATGATTCACCTATTAAGATGAAGCAGTGGATCTAATTACAACTAATTTTTGATAAGATCCTTTATGTATTGATCACCTTATGTGATGGATATAACTTTTTTTCCTCTGTATTGACCTTGCTATATTCCTTGAACTACTATTGATAATCTTTCACATGTACTTCTCCAAAATACTTCACCTTACTTCTCTATTGCATAATAAAAATTATATCTTACAATACACCTTACATATATACCTTTCAAATTTACAAAACTACAAGATTAGCCGAAACACGAGTGAACAACACATTACAAAGTCAGCCCAATAGTAAATAACTCAGGTTCATTGAACTGACTTGGTGACCTTCTAATACATGACATCCATTGCATTACACAAAATCATCATGCACTTAGTAGAAGTGAAGGTTTAGTCCATACTAATCACTTGGAGTAGTTTTGAACTTGGTGACCACTAGTGACTCAGTAGATGTAGTGTCACTCAGTAGATACTACACAATGAGTTTACCTTACTTCACTCAGTAAACACTACACATTCATCACTCAATAGAAATTGACTTTATGTCATGCAAACTAATAAATCAGTAGATACTATGAAGCTTGATAACCATTATTTATTTGGTGAATACTATAAGCTCAGTAAACACAATTGAACTGCACATTCACTTGGTAGCTTTAGGAATGCTCGATGTGAACTGCTTAACTGCTAAGCTTACAAGGTAACCACTGAATTCTTGGTATAAACTTTAGACTGAGTGATGAGCTTGGTAAGCATTTAGAATTGAATAAGTTTTGTCACTAATGAAAAATACAACATAATGCCAACAAAATCAATATCATTAATTGAATATTTTTTCCCTTTCATGTTGAAGGAACTGAAAAGGATGCCTTCATTGAGTTTATCAATTTCTTAGGTCATATTATTAGCTATTTCATGTTTGGGATCTTTGCATAATTGTAGGAAGATATAGGGGCTTTTATCTACTTAGTTTTAGATTTAGTGTGTGCTTTGAATAATGCTACCATTTGAAGAATCTATAGGTTGACCTACCTAGGTTTTGCAAAGCATGATGTAGAAGAAGGGTCTAGCCTTATAGTTGGCCCGATGTCTTAAAGGATATGTTGCAGATGGGAAGTAGCTACCCCTAGATGTATTATATTCTCATCGGGGTAATTTGAAATGGTGACATTTCAAGACACCAAAAACATATCACATTGAAGATCAAGACTACTATAAATCTTATCCTTCATCCTATAGGAAGCTAGATGTTGTGGATGCCAATATTACTTTTCAATTTGTACGTTGTATTTGAAGTCATGGGAAATGAAGAAAGGTAAATTTAAGATACCTTTGAGTACATGTAATCCCCTAAAACCAATCCTTTCTTTGTTCTTGAATTTTGGTGGTGGAGACAATGGAGGTTGCTATAGCTATTGTGAATATCCTTTCGCTCCAAATGTGGGACTGAAATATACCATATACCTAGTTAGTTTAAAGACACTACAAAATCAGTATCCAAACATTATTTTTATCACAAGAAGCACTACATGAGTTTGAAGTGACACTCTATGTGTTTTTTGTGAAGGTGGAGCTACTAGTTTACAGCTGTGGGGGATGTTTTCTTTCCAGTCTCTATCACTTCTAAAACTCTGAGTTCTCAGTGGTGGATTTTTTACTGTTATAGCCTCCTACAAGCACTCTGACATATGTGTCAAGAGTATGCTCAAGTGAGTGTTGTTTAATTTCCCTAGACATACCCTTCATAACATGGGTTGATGGTAAGTCAGAAACACCAAGATTGAATGATGTGAGGACTTGGTAGGTAAATGGAGAGAGCACATTTCAATAGTTTGAAGTAAATTTTGGATCTTCCCTTCATGGAAGTAGAAGAAGGGGCTTCACTTCATAGTAATAGAGATTGATCATTGTCTCTATTCATTGCTATAGAAGGGGAACAAGTTATTAATGCCTAGCATTACAATCAACCACATAGCATAGATAATTCATTAGAAAAAGCTATTGAAAGTCAAGGAACCATGTGGAACTATGATGTCTGGTCTCATTAACAATTGTTCCTCCTTATGTATATCCTCTAGCTTCCTTGAGGTGACTACTAATCTACTAGATACAATTATTCAATTGTGTGTTGCCTTTTATGTTACACAAATGTCATATTAGTCATTAGATAGAGTCTACCAAGCTCAGTTGGTCAGCAAGGCATAAGACAGAGTCTACCAAGCTTAGATGGTCAATAAGGCAAAAGATACAGCCTACCAAGCTCAAAAGGTTAGTAAAGAAGGTTTACAGTGTCTACCAAGCACACAGTTTTTATCGAGCTTTCAAGGTTAAACAAAGAAATTTAGTTGTTACTAAGCTCACTCAGTCATCAAAGGGAAATCTAGTAGAAATAGTTCTTACCAAGCTCTCATGGATAGTGAAGGAATTTAGTTCTTATTGAGTTAACTTGGCAGCAAAAGGATTTTACAGATGTTGCAATGTTAACCGAGTCAAGACAATTAACTCAAAAAATTATTTTTGGAAGCAGTATTTAGCAAGCAGGATCAATCAATGAAGAATTTCATTGATTTATGAAATAACATTTATTTGTTTAAAGTAATATCTATAGCCAACTAATGTATGATTTATTGGTAAATGTAACTTATGAATGAGCCAACTTGATAGTCTAAATAGTATATATGAGAAGTCAAGTTGTGAATTCTAAGTGCAAGTGATGGAATTGATGTAATGTGAATAAGAATGGAGACTAATTATTGTGAAAGTGAATTTGAAGGATGATCAAAGATCATTGAGGAGCAGAAAAGATATATTTGATCAAGAATGATCTAATGGTGCAAAATAGAGATCTATAATCAGCAAATTTAGTTGCATCCTATTTAGGTCAATTCATTGTTACTTTCTAAGAATTGTAGCAATGATTTCAAATCTCTTAATAGAGTTTTTTTAACAACCATTTTGTAAATCATCTAACAAGGTGACAGTTTAGTTGAATTGTTCTAAAGACCTCTAGCAAGGCAACTCCTAACAAGGTCATTAAATCCTCTAATAGGGTCACACCTAATAGTGTGTATTATAACCTTTAATAGGGTTGGCTCCTAATAGGGCTCACTTTAGAGGAGTGAAAATTGGTAGCTAGTTACTTGGTGGTTTTTCCCATATTGGGTTTCCAAGTTAAAATTGGTGTCTCTCGTGCTCATTTTATTTACTTTTGCATGCATGAATACTTGAAGATTAGTAACAAGTTAATTTACCGAGTTACAACATTATTTTGTTTACCAAGTATTAGCAGTAACTAATTATTTAAAAAATCTAAGGGATCTATGAAATTATTTTTGTAGAAATTAATTCATCCCTCGCCCCCAACTCTTAGTTACTCCATCTATAATCCCAACAATTGGTATAAGAGATTTTGGTGCTTTCAAGAAAAGATTTCAAGGATCAAAGCTAAAGATTAGGATGTATTACAAGAGGGAAATTCAAAGACATAACAAGGACAACTTCTCAACATGGCAGGGATTGATGAGACTTCATCTGGCTTCTATTAGTGATTTAGAACTGAAGTACCTTAATGAAAAATATGTAGAGCACGCTAGTACATTATTTGTCAATGATATTGCTAAAAAGAAGACTCACAACAACATGATGATAGATATAGCATCTACTCTGAGTTATGAAGAATTTGATGACATCAAGGATTGCAAAACTACCTTTGAAATGTGGAACAAGCTAAAAGAAATCTATGGAGGAAATGATAATGTGAGAAGAGCCAAAGAAAAAATTCTAAGAGGACAATTTGATCAAATGAAGATGAGAGAGGATGAAAACATTGCAAAATATGTTGAAAGAGTTAAAGCATGTGTTAGTGAAATCAAAGCATCTGGAGCAGATATCAAGGAGGAGATAGTTTTAAGTAAAGTTCTTAGAACTCTACTTCCTATTTATGCAATCAGAGTCTCTACAATTCAAGAATGAAGATGTGAAGAAAATCATAAGATAAATTTAGAGGCCATAGTCAGAAGATTGACTGCATTCGAGCTAGATAACTATGGTAATTATGTTCCAACTACCAAGAACATTGAATCAACATTTGAAGCCAAGATTTCACTCAAAGAAAAAGGCAAGAAGATAAAGGATCCTCAATCACATAGTGATGATGAATCAAAATAGAGTTTAGATAGAGATCTTGAGGTGGTTGAAGCTCTACTAGCAAGGAAATATTCAAGAGGGAAAGGGAAATACAAAGGTAAGGTTCCTCTAATCTATTTTTCTTGTGAAGAAATCAGACATATTGCTGCTAGGTGCCCAAATAAGCAGAATAAGGATGAGAAGAAAGGTCACAAGTGCAATGGTAAGAAAGACTTCAAATCATTCAAAGATAAAGGTAGGAAAACATGTTTCATGGCTAAAGATTCTAATGATTCTAATGATGAAGAAGAAGATGAAATTGTTTACATTGTTGTAAAAGATGAGTTTGGTAATGATGAAGAAATGGCACTCATTTCTCATATAAGTAGAAATGATACATGGATTATAGATAGTGGTTTTTCTCATCACATGACTAGTGTTAAAACTAAGATTGAAAATTTTGAAGAATATGATGGTGGCAGTGTAAGATTTGGCAACAATGAACCTTGTTGTATAAAAGGAAAAGGAAGAATCTCACTAACTAGGGAACTTGTATGTGACAATTCATATTGGGTAGAAGGATTAAAGAATAATTTGTTGAGTGTGACATAGCTACTCAATAATGGATTTAGAGTAGAATTCATGCATGGAAAAGAAAGAATATTGGATGGGAAAGGTAAGCTAATTGGATCGGGAAATCAAACAAAAGGTAACTTGTTTTATCTTGAACTTGGTGAATGTTCATGTTTTATTGCCCAAGTTGAAGAAAGTTGTTTATGGCATAGGAGGTTATGTCATGTAAAATTTGGCAACTTGCTAAAAATAAGTAAATTCAAGAAAGTAAGAGGCATTCCTAACATAAAGAAACCTAAGGTTGGTTTATGCAAGAATTGTCAAATTGGCAAAATGGGGAAGACTAGCCTTAAAAGCAAGAACTATCAGTCTGAAGAAATTTTAGAAATTGTACATACTAATTTGTATAGACCTATTGGCATTGAAAGTTATACTAGTGAAAAAAAATTCATTCTTTTTGTTGATGATTATTCAGAAATGATGACTATCATGTACCTAAGAGAGAAATCAAAAGCATTTGAAAAGTTCAAATGGTATTTGGCTAGAGTAGAAAAGGAAACAAGTAAAAGACTAAAATTCTTGAGATTTGATAGAGGTAGTGAATTCATTTCACATGAGTTCAATAACTTTTTGCATTGAAAGGGGAATCAAAAGATAGGTTTCAACACTTGGAACTCCTGAACAAAATGGAATAGCAGAAAGAATGAATAGATCTATCATGGACTATTCAAGAACCTTAATGATTGAAAAAAGCATTTCTATCAAATACTAGAAGAAAGCATTCAAACACAGTTGAAAAAAGACTCATTCAAAACCCCCTATGAGTTACGGTATGGCTACAAATCTAATGTAAATTAACTAAAAGTATTTGGAAGCAAATGTTACATTTTGAAAGAATCTAGAAAAGGTAAATTTGATGTAAAAGGTGATGAAGGAATATTTTTGGGATACTCTTGCAAAAGCAAAGCATATAGATGTTTAAATTTGTCTACTCACAAAGTCATATAAAGTGCACATGTGAAAGTTGATGAGTTTGTAGAAAGAACTAAAGAAGAAAGCAAAAGGGAACCTGAAGATTACAGGAGATTTGTTTACATTGAACCTGATACAATGCTAAATACACCTATCAATCAAGAATCTTCAACTTCTAAGTCTTCAGTAATTGAGTCATAGGAAGTTTTAATTGAGCTAATACCTACCGAGTTGCAAGAACCCAAGTTGCAAAATAAGCTACCAAATCAACACCTACCGAGCCTAAGCAACCAAAATTAGAACTAGAAGTTGAAGCACATAAGGATAAAAATGTAAGTCACTTAAAAGGCAAGGAGCCTATGTTAGCCAAGTATGTCAAGAAGCATCATGCACCAGATTAGATCATTGGAAATAAATTAGAAGGAACAATGAAAAGAAGTAAGTTGAAAAGAACTTGTTTACTTGATGATTTTGAGGCTAGAAATGTCAAAGATGCATTACACAATGAATGTTTGATTGAAGCTATGAATGAAGAGATAGAAAAAATAGAGAAAAACAAAACATGGACTCTTATACCTAGACCTAAAGACAAGAATGTGATTGGAACTAAGTGGGTATTCAAAAACAAGTTAAATGAAGATGGTAAGGTGTCAATAAACAATGATTGACTAGTATGCAAATGATACCCTCAAGAAGAAGGTGTAGACTATGGAGAAACTTTTTCTCTTGTTGCAAGATTGGAAGGTGTCAAAACCTTACTAGCATATGTTGCATACAAAGGATTCAAAGTTTATCAGATGGATGTTAAGTTAGAATTTCTCAATGGCATATTGGATGAAGAGATTTACATTGAACAACCTAAAGGTTTTTTTGATCTAGAAAAGAAGGACATGGTCTACAAATTGCATAAAGCATTGTATGGTCTAAAACAAGCACCTAGAGCATGGTATGAAAGGCTGCATAACTATCTTATTCAGATTGGTTTTCAAAGAACTAATGACAACATTAGTTTGTACATAAAGGAAGGACTAGATAATAAGATTTTTTTGGTAGAAATATTTGTATATGATACTTTGTTCATGGGAAATGAAGATATTTGCAAAAAAAATTTAGAACAAATGAACAAAGAATTTGAAATGACAATGTTTGGAGAAATCAAATTCTTTTTTGGTCTTCAAATTCATTAGAGTAAGAATGGTATCTACATCAATCAATCTAAATACATCAAGGAGATACTTAAAAAGTTTGGTATGGAAGACTAAAAACCAGTTGGAACTCATATGTGTACTAGATTGAAAGTTACCAAGGATGATGAATCAAAGGAAGTGGATCAGACATTGTATAGATCTATGATTGGAAAGTTGCAATATGTAGTGCACACAAGACCAGACATTGTTCTTGCAAGATTCTTAGCAAAACCAAAAGAAAATCACATGATGAAAATCAAAAGGATCATGAGATACTTAAAAGAAATTGAAGATTATAGATTATGGTATAAACTTGGAGGAAATCTGGATTTAAAAGTGTTCACTAATGTAGATTGGGTAGGGAATATTGATGATAAAAAAAGTACAAGTGGAGGAGCTTTCTTTCTTGGAAAGAGGTTGGTTTCTTGGATAAGTAAAAAGTAGAACTGTACATCCCAGTCCACAATAGAGGCTGAATATGTTGCAATAGTAGTAAACTCCTCAAACATTATATGCTTCACATAATTATTGGAAGGTATGAAGCAAGAAATCAAAGAACCTATTGTTATGTTTTGTGACAACATAGGTGCAATTAACATATCCAAGAATCCAGTGATGCATTCAAAGACCAATCATATTGCTATAAAGTATCGCTTTGTTAGAGAATTGGTACAAGAAAAGAAAATCAGATTGGAATATGTCCATACAAAGGAACAAATTCCTAACATATTCACAAAGCCTTTACCTAAGGATGCATTCTTTTATCTAAAAGGTAAGTTAGGGGTCATTCCCCTATCTGAAGCTCACTAAATTATAGTTTTAGTGATGCATCAACATGAACAGAATTGAAGATCTATCATTTAATGTAGCAAAATAATGAAGACATTACATATGAATTAGTACATCAGGTACAATAGTATTCATTTGATTTGTGTTGTCTTTGGCATGTGTTTTCAAAGAGGGAGAGTATACTATCATATCTTTCTAAAAAAATTAAAAATAATAATATTTTGTGTAAGAGGGAGAGATTATTATGAAAGAGGGAGATTACTATATTTGAGGAAGAGGGTGAAGTATTCTATCAGTAAAGACCTATTTTCAAATTTTATTCTACTATGACATATTGTGTTGCCATCAATGCCAAAGAGAGATTATTGGATACAATTGTTCAATTGTGTTTTGTCTTTGATGTTACACAAATGTCATATTAGTCATCAGATAGAGTCTACTAAGCTCAATTGCTCAACAAGGCAAAAGACTGAGTCTACCAAGCTCAAATGGTCAGCAAGGAAAAATACAGAGCCTACCAAACTTAGAAGGTTAGTAAAGAAGGTTTACAGTGTCTACAGAGTAGACAGTTGTTACTGAACTTTCATGGTTAAAAAAAGAAATTTAGTTGTTACCGAGCTCACTCAGTCATCAAAGGGAAATATGGCAAAAATAGTTCTTACCAAGCTCTCATCGATAGTGAAGGAATTTAGTTCTTACCAAGTTAACTTGGTAGCCAAAGGATTTTACAGATGTTGCAATGTTAACTGAGTCAAGATGGTTAACTCAGAAAATTATTTCTAGAAGCAGTTCTTATCAATTAGGGTTAACCAATGAAGACTTTCATTGATTTATGAAATAATTTTTATTTGTTTAAAGTAATATCTGTAGCCAACTTATGTATGGTTTATTGGTAAATGTAACTTATGAATGAGCTGACTTGATAGTCAAAATAGTATATATGAGAAGTCAAGTTGCAAATTCTAAGTGTAAGTGATGGAATTGATGTAATGTGAATAAGAAGGGAGACTAATTATTGTGAAATCAAATTCGAAGAATGATCAGAGATCATTGAGGAGCAGTAATGATATATTTGATCAAGAAGGATCTAATGGTGCAGAATAGTGATCTGTAATCAACAAATTTAGTTGGATCCTATTCATGTCAATTGATTGTTACTTTCTAATCATTTTAGTAGTGATTTCAAATCTCTTAATAGAGTTGGTTCAATAGCCATTTTTTAAATCCTCTAACAAGGTGATAGTTTAGTTGAATTATTCTAAAGACCTCTAACAAGGCCACTCCTAACAGGATGATTAAATCCTCTAACAGGGTCACACCTAATAGTGCATATTGTAACCTTTAACAAGGTTGGGTCCTAACAGGACTCACTTCAGAAGAGTGAAAATTGGTAGCTAGTTACTTGATGGTTTTTCCCATATTGGGTTTCCATGTTAAAACTGGTGTCTCTTGCATTCATTTTATTAACTTTTGCATGCATGAATGCTTGAAGATTAGTAACAAGTTAATTTATCGAGTTACAAAAAATTTTTGTTTACTGAGTATCAGCAATAACTAATTATTTAAGACATCTAAGGGATCTGTGAAATTAAGGTGAAGTGGCATGACCAAACTGGTTTCATTTTATATATGAGTGATGAAGGGCAGCATTAGAGGAGTGCTCTACCGATGAACGATTCTTGCATCATGCCTAGAAGGGGAGATTGGTGGCCTTGAATATGATTATTGAGGAGGAATCAACATTACAATACATGAACCCCCTACCTTTTTTATGGTCAAAATAGGCTACTACTTTTTTATAATTTTAGAGAATTATAATAAAGTATGTTGTGCAATAATTGGAGAAGATGGATGTGGAAAATGTATAGAGGAATCATTCCCCTAACATTATTTGAGCAAAAAATATTGTGCAATTATCCCACATTGCTTGTATGCATAAATCTTTTTTTATTTAAATACCATAACCCATATAGTGAACTTGTCTAAAAATCTCATGCCTTTTGAGATATAAGGCATGATCACATAGGGGCTACACCTTGGCAACCTTAGAGAAATTTTAAACAATGCACCTGATGACTAGATGGTGACATGGTGGTGGCCTTCTAGACTTTGCACAAGTTCCAAGGTGATGACATGGCAAGGAGCGATAGGTGCCATGATGTCATTATGTTGCTAACAAGATGACAGACCAAAGATTTCATGGTGACATAGCAACAAGCTACTACATGGAAAGGACAGTGATGTGGAAAAAATTACAAGGTAGATGAGTAGACAGTAGTGTGTGTTGGCGCTCAAAATTGCAGCCTTGATTTTGAGCACTGTTAAGAATTTAAGCCCTATGAAAGCTTTTTGATGCCTATGCATCCAACTGCTAGTCTGAAGCCTCAAAGGTGTTTAATGTTTCTAAAACCCTATATTCAGCCTATCTAAGTATTCCATGAAGTTAAATCATCATTCTGAGTCGTTTGGCAAAGTCTTGTTCCAAGCATTTGTCAAATTTGCAATTCTGCCCTAGTGTCAAACAGCGATAGGAGGCTATGTTTTCCAGTGAATATCTCACACCCAGAAATGTGTCATGACTTTCCATTTTGAGATTATATGGTGTCCATACCCAAGAACCTAAGTTTCATATTTTGAGTCATTTCAAGTTCGTTTGAATAGGTTTTGAATCCCTCAAAGTTGGTAGTTTAAATTTGTCATGCTTTTGCACTTTGCACCTAATTCTGGAAATCCTTGTTTGATGCGTTATAATTTCTGACCAGTTGACCTAAATGCTAAAATTCCTCTTGTGTTGTATTGTAGAGGTCAAAGACTTGTTATGGTTCAAGTTTCAGCTTATGACGAATCCGTTTGATCAGTTTTCAAATGTGATTCCAAATGGAATTTCTAAAGTTTTACTGGTGTCAACATTTGCAGATTGATTAGAACCCCTGTTCAAGATGTTATAACTTGAGATCCATGATTGGTGAGATCAAATGGTTTATTTACCTATGTTCTATACTGAAAATACTACAAGTGTGCCAGTTTTCAAATCTTGATGAATCCGTTTGCACATTTTTCCAGGGTCATTCCATTTGCAAAAATCTCTTTTCAGACATTGTTTCCAGTCAGTAATTCTAAGTAGCCTACTTTGAATGTCTGCCATTTGCGCCTAGTTATTCATCATGAGCCCCAATCATAGATTCATAATTTCCTCATGATAGGGAACCAATGTCCCAATTTTTGTCCTTTTAAGTGTCAGTTTACCCAATTTTTGAAGCCGATTTTGAACATAGTTTAGTGTTTTTTGACTTGTTTATCTGCAGGTGATTCTGAGAGGTCAACTTTGACAATGAATATCTTTTGAACCTAAATTCCTAATGAGACAAGATTCAAAGGGGTGCAAGAATGTGGTACAAAGAGTCAGTGTGCCAATTTTCATAGCCTGGTCGGAGGTTTGGGTCAGTTTTCAAAAGTAGTCAACAGACCTTCTAGCACCAATTTGACAGTTAGCAAAAAGGGTAAAATGAGTTTTTAATGATAGATTATTGATAGAATTCAATTCTAATCATTTCAACATGATCAATAGATCAATTCAACTTTCAATTGTCTGGGAACAAAATTTTTTTAGTCGGACCCACTTTGGGGGCCGACTTTTCCCGCTAGGATTGATGGAGTTTGAGACAAGGCTATGAGGAAAATGGTAATCGGTCAACTTGACATATGCACAATTGATGGTGAGAGGAAAAATATATTTAGGGTGAGGTTCAATGACGTCCAAACCAAAATCAAGGTGCGTAGAGACAAGTGTAAGATGTCTAGTTGTAGTCGTCTTTTTTTTCGACAAATCATTAGTCTGAGAAACTTGTGGTGGGCCAGACACACTTGCACTGTGCCCATCGTGCTAAGCTCTAAATTAATGGGACCGAACTACACATTGTTACGTAGTCATGCCAGTCAACATTGACATAACACAACATACGATGGAAGACTACATTGATTACATTTACAACTCAAAGCGCAGTCTGAACCATGTCAGATTGTCACAACAACAACTATCTTGGTGCAAGAAGTTTGTGGACGTGGTGATGGGATTTTTGACTGCTAGCCCTATCATTGGACATTTTAAAAGACTGTCCTCGTAGAAATAGGCAACTTAAATGGATGTCACATGCAGTCAAAGGAAGACACCATCATTTAAAAGGAGATCCAATGCATAGCAAAGAGGAGGATTTGCAATTTTTCTTTAAAAAAAAATAGGATAGGGGCAAATGGAAGCAACAATAGAGTTGCCATAGTTCTCTCATATGCACGTTCAGACATATGGGAGAAATAGGTTAAATATGAAGAGTCTGCCTGTTGGTTCCTGATTCAAAGAGATGTGTTTCTGTGTGATTCCCTATTTTGTGTTGCATGTGGTTCATCTCAAAAGAAAAGAGGTGCTTCTGTGTGATTCAGAGAAGGTCCACTCATTAATAGAAGAAAGCCGCACATCATGCCTAGCACAGGGTAGAAAATGATCACAAGCAAAGTGAAAAGAAACTCCACACATTTTAAAAGCTTCCATGCATTCAATGCATGGTTAAGAGACCAAGCCGCCAGTTAAAGATAGGGCATCCACATATCTGAAGCAACAAACCCTACATTTTAAAAGAGACTCCCACGCCATTAAATCCCACATTGGCTAGGAAAATAAGTTTTTAACAATTCAAATAGAAATGAACACAATAGACATTGTGAATTGAAGGTAGAGGGTTTTGAGAAGCTGCAGGTTAGAGGGTGGGGCCCATGGTCAGATTAATGACGTCAAATTTGAAGCCCTTGCAAAATTTTAAATCGGAGTACAAGCACGCTGATGTGGCACCAAAAGATGGAGGTTGCACGAGATTGTGACACGCGTCTTGATCTTGCGGCCATTTTTACCTCACCATGCAAAGGTGCTCACTAGTTATCTATAGCGAGATAGCGAGGCTAACATGGCAACAGGTCTAGGAGATGATGATGTGGCATGATTTCCAAGGCTGATGATGAGGTGTCA
Organism: Cupressus sempervirens; assembly: GCA_028749045.1. Classification (NCBI taxonomy): domain Eukaryota; kingdom Viridiplantae; phylum Streptophyta; class Pinopsida; order Cupressales; family Cupressaceae; genus Cupressus; species Cupressus sempervirens. Next base: position 804,005,371 of record CM053793.1, read on the forward strand.
GAGGATGACACTTGTCATTCCATTGCTATGTCGCTAATGACATGGCCATTATTGAGTTAGATAGTGACATAGTGAGGGTTGATATGGTGACAACACATGGTAGGTAATGCAGAATAGGCGAGCCAATCAATGAATGACATGTGTCATCAAACTGGTCAAACTAAATTTGACCTTGGATTCAAAGGGTAGGGAAAGTTGTGAAGGCCAATGAAAAATATTTTTTAAATCATTTTATGCAAAATGGATACCCATTAAATTATTTTCAAAACTTAGAAAGGATTTTAATATAAAGTTCTAACCTTAGAATATTTTAAATTTTCCAAAATTTAAAATCAAATGTTGCAAGTCTGAGTTTTCAAACAGAGGGGACTTTTTTTCAAACGAAGATTCCTGGCATTTTCGAGAGGCTAGATATGCCTTATCATATACCACCAGAATCGTGGAAGTCTAAATTTTCTGATTCCAAGGTTAGTTTCTACACAAGAATCCATCTGTTTGAGCAGTATGAGGTTTTCTATCAAGTTCCTTTTTTGCAACCGTATTCAGGTATGGAAGTTCAAAATTGATTCCTAGCATAATGATGACTAGGGTATGGTTAAAAGATAGTAACAATGTAGTTGGGCTCAAATTGAATTAATTTCAAATGAGTTAAAGTTTGATTCCTTTAGCATTTCATGAAGATTTCAGATATTTTGGCAAGTAAAGGGATTTCATCATTAGGCAAGGATATTTTGCAAGTTTGTTATAGATTAATGATGAAATCAAATCAGATTATATAGGAGAAGGAAGGAAGAAGTTTTCAGTTGTTTGAAGATTGAATTTCAAGTGGACACTTGTCAAGTAAAGATCAGATCCAGAAATTCTTTCTCTTCTATATCTTTCTATCTTTCATTCTTTGTAGGGGTTCCAATTTTTTGTGACTGACAAACCAGTAGGTTCCAGTTCTGGGGAGAAAATTTGCACATTACTATGAGACCATATTCTGGTTCCAATTTTGATGTTTTTCATTGACTAGGATACCATTTTTCTCAGTGATTTTTCTTGTTATGAACAACATATTGTATTCCTTTTGAGGCATTTGTATTACACAATCATTCTATGTGTATCTTTTGAGTTTTTGTATGCAGATGTTGTATTCTTTTCAATGAAATTAATACAAAGAGCCTCAACTTTTAGTTTCATTATGATTCTCATCTCCTTCTGTTGTTATTTGCAATGTTCTATGTTTAAGAACTAAGAGCTTGAACCTAGTTACATCCCCTTAAGGTTGTATATGAGAATAGATTTGTTGTTGAAACAAAGCTCCAAGTAAATGCTTGCTTATACTGATAGGATTGCAGGTTACACCAAAAGGATATCACCATAAGTACAAGAGTTTTAATGAATATTGATGTTTGTTTGCAAGTCAAGCAGATAGACCATATACCTGAATATATGAGCATATTTTAGGTATCCATCTGTATGTGAAGATTTAGTTAGTGCCCAATGGATAAGGGACTGGTCATCTTGAAGGATGAATGTTTGTTGTTGTTGCATACCTGGTTATACTAAGAAATCAAATCAAAATGAATATTATTTTCCCATTTTATGTTTGGAAGAACTATAAGTGTAGGTCATGGCTTATTTGTGGTTACTTTCCTTGGTTATGATTAGCTACTATGATCAAGAGATTTACCAACAAATTGAAGAAGAAAATTGACCATAGTTGCTATAGAGGGTAGTCTTGTAATGAAGTATCAAGATAAATTAGACAAATCCCTCAGTTTTTCCCACCTTGACTTTGCAGAGCCTAAAGTGAAGTGAGTCCTGATATGACTCTGTTAATTGGCCCAAAACTAAGATTTAGCCTTGTTGAATATAGGATTTAGCTTGTCCTTAGGCATGTTCCTAGTCTTAGTTTCTTGGTATCAGGTTTAAATCTACCTGGTATGTTCTTTACAAAAAAGAACACCAACAAGATGGCGACTCTGTTGGGGAGTCTGTGAAGTAATTCACTAATTAAAAGGACAAGAATCTCTGGTATATTTTTTGAACATTTCAGTCCTACATTTCACTCCTACTCTCAGTTGGGTCTTGGCCCATCTGAGTCACCAACAAAATGGCAACTCTACTGGGGAGTCATGAAGAAATTCATTGATAAAAGGACAAAGATCTCTGGTGTAATATATTTCAGTCCAAAAATTTGCATACTTAGTTTTGTATGCAAGGTTTCATGTTTCCTAGTCAAGAATCTGTTCTTTCACTTTGTTAAGGGTGTGATGTTCCAAGGTTGTGTGTGAGTTTTCAAATACCTATTATAAATTTTGGACTAACTTGTTGTCTTATGCAAGCTAGCAAAATCTTTTCTCATTTAATGAGTGCCAACTCTAAAGTATATCTCTACACTAGTGTAAATTTTTGAAGTGAAGGGCATTGTGAAAGTTGCAACAGTTGGAATGCAGATTTGAAGAAGTTATCTCAGGCCCTTGGCAGTGGTTGAAAGAAAAGGGTGATGTTGTGCAAGGGTTACTAAATCAAGCATGATTTGAATCTGTTGTTATTTGCAACATTGAAGTAGTTGCAGGCATCCATATTAAGAGGTATTTTCCACTTTCATGTGTTCTCATTTACATGAAAGTAAAGATTCACAAAAGTTTCTCCATCAAATGGTTTATAGCATTAAATAGGAGATTGGTTCAGTACAATTCAACATGCTTTGTGGAAAGTAGATTTAGCAAAAAAAATTTATATGTCAAAGTATGTTTGAAGTTTTGAATTGGTAGAAAGAACTCCAAATCTGATGTAATTAATAAATTCTATAAGTGTCTAATGGTGAATGAGTCTTGAGTTTGAAGAATTGTTAAGTTTCATCTCATCTAATATGCAGCATGTTAGTGAAAGTTTTAGGTCTGTTTCTACTAGGAGGTATATGCCATTAAATTTTAATGGTATTCATGGTTTCCCTAATACTATTCCTTGTAACCTCAAAAAATATTTGCCTAAGTTTGGTGGGAACCATGAAAGGTTAGCTAACCATCATGTTCAGTTGTTGAGTGACTTGGTGGGTGATTTTGAAATTGCTCATGAAGACATTCAGATGAAATTGTTTGTTCAGACTTTAGAGGATGATGCTAGGGATTGGTGTTTGTTCCTACCAGAATGTTCAATTTCATCTTGGGATGAATTACTATCAGCATTCATGATGTAGTTTGGGGAAAGAGTAAGCATCTCTGATTATTTTGATAAGTTTTTGAAAATTCAAATTAGGAATGGTGAGTTAGTTCCTAAATTTAATATCAGATTTGCAAAGATTTTAAATGAAATCCCTAAAAGCTACAAGCCGAATGATCAAATGTGTTTAGTGGTTTATCTTGGTGCATTTGATAAGAAGATGAGCTATGTGTTGAGAGATAAAGAACCCAAGACTTTGCATCAGGCATTCATGACAGCGATAGAGATTGATAATAACATAAAATATGGCTTAACCAAGAGTCACTTCTCTAGAAATGTTTGCCGGCAAGATGAGATGCAAAGAAAAAATCAATGTCATATAGAATGTTTAATTTCAGATCAGCAAATAAGTACCCCTGCTGTTGTAAATAATTTTGTTGAATATTCAGAAATAAAAATATGTGAACATGAAATATCTTTGTTCCAAAGAAGAAATGATTCCATTCGTGTTGAATTGAATGCACATGTTTATGGTATTACAACAACGAATGATAGAGTTGATTCACTTGATGAGTTATGCATGCAAGATATAAATCCAGTCATTCATTTCCCCATTGATGATTTGCATTGTGTTGAAAACATAATGAATCAAGAAGAAGAAAGATATTTATCTCAGTATGAGGATGAAGAACCTAGAAGTGATGTATCAAGTGATAAAGATGAAATTGCTGATCCGACATATCGTGAAGAAGCATCATGTGAAGACAATGGCGAGACATTTTGCTCAAGTTAGGAAGAGGATTATGATAGTACATATGCATCTTCATGTGAATCAGATGCTAATTGGGAAGAAGAGAGCAATGATAGAAGTGAGTGTTCTCTTGCTAGTAAAGGTATGAGTACTATTTCTAAGTCTTAAAGTGAGTTTCCATTTCAGAATTGTGTAAATCAATTTGAGATTGAAAGTTATGAAGAAAATGTGTCTACACAATATGAAGACAAAGAGGTTATCCATAGAGACCTATTACCTAATTGTGTAGAAGAGTGTCTTGAGGATGAGTGCAGTGATGATCGGTATATGATTGATCCCGAGATTAATGCATCAACACCTATTGATAAAATAAAAGATGATTTACTTGCAAGACATTTAAATCACCTATATGAAGACAATGAGAATTACATTGATTTGATTTCTATATGCTTCATTGAAGGAGTTAATGGTGTGTCTTCCGGAGATGATTCTGATTTTTCTTCTTCATATGTTGAAAGTGTTCATGACAATGATGTTAGAAATGATTTTAAAGTTTTCACTAATCCATTATATGGTGAGGATTTTGATGTTGATCAACACATCACTTGTCCTAATGTCTATTAAGGCACTTTGCATGGAATTATCAATCCTCTTTTTGAAGAACACATGGACAATTCAAATTTAGTTGAGAATGAGTTTGATGATGATACTTTGTCTTACTGTTGTAAGAGGTCAGACTATTCTTCTTCCAAATATGACAGTGAATATGATCATGATGTTGCATCTAATTATGATAACAAGGTGTTTGATGAGATGGTTATTGAAAATCTACCTATACCTTGCTATGATTTTTATGATGAACTCTGTGATGTGAAGACTAATCTGTTCGCTGATTGTGAAGAACCATTTGAAGGTTGTGGATTAACTTCAGATTCTAACATTGATGACATGTGTGAGTACAAGTCTAAGTATTCATTTGAGTTTCACTCTAATTCTCATCTCCTAGCTCTGTAATTTGTAATATCGTGTGGTTTAGGCACAAAGAACTAAGACCCATTTGCATCCCCTTAAGGTTGTATGTATGATATGTCTTGTTGTTAGAACAAAGAGCTAAGTAAATGCTTAATGTATTTGACATGGATACTGGTTATTTGAGAGGATACTTCATGAGAATAAGGTCTTTATGAATACCAATGTCTAATTTACAAAGTGATAAGATAGATCTGATATCTTGATGTATGGAATATGTCACTGGTATCATAGATGTATGTGTGTGGTTCATGGAATTTATCAATAGATAATGCACTAATCAGCTAGAAGATCAACATGTTCTTACTATTGAATATTTGGATATTTGATGAAATCAATATAATACTCATCCATTTCCCTTTATGTTTAAGAACTAAAAGGATGACCTCACTTAGCTTATCAATTTCTTAGGTAATGTTGTTCCCTATTTCATGTCTATGATCTTTGAATAAGTATAGAAGATATAAGGGTTCTAATCTACTTTATTTTAGATTTAGTTATATGGGTTTTGGAACACTAGTACCATATGAAGAATCTAATAGGTCCACCTACATAGATTTTGCAGAGCCTGAAGTAGAAGATGTTGAATAAAATTGATTAATTGTGTATTTTCTTTGATGTTACACAAAATGTCATATCATTACCAGTCAGTGTATGTAAAGCTAACTTGGGCATTGAATATAGTTTTCTATGTCTATTGAGCATTCCAAAGTTTGCCTACTTTAGAAGATAGTGTCTATCGAGTTTACTTGGGTGTCAAAGAAAAGTTTGCAAAAGTTGAGTGTTAATCGATCTCACTTGGTTAATGAAATGTTGGACAGAACCATTATTAATTGAGCTCACTCATTTACCAAAGGAACTTTACAAATATGTAGTATTGACTAAGTTCACTTGGTTAACACAAGAAAATTATTTCTAAGTTAATGTCTTCTAAGAGAGGTTGGCTAATGAAGGATTTTCTTGTTTTGGCATATTGAGTTCAATTGAATTATTTGTTGGTTTTAGCTAAATGAGGAGATGAATATTGATTATTCTAAGTTACATTCTAGCAGAATTGACAATGTGCAAGATATAAATATAAGGTCAAGTTGAGAATTAGAAAGTGAGAATGCATGGAAGATAATTGAAGATTTAATGATGCTAAGAGGAAGAAAATTAGAAAGATAAGAAAAATATCCTTGTGGAGTTGAAAAGATACATTCGATCAAGAAGGATCAAGTATACAAGCTAAAATTGAGATCTATAATCAGCAATTCATTTGTATCAAAAATTAGATTATCTCATTGTTACTCTCTAACCATTGTAGTAGTGATCTAAATCTCTTAACAAAGTTGGCTTAACAGGTATTTGTAAATCCTCTAACAATGTGGCATTTCTATTGAATTTTTAAAAGACCTCTAATAAGGTCTCTCCTAACAAGGTGATTAAATCCTCTAATAGGGTCACATCTAATAGTGTGGTTTCTAACCTTTAATAGGGTTGGTTCCTAACAAGGCTCGCTTCAAAAGAGTGAAAATTCATAACTAGTTGCAATTGATGGTTTTTCCCAAATTGGGTTTCCATGTTAAATATTGGTGTCAAGTGTGTTTATGATATTTCTCTTATATTTTTCCAACTAAGTTAAAGTAATATTAATCATATATAATATCTTAAAGATTTTATTGTTATGCATTTTCCAAACTATTTCAGTGTTTACTAAGTTACTACATTTTTCTATGTGTTTACTGAGCATCAACAAAGATAAGTTTTCATATAGTTGTTTTGTACTGACATCTAAGGGGTGTGGGATTTATTTTAGAGGTAACTAATTCACCTCTCCCCTCTCAGTTACTCCTCTTATATTTTCAACAATTGTTATTAGAGTGTTTCATGCTTACTAATAAGGTTTCAAGGACCAAAGCTAAAGATCAGGATGTCTTATTGAAGAGAGATTCCCAAGTTGAATCAAGAGAACTTTGTAGCATGGCAAGGATGTATGAGGTTACATCTAGAAACTATCAATGTTTAAGGTTGTAAATATCTTGACATTGAATACAAGACTCTTATTGGAACATTATTAGTTGAAGATATTGTTGAAAAGAAAAATCATAACATCAAGATGATTGACATTGCATCTATTCGTAATTATGTTGAATTTGATGAAGTCAAAAGTTGTACTACAACTCATGATATGTGGATCAAACTAAGAGCCATTTATGGAGGAGATGAAAATAAAAGAAGAGTTAAAGCCAAAAGTCTCAGAGGAAAATTTGATTAGATGAAGATGACATAAGATGAAAACATTGCAAAATATGTTGAAAGAATCAAAGAAAATGTGAGTGCAATCAAAGCATCTAGAGGAGATATTGATGAAAAAATAGTTGTAAGCAAGGTAACTAGAACCCTTCTTCCTATCTATGCAATTAGAGTATCTACCATTCAAGAAATGAAATGTGATCCAAATAGCAATATAGCTTTGGAAGCTCTAGTAGGAATATTGACAGCTTTTGAGTTGGATAAATATGGTAACTATGTTCCTAGTTCCAAAAATATTGAGTTTGCATTTAAAGGCAAGATTTCACTCAAAATAAGGGGTAAGAAATCAAAGGCCAATCAATTAGGAAATCAGAAAAAAGAAGAAAGTTCAGACAATGATCTTGAAGTTATTGAAGCTCTACTTGCAAGGAAATACTCCAAAGGTAGAGGAAAGTACATGGGTAAGGTTCCTCTAATATGCTTTTCTTGTAAAGAAGTTGGTCATACTATTGCTAGGTTCCCAAAAAAAGAAAAAAAGGATAAAAAGTAAAGTAATAAGTAAAAAAGAAAGAAGAAATTCAAAAACTACAAGAACTACAAGGAAAAAGGTAAGAAATCTTATTTTATGGATAAAGATTCTAATAACAATGAAGATGGAATGGTATATATTGTTGTAAAAGGTGAATCTAATGATGAAGGAGATAAGATGGCACTTATTGTTGGAGTAAATAATTATTTATTAATTATTATTATTTTTACTTAAGTTTAATTAGGTTAATGCATTTATTTATTAGTTATAGTCTACGAGTTGTTGACAACACAAGAGTTTGTTCCTATCTAAGTCATACTTATCCTCTCACTTTGATTGAGGAAATTCCACCTTTTTTGGATGTATGCTTGGTTGTCAACCTTATCTTCTAGCACATTTTAGCTTGTTCTACAAGCTTCATTGAGGCATTTATATTCAGGCTCAACCATTGTATTTATCAACTCATTTTTCATATCATATTGTATAGCAATTCTTTGTTTACAATATCTTCTCTCTTAGTCCATTTAGTTTTTCCAAGCCCCACCTCTTCCTTCTTTGGTTTCCCTTCAATAGAATATTTGCATGTAGGTGATCTTGGTGAGTTGTGAAGTTGAATTTCATCAACTTCTACATGGTATCAGAGCCTCCCTAGTACTTCTTAGTTGAAGGCTTTTTGAAGTTGGGATTCAAAGACACAAATCCTAGTTTGTTTGTGCATTTTTCTTCAATTTGAGGGAAGAGCATTTTTTCGAAGCACTTTGGGCCTAAATAGACACTGCCATTGAGCTTAGAAGGCCCATTACAGTCAGGATTCATATAAAATTTGCCAATTTTGGTGACAGGAACTTCAGGAGGCAATTTGTTTTAGTTTGGTAGCTGTACGGACGTGTACAAATGAATTTTGGGCGAATTTTCTTTTTTTAAATCATTTTTTGGTGCAACATTAGCCAGCCACCACCATGCCAATGATGCATAGCCAATGAGCTGCTACAGTGTATTGTGCGACCATAGAACTGTCGTAGCCTAACTACCACCAATGAGCCAGACATCTACCGCCCCCACAAGCAATGACACCACAGGTCACCACCTCTGTTGGTCTTGCTCTCAACGTGTTGCCTCTACTGTGCCTACGTACTTAGTGCTTGCATGGTAATTTTCTTGCACATTTGGGGTATTATGTGGGTGACACATAGCATGGGTGCCACGTTGACAATTTCCATGTGGCCCCTACCATGTCACATACCATGTCAGCACTTCCAAAAGAATTCCATGTGGCTTCTCTTTTATCTATGATGGCCCAGAAATTGTTAAATTTTTTGTAGTAGTTTGCTAACGTTAGCATGATGTCATCCTTCATCAACACCTTCTAGCACCTCTATAGGGTCCTTTTTGACCTATTGGTAGTTTTTGGGTCATAACTTGAGCATACAAAGGTATTTTTTTTATTTGAAAGAAGTGCTAGAAAGCTAGTTCTTAGATGAAGACATTAGTGTAGGTATTTTTAGGTTTTGATCTAGTTTAGTTACTTATTTTTGTATTTGAAGTCCAAAGTTCTATTTTTAACTTCGACAAGCATATATTTTGCATCCCATCTTCATTTTTTGAAAATGTTATATTTTTGAAAAGATGGTTTTGTCATCTTTTCAGAAATGTTGTCATTTCCTTTAGATTTTTTCCCATGCTCTTTCTATCATGTTTTCAGCATTTTTGCTCTATGGTAGATATCTTGGGTTTTCTAGGTCCGAGGATCATTTTCATTGCATGGGATCTTTTGTTTTGGGTTGTACTATCTTTTGTATTAGCCTTTTTCCTTTTCTAATCATTGTAACTATCATTTTTAAGCATCTTTATGTAAATGAACTGAGATAAAGTGCCACTCTTGCATTTCGAGTTCATGAACATTTTTTTGAGATAGTTGTACTTGCACTATTTTATAAAGCACCATGGGTGGATAGTTGTTTGCCATTTTTGTGCCCTCTTCCTTTTTTACTCCATGTAGAGTTGGTGTGACCATACCTTTATAGGTGTTTGTACCTCTTCATCTCTCTCGTCATTCTTGGTTGTTTCTGTAGAGGATTTTGGCCCACCTTCTGAGTTGCCTGTCATCTTACCCCATCTGCATTAAGGGGGTTATTTTTTTATTATAATGCTTCCTTGGTTCAATGGTTTGATAGTGTGAACTATATATTTAGTGGCTGATCCTATATACTAGGCAATTGTAGTGGTCAACTACCTATGCATTTTGGTGAGATGGATCATCTACCATACAGACACGCTCAATTTGTGCACTCTTCTTCCATAGAGGTTCTTCAGATTAGTAGTTTCTCTTTGATGATTGATTTGTGGCTTCTTCATGTTTTATTGATGTTCTTCATGATATTCTTGTGTTTTTATTTTATGGGACATTCTTCTAGCTGGAGGCTTCTTCAATCCTTCACTAGGTTACCTCTTTTTTGGGGAGGGTTTTTCCCATGTGATTTTCTCTCTTTTTCCATCTTAGAGGTTGCATTTATTTTCATTGTACATGGGTACCTAACATGGCCTCATTGTTGGGACCCATTTTGCATTTCATTTTAGTTTTGTGGGCTTAAGGCATTCCCCAAAGTTGCACTTAAGGAGAGGTATTAGAGTAAATAATTATTTATTCTTTTACTTAAATTTACTTAGGTTAATGCATTTATTTATTAGTTCTAGTCTAGGAGTTCTTGACAACACAGGAGTTTGTTCCTATCTAAGTCATACTTCTCCTCTCACCTTGATCGAGGACATTCCATCTTTTGTGGATGTATGGTTAGTTGTCAACCTTATCTTCTAGCACTTTCTAGCTTGTTCTACAAGGTTCCTTGAGGCCATTATATTTGGGCTCTCTCATTGTATTTCTCAACTCATTTTTCATATCATATTGTATAGAAATTCTTTGTTTACAATATCTTCTCTCTTAGTCCATTTAGTTTTTCCAAGCTCCACCTCTTCCTTCTTTTGTTTCCCTTTGATAGGTTATTTGCATGCAAGTGATCTTGGCAAGTTGTGAAGTTGGCTTTCATCAACTTCTACACTTATCTCTTGTGCTAGAAAAAATGATGGTGGTAGTGTGAGATTTGGAAACAATGAACCTTGTTGCATAAAAGGAAAAGGATGTATCTCATTAACCAATGAACTTATATATGACAATGCTTATTTGTTTAAAGGAATAAAGAAAAATCTACTAAATGTGGTACAATTTAATAACATTGGATTCAAGGTAGAATTTATGAATGGGAAGGCCAAGAAAATATATTTGGATCTACCAAATAAACAAAAGCTAATCTATTCTATCTAGATCTCAATGAAAGTTCATATTTTATTGATCAAGTAGAAGAAAGGTGGTTATGGCACAAAATATTATGTCATGTGAACTTTGATAACCCAATTAAGATTAAAAAAATAAAAGAGTAGGATGTATTCCTAGCTTTAGGAAACTTGAATGGGTCTATGCAAAAATTGTCAAATTGGTAAGATGAGGAGACTAGTTTCAAAAGCAAGAACTATCATTCTAAAGAAGTCTTAAAACTTGTTCATATAGACTAATGTGGACCTATTGGAATAGAAAGTTATACTGAAGATAAGGTTTTCATTATTTTTGTTGATGATGACTATAATGTATCTAACAGAAAAATTGAAAGCTTTTCAAAAACTCAAGTGGTATATAGAAAGAGTTGAAAAAGAAACTAGAAAGAAGCTAAAATGTTTGAGATAAGACATAGGTGGTGAATTCATTTCTAATGAATTCAATGAATTATGCATTGAAAGAGGAATTAAAAGACAAGTATCAACTCCTCATACACCTTAGTAGAATGGTATAGTTGAGAGAAGGAACATATCCATCATGGATTGTGCAAGAACACTAATGATATAAAATAATGTTGCAATCAAATACTAGAAGGAAGCAATCAACACTATAGTGCATAGCTTGAACAAAGTATAGCTGAAGAAAGACTCAAATTAAACTCCTTAGGAACTATGGTATGGCTACAAACCTAATGTAAGTTACTTAAAAGTATTTGGAAACAAATGTTATATCATGAAAGAATCTAGGAAAGGTAAATTTTATATCAAAGGTAATGAAGGCATATTCGTAGGATACTCTTGCAAAAGTAAAAGATACAAATATTTGAATTTGTCTACTCTTAAAATCATAGAAAGATAGAAAGTGCATATATGGGAATTGATGAGTCTATAGAAAAGAGTAAAGAAGAAAGCAACAAAGAAACTAATGATTACAAAATATTTATTTAATATGAACCCGATTCCCTACCAAATCTATCTAGAAGAAAGGAGGCTTCACCTCTCAAGTCCCTAAAATTTTGAATAGCTACCGAGTTGTAGATAGTGTAACTTGAGTAATATTCTGAAGGACTTGAATCATAATCAGGGGTACTCAAGCTTAATAATAAAGTCCATGATCAGATCAATTAAACAAACTCCAAATCCAAAGAACTTGTGTTAGCAAGATATGTCAAAAGGCATCATGCACCTGATTAGATCATTGGAGACAAATTAGATGGAATAATTACAAGAAACAAAATGGAAGGTACATGTTTACTTGCTAAATTTAAACCTAAAAATGTTAAAAATGCTTTGCATAATGAAAGTTGGATTGAGGCAATGAATGAAGAAATAGAATAGATAAAGTAGAAAAAAATTGAACTCTTCTTCCTAGACCCAAGGATTAAAAATTAATTGGCACAAAATGGGTATTCAAAACTAAGTTAAATGAAGATGGAGAAGTTTCCAAAAACAAAGCAAGGTTAGTATGTAAAGGTTATTCTCAAGAAGAAGGTATTCATTATGGTTAAAAATTTTCTCCTATTGCAAGATTAGAAGGTGTTAGATCTTTTCTAGCATATGTGGCTCATAGAGGTTTTAAAGTTTATCAAATGGATGTAAAATATTCATTCTTAAATGGAATTCTTAATGAAGAAGTCTACATAAAACAACCTAAAGGTTTTGTAGATCTTAACAAAGGAGATATGGTCTAAAAATTACATAAAGCATTATATGGTCATAATCAAGCTCCCAAATCTTGGTATGAAAGACTTCATAACTACTTGGTACGGATTGGTTTTCAAAGAACAAATGACAATAGTAGTTTGTATATCGAGGAAGGACTAGACAAGAAGATTGTGTTGGTAGAAATATTGGTTGATGATACTTTATTCATAGGAAATGATGACTTATGTAAGGAATTTTCAAAAGAAATGAGTAAATAATTTGAGATTCTATGTTTGGAAAGAAAAAAATTGTTGGATTGCAGATACTATGGATGAAAGATGCTATCTACAATACTCAATCTAAATATATTGAGGAGATAATAAAGAAATTTGGAATGGAATATTCACAGCTTGCTAAAACCCCTATGTCTAATAGAAATAAGCTTTAGAAAAATTTTGATTCCAAAGAGGTAGATTATACCACATATAGATCAATGATTGGAAAAGTTTAGTATGTAGTGCATGCAAGGCTTGATATTGCATTAACAGTCAGTATGGTGGCAAGATTCAAATCAAATCCCAAGGAAAATTGCATGATGACAATCAAAAGAATCATTAGATATCTAAAAGGTACCAAAGAATATGGTTTATGGTACATAATAGGAGGCAATTTGGATTTAAAGGTATTTACAGATGTTGATTGCGTAGGAAGTATTGATGAAAAAATGAGCACTAGTGGTGGAGCAATTTTTCTTGGTAAAAGACTAGTGTCCTAGACAAGCAAGAAACAAAATTGTGTAATTTCTAAGTCTACAACAAAGGCAAAATATGTGGCAACAACAGTTAATTATTCTAATATTTTTTGTTTTAGACAATTGTTGGTAGGTATGAAAATAGAGATGAATGACTTGGTGTTTATATATTGTGATAACACTAGTGCAATCAATATATTAAATAATCTAGTGATGCATACCAAAATAAAACACATTGCTATAAAATATTAGTTTTTAAGAGAATTGGTACAAGATAAAGAAGTCATATTGGAATATGTAAATACTAAAGAATAAATTGTAGACATATTCACCAAGCCATTAACTAAGGATGCATTTCAGTATCTAAGAGGTAATTTAGGGGTCATTCCCCTATATAAAGCTCACTAAATGAAGTTTAATGATGCATCAACTAGAACATGTTGAAGATCAATCAGTTGGTGTAGTATTGACAAGGGCATATTGCAAATGAATCAATACTTGAGGTACATTGATACTCACTAAATATTGTCTTTGGTATGAGATGTCAAAGAGGAAGAAAACTTGTTGTCATATCTCATAGAAATTTTGTAAAGAGAAAGAGGAAGAGATGTCAAAAGGGAGAATGAAATTGGTCTGATATCAAAGGTAGAGTTTGTTATCAAAAAAAAAATTTGTAGACAAAATTTTTCTAACACAGAGAGAAACTGAAGGTAGAAAGAGTTTGTACTGATAGAGGGAGTTATAATGGATGAGAATCACAATAAAAGTAAGGATATGTTTCCTACATTATTCTTTCTCTAAAAATTTCATTGCATTATGACATGTTGTGTTGCCATCAATGCCAAAGAGGGTGATTGTTGAATACAATTGATTAATTATGCATTGTCTTTGATATTACATAAAATGTTATATCATTACCATTCAGTGCATACCAAGCTCACTCAAGCATTGTAGACATTTTTTTGTGTCTTCGAAGCATTTTAAAGTTTTCCTAGTTCAGAAGATAGTGTCTAACAAGTTCAATCGAGTGTCAAAGGAAAGTTTGCAAAAGTTGTGTGTAAATTGAGCTCACTGGGTTAATAAAGGAAATGTCAAATGGAACTAGTGTTCACCAAGCTCACTTGGTTACAAAAGGAATTTTGTGAATATGTAGTTTTGACTGAGTTCACTTGATTAATGCAAGAAAATCAATTCTAAGTTAGTGTCTACCAAGCAAGGTCAGATAATGAAGAATTTTCTTGTTTTAACATATTGAGTTCAATTGAATTGTTTGTTCATTCTAGCTGACTGAGGACATGAATATTGATTTTTCTAAGTTGCATTCTAGTTGACTTGACAATATAAAGAATATAAATATAAGGTCAAGTTGAGAGTTAGAAAGTAAGAATGCATGTGATGAAGATACACTCGGATACCACTTGATGAGGGTAGAACTCATGACAAAATGAAAACAATAGGAAAGAAAAATATTATTATCAAAAGTAATATGATATTACATTCAATAAAAAAATAAGACTCCATGACATGCCCTATAGGCTTAAAATTTTATCAAATTCTAGAGAAAACCCTTCTCACAGTACCTTCTCCCAAACTCCACTAAAAAATGCCTTTACAATGCCAAAAATGTCCTAAAGTAACCTGAATTAGGTTTATTATTAGGAATACATTTTAGAATATGCCATTTGGCATTCACCACCAAAATAGAAGGTTTTAGAAAAATTGTCAGAAGTCAGTGTAAAATTAGAAGAATCCAGAAATGGTAGTCCAACTTTCAGGAGGCATAACTTTTGATCTGGGACTTTGATTGATGAATTGTTTACATTTTTGGAAAGCCCTCCAAGTGTTCTATAGCCATATGGACCATCTCTACTTGTCCCCCATTTTCTATATCTATACAAGGCCATTTAGTACCTCAAATCTGACTTGGAAGAGCTCTTAGGGGGTCTCCAGACAAATTAAAATTGCAATAACATTCAAACCATAAAACCTTTTGACTTGATTCTTTTTCTAGAGTGCTTTAAATTACAAGTATAATCATCCCTCCAACTTACACCCTCTAAATAATTATAATTATGGCTCAATTACAAAATAACCTATTTTCAATGTGCTCAAAAACTCTAACCCAAAAAACCAATAGTGGAACTATGAGAGTTGGAATCTCTAGTTGACCCAAATTGGTATCCAAAAATGAAAATACATTAAACAAAAACTAACATGGAGCATATTTTTGGGTGATACAAGATTGCCCTTACACCATTGGATGCTCCTACATTAGACCCAAGATAGATTGAAAAGTGACCATGTCACTTTATAGCTAGTAGAGGAAAACCCAAATGGGCAACCTCCACTTTGGATATCCAAGTTGAATCTTCTACTGATCATCCTTTCTATTTCACAAAGTATTCTTCATACTACTTGTTTTTGGTAATCTATCCCACACAACTATCCAAAATTTCTTCAATCTCTTCCTTTTCAAAAGCAAGAATTGTTAGAGTACATAATTATTTGTTAATCATTTATCCTTTTACTTAAGTTTACCTAGGTTAATGCATTTATTCTTTAGTTTTACTCTAGGATATGTTGACAACACAAGATTTTGTTCTTATCTAAGTGATACTTATCTCCTCACCTTGATCGAGGATATTCCACCTTTTATGTACGTATGCTTAGTTGTCAACCTTATCTTTTAGCACTTTCTAGCTTGTTCTACAAGCTTCTTAGAGGCCTTTATATTCAAGCTCTCATTGTAAATTCATATCATATTGTACAACAATTTATTTTTTATCTGAGAATACAATTTTCTTATTTTCAAACAAAACCCTTGCCTCTTCTTGTATTTTTCTTCTTTGTGACAAGTTTTCTACATGTAGGTGATTCGAGGGCTTGTGGATTTGATTTGCGTATTTTTTCAAATCCAACATGGTATCAAAGCTAGATATATTGTAGCTTGTTTAAAATTTGGAGAAAAAGGAGAAAGAGGGTTTGACATAACAGATCTGACATTTTTTGGGCTTTTTCCTTTAATTTTTGGAGGTGTGATGGTGGCGATTTAGAAAAAATAACTACAAAGGTAATTTTCAAACAGTGGTATCTCCCTCATACAGACTTGTTGTTTCGAGAAATTTTTTTGTTTTGGGCTAGAATTTTGTGATCTACAAATTGGTGTAGGAAGTTTGACATCTTTCTGCCTAAATTTTTTTGCAACTCAAAAATTTCATTTTTTGCAACTTCAAAGGCTTCATTTGGGCTCATATGGATACATATTTCAATACTATTTTTTAAAAAAAGTGCATGATTTATTGTCTACTTTCAAAATCTAGAATTAGTTTGGATTAATATTGAACTCCTATTTTTGGTGTTGAAGTAGAGGCTTTAGCTTCCTCCCTCTTTGCATCCAGAATCTAGGTTTTTTTCTCAGTTTTTGTCTTTTCTATAGTTTTTTCTTTGGTATTTGAGGGATATCTTTATATGTTCTGGGGAGGGAGCATTTTCTTTTCTATAATTTACTTTAGAATAAGACCCTTTTGCTTCCATCTTCTTCTCTCAATATCAGATCCTTCTATGACCAGGATCATGCCACACAACTATCACACTTGGAAAGCACAAATGACTAGGTTTCTCATGTCAAGAGGCTTATGGTCATGTTTGGATGAGAACCAACCTATTCTATAGTTTCCTTTTGAAGTTTTTAAGCATAGAAACAAAATGGATGAAACCATGGGATTGATTTCATTGAGCATATCTGATAGTCTACTATTTCACTTGGATGGTTTGACCACTCCTTAGGCTATTTGGACCAAGTTTCATAACTTGTTTGGCATAGTTAATGAATTTTGGGCATTGTACCTTGATGCAGAGTTGACTTCTTTGACACTTGACAGCTTTCCAACCATTGACGACTTCCTGATAAAGTTCAAATCTCTATGTATAGTTTTTCAGGGATGTGGAAAAAACAAAATAGATAATGAGTGTATCTTTTTGATACCCTTAAAGTTGCAACGACAATATCATATCTTTTCTTCCACTTTCTACTCCACTATGGATGCCTTGGATAATAGACATTAGATGCCATCTTTTGAGACATTTTGTGATTGGTTGACATGGGAAAAATCCAAGATTACTCAGATGGATTCACTTGGCATTGCTTGCCAAGGATACATAGGAGTAGAAGCTGAAGAAAATATTAGATTCCTCTTCTACTGGTTCATAAAATTCTTCTAAGAATAAGGAGAAAAAGAAGACTGAGACTCCTACCTGTTCTTATTGTCGAAAAGGATCTCATGATGAGGCACATTATTTTTAGAAGAGATTTGATGGCTATGAGAAATAGACTATTGATTTGCAAGTTCTCTATTAGAAGAGCATTATTTTCTCTCTATCCTCTTCTACCTTACAAGGGTCTTCCTTTCAATCTTCTTCCACATCTTTTACATCTACATTGAATCTTGGAAAGGGTTATGCATTATGAGAATCCTTTGCATCCCCTTCATAGGTTCCTTGGATACTAGATTTAGGTTCTTCTCACCATATAACATCTTCTCAAGGTGCCTTCTCTACTCTTGAGGTGTCTCCCATTCCTCATATTCTCATGGGGAATAACACTACCCCACAAGTCTATGGAAAAGGTTCAATTTGCATCCAGGATGGTATATTCAATGATGTATTATATGTTCCATCTTCATCTACAAACCTTCTCTTAATTTCTCAAATTGCATGTAGTGGATCCGGGAAGATAGTTGAGTTCACTATTGATTTAGTCTTCATTTGGGATTGTGCAACAAGAGGTCTTATTGCTATATGGGCATTCGACCATTCCACTTATCTCTACACCTTCTTGCACTTTGGTCCACCATCTCTGTTGTCAAAGCACACTACTTCTCTTTTGTAGGACCATCATGTGGTGTAGTCAGGATACTTGAACCTTTGTATTATTCCTAATATCCCTATTTTGACTACCACACCACATCTAGTTGAGGTCTTTTCTCTTTAGCAGGATCTTCTTTACTATGCTTGATTCTCTAGTCCATTCATTGAGCCTCCAGGTGCACCTATTGTAGATTCTATAGTGGACATTCATGACAATATTATTACACCTATCTTGGGGATTCCCTTTCAATATCCTCATATTTTCTCCTTTTAGCATTGGCTAGGCCTTCCATTTTTCCTTCTCATTCAGGGATTCCCTTGTTTTGTTCCCTTGTTTACTCCACATTGGAGTTTCATTGGTTCAATTTTTTCTCCATGGGCTCCAATATTCTAAGGGGCTTTGGCATCTTTTCTATCTCTCATGGGGGGACTGGTTGTACTTATGGTTTTGAGAGAGTCTCTTGAAACATTTCTGGTGAAAGTTGTCCTTGGGGGGTCTTGTTGAGGCCTTCCTTATTTCCTTCCTTCCTTCCTTTTTTCAACATGTTTGTACTTCCCTTTTTTTCAAGGAAGGTTTTTCCCATGAGGTTTTCCCTCTTTCCCCATTTTCAAAGGTTGCATTTCTTTGCATTGTACATGGGTACCTAACATGGCCTAGTTGCCAGGACCCATTCTACATTTCATCTTAGTTGTTGTGACCTTAAGTGCATTCTCCTAAGTTGCACTTAAGGGGGGGTGTTAGAGTAAATAATTGTTTATTAATCATTTATTCTTTTACTTAAGTTTACTTAGGTTAATGCATTTATTCATTAGTTGTAGTCTAGGAGTTGTTGACAACACGAGAGTTTGTTCCTATCTAAGTCACACTTATCTCCTCACTTTGATCGATGATATTCCACCTTTTGTGGACATATGCTTAGTTGTCAACCTTATCTTCTAGCACTTTCTAGCTTGTTCTACAAGCTTCCTAGAGGCTTTTATATGTAGGATTTCTCATTGAAAATTCATATCATATTGTATAGCAATTTACATTTTATCTAAGAATACAATTTTCTTATGTTTAGACAAAACCCTTGCCTCTTCTTGTCTTTTTCTTCTCTGTGACAGGTTTTCTATGTGTAGATGATTTGAGGGCTTATGGATTTGATTTGCATATTTACTCAAATCCAACAAGGATTGGACATTACTCCAACATCAACTCCTCATCTACACTATGATCATGATATTTTGTTAGGTTTGCAATATTGAAAATAGGAGAAATGTGAATCCCATCTAGTAACTCCACCTCATATCCATTTCTTTGTGTCATGTTTCTTCAAAATTTTGTAGGGGCCAAATTTCTTCATCCTCAACCTGTTGTTGGTACCTACTGGAAATTTTTTCTTCCTCAAGTATACCATAACCAAATCCCCACCTTGGAACTCCTTATGTCTCCTCTTTTGATCTTCTCTAGTCTTATATTGTAGGTTCATCTTGCTAATATGTGCATGTATCTCCTCATGTATGTTCTTGACATGTTTAGCAAAGTCTTCTACATCAGCATTTGTCCTCTCCCCTTGCTCCATCTTCCTTAGCTCTGGTGCAAACCTTGGACTACTCCTATACACAATTTGGAATGGTGATTTACTAGTACTCTTATTCACATAATTATTGTAAGAATAATCTAATTGTGGTAGAATCAAATCCGATCCCTTGGGCTTATCTCCTACTAAACACCTCAGAAAATCACCCAGACTTTAATTTACTACTTATATTTGTCCATTAGTCTATGGATGATGTGTAGAACTGAACTTCAATTCTATCTTCAACTTCTTCCACAAAGTCCTCCAAAAATACCCAAAAAATTTAGTATCTCTATTAGAAACAATAATTTTATGGAGACCATGTAGCCTCACCACCTCTTTGAATTTTTTTTTGAAATATGCAATGCATCATGAGTTTTGTGGTATGGAATGAAATGTGTCATCTTGGAGAACCTATCAACCACCACAAAAATTGTGTCATTACCCCTTTGTGTCCTTAGCAATCCATGAACAAAATCCATACTTATATCCTCCCATGACTTTAATGGAATAGGCAATGGCTAACATAGTCCAATATTTTGACTAAATTCTTTGGCTATTTGTCATACTCCTTGAAATACACAATTGACTTCCCTTGAACAACATATCATCCTGAATCATGTAATCTAGCCACTTGGTCCTATCTAGAGTAACAAGTTCTTTATAAGCCTTCCAAGCGTCTACAAAGTTAGGATCCTTAGGGTACAAATTCTTAAGTTTATCAAACCCAACCACTTCAATTTGCATTACTGTCAGCAACAATTATCTCCTACTTAATGCATCTACAACTCTATTAGATGTTTTGCTTCTATGCTTCAATA
Source organism: Cupressus sempervirens (assembly GCA_028749045.1). Classification (NCBI taxonomy): domain Eukaryota; kingdom Viridiplantae; phylum Streptophyta; class Pinopsida; order Cupressales; family Cupressaceae; genus Cupressus; species Cupressus sempervirens. The sequence goes on from CM053793.1 coordinate 804,026,036, forward strand.
CAAATGTATAGTTTTTCTTGAACTCTACCCATTTCAAATGTCTCTGATTCAATTTACCTTGGTTATTTAGGTACTACAATGCCTTGCAATTAGTATACAAAAAAAATTCTTTTGGCAACAAACAATGCCTCCATTTCTTTAAGGCCTCAACTATTGCATAGAACTCCTGATCATAAACATAATATTCCTCTTTGCATCATTCAACTTTTCACTGAAATAGGATATAGGCTTACCTTTTGGCTCAACACAACCCCAATAACACTACCATTAGATTCACAATCCACCTTGAACATTTTATTAAAATCAAGAAGTGCCAATACAGGTTGCTCTATCACTTTCTTCTTCAGCAATTCAAAACTCATTGCAGTTCTTGTAGTCCACTTAAACTCTTTTCTATTTCCCCTCATTGTTTCAGTTAGGGGTGCACATATACTACTATAATTCCTGATTAAATTCCTATAAAAATTAGCCAGACCATGGAATGACCTCACCTCAATCGAAAATCTTGGAGTAGGCCATTCCAAGATTACGTTCACCTTCTCTAGGTCTATTTTGAGACCTTCAGCTGATACAGCAAACCCCAAATAGAGTAATTCCCCTTTTGACAAAGCTACATTTCTTCTAATTAATCAATGGTTTATCTTCCCTAAACCTTTCAAGGAAACTATGAATGTGCAATAAATTTTCATCTAAAGACTTATTGAAAATCAAAATATCTTCCAAAAATTTTCTTCCATCGACAAAATATACCCTAGCACTATTGCATACCTTTTCACCCTCCTTTATCAAGGGCTTCAATTTGTGGCAAACTCCATCCTCTTTTATAGAGTATATATTTGCATGACCATCATGTATAGCGTGTTTATCAAACTACCATAGCCTTCCCAACAATAAATGGTAGACATCCATTGGGATGATTTCATAGAGAGCCTCATCATGGTAACTCCCAATCTTGAACTTTACCAAACATTGTTCACTAACCGAGACCTTATGATCATCTTGCACCCAAGAAATCCAATAGGGTTGGGGGTGTTTCTCCCTCTTGAGCTTTAGGTTTGAGACAATCTCCCCTGACACCAAGTTTTTAGTGCTTCTACCATCAACAATCACATCACAACATTTACCCTCGCACTTGTACCTAGTATGAAACAAACTCCTCCTTTGTCCAAGTTTAGTCTCACCACTCAATGAGACCCTTTCATTTACTAGAACCTCTCCACTTTTTTCATCCTCTAAATGTGATGACTATGCATCATCATCCACATGTTCAACCCTTGCTTGACCATCAGCTCTCTTATCTGTCCTTCCTTGGTCTTGAAGGCATTTTCAAGCATGATGACCTTCTTTATTGTAATGAAAATAGTTACCATGGAAGCCTCCTCTTCCCAAACCTTGTCCACATCCTCTACATCTTCCTCTCTAATCTCCAAATTTTTGATCATGGGAGCAGTTAGAACCCTTGTTCCTCTAGCTTCAACTAATACCCACATCTTCATTTTTCTTCTAGTTCTCATTTCAGCCTCCAAATGGCCTACCACCACCCCTTCCTCCTTGACTGTGCCTTCTTTTTCTTCCATCAAACTTTTTTTTAGCCTATTGTCAACTCACAAGGAAAACTAGTATTCTTCTTTAGTGCTAGTCATTCTAACCAGACTTAACTCCTCTTGAATGCTAGGCCTTAACCCATTAAGGTAACATAAAACTTTCTCCTTGTTTTCTTTGGCATGCCTTGCCCTAATAAGGACTCTGTAAAATTCCTCTATGTATTGCTTGAAAAATTTTCCCACTTTCTTTAACCCTTGCATCTTCATGAACAAATCAAGCTCATAATCAATAGGAATGAACTAATTCTTTAGTTTGTCCACCATGTGATTTCATCTTGTGATTTTCTCCTTTCCTCTTCTATTTTTTTCTAATTAAATCTCTTACCACCAGATTTTGGCATGGCCTTTCATTATGGCCTTCAAAAAATTAACCCTATTAGGGTCCTTGATATCCTCATACTCAAAATATTCCTCTAGCTCATTGATCCAATTGATCAACTTATCTAGGTTTAGATTTCTTGAAAACATGCCAACATCAATTTTAGGTCTCTTTCCTAGCTTGAAAATAGCCCTAAAAATATTCTCCTCTACCTAGTTGAGGACATCTTCAATTCCTTCCCCTTCTACCCAATATTTCCTTCTTCATTTTCCTCCTCACTTCCATCACGAACAGAAATGTTCATCACTCTATGGATCTCCTTTTGTAATGACTAAACTTCTCATTGGAGGCTCTAACATCATGAGGAAAAACTCAAGCCCTTCCACCACACTCTCTTTGTGGAGGCATCTTCTCACTATATCAAATCCCACAACCAAATGGTCCTAGTGCAAACTGCCTAATAGTTGGTGCTCTATCTACAAACTTAGCTGAAATCATGATCCTTATGCAAACTACCCCATAGTCAACAATATGTCTACAAACTCAAGAACTTCTTCTTGAAAAAATTCACCCAACCCAAGGTCCTGGTGCAAACTACCTCACATTTGGTGATTTGTCCACATGCTTAGGAACTCCTACTCTGATACCATTTGATGAAGGTACACTCTGATACCACTTGATGAGGGCAGAACTCAAGACAAAATGAACATAACAAGAAAGGGGGAATATTATTATCAGAAGTGACATGCTATTACATTTAGTAGTAAATATAGACTCCATGACATGCCCTATGAGCTTACAATGTTATCAAATTTTGGAGAAAATCATTCTCATAGTACCTTCTCCAAAACTCCACCAAAAACTTCCTTTACAATGCCAAAAAAATCCTTAAGTAACCCAAATTAGGTTTAGCATTAGGAATAAATTTTAGAATATTCCATTTGGCATCCACCACCAAAATAGAAGGTTCTATAAAACTTGTCAAAAGTTAGTGTAAAATTAGAAGAATCTAGAAATGGTAGTCAAACTTCTAGGAGGCATAACTTTTGATTTGGGACTCCGATTGACAAATTGTTTACATTTCTAGAAAGATCTCTAAGATATCTATAGCCCTATGGACTAGCTCTACTTTCCCCCCATTTTTTGTACCCATAAAATTTCATTTAGTGCCTCAAATCTAATTTGGAAATTCTCTTAGGGGGTCTCTAGGCAACTTAAAACTATAATAACTTTAAAATCATAAAGCCTTTTGACTTAATTCTTTTTCTAGAGTGTTTTAAATTACAAGTATAATCATCCCTCCACCTTACACACTATAAATCATCATAATTATGGCTCAATTACAAAATAACTTATTTTCTACATTAGCACATATCCCATGCTGCTAAAAAACTCTAACACAGAAAACCAGTAGTGGAACTATGAGAGTTTGAATATCTATTTGACCCAAATGGGTATCCAAAAATGAAAAAATATTAAATAGAAAGTAACACTAAGGATTTTTTTTTAAAATACAAGATTGTCCTTACACCATTGGATGCTCTTGCATTAGCATGGAATATAATTGAAGATTTAATTATACTAAGAGGAAGAGAATTAGAAGGATAAGTAGGATATCCTTCTGGAGCTGGAAAGATACATTCGATAAAAACGGATCAAGTAAATTGGCTAGAACTAAGATCTATAATCAACAATTCAATTACATCTAAAATCAAGTCATCTCATTGTTACTCTCTAACCATTTTAGCATTGATCTAAATCTCTTAATAGAGTTGGATTAGAAACTATTTGTAAATTCTCTAACAAAGTGGCATTTCTATTGAATTATCAAAAGACCTCAAAAAAGCCCACTCCTAATAGGATGATTACATCCTCTAATAGGGTTACACCTAAGAGAGTGTTTTGTAACTTATAACAGTTTTGGCTCCTAGCATGGCTCACTTCATAAGAGTGAAAATCTGTAACTAGTTACAATTGGTGGTTTTTCCCAAATTGGGTTTCCATGTTAAATCTTTGTGCCAAGTGTGTTTCTGATATTTCATTTATGTGTTTGCAACTATGTTAAAGTAAAATTAATCATAGCTAATCTCTTAAAGATTCTCATTTTATGCATTTATTGATCTATTTTAGTATTTACCAAGTTATTGCATTTTTATGTATGTTTGTCAAGCATCACCAAAGTTTAGTTTGCACAGAGTTGTTTTGTACTAACATCTAAGGGATCTAGGATTAATTTTAGTGGTAACTAATTCATCCCTCCCCTCTCAATTCTCTTATATTTCCAATAGAAGAAGGGTCTAGCCTTATAGTTTGCTTGGTATCTAAAGGGATATGTTGCTGATTGTAAGTAGCTACCCCAAGTTGTATTTTATTTTGATTGGGGTAATTTGAAACCATGATGTTTCAAAACACCAACATAAGGAATGTAAGATGTCAATGTTTAGAGAGTTCAAATTATTTGTTGGCCTATAGATTTAATAGAAGAAGGATAATATCTATATTACTCAATCAAAGTACATTAAGGAGATACTAAAGAAGTTTGGAATGGAGGATTCAAAAATAGGACATATGCTTTTCATAGGTGATGATTCAAAAGGGGTAGATCAAACTACATACAAATCAATGATTGGAAAACTTTAGTATGTGGTGCATACAAGACCTAATATATCATTAGTAGTTGGAATGGTGGCTATATTCTCATCTAATCCTAAAGAGAATCACATGATGGAAATAAAAAGAATCATGAGGCATTTTAAGGGTACTAAAGATTAATATTTGTTGTATGAGAGAGGAGGAAAGTTTGAATTGAAAGCATTAGCCAATGCTAATTGGGTGGAAAGCATTGATGATAGAAAGAGCACTAGTGGAAGAGCATTATTTCGTGGAAAGAGCCTAGTGTCTTGGACAAGAAAGAAGGAAAAATATATGTCTTTGATGCAGTGCAAGGTAGGAGTATCCCCAAAGGAGATTTCCTAGCCCCTAGCTATACAACCACATAGAGGAAACACAATAGAAAGAAACAACAATGTAAGATTTGATACCAAATTAAAATTCTTGATTCATAGATATATAACTAATTACATAAAATATGTCCAATTGAAAGGCCTTCCAAGTTAGGGCCAAATACAAATAGCAATTACAAAATAAAATTAGTTTTGCAAGATCCAACAAGATCCAACTTACAACCAATCTTAGTTAGTCCAAATACACAACTGGATAAGAACACAAAGAGATCATCTAGTTCCTAAGCCGTAGCTCTTGCTCCTCAAATTTGCATCTATCCTTCATTCCATCCCCAAACTAAATAATGAATAAATACTCCACAAGACCCCTAATTATATCAATCTAAGCCATAGGTCAGCCCAGAATAAAAATTAAATACAAATACATAAATTAAATGCCACAACTTGGCCTGCAACAATAATTAAATGTCCAAAAATTGATATTTGATTAAAATCATGATATCTCCTAGCTCCAATTAAATTATAACTCATGCTTTGAGCCATAGGTATAAATCTAGGTCCTATACAAACTCTTAAATGTTCAAAGGCTGATTCCCCAAGGAAAAGTGTCCATCCATCCTGAAAGTTACACACAACAGACTATCGTGTGAAACTGCCAGAAATTGATACTTTGGGAGAATTTCCATATCTCCCAACCTATAATGAATTAGGACTTACGCTCTTTATTAAAGGAATTAATATATTCCCTCTTTAATCCTCAATTTTTTTAGACTCTCATTCATTAAGGATAATTAGTTATACACTCTACAATTGACACCCAGAAACTAGAAGAAGATTAGTTCCAGTAGTATGGTAGAATGACTAAAACTTCAACTCAATCTATTGAATCTCTAAGAAATCACGAGTAAAGGTTCCCCAATGTGTCTAAAACACATCCCTAACCATGAAAACATAGCTCCACCAAAATCAAAGCTCAATGCTCCTCAACACTTAACCAAAATCCCTCCAAACATGCAGGATTGTGGGAAAGCCTAGGATGCTCCTGCATCACTCTTAGTCTACAAAAGAACTAGAATATGTTGCTACAATAGTCAATTGTTCAAATATTGTTTGGTTCAAATAACTATTGATAAGTTTGAAGGAAGAAATGAAGGATCTAGTTATTTTTTTAATGTTATAACACCAGTGAAATTAACATTTCCACGAATCCTGTGATACATACCAAAACCAAGAACATTATAATAAAGTATCATTTCTTGAGAGAATTGGTGTAAGACAGGAGGTAATATTGGAACATCTAAATATAAAAGAATATATTGCAAACATATTCACCAAGCCATTACCTAAGGATGCATTTTTTTATCTAAGAAGTAAGGTAAGGGTCATTCCCCTGTCTGAAGTTCACTAATCATATTTTAGTGATGCATCAACTGAGCATATAAAGATCAATCAAGATGATATTGTAAAGGGTAGATTTCATACGAGTCAGTACTTTAGGTACATGATAAGTCCACCGAATTTTGTCTTTGTCATGAGATGTGAAAGAGGGAGAGTTTGCTATCAATATCAATAAATTTTGTGATTGTTTATGTTTTTGGCTTGAATTGTCAAAAAGGGAGATTTTTTTGTCAAGTCAGATGAAGATTGAAGAAGGAGAGTTTGATGATAGTGGGAGAAACTACAATCTAAGTAATCAAAGAATCATTCTAGGGGGAGAGATTGATTTCAAAGGGAGTTCACACCAATAGAGAGAGTTCTCATGGATGAGAATTAAAATGAAACTAAGGATATTATCCTTACTTTTCTTTTTCTCTAAAATTTTATTGTATTATGACATGTGTTTCCATCAATGCCAGAGAGGGAGATTATTAAAAAAAATTGTTTAATTGTATATTGTCTTTGAAGTTACACAAAATTTCATGTCTTTACCAGTCAGTGTCTATCAAGCTCACTCAGGAAATGAAGATAGTTTCCAATGTCTATCAAGCATTCTAGAGATAATCAAGTTTAGAAGATAATATGTGTTAAGTTGGCTCAAGCACCAAAGGGAATTTGCAGTAAAATAGTGTCTACCAAGTTCACTCAAGTACCAAAGAGAAGTTGGCAAGGAACTAATATTAACCAAGCTCCCTTAGTTACCAAAGGAAGTCTAAAGAAAGTCTTTTCTAAGTTACCGTTGATTGACCTGTGTCAATTAATAAAGGATTTTCTTAAGTCAACATATTTAGTTTAATGAATTTATTTTTTAAGTATAGACAACTTAAGGGATAAATATTGAATATTCTAATGTGTATTCAAGCCAACATAATAAGGTAAATGATATAAGTATAAGGTCATGTTATGGGATTGAATGAGGGAAGCATGGGATTGAAATGATAAATCAAGGAAGCAAATTGGAAGGATAGTAGAGTATCTTGAGTTGACCAAGCTACAAAGTTTTATAGAAGTAAGGAGGATCAAGTATTCAAGCTAGAAAAGTGGTCTAAAATCAGCAATACAGTTGCATCAGTAATCAAGTCATATCATTATTATTCTCTAATAATTGTAGTATTGTTGTCAATCTTAGATTGGTTTTGACAATTGAGTGTCAACACACTTAAGAAATTTTCTAAGTTGATGCCGAGTATAATATAGATGTTGAGTTATGATATGTGTTGAGCCAAAAATTCAACAAGTGTTGAGTCATTTAGATGCTGAGTAAATAGACAATACCAAGCAATTTTAGATGCTGAGTGACTAATAGATTTCAAGGAAAGTTCAAGTGTCAAGCAAGATAGAATTTAGTATGTGTCGAGCATCAGTAATCAGTAAGTGTTGAGTAACACAGAATCAACAGAAGAGTTTGTGCCTTCATAAACTAAGATGTAAACCATTTTTTAGCTAACAAATGGATAAATCTTGAAGAATTAAAAGATAAGAACCAATCTATTTTGATTCCCTATACAATCAAATGCAACCAATCAGAAAAATGGAAATATTTGAGTGGGAAAGATGGATGAATCTCAATCATAAATTCACACCTAACCCTAAGTCATGAAATCTTTTTAAGGAGGTCAAATCCTCACAATTCAGTGAGAGATAGAATGTGTGAAAAGAGAATGCATGCAAGGAGAGAATGCTAGTGAAGTTTGAAGAAAGTAAAAGGGGTGAATTGACTTAGAAGAAGGACAACATTGCAGAATCAGTTAGCAAAAAAAAGAATCAAGGTCACAATAGTTTCATACCAAATTAATGAGGATTAGAATGGACAAGAAAAAAGATCTAAAATCAGCATTAGCAGATTGCAAGTGATCAGGTCAAACATGATACTATACTTCCTAACAATTGTATTAGTAGAATGAAATCCTATGCAGATAGGTTGGTTTAATAACCATTGTATAAAGCCTTTAATAGGGTGATATTCCAAGTGAATGTTTTGCAAATCCTTTAGCTAGGTACACTTCTAACAGAGTGATAAAATCTTTTAATAGGGTAGGATCCAACAATCCTTGTAAGCTTTTAATAGGGTAGGCATTTCCTAGGGTAGATCATGAGAATGGTCAAAAATATGTAACCTGAATAGGTGAACTTTATTGTTGTAGTGGTGAAGCGTTGTGGGTATCATCCCCACCTTAGTTTTACCTTCTCATTGGAGGGTTGTTAGGTAATCATATCTGGTGTCAATTATTTATGTGGATGCATTTACTTTAGATGTTATTTTCACATGTTTATGCATACAATGTTTTAAAGACAAAAGTTTTATTGGTTAAAGTTTAGTACTTTTGATTCACCCCCCCCCCCCCCCCCCTCCCCTAGAAGTATACTTCCCACTTGTAAGTCCCAACAATTGGCATCAAAAATAAGTTCTCATTGGGAGAAGCCTTATAGCTTGGAGAAAAGATCTTGAGATGAAAGTCTACAAGTTGGGAAAAACCATTAAGAATAAGGAGATTGAGATACAACTCTTATTGCAACAATTGGATGAAGCTAGAAATACCTTGAGAAGTTCAGTAACAAGAGGGAAAGAGATTGCCATAGTAGAGAATGAAACTCAATGCAAGGCTTGATAGCACAAAGTTATTTGTAGATGGTAACTCATATGATTTTGATGTAGCAATTGTAGATCTCATTGACAAGAATAGAGCACATGCTGAAGAGATTAGAAATCTCAAGTTGGAGCAAGAATCACAAGCAATATTACTATGTGAAGTAACTGAACAAAAGATGAAAGCCATTGAGGATAAGGTCATGATTGAAGAAGATAAAATAATTTTGTCAAAAAAATTGGAATAAAAATCAGTAGAGTTGTCTAGGATCTCAAACATGCAATTGGATACCTTGAGCCAAATGATGAATGTCCATCATGAGTTGAATGTCAAGAACATTGAAATAACTACATTGAAATTGTAAAATGAGCAACTATAAAATGACCTAAAAAGAGAGAAGGAATTTTCTGAAAGCTTCGACAAGCCAAATGAAGCCATCAACTACTTTAAGAAACTACGAAAATCCCATAGATCCAATAAAGACACATTAGGCTTGGGCTACACAAACACTAAAGAAGGAAAGTCATCCAAGCCTGTTGAACAAAGGAATGACAAAGGTAAGAACTTGAAACCCACTTTTCATAATTCTGGTAAGAAAGGACATACAACTAATGTTTGTAGGAACAAGAATGCAAGTCAAAATGCTAAGCCAAAGAACATGATCCATTGTTACAAGTGTAACAAACAAGGTCATTAGGCACATGAATGTAGGAAAAGGACCATGCATGCACCAAGATTTGAAGGATGCTACTTCAATTGTCAAAATATTGGACACAAAGCCTTTAAATGCAGATCCAAGTCCACATGGTCATCAAATAAGGGAAGAAGCCATGAAAATTCCTACAATTGGGATTACAACACAAGACATAGTTGTCACTACTATCAAGAGTATGGACATATCCTTAAAAATTGCATAAGAACAAATTTTAGTGGGAGATACAATAGATGGTTGAGCCAAACTACATGCTTTAGTTGTTTGAAGACTAGTCATATTAGTAAGCACTATCCAACAAGATCGCCTAACGTAGACTCAAACAAGGGAAAAGGCAAGGTAGATGTTGAGCACACTAGAGGAGAGATGAATAAGACATGGAAGAAGAAATATGGAAGCAACACATCAAATGAAGGGATCACTTCACCTAAAGGGTCAAGTCATCATACTTAATCAAACTAAGCAAGAAGGTATGTGGGATTGATATTTAAATGCTTTATCATACATTAGTTCCTAGAATGAGTTACCACTAAAAAAGATAGATCAACATGAATAAAGATGCAAGGTTAAGTCTTCAAAATTTTTTACACTATTGTCGAGTAAGAAAAATTTCTCTTAGATGCTAAGTGAAATCCTAGCATATGCCAAGTTGTCTTTCAAAGTTAGTAGAAGCTGACTTAGTAGTGGTTGCTGAATAAAAGGAAAGTCTTATTGAAGACAAGTAAGGGAAATTCCAGTGGATGCCAAGTGTTGAAAAATCAATGGAGGTTGAGTATAGGAAACATGTATAAGGAGTCAAGTTGATAGTTGTATATGCACTAAGCATTAAATGCTATGAAATAAAGGGTATAAGTTTGAGTTTTCAATCATTTCTCATCATTAAAAACATAGAGTGAGAGTGAGAAGAGAAAAAAAATGATTTCCAAGTAGATATTGACACTTTTGCAAAGATTCCAACTAAGATTCAGCATTGTTTCATTGATCTAAGGTATTTACTCAAGTGCCAAGCTACGTAGTTACAAAATTTCTATATCTTGAAACCCTAGTTTTAAGAAATGGCATCTATCTCTAGGAATCCCAAGGACAAGGAACCGTTTGGGTTCAATTGGTCAGCAATGAAGTAAAATAACTAGATTTCAAACCAATTCCTGAAGTTGCCTAGAAAAATGACCCTACTAGCACTTTGTCTATTATTCCACCTAAGGTTATTATGGTGCATGATGTCAGAAAATGTTATAATTGTAAAGTTGGATCAATAGGTGACATGGAGATTAGGAAAGCCTATGAAAAACTTTTTGAGAATAGGGTATTAAATGAAGAATTTTAGATTGTTGAAAGGAAGGGCTTAACCTGTGCCCTAGATTTCTCCACAATTTTCAAAATTGAATGGATAAGAATAGTATTGAGTAGAATTCATGACTAATGCCTATGGTTGGAGGATGGACCTATTAAATTTTCAAAGAGAATCATGCATAGAGTAATAGGGTACCAAACCTTAGAATGACCAAAGGCCCTAAGGAGTGATTCAAAATAAGCCATAAAGAAGTACACTAGAGCTAAGTGGAACAAAAGGGGCATGGCAATTGACACAATCATAGACCCACATGTAGAATTTTTTATTAGCTATATATCCAATAAATTCTACTAGTCAAGCTAACTAAATAGTGTACCATGAATTGAAGTTGATGTAGGATACAAACTTGTCAAGAAAGATCATACATATGATCTAGCAAAACTACAGCTGCAATAGATTATGGAGAATTTGGGAGAAATAAGGAGATACAAGAGTGCTCAGTGTAAGTTTGGATCAATTTTGATATGCATATTTTTCTATGTTCAAAATGAATTCCTCTCTTTTGGTAAGATTATTTGGAATACAAATAGGTGTATAGCAGTACAAGTTGATGAATACATAGAGAAAATGGGAGCCAATTTTGAAACCTTAATGACAAGCTATTTTGAAGGCTTTAAAAAGTCTATGAAGCAAAGGTTGAGAATACCAATTTCTGTAGTCGATCAACACATCAATGACATTTGTTTCTTAATTGACATTGATTATACATATATCTAAGTAGCAGTACCAAGGGGTAAGATGGAAACATAAGAAACATCTTCTATCATCCCTACAGCTACAAGTAGACAACCCAAAGAGAAAGCTACACAAGACACATTAGCTAAGGTTGACTCCACAATTAAAGTCACTACAACTATTGAGGAACTAGCAAAGGACCAAACAAAATAGATGGATACTTTTGTTCCTACTATAAAAGTACAAGGTGTACCACCTCAGATAATAGTCATTGATCAAGGAAGATTAGAGGAGGAGAAGGAGACACCAAAGGAGAAGGAGCAACATGCAATTCAAACTTTTGTTAATTTTCCAACCTCTGGGACTCCAACAAAAATATTAGAAAATCCAAGCACTGAATTAGTACCACTTCAAATTTTTGCACTAGGCTGCATTAGGCTCAAGCTCTACAAAGGTTGTAAGGGTACTTCACTATGGAGACCCTACACTAAATAAAGAAATAGTCATTCATAAGTATGACTATGAAACCATGAACATTGGTTAGATCAATGAAGTGCAAGAGGCACTAGAGAGGAAAATGAAGCAAGAGATACTGAGAAATGAGTATAAACTGAGGCAAGTATTAACTGAAATAAAGGAAATATTTTTAGATGCATTTATCTTGCAGGAACATGATGAAAGAAAGCCCATTATTGGGCAACATTCACACATAGTGGACTAGGTGCAAAGTGAAGACCATGATACTAATGCAAAGCTGGTGGAATGGTGGGAAAGGAAGTTTCAAAAAAAGGTAAATGAAAGAATATCTAGTGAGATACAACTATCATAGGTAGAACTAGCCAAGAAAATTGAAAAGGTGAAGATAGTACTTGAGAATATCTTCTCATTGTACTCAAAATTGTGTCAGCCAAAGAATCATGATCTTGGAGAGAAACTTAAAGATATCAAGCATGCAACTACCTAAAGATCCAACTCAAAGTGAGAAACAATTTAATACAATGCTTCACACTCAAAAGGAACTAGTTGTATTAATAGTAGAATAGGCTAATATAAGAGCCAAATTGGTACAAATAAAAGCCTCCCTAACCCCTCACGTGGAAATTTTCCAAAAGGAACTAGCCTATGTAGAGAATGTGATAAAGAAAGATCTGAATCTTTCCTCATTAGATGGCTTAGTTCTCCTTGCAACAGAGACAACCATTCAAAATAAATCCCTAAAAGTTACCATACAAAACTAGGATGTTTCTTTGAGAATTTTAATGGAAGTGAACAAGAACTTCTTGGCCAAATATTTAGTTAGTGTCTAGACCCTTTGACATAAGTGTCAAAAGGGGGAGAATTTAAAAGAAAAAAAGAGGAGAAATTGTAAAGCCAGAAAGACACTTAAACTGCAAGGGGAACATGTGAAAGGGGGAGAAAAAATAAAACAGGGAGGAATAAAATAAATAGAGAAGGAGAAAAGAAAAGCATAACAAGAACACATCAGATAAAGAGTATTAGAATTGAACACAAGGAGTATCAACTGAGGCACATCAATCTATTCAAAGATATTTTGGTTACAAGGATATGGCACATCGACTCAGGGGGAGGTACAAAATTTTAAGCTATATAGTTGTTCAAAAAAATTTGAAATTTTTTGAAGTTTTGTATATATGTTGAACATAATGTATATTATACTCAAAGAGATTAGTTTCATCATGTATAGTTAAGTGTTTTTTACACTCATGTCAAAGGGGGAGATTTTTGATCTTAGATTGCTTTTGACAATTTAGTGTCAATACACTTAAGAAATTTTCTACATTAATGCCAAGTATAATATAGATGTTGAGTTACAATATGTGCCAAGCCAAAAATTCAACAAGTTCTGAGCCATTCAGATGTCGAGAAAATAAACAATGTCAAGCAAGTTTTAGATGCCGAGTGACTAATAGATGTTGAGCAAAGTTCAAGTGTTGAGCAAGACATAATTTAGTATGTGCTGATCATTAGTAATCAATAAGCTCCAAGTAACATAGAATCATCATAAGATTTTTTGCCTTCACAAACTAAGATGTAAACCATTTTTGAGCTAACAAATGGATAAATCTTAAAGGATTAAAATATAAGAATGAATCTATTTTGATTCCCTATGCAAACAACATGCAACCAATTAGAAAAATGAAAACATTTGAGTGGGAAAGATGGATGAATCTCATTCATAGATTTATACCTAACCCTAAGTCATGAAATCCTTTTAAGGAGGTTGAAACCCCATAATTCAGTGAGATATAGAATGTGTTAAAAGAGAATGCATGCAAGGAGAGAATGCTAGCAAATTTTGAAGGAAATGAAAGGGGTGAATTGACTTAAAAGAAGGACATCATTACAGAATCTGTTAGTAGAACAAAGAATCAAGGTCACAATAGTTTATTACCAAATCAGTGAGGATGAGACTGGACAAGAACAAGGATCTAGAATCAGCATTAGTATATTGCAAGTGATTAAATCAAACATTATAGTATACTTTCTAACAATTGTATTAGTAGAATGAAACCCTATGGAGATAGGTTGGTTTAATAGCCATTGTATAAAGCCTTTAATAGGGTGACATTCCAATTTATTTTTTTGTAAATCCTTTAGCCAGGTAAACTTCTGATAGATTATTAAAATCCTTTAACAAGGTAGGATCTAACAATCCTTGTAAGCTTTTAACAAGGTAGGCCTTTCACAGGGCAGATCATGAGAATGGTCAAAATTATGTAACCTTAATAGGTGGACTTTATTGTTGTAGTAGTGAAGAGTTGTGGGTGTCATCTAGACCCCATTTTTACCTTCTCATTGGAGGGTTTCTCGGTAATCATATCTAGTGTCAAGTCTCTATGTGGATGCATTTACTTTAAATGTTATTTTCATATGTTTTTGTATACAATATTTTAAAGGTAAAAGTTTTATTGGTTAAATTTTAGTGCTTTTGACTCCCCCCCGTCTTAGAAGTATACTTCCCACCTATAAATCCCAACAAGTGTATCAAATCTCTTAATAGAGTTAGTTTCACAACTATTTACCAAATCCTCAAACAAGGTGGCATTTTTAGATTGAAGTGTCTAAAGACCTCTAACAAGGCCACTCCTAATAGGGTGATCTAAACCCTTTAATAGGGTAACACCTAATATTATGTTTTTTAAAATTTAATAGGGTTAGTTCCTAATAGGGCTTACTTCAGAAGAGTGAAAATTAGTAACTATTTGCGATAGGTGGTTTTTCCCAAATTGGGTTTCCACGTTAAATCCTAGTGTCATATGTCTTCTTGTTATTTTCTTTATGTTTCTACAACCAATTTAACTAAGGTTAATCACATTTAATATTATAAGATCTACATTTTCAATGTTAACTAAGTAATAGTGCATATATTCAGTATTAACTAAGTGATTAAGTGATAACTGAGTTACAACAATATTTTAGTTTTAACAGAGTTTGATTTTGATTTGTATTAACATCCAAGGGATCTAGGATTTATTTTTTTGGTAATTGATTCACCCCTCCCCTCTTAGGTACTCCTCTTATATTGCCAAAAAAAATATTTTTTGCTTTCTTCAACTGAACTCAGTTGAGAATATGAATAATAGTGCTAATTAATTCTATACAAATAATTGATACAATATATTTTTCAATTAGAAATGTCCTATCATAATCTACAATTGATCTATTTTTTCTCTCAATAATTCCATTATTTTGTGGTGTTTTCAATATAGACAGTTATTTCTTAATACTATTCTAAGTTTATAAAGTTAGTGAATTCAATAGACAAACTCTTCACTTTCATCTAATCTAAAACATTTCAAAGATTTACGAGTTTTTTTCTCAAGTCTAGCCTTATACCACTTGAATACATGAAAATCACGTGATTTAAACTTCATGAACATTACAATCATGAACATGAAATATCTATCACCATAGGAACTTTCCATAAACATTGGTCCACATAGATCAATATACACTACTTCCAAAATGTCATTATAAGTGTGTATCTTTCTTAAAGAACTTGACTTTTTCTTCTTACTGAGCTAACATTATTTACACATAAAACTCTCATGTTTATGCAATTTTTTTAATCCTCTAACTCTTTTCTTTCTACAAACACTGTTTAATCACAAGGTGATCAACTAGTCCAAAAACCATCCTCATTGAAGTCCTTCAACCAAATCTCTTGGTTAAGATGATCAAATGTAAAATACTAATAAAAAGTGCTACAAGGATGACACTAGGTTATCAAAACCCTACAGCCAAAAAAGGAAAACCCTAATCACTATGGGACCCTATGAACAAGAAAACTCATCACAAGTTCCTCACAATGCACAAATTGAACAATTTTGTGAAAACAACCTTAAACTTCTTCAAATTACCAAGTAAGATTCCAACACATGGAAATAGTCTATTTAGGTCACCAATTACATGAAACAATGGTTAAAACTAAACTATGTAAGTTTTTCCACATAGTTTCTTTGTTAAGCCATCCAAAAAGGCTAGTAGCCCCTTTGATGAAAATCAAATTTTAAAGGAAATATATCCACACAACCTAGGGAAGAAAATTAATTTTTGGAAACCCTTTTGGGTCTTACAAAACATACTAAGGCACCAAGGTTTTATGACACAAACAAATGGGCTTTTGTTCACTTTCTCTCTTAGGAAACTAGGGCAATTAGGCCTTTATTTAGAAGGGAAGTATATGTTATATAACTTAATCCTACAAAAAAATGATGGTAACATGTGATTACAACCCTAGACAAGTTACAAACTTGATTTCAAGCCTTGATGCCAAGTTTGGTTGGAGTTGTGGAAGATTTTACATCCTTTTCCTACAATTCACTTGAGAATTGCATGCCTAGGGCATCAAATTTCTCAAGGATCCCCGCAAGTAAAAAATTAAAACAAATTTCATCTTAAAGTACATATCCAATACCATTATTTCACTAGAGGCCAAAAAATTCTCATGGTTAAATCCTCTTCTATGCTTGAAAATACTTCAAAACCCTATGTTAGCAAGAAATCCAAACCTGCTTACACAAGAATGTGAATATCTTGAGTTAGGAAATAGATGGAGACTTCAAACCAAAAGAAAAATAAAGCTATTTCATCCACCTATCCAAAAATTTAGGTTTTAAACCTTGGTTTAATCCATACAAATCCATACAACACATGAAAATAGGTTGTATATAGTTTAATTGCAAGTTGAAATTACATAATCTCCCTGACTATAACCCACCTAAAAGGGCTTATTATATGCCTTCCAATGGTCATAACAACATTTCAAACTTGTTACAGCCATTGGGGAAGTTTTTCTTTGATTTTCAAAATGTTTCTTAAAAGTTGCTTTACAACTTTTCAATCAATTTTGCATTTTTGCACTTGTGCTTTGTAAAAAAATGTTATGAAAACTTAAATCTAATGACCCAAATAGGTCATAAACATGATAAAACATGAAATAATCCTAAATCCTAAGATTCTAGGCCCTTTTTTCATCTTTGATGATAGCTGACCAAGGTCTTATAACAGTGCCAATCTTGGAACTAGGCCATACAATTTGGTCTAGATGCCTATTTGATCAATCTTTTCGAGATTTTAGTTCAAGATTTGAGGTTTGATATTTGGATCCAAAGTTTGTGATCTAGTGGCTACTCCTACAACATACTCCATAGAAGTACCATGTTGTTTGATTTGGTTTTTTATTATCCAAGTTGCATCAATATTGGGGAACCCTTTCCACTTTACTAAGTATTGCATGTATTTTTTGGTTTCGGTCTATTTTAGCAACTTGGCATCCAAAATTTCTTCTAAATCTAATAGTTTGGTTTAAGGGAGACCAATTAGATAGTCTTCACTATGGGTTTCTATTTTCTCACCTTGTTCACTTGGTGAATATTTTATGCCTTTTTATGGGGTGAGGTCTACAACATTAAACACTAGAGAAATTATCAAGGTAGGGGGAAGAGAAATCTCATATGCATTTTCACCCATCTTGTTGAGTATACTGCATGATCCAACTTTCTTCATCTGAAGTTTGGAATATCGACCTTTAGGTAGTCTCTCTTTTCTCAAATATGCCCAAACCTTATCTCCAAAATTTAAAGAGGATTTTCCTTCTTTTCTTATTAGCATATTCCTGGTATTTCAATGTTGATCTCTATAATTCTTCCTTGACCTCATGTTGCACCTTTGTAATTAGTTCTACTATATCTTCTCCCT
Organism: Cupressus sempervirens; assembly: GCA_028749045.1. NCBI lineage: Eukaryota > Viridiplantae > Streptophyta > Pinopsida > Cupressales > Cupressaceae > Cupressus > Cupressus sempervirens. The sequence continues at coordinate 804,043,910 of CM053793.1, forward strand.
AAGCATTGATTTTGAAATCAGATGGTAGTTCTACTAGCTCTAATGCTCCCTTGGCATGAAGACCATACACTGCTTGGAAGGGAGTCTTGCCTAGTGATCTATTACTGGAGTCATTAAATGCAAACTCTTCTTCAGGAAAGAGTGAATCCCAACTCTGAGCATACTATTTTGTGTGGAACCTTATGAGATTTCCTAAAGATCTATTTACCACCTCAATCTACCTGTCAGTTTGTGAATGGTAGACATAACTGCAGGTTAGGTTAGTACCAATTTTCTTAAAAAGTGTTCTCCAAGAATGGCCTTGAAATTTTACATCCCTATTAGATACAATAGTTTGTGATAAACCATGGATTCTAAATACTTCATTAAAGAAAATATGTGCAATATGAGAAGCATCATTTTTTATTTTAAATGGTATAAAATGGGCCATTTTATTGAACCCATCCACTACCACAAAAACACTATCAAAACCTTGCTTAGTTCTAGGTAGCCCCATGACGAAATCAATTGAGATTGATTCCCAAGGTCTTATGGGGATTGGTAAGGGTTGATATAACCCCTAATTTGTTGAAACACCTTTGGCTTGTTGATAGATGGTAAAAGTATCAATGAACTTCTTTACCTCATTGTTCATCTTTGGCTAATAATAACTCCTTTTCACCATGTTTGTTCTCTTGTCAATGCCAAAATGTCCTCCTAGACCACCATAGTTTTTCTCCCTAATGATATTTTTCCTCATTGAGCATTTGGGAATGCATAACTGATCTCCTTTGAATTGGATTCCATTCTAAATAAGATATTCAGAGAAATCTATATTGTATCTGTTGGCGCTAAAAATTGCATGGTCAATTTTGAGCACCATTGAAAAAATTGAGCCCCATAAATGCTTTTTTGATGCACATGTACTCGACTGTACCTTTGAGTCTCATATGGTGTTTAATGTTTCTAAAACCATACATTCAACTTGTCTAAGTGTTCCATGAAGTTAAATTGAGATTCCAAGTCATTTGGCGAAGTCCTTTTTTGAGCTAGTATCAATTTTGCATTTTCACCTAAGTGTCAGACAATGATAGGAGGCTTTATTTGCAAGTGAATATCTAAAACCCAGAAATTTTTTGTGATTCACCACTTTGGGAGTGTCTATTTTCCATATCCAAGAACCTATGTTTCAAAATTTGAGTCATTTTGAGTTTGTTTGACTAGGTTTTGAATCCCACAAAGTTGGTCTTTTAAATTTGTCATGCTGATGCACATTGCACATAATTCTGGGAAGCCCTGTTTGACAAGCTATAAATTTTAACTAGTTCACCAAAATGCTAAATTTACTTTTTTGTTGCATTTTAGATGTCAAAGACTTGTTGTGTTTCAAGTTTCAGCTCATGAGAAATCCATTTGATCAGTTTTCAAATGTGATTTCAAATGCAATTTTTAACTTTCTACTGGTGTTAGCAAATGCAAATTGATCAGTACCTCTGTTCGAGACATCATATCTCTTAATATGTGATTGGTAAGATTCAATGGATTGTACCACTATGCTTTCCTCTAAAAATACTTTAAGTGTGTCAGTTTCCAAGTCATGACGAATCCGTTTGCACACTTTTCCAAGTCAATTCCATTTGCAAAAATGTTTTCTGTTAGTGTTTCCAATCCGCAAATTCTGAGTACCCCACTTCGACGGATCACCATTTGCACCCTATTATTTGTCATGAGCCTAGATGATAGATCCATGTTGTCCTCATGACAAAGAATCAATGCCCAAAGTTTTCATTTCCCCACGTGTCAGTTTACCTAGTTTTTGAAGCCGATTTCGAACCCAATTTAGTGTTTTATGACGTGTTTACTTGCAGGTAATTCTGAAGGGTCATCTTTGACAGTGAATATATTTTGACCCTAAATTTTTCATGAGACAAGATTCAACATGGTGCAAGTATACAGAGCAGAGATTTAGTGTGCCAAATTTCAAAGCCCAGTTATCAGTTCAGGTCAATTTTTAAAGCCAATCAAAGGAGCTCCTGACACAAATTTGACAGTTGGAAAAGGGTGATAAATTGGATTTTTAATGATCATTCAGTAATCAAATTTAATTCTAATCAGTTCAAAATGATTAGCGGGTTAGTTTGATGGAATCAATTGTTTGAAAACAAAAAATTTTTAGCCAGACCCACTGTGGGGCCTAACTAATCCCATTAGATTGATAAGGTATTAGAAGTCAAATTTTTTTAAATGGGTAAAACAAGAATTTTATAGTGAATCAAGCTATCAGTGAAAAATATTTTATTGGCATTTTTCAAATTAATTCAAAGATACTTTAAAGGGGTTTGCTTCACAGTTTTTCCCATTTGAATGGTTTATGAAATGCCCTTACCTTATTTTCCCGCATAAGTGATAGTTCTACAGATGAAGAGTATGATGAAGAAGACAATGAAGTACAAGGAAGTGGATACTCACAACCTGATGAAAATCCTCTGAGTAGTGAGTTAGAAAGATATTTAAGGAATTCTAAACAAAAAAGTTTTGCTGATAAAGATAGGTCACAAGATGATCTCATGCCTGTTACTACTTCATTTCGACATGTTAAAGATAATAATGATGGGGAAAATAATAATAATGAGGAATTCAACAAGTATGCTAGGTCTAGGAGAAGAATAATGTCAAAGCTACCATCTTAGGATTCTAGGAAATCAGTTCTTCCTAAAAGTATAAGATCTGATTCTGATGTCCAAGCAAATGCAACTTCTTCTTTTGTTGAGATATGTTTGCAAGAAGAGAAAAATGAAATAGTTTCTTGTTCCCTTGATGAATTAGATACTAAGTAGTTTTGAAGAAACTATTTTACATCATCGAATGCTGAATATAGATATGTGAGTGCCTGGTGTGATGATCATGACAATGGAATTAAAAAGAGTTTTGATGAAACTAGAACTTCTCTAGAGAATCCTCATGTTTTTTCCCTGAGATATGATGGAAAGGAAATTAGATGGGGAGAAGTAAGGACTCAGACATTCAAGCGAGCTCAGTTGGGGGATTTGAATGTTGTATCTATGTTGGACAATGGAATTGTAGTAGATGTTTGACATCATTTAAAAGGGGAGCCGACTAGTGTTTAAAAAAAAAACCATGCCATAGTAAAACCCAGCTCAACACCCACTAATAGCAGGTTGACCGTGAAGTCATGTTAAGAAAAGGAGGAAGTCTATGTTTGCAAATGATAGCGCAAAAAACCAGAACAAGAGGCCCACAGATTTAGAAATCCTCCAGTATTTAAAGCAAGAAGAACAGAGGTAGCAGATTTGGAGGCAAGGGAATTGACAAATAAAAAAGGGAGCACATGTGTTGACTGCCTATTTAGTATATGGGATAGAAAATTGAAGAGGGATGACAGACTGGAAAATGGGCTGGACTGGGAGAGGAATGGCAGCAACAGCATTGAAGAGGCTTTCTTGGCATAAATGACCACCATTAAATTAGATTGAAGACTGATCCATGTTAAGCAACCCACGGCACGAAAATAGAAAGCTGCCCAAACTCCTCACACCTAACGTAGCTAAAGTCAAAGAACTCCACACAGAGAATAGAGAAGAAAACATGCTGGGATTTTATCCCACATTCATTGTGGAGGGGACATTTTAAGGGTTTAAATACCTTTTGACTCAATACGCTTGATGTCTTAAATAAAGGCACCTTTTGGAAAGGTTGCATTGATGTGTGGGGCCCCCTATGGTCGACCTGATGATGTTAGTCGAGGATGGTAGAGAAATAATTTTATGTGAAGATCTAGGCATGATGACATGGTGCTCAAAATATAGATTGAATGAGATCATGCCACATGGCGAGATCATGCGGTGCTCGCATGCCTACAATAACAAAGTGCTCGCTCATTAAGAAATGCAAAATTGTGGGATTCTGCCACATGGCAAGTGGGTTCTAGCTGGCAGTGATGTGGTCAAGAACTGTAGGCTCACACGGATGCACAAGATGCTACCACATGGTAGATCCAATGGACTACCCATCTCCATAAAACCAAAATGCTCAGGATTTAAAGAATGCAGGAAAGCAGGGATGCACCACGTGGCACAACCCTGCCTAGTGATGACATGGCACTACATTCAAGAGGTCAGCCAATCAAATGTGGACACATGGTAGCCTAGGTGGTGCCTAGTGGGCCTAGTGAAGGATGAAGGAAAATGAGAATATTTAAAATATCAAAATTTTTATCATTTTACTAAATATTGCATATCTGCGTTAGAATTTTTAAATTTCAAAAGGGCATTTTGCTAAAGTTTTAACTTTAGAAAATTATAAATTTTTCAAAAATTTAAAAATCAATGAGCTGTAGACCAAGGTTTCATAGCAAGGGAGTCATTTTCAAATCGACTTTCTAGGGGTTTTTGGAAGGCAAAATATGTGATGTTATATATTGTCGAAACTAGGAGAGAGCGAAATTTTTGATTCCGGAGTCAGTTTTTGCACAGGAAGTAGTGTGTTCATGTTAATCAATGTTTTCTTCCAAATTTCAAATATGTAATCTAATTCAGTTCAGATTTTTGGCGAGCAAAATAATTTCATCATTTAGCTGAGATATTTGCAAATCAATAATAGAATAATGATGAAATCAAATCAAATCAGATCAAATGGGAGAAGGTAGAGAGGTGTTACAACTGAAAAAGATTGGATTCCAAGTGGACACCTGTCATTCTGAAATCAGATTTGGGAATTCATTTTGTCTATATCATTCTTTCTTTTTGTCATTTGAAAGGTTCCAGTCTTGGTCATTGAGAAACCAAGTGGTTAGTAGTTTTCTCTAGGTAATACCAGCAGGGTTCCAGTGTTTTACTGTGATACCACATTCTTCAGAAAATTTCTCTTGAATGAACAGCATTAGGAAGGGTAATATAGATAATTTGGATCTATTAGGTGTTTTCATGTTTTCATTTCATGCATATGGTTGTATTGTTTCAAGGAAATTAATACAAAGAACAACATAGATTCATTAGTTTCATTCTGATTCTCATCTCCCTTTATCAGTGATCTTCGATGTTTTATGATCTTTGAACAAAAAGCCTAGGTTGTAGTTACAGTCCTTTAAGGCTATATGTTATTTCATTGTTTCCTATAACTCAAGTAGTTATGTAAATGCTTCAAGGAAATAACAGGGTTGCAAGTTTTCTAATAGGGATATCATGTAAGAATGAGGTTTAGATTGAGCACAGATGTCTATTTACAAGTTAAATAGATAGATCAAATATCTGAATATATGTATAAGTATCAGATATCCATATGTATGCATTTGATTCATGGATTTTCCCAATGGGTTAGGCACTAGTCAAATACAAGATCATTAAAGTCTTACTGCTGCATATTTGAGGGTTTGTTGAAATCAACATTATTAATCAAATGTTCCTTCTATTTTATGTTGAAGGACATAAATGTTTAACCCTCACTCAGCTTGTGAATATTCTAGACTTGCATTTAGCTACTACAGATCTATGTCATTTCATGAATTACTAGGAGATATAAGGGTAAAATCTACTTAATAGATTTAGGGATATGTTTTTGCACTGGTATGGTATCAATTGAATCTGAGGTTCACCCGCCTAGGTTTATGAGAGCCTAAAGTAGAAGAAGGGTCATGCCTTATAGTTGGCCTGTTGTCAAAAATGGCATGTTGAAAATGAGAGTTAGTTGCCCCTAGATGTGTCACTTTCTTAGTGGGATAATTGAAAACCCTCCAACATTTTGAAACACCAACTTTTTTGAAACACCTTTGGCTTGTTGATAGATGGTAAAAGTATCAGTGAACTTCTTTACTTCATTGTTCATCTTTTCGTAATAATAACTTCTTTTCACCATGTTTGTTCTCTTGTCAATGCCAAAATGTCCTTGAAATGTCCCTTTTCTGATGTTATATGATATTTCACACCTCTAATCAGATCTTTAAGATCAAACAACTAATATCACAAAGATCCACCAAATTTCTCAAGAAACCCCAAATCGGGTATGCTGAAAATAGTGCAAAAAGCTTCACAACTTCACAAATTATTAATAAATCTGATAATGGACATTTTTACAGAAATTTCAGCAGCATAACAGCCTACAAAATGATATTTCCAGATCTATATAGCCTTTACATAACAGTTCACAAATGTAGGACAAAAACTATGCTCATCGGGCTCCCGAAATTAACACAAAAATGCCCGGAAACACCACAAAACACTAATAATCTATCTCAGAAGTTTAATAACATCCCAATAGATATATTCAGCTCTATTTTAACACCTTAAAGTCTAAAATACAGTAGCAACCCAAACTGATATGAAATACTCAACTGAAAACACCAAACTCATACAAAAAACACACCCGAAAACCCACAAATCTGCACTGTTCAACACAAAGGCAAACTCTGTATGCACATGCACATGGAATGGCTTCAAACTCCCATCCTTAGCCTTCTTGGAAACCTGAAAAATCCCATTCTTGGGTCTCCCTGGAAACCTGCAATCTCCCTTTCTTGGGTCTCCTTCTCCATAGGTTTGGCAGCCTCTAAAGAATAACAAAGAATGAGCAAAAATCAAGTTCTCCAATCCACCCAAAATGCCTCCAAACCCCTTAAAAGAGGGCATAATCGTAACTCATGTCCAAGAGAGGTTAATGAAACATATTTTAATAATAATTTTCATTTATTAGTCCAACGGTTTCCAAAGATTAACCCCCTTTCTCCGAAACTTCACTTTCTTGGGCCTGCCTGCCTTAGCAAAGATTATTATTTTTTAATTATTTGAAAAGGGGACATGAAAAGTCCTCCCCTCCTAGAAATTTCTTGTCCTCAAGAAATGGCTGAACAATAAACCAATCAATCCACCTGGATCCCAAATGTAGTCATGAACTATACTACTACCAATTAACACAGGCTCCTGCAATATCATCTGCAATATGACCAAGAGGAATCCATAATCAAACTGACAATTATAGCTCAACCAAACTCCAAAATCACCACTACCATAGTCAAAAACCCATGAGACACAAACTCTTAGAACATCAGAACCCAAGTAAAGTGGACAAATCAAACTACCAACACAATAAATACCATCAACGCATCCCACTGGCCTATACGGAATATACAATCCAACTCTACAAAAATGGTGAATGCTCTTGAATGAAACTATACCAAGTATGGAGAATCCACACACTATACAAATCCTGCAGTCAACACAACTCTGCAAATCACCGACCACTATCTCATAACCATAACTCCCATGCACTGTTGATGGTGAAAAGACATTATAAGATAAAGAGTAAGAAATGGAATCCAAACCAAATTTGCCTACCATCAACTCCTCAAAACAAGGATCAAATGCTAACTAATGTACACACCCTGCAATATAATGTTGATTAAAAAAACCAACCTCAGTCAACAGCTCACCATGAACAAGTGATACAACCCACTGTGATTGATCACTAGCTAAGTCAGGAGATTTCATAGCCAAAGGAGTAGAATCAATAACAACACCCACTAAAGCATCACTCCCAAACTCCTGCTCTAAGTCACATATTATCAAGTTGTCAACTACAAAACCTATCACCATGTCATGCCCATCACAACTCTCATCTTGAGGCATCAAACTATCCCATAACTGATGATAAGCACTAGGAACCAAAGTACATCTCCGTATCATAATCTCATCAACATGGTCATCAAAGGTGAATTGATGAGCATACCTCACAATGTAATGTTGATAGAATGCACCAATCTTAGTCAGTGGCTCAGACTACAATCTAGATGTAGCTAACTGCAATCACTCACTAACCAGGTTGGAATTGACTACAACCTCTAAAGACATCACGAAGGGAGTAGTATTACTAGTAGGAACCATGACAACTATCGGCTCACCAACATCACACATGGTCTTTGATACAACATCTCTAGTCTCCGTTCCATCAGTACTAGAGGCCACCACCATGAGCTGCTTAGTAAGCTCACTCACCTCATCTTCTTTGGCCAACAATGCATCATATGTTGTACTACCCCACTCCATAAGATAATCTCTGTTAGCTACCAACTGCATATAATTTTGTCTCAAAATCTGAATAGCCTCCCATAAAGAGTGGATCTCTATCAAGGAAAGATAACTTCCTTCCTACTCATCACTAGTAGGAGAACCCCATCCATAAACTACTAACAACTGATGAGCAACATCGAAATGCTGGCAAGTGATAGCAATGTCTCAGTCACTAACTCTCAACTAATTAGACACATGATGGCACTGGCTCGATTGTCTCCTACAAACCTCCTCTGATGCACTGTCTAAAGGAGTATCCTCAAAGTTACTAGTTTCTAGAGTATTACCATCCATATCCTATGAATCAAATCTAAAGCTCATATCAACATACGAAGTATCAAAAACATTAGCACTGCTGTCCAACTCCTCTGTACCCAAGGAAACTAAGTCTTCAAAACTACCCACTGCATCCTCCTGGATGTCATCAATACCAATATGATCCTGGGACTCATCTGTACACACACCGAAATATGAAATATCATCAACACATTCCAGGTGTATATGAGCAATGTTAGTATGCTAACAGAAACCAAATTTAAATAAAGCTTCTACAAACTAAACAAAATTCATAAACTTCAAGATAGACTAAGATGAGCTCTCAATTGAGAATATGAGCCATTAATAGGCTCTCTCAATGAGAAGCTCTCTTGTTGAGTAGCTTTGTCTAAATAGATAGGATGTATGCTAAAGCTTATGCTTCAAAAAGGGCTTCAAATGGAGTTGGAATTTGGGTGTGAGTGTATGGTTTTGATGTAAAATGGCTTCTCAAAATGGCATTATGACTTTACTTCATGGATTATGTTATTTTTCAAAGGGGAAGGATCCAATTTATAGGCAAGAGGCTTGAGGGATTGAGGGCTAAGATGCAAGGATGGGAAAAAGCTCATGGAGGGCTCAGATTGCATAAGAAGAGAGCACATGGATTGTTCTTCCTTACAACCAATTAAGGAGTGACACATGTCACTTGGTGAGAGGATGGAGGAAAGGGGAAGGATGAGTCAACAAAGGAGGCTCAAGGGATAAAATCTTCATAAAGACCCTTCATAAGTGTTTTGTAAGAACATTTATGACTTTGTGGGCTTTATAAAGTTTTGTGGTTGAAGATACTTGTGAGAGATACCATGAAATTTGAATTTGAGGGTATAGGGAGGTTTTAATCTTGCTTAGGGTTGTAAAAATGATTAGAGGAAGGGTTAGAGATGGCTTAGGACTAGGCAAGTGGATGGCAAGTGGATTGCGATTAATGAGGGTGGGTGAAGGAGGAGATATTTGTTAACTTTGGCTTGAGTTAGCAAGTCTTAACCCATGTTTAGAGAATGTGACAAGGTTAGGAGGGGATTAGGATTAGGGTTAAAGACATCTTTTAGAAGAGTCTAGGCTTTGGATGAGGATAAAGACTTTCTAGAATAGTCTAGAATTTCCTAGGATGAGGATGAAGACTTTCTAGAAGAGTCTAGAACTTCTTAGGATGAGGATAAATTAGATTTTTAGGAAATAAATAAAGTTTTATTTATTTCAAGGGCTTGGGTTGAGGAGATATTTATTAAAACTTTTTTAATAAACATGAGGATTAATATTTAATCTTAATTAAATATTTTGAGTTGGGATTAGGGGTAGGAAATGATGTGATTAGCCTTTAATCGAAATTAAAAAAGGATTAGAAGATTTTGGAAGAGGTTATTGGTCATAAGGAAATTGGCCAAGTTTTGGGCAAAAAATAATTTTTTTATTTATTTTAGGATTTTTGGTCAATTTATTAATTAAATAATTAGTAAATAAGGAAATAATGTTTAAATAAGATTTAAACATTTTTGGGGGGGATTCCTTAATTAAATATTTTTAATTAAGATAAAGGGATTTAATGGCATAAAAATTAATTAATTAATTAGTTAAATAATTAATTAATAAATGATGATGTCATCAGGTATTTTTTCAAAAAATAAAAATACTTTATTTTTTAAAGGATTTTTAGGTGTCTACATCAGCAAGTATGGTCGACTGGATATATGAACAAAGCCCAACACCGGTGTATAAAAACTAATACCAACATCGAATAAGCTCCTGGCACAAGAAAAGACAACACCGTGCAATCTGCTATTCAAATCCATGATAGTACCCAAACAATCACTACTACCAAAAAGTGTTAAAGATTTCCAGTCAACTGAATCCCAAATGCCAATATAATAATCTCGAGTCCATATCCATAAACTATAATCAGTTGGTAACTCAAGAAAAATCTTCACTTGAGTAATATGACCAATACCAACTAATTTCACATACTTGTCATGATGAGATAATGAAGTCACAATACTATCTTTGTTCACCTTCAACTGGCTGGAAAAATCATGTGAAGTACTACCAGCCTCAACCTCATGTGATGAAGCATCTAACTGTGTCTAGTACTCTTTCTCAGCAAAGTCATGAATGCTTAATGTTTGCTCATCTCTACCTGGTATCTCACCATCCTGCACAACAGCATCCTCATAATCATCATCTAAACCCACTACACTGTAGTCACTACCTGTTGTAACTATACCATCCTGAATACCTGTGGCATCACCCTTTGACAACTTGTGAACAATTCTCTCAATTTGAGTATCAAGTTGACCATTACTATCAATCTGTGTAATATCCTTTCCCACCACCTCCTGTGGTAGAGTAGAATTTGAGACCTCTACCGGGCTATCAGCTAGTTTCTCAAACTCCTCATGAAAGTTCTTGGTAATTATGTCATCTACCCTGTGAGAAAATCTGCCAAATAGAAATCCAGTTAACTTATCCACCTTAGCTAGGTCAGACAACATGTCATTCATTATACGGTGGTGCTCAACCAACTGTTCATACATGTCATGGCTTATTTTTATAAGTTTATCTTGAATGTCTAAATAACCATCCTTTCTACTGTTTTGACTCTGGATATCAATTGTCCAAGATCGTGTCCTCTGAGACTGTACTATACCTATCCATTCTAGATAAAGTAGAGTGTAACCCCAATAGGATATAACTTCTTCAAACACCAAGAACTAACATGCAAATGATTAGAAGTAGCATGCAACCATGGATTTTGACATGCAACTGATTAGAAGCAACATGCAACCACCAAATTCACCAAGAACTAACATGAAAATGATTAGAAGTAGCATGCAATCATAAATTTTGGCATGCAACTGATTAGAAGAAACATGCAATCATAAATTATGACATGCAAGATCTGGGTAGTTGTTAAAACTGACATGCAAGATCTGGGTAGTTGTCAAAACTGACATGCAAACTTCTACAACCACCAAATTCACTAAGAACTAACATGAAAATGATTATAAGTAGCATGCAACCATAAATTTTGACATGCAGCTAATTAGAAGAAACATGCAATCATAAATTATGACATGCAAGATCTAGGTAGCTGTCAAAACTGACATGCAAGATCTGGGTAGTTGTCAAAACTGACATGCAAGCTTCTACAAACCCTCAATCTGGCAGGATCATGGCTCTGATACCACTGAAATTTCCCTTTTCTGATTTTATATGGTATTTCATGCCTCTAATCAGATCTTTAAGATCAAACAACTAATATCACAAAGATCCACCAAATTTCTCAAGAAACCCCAAATCGGGTATGTTGAAAATAGTGCCAAAAGCTTCACAACTTCACAAATTATTAATAAATCTAAAAATGGACATTTTTACAGAAATTTCAGCAGCATAACAGCCTACAAAATGAAATTTCTAGATCCATATAGCCTGTACAAAACAGTTCACAAATGTAGGACCAAAATTATGCTCATCAAGCTCCCGAAATTAACACAAAAATACCCGGAAACACCACAAAAAAACTAATAATCTATCTCAGAAGTTTAATCACATCCCAATACATATATTCAGCTCTATTTTAACACCTTAAAGTCTGAAATACAGCAGCAACCCAAATTGATATGAAATACTCAACTGAAAACACCAAACTCATACAAAAAACACACCCGGAAACCCACAAATCTGCACTGTTCAGCACAAACTCAAACTCTGTATGAGCATGCACATGGAATGGCTTCAAACTCCCATCCTTAGCATTCTTGGAACTTACAAACTCCCTTTCTTGGGTCTCCCTAGAAACTTGCAAACTCTCGTTCTTAGGTCTCTTTCTCCACAGGTTTGGCAGCCTCTGAAGAATAACAAAGAATGAGCAAAAATCAAGTTCTCCAATTTGCCCAAAATGCCTCCAAACCCCTTAAAAGAGGGCATAACCATAACTCAGGTCCAAGAGAGGTTAATGAAACATATTTTAATAATAATTTTCATTTATTAGTCCAACGGTTTCCAAATATTAACCCCCTTTTTCTGAAACTTCACTTTCTTGGGCCTGCCTGCCTTGCCAAAGATTATTATTTTTTAATTATTTGAAAAGGGGACATGATAGTCCTCCTAGACCACCATATTTTTCCTCCCTAATGATATTTTTCCTTATTGAGTATTTGGGAATGCATAACTGATCTCCTTTGAATTGGAGCCCATTCTAAATAAGATATTCAAAGAAATATATATGGTATCTTTCAACCATCTATGTGCAAACTTGAAAAATCTCTACAAAATCATGACCATCAACATATAAGTGCTTGAGGGAATCAATTCCCACACTTTTTAGTTGTACTTCTTCAACTAGACCAACCCTTCTACTAAGGGCATCAATAACTTTTTTGGCAACACCTTTCTTATATTCAATGTTGAAAGTATAAGCCTATAACTACTCCATCCATTTCAAATGTTTGATAGATAGCTTTTCCAGAGAATTGAAGAAATTCAATGCATGGTTGTCAATGTATACTAAAAATCCTTTGGGATTAGATAGTACCTCCATTTCTTAAGGGCTTGTTGATGAAGGGTGGTCCCCTTAATACCATAAACCATAATAGAAAATAAAGAAACAATAGAAAATGTGAGAACAAAATATGGACTTCTTATTTGCATTGTAAATGCAAAATTATAGAATTCACAAGTAAAATATGCTAACCCACATGTGCACCTTCATTACAATAATTTGCAAGACAAGCTATGAAATATCACCCAAAGTTGTTCTAGACAATGTTTGGGCCTTTCTTAAATAGACAATTTTATGCCACCTAGGAAGGTTCTAGACATTGAAACTTAATACCTAGGGTTGATAGACCCTAAAAATACATATAGAGTCATCCAAGTACATCTTTGATGATTATTTTAGATATTCTAGGTAGCTCCACATCAAATGGCCATAACTCATGAACCATTACTCTAATTGGCTATGATAACCACTTTTTGAAAATGCCAGCTCTTCATCTACAGGCTTGAAGCCATGCCAACACCCTTCAGTCAAGTTTTCAGACCTCATCTAGGCACTCTAAAGCCTCCAACATTGAGCCTAAAGATTTTTCTACAAATGTTTCCACCAAAATTCTGCAATAACTTCTTTGATACTTATGCTTGAGAAATGAGATTCTTATGGTAGGCTTACATCTCTAAAATGAAACTTCCTATAGAAAATGAGAAAATTCTGAGCTTATATGACAAACTTACTATAAATAGAAAATTTTCATAAATAGTAACCACCCTATCTACTAGTCCTTATTAAAATGGAAAAGACTGAAAATAAAATATTTTGGATGATGCAAGATTGCTCTTACACCCAAGATGCTCCTGCATCAAACACCCAAGGTAATTTGAGAAGTGATTCCATCACATCTCAAGTTTTTAGAGGAAAACCAAGGTAGTTAACCTCTTCCTTTGCTAGCCATGATGAATCCTTTGCTGGCCTCCCTTTCCATTTGACCAAATATTCCTCATAAGTTTTGTTCCTTGTATTTTTGCCAATGCAACTATCTAGTATCTCCTCAATCTCTTTTGTAGCCAAACTACCTGCTAGAATACTCCACTACATTTCTGCAACTTCATCTCCATCACCTTCTTCATAATACTCTATCAAATCTAAAATATTAAATACTAGGAAATATTCAATTCAGTAGGCAACTCCACTTCATTAGCATTTCCAAAATCATGTCTTTTCACTATCTTGCACAATCCAAACTTCTACATCGTCAACTTATTATATGTACCCATTGGAAAACACTCCTTTCTCAAATGAACCATTACTTCAACAATACTTATCTCACCTTTATCCAATTGCCTCAATTCAAAAATATTTTTAGGACTATTTCCATATACAATCTAGAATGGTGATTTACTAGTACTCTTGTTGACAAAATTATTATATGTGAATTCCATCTGTGGTAAACTCATATCCCATCCTTTTGGTTTATCTCAAACCAAACATCTCAACAAGTTTTCCAAACTATAATTCACATCTTTTCTATCCATCAATCTATGGATGATGTGATGAACTGAACTTCAAATCTATCTTCAACTTCTCCCATAATGTATGCCAAAAATACTCAAAAAATTTGGTATCTTGATCTAAAACTATACTCTTTGGTAGACCATGTAGCCTCACCACTTCTCTAAAAAATAGCTCTGCTACATGAAAAACATCACTAGTCTTCTTGCAAGGAATAAAATGTGCCATCTTTGAAAATATGTAAACCACCACAAAAATATAATCATGCCTATGCTATGTCCTTGGTAATCCAAGACCAAAATCCATGCTGACATCCTCCCATGGCTTCTTTGGTATAGGTAATGGCTAATACAACCCTATATTTTTCTTCACTCCTTTCACCATCTGAAATAATCTGCAACTATGTACAAACTTCTTCACATCTTGCGGCAACTCTGGCTAGTAATAATTCTCAACAACTAAAGTTGTGGTTTTATCTCTACCAAAATGTCCAGTGAATCCTCCACTATGCTTCTCCTCGATGATATTCTCTCTCATTGAAATTTTAGGAATGCACAAATAGCTTATGTTAAACAACATACTATATTGGATCATGAAATCCAACCATTTTGTCTTGTCAAGTGTAACAGGTTTTGTACAAGCCTTCCACGCTTCACCAAAATTAGGATCATCTAGTTCCAAAGTGTTGAGTTCCTTGAGCCCAACAACTTGTATTTGCATTTTTTTAGCAAAACTTTTCTTCTGCTAATAGCGTCTAACACTCTGTTAGACTTCCCACTCTGATGTTTTAAAAAAAATGTATAGCTTTCTAAAAACTCAACCCAATTCAAATTCCTTTGCTTTAATTTTCCTTGAAAATTCAAATATTGCAAAGCTTGATGACCAGTATACAAAAAATCTCCTTAGGAAGAAGATAGTGTCTCCACTTCTTTAATGCTTGAACTATAACATAAAATTCTTGATCATAAATATAATATTTTCTATTTGTATCATTCAACTTGTCACTAAAATAAGTAATAGGTCCACCTTCTTGGCTCAAAATAGCTTGTATTGCAATACCATTAGCATCATAGTCTACTTGAAACACATTGTTAAAATTAGGAAGTTCTAAAACAAGATGCTTAGTAACTTTCTATTTCAATAGATTAAAACGCTTATCTACTACTACAGTCCATTTAAACTATTTCCTATCCCCTCACATTGTTTCAGTCAAGGGTCAAAAAATTCTAGTAAAACCTCTTATGAACTTTATGTAAAAATTAGCCATTGCATGAAAATATCTTACCTTTTTCACACTCCTTTGAGTAGGCCATTAAAGAATAGTTAGACCTTCTACTAAGAATACAAATCCTAGTTACATCAACTCCATTACAAAATTGAACTTCTTCACGTTTATCAATAACTTTTCTTCCCTCAACTTATCAAACACCTTTTAACTATGGATCAAATGCTCCTCTAATGTCTTACTAAATATCCAAATATCATCTTGGTAAAAAATGACAAACTTACCCAGAAACTCCTTCAGTACCTCATTCATGAGCCTCCTAAAAGTGCTCAATGCATTAGTTAGCCCAAAAGGCATGACTAACCACTCATATAGACCTTCTTTTATCTTGAAATTAGTCTTCCACTCATCACTTTATTTGATATGAATTTGATGGTACCCACTCTTTAGATCTATCTTTGTGAAGTACTCAGCTCCACTAAAATAGTCCTTAATATCATCCATCCTTGGAAATGAAAATCTATACTTGATTGTGATCTTGTTGATAGCACAAAAATCTATGCATATCCTTCATTTTCCATTCTTCTTTGGTGCTAATACTTCTAGTATAGCACGTGAGCTCAAACTCTCTTGAATCAACCCCTTCTACAATAACTCATGAACTTGCCTGTTCAACTCTTCACTTTCTAGTGGTGTCATTTTGTGCACTATCTTGTTTGGAAAAATGGCTCCTAGAACCAAATCCATCTAGTGACTGACCTTTCTCATTAGGGGCAACCCATTAGGTACATTATCTGATACAATATTAGAAAACTCTCCCAATATATCTACAACTTCTGTAGGTACCTCCTCTACTTCTTCTTTACTATCTTTTGGAGTTTTAGAAAAACACACATGCTCACACTTCATACCTTTGATAAACTCTTTTCCATCAACAAAATGTATTTTGGTAGTACTACATACCGTAATACCCCAAAATTGGCTCATTGCCATGATACCAATTCTGGTCTATCCTAATAATTTCTGAAGTCCTATTTCACTAGGCAATTCTTATTCTTATTTTCACTAATTGACTTAATTGTCAAATGTAGAAAATCCTAATCTGCATTAATCACACTCTTTATTTAATTCTCAAGTATTGACTCAAATTAGCTACATTAAACTTATTGATTAAATTTAATTTAGTTATAACTATTTATACTTTAATTAAATTTAATTACTTCTTTAGCTAATGTACAAAGGAATTAAATATATTTGATTTAATTAAATATCCTTATTCTAATTGTTGAATTTAGTTATTCTATTTAGAATACTCAATTATGAAGTCATATTTAATTTCTTTAAATCAAATATCTTCTCCAATATTCTCTCTTCAGTTTAGAAATGGAAACTCTTAGTTGACTAAAATCATAAAAGAAATTAAATCAGTTAACTCGTTATTCTACTCAAAAGAAATTAGTTAACTTCCTTTTCATAAGGAAATTTTTCATTCTAACTGAATCTCATTTCTAATCTCGACCGTCCATCCAAATTGATCTTGACCATTGATCAATTCTTGGATTCTATTTAGGAAGCTCTCAATTCCTCATTTAAAAAAAGAGGGGAGAATGAATTAGAATTTGCATATAATTGCTATTGAAATTCATACTCACATTTGCTCACATTTTCTCATATTTTCTCACATTTTTGCATACATCTTGTATTCTTAGTTTAAATTCATTTAGCTTAATTATGCATAGGTTAATATAGTTTTGTTTCAATTGTTCCTAGATTAGAATACATTTCTCATTTTACAATAACTTGCATATTCATTTAGACTAGCTTCATTTTATCAAATCCTTCATTCTTAGAAGGTCTGGTTGCTTGCACCTCAATTTTGAGGATATTAATAGGAAAAATCCTTCTAGATAGAAGGCAATAGGTCACCCTATTGGATGATTTTCAAATGAACAATTCAATGTTCATTCCGGGATGAATACTCATATAAAGACCATGTTGAAGTGTGTGTGTGAAGCATAAGGCCACATTTTGCATATACATTTTTGGCACCCACCGTGGGGCTGAAAAATAAACCTTCTAGCCTCATTCTTCTTATTTTTCATTTTGCATTTTTTGTTTATATCTTGTTTTGCAAGTTTGAATTATTGCAGGTTGGAAGACACTTTGAGAAGACATCCAAAAATCATGAGCAAATGAGCATTTGAGAAACCTCTTCCTCTTCTCCATCTTAATCTTCTTCTATTTCTCATCTTCTTCTTCCTTCTCATGTTCTAAAATTTAAAAATAAAATATTGATCAAAATCCTTTCTTTAATCCTTTTTATGATTTTTCATAAAAATCATAAAAAGTAGACCAAATTAATGAATTTTTGTCTAAATTCTTTACCAAAATTTCTAGACAGTAGGAAAAAATCACATGCAAAATTTCACATTTTTTTTTATTAAAGCTCTATTTTATATATATTTTTAATGATTTTCTCATCTGTGAATTATTTAAGCAAGTAAAAAAACACGTTCTAATCTCAATTGTTTTGTGTAGGTTTGGGTTAATGGTTGGCATGCACAGTAAAAAGTCCAAAATTTTTGGATCAAAATTTAATTTTGAGTAAGTCTTTAATGAGTTTTCATTAAAAAATTAATTTTCCATGTAAATAATCGAATTAGAATCTACTTTTTTAATTGAGACTTTATACTGATATCAGAATATCCCAATAAAAATTTCAGAGTTTTCAGATTTAAAATAGATTTAAAATAAATTTTTTTATGGTTTTCCATAAAAAAATTAATTTATGAGATGAATCTCAACATTTTGATCTGAAATTTTTATTATCAATTTTGGACACGTTCAAGAGCTCACAATAAAAATTTAAGATTTTTTTGATTAGAAATTCATTTTAAATCTTTTTTTAATGTTTTTTCATAAAAACATTAATTCATGAAGCAAATCCATGAATTTTAATCAAATATTTTTATTGCAGGTATGTGGAAAGTGACAATGAAGTACATGAGAGGATTTTAAATTAGAAAGAAATGAACTTGAATGATTAATCATTTGTCTTTGAATGAATGTTGCAATTAAATTTAAAATCCAAACACACTCTTGAATGCCTTCAAATCTAAAAAAATCAAATTCAATCTTGAATGTCTTAATAAATTGATAAATATTTCATTTGAATGAATGTGCTAGAAACTCAATCTTGAATCTCATGGATTAAAATTTACATATCTTTCATTGGAATGTATGTTAATCAACACAATCTTGAGTGCTTAAAGATCAAAGAACCATTGCAATGAAATATTTGGATTTTGGTGCTTAAAATGAATACATCCAATCTTGAATGCATAAAGTAATTGAATCTTTTCCCTATCAATTTCTGATGTTGACGATGCTCAATTTACTTTTGTTGACAAACTCTCAATTTATTTTATTGACAACGTTGTAAGTATGAAAGAACCTTGCATGCTAAACACGAGTGTTTTCAAGAGTAGAATACAAAAACTAAAGATTCATTGGCAAAGAAAAAGTTTTTTTTAAACCCCAAGGCCACTTGTGTATTCACTCCTCTTGCACCTTTGGGTGATCTTGAGTGCATAAGAAATAAGTGGACTTGTTTTATTTTTTTAGGAGGCCTGCTTGGGGATTTCATCACCCCTTGGGATGACCTCAACTCCCGTGTTTTGGAAAAGTATAAATATCGGGAGGTGAATCGAAAGACACCTCTCTTGGAAGTATAATCTTTTCACTCTTGGCTAAGCCCCAAAGAAATTTATACCTTTGGGAAGTGAAGGTGGAGATTTGGGTTACTGTCTTCTCCCAGCTATGTGGCATTATTTTCTTTCATCTACAGATTTGGGCCTCACATACGTTGTGTATATTGAGGACACCTTATAGTTGATCTTTGTATATCCTAGTTGAAAGCCTTGATAGGATTGTTGATGTATTTGGTGTGCTTGAGTACTTAAAGTCCAAAATCTACATAGAGATAAACATTTTAGGTATGGTCTTAATCTAAACCTATCAAACCTTTTATGTGTGGTTGTTCACTTAAACCTAGGACATCACAATGGCTAACAAAAAATACTTTAAATCCAATATGCTTAGTGAAGAAGAAGAGATACTTATTGCAAACATGAAGCAAAAAATCCAATCAATGAGCACTCAACTTCAAAGACTGAAGTAGGAAGATAACACATCATGGAAAAAATTCTCCTTGAAAGATTATTTACCTTCCTATAATGTTGATTCCAAGCCATCTCAAAACAATCTACAAACACCCAAGAAATCTAGAAACATTTTTGAAGAAAAACCTTGGGAACCTAAACCAAAATGTGATTTCACCCATTTGGGAAGATCATATGAATCAACATTGGAAGAACTTCTTCAAAAGAAACTCATTTTATTACCTAAGGTCACTTTGGTGGGAGTTTCCTTTATGAGTAACTATTGTGCCTATCATAGACATAATTTACATAAAATTTCACATTGTAAGGAGCTGAAAAAAAACATCCAAGATCTCTTTGATAATCGCAGAATTCTAAAGTATAAGCTCTCATCTACTATAGATTCTACTCTCAAGAAGGATCAACATCATGAAACCATTTCTAGAAATGGTTCAAATGCAACTTCTACTTTTTCCAAGATGCCATCACCTTCTAAAGTGTCTAAGCTTTCCAACATACCTCCACCAAACAAAACACCCAATTCTTTTGTTATTGACTATGTTTACCTTCAAGGGCTACCTCTAAAAGAAACCCAAGCTAATCTTGACTTGGCTGCAAGCCTCTCCCATAATACTCAAACTAAAGATCCAAAACCTTCATTCGTTGCTACTCCCATTATTCCCACTCCAACTAGCACTTCACTATCTCTTCAAGAGCCTACCATGTAAACTCTGCATCCTATCTTGTCCTTAGAAGTGGATCCATGTCAAGAGGATTTAAAAAAATCTAAAGATCAAGATCAATAAATCTCGCATATCCCTCAAGATGTCATCCCTCCATCTCAAGAACCATGTAGTCCTCCATCTCCCATATCATACCCCTCTACTAGGAAAGATCATGATATTCCTTCCACCATCCCTAAGGAGACTATTAAAGACCAAGAGAAGGATACTTTTCCTCTACTACCCAAGATTCCTTTTGAAGAAAGTTTTCCCTCACTCTCTTGTTCTACCTCACTAAATTCACTTCAAAACTATTCTCAAGCCTTAAATACTCCTATCAAAGGTATTTCTCCTATAATAGTTACTCATAAATCTATTGATGGCTTTGGTCATATTGCTCACTCTAAAGATGTTGATATCCATACTCATGGTTCGTTCACATCTTCTAAATCTATCCTTGGTCCCTACCCATCTAAGCTAAAACCTTCAAGTCTTCCATCCATATTGGGACCTTATGTTCCTCTATCTCTTACTTCCACTCTTAGCTCATTATACATTCCTCCTACCCTACCCCAAGATAAAAAAAGATGCACATACTTGAACTCTTCACATCCACCTTTCCATCTAAACTAGTCATATTGGCCTCATTCATCCATAAATCCCAAGTCCTTTGGAAGCAATTTGAATGATCAACTCAAACACAAGTGCATGAACCCATCCTCAAAAGTTCACTATGTGTCCTCTAATCGACATGTGAATGTCAAGAAGGAAAATATGCAAAAGAGACCACAAAGGTCCACTATTCAAAGAGCTCAACCGAGGAAAGTGTGGGTTCTTAAATCTATTATTGAAGAAATGTGTTCTAAAGAATCTAATGAAAAATCAAAAGCTGTATGGATTCCCAAGTCTCTTTTGAAGGACTTGAATATTGAAAACAAATCAAAGTTGACATTCAAGCTTCCAAAGGTTTCCACTCCATCTCTTTCACAACATCTTCCTAAAAAGGTTTCAAAACCTTCTATTCCACCCCTCTCCAAAATGCCTTTGCTACCTCATATATCTAAGCGTCAAACTATTTCATCCATATTTCCTCCATCATTCCACTACCCTTCAAGGTGTGTGTCAATGTTGATCTTGCCCACTTTTTGTTCTACCCTTGCACATCCCTTTCAATACCCTATCAACTCCACCTTCTATCATCCATCTTTTATCCTTCCATCCCATTTGTCTCATCCATAGCCTAAAACCTAATCCTCCATATATATTCTCTACCATATCCCTTCCATTACCCTTTCAACATCTTTGAGTGTACCTTTCTATGGTCTTGGCTTATCATAATTTATCCTTCCAATAGGAGCCCTATTCAAATTAAAGAAGGCTTGAATTCTTTCCAAAAAATTTAAAAATCTAAAAAACGAAGAAAAAAAAGAAAAAGAAAAAAGAAATGCCTCGGTGAAAACTTGGAAACAGGCACCTTGGTAGCAAAAGTAAAGATAAATAAATCTATCCTATGGTGAAAGCCATTTCTTGTGGAACCTTGGATAAGTACCATGATGAAAACCTAGTAAATAGGCATCATGTATAATTCTTCCATCCATGACATCCTATCATGATCTTGCTTATCCTTTAGATTTCCTCATTCCCAAAGTCATTCACTCATAACCTCCATAACAAGCTTTTCTATCCTATTCAGTTAACCCTTTGGTCTTGATCAATGAAAGAAAGAAGAAAAATTAGTTCTTAGCAATCTCTTGACATGGTCAGTTTCTTGTATTACTTACACGATACCCTTCATTACACCATGAGTTTATATTGTTCTATCCTTTCCCCTAGCTTGGGTAATCTTGTGAAGGCTTTCCTTGAGGGTAACATTCATTTCTTCATACATTCACCAACTTGCTACTACATATTGTCCTGCACCTTGCTAGACACTGAAACAAAATCAAGGTAATCCTTCTTGAGAGCTAGTAATCTCTAACAAAGTTCAAAAAATTTGAAAATATCTAAAAATAAAAAAAAGTCCTTAAAAAAATTGTTACCCTAGTGAAAACCTAGCAATAGGCACCTTGGTAACACCAAAAAGAGTGAAAATTCTCAAAAATACAAAAAAATTCAAAAAAGGAAAAATACCAAAAAAATTGAAAAACAAGAAAAGTGCCATTGGTGAAAACCTAGAAATAGGCATCATGGTAGCAAAAAAAGAGAAATTTATGCCAAGAAGGTGAAAATCTAGTAAACAAACGCCTCTTGTTCCCCAAAGCTCCATCTTGCAGCACATCTTCTGGCTATTTTGCACAATCACTTTCATGCTTCTGCTTTACTGCTTTTCCTTCTTTCTGCTCATGTATCCATGGATTGAGTCTCTTCACAGCTTGAGGGCATTCCCCTTAGTGTCACTCTTTTTGAGATTCTCCTCATAGAATCTCCTTTGCGATAGTTACCAGTGGTCCTCACTATGTCTGCCTATTGTTGCTAGTGTCACTCTTTTTGCAATTCTCCTCATAGAATCTTCTTCATGACAGTCACTAGTGGTCCTCACTGTGTCTGCCTACTATTGCTAGTGTCACTATTTTCAAGATTCTCCTCATAGGATCCTCTTCATGACAGTCACCAGTGGTCCTCACTATGTCTTCCTACTATTGCTAGTGTCACTATTTTCTAGATTCTCCTCATAGGATCTCCTTCATGACAATCACCAATGGTCCTCACTATGACTGCCTACTATTGCCAGTATCACTCTTTTCAAGATTCTTCTCATAGAATCTCTTTTGCAATAGTCACCAATTGTTTCAACTCTGTCTACCTACTATTTCTTGAGTCATGTCTCTAGATTCCTTTATGGAATATCTCTCTTGCATCACTCACTAGTCATCCTGGCTATGTCTATCTATTGTTGCTTAGTCCTCTTTAAGTTCTTCATCTTGAAGTTCCCTCTTTGACCTCAGTCACCAGTCATTTTGACTGCATCTGCCTACAGTTGTCACCCTACTAAAGAGATTTATTTCAAACATGTTCTAGACACTGACACCTAACATCAATCCCAAAAACATCAAACTCAAAATGATATACTTGTTTGGATATGCTCAGCATTTTCTTTGTTTGTTTTTTTTTTCTTTATCATATCTCCTTGAACAACTTGATGATGTCATCTTTGACTAGAGAAGTAATGACTGGGGGCATGATCTTTTCTTTGCTTTCTGTTTATGGTTTAGTTCCAATAAGTTACTATATTTCTATGAAAGGAGTGTCCACTATAAGAGCCTCCATCTAGTATTGGATGGTCATGTGTACCTTGACTCCTTTTATATAGATACATCAATAACGTTGGTTCTTCTCCTTGTTTTATGTAGTGAACACTTCATGCTACAGTAAATACTGATACTCATCCTACTAAGTGAACATACGGATCACTACGAGTATATCTAGCACACTTCTATCTTAGGTTATGAATGTAAGGGTTGTTGCGGATAGAATAAATACTAATTACTTAGCATTAGATGGATCTCCCATGTTTTTGGTGTGTCTATCATGCAAGCAGCATTTTGGTCATCCTAGCATTTTTGCTATGATGCTTATGTTACCTTGTTATATTAAAAGGGACAAATTTTCTAGTCATTTTGGCCTCTTGTGCCTTGAATGCTTACATTTAATCCCAACAAACCAATAACGCACGTTATATTCATATTTCCATGATTGCAATTTTAGTGGGAATTGTATGACATACGAGCTTTGTTCTATGTCCAATGATGATAAATTATCGAGGCTTGGTAACTAGACCTAGGGTTGCATTTAATATAGTCTTGCATTAGATTATTCACTTGCATAAGAACATGATTAAATTGCAACTCTATTCCCATCCTTTGTGATGAGTAATTGTTGGCTTCTTCAAAGCATCATGTTCTTCATGACTGCACAAATGATCAAATTAATCACTCTCTTGGCAACTTTAGTTTCTTAGAACCCATTTTGGAGATTGAATTTGAAATCTAACATAGCTAAGTAGTCTAGAAATACATTGTAAAATTTTGGGGACCCACGTGTTCAAATGCTTGTTCAGCTCAAATGTTTCTAATACTTTGCAATTCTTGGAATTCTTTCAACTCTACATTCTTCATGTTTTCAAAACTCATTTTGGAAATAGTCAACCAACATTAACTATGCTCAATTATGGTCAACTCCTTGGTCAAACTTGGTCTTTTGGACCTGAAAATTACTTTGGATTGACTTCCAATATTCTTCAGATCATTCTGATCTCTTCATATTTCTTCAGATTGTTCTAATCTCTTCATATTTTCTTTTGATCATTTTCATCATTTCTACACTCTACTACATCTTGAATTTCTTCTGTATCTCTTTGTATACTACTTTACATCATTTTTTTGGTGTGTCATATTTCGATTTCACTCTTGAGGGGGTAGGATGATTACATCATTAAACTTGAATTTCAAATCAATTTGAATCTTCACCACTTGGGGCATCTTGTTCCTATCTTATATCCTCGTCACTTGGGGCATCTCATCACTCAAGGCATCTTGCTCCGTCCTATCTGGCATCTTTGCTATCTATCTTATTTTTTCATCTACTGATCAATCTTATAACAACTCATCTCAAAGTTTGATGGATTGGTATTGGGACAGTCTAAAACCCGACTCTTGAGGATCAATCCTCATTTTGGGGATGATTGTATGACTCATGATTGGATCTTCTTATCTTTTATTGCTCTTAGTTATCTAGGTGTTCTATTTGGATCCTTAAAGGTTAAGCTCTGTTCTGGAGATAATCTTTTAAATGCTTTCAATCTTAGGTATCTAAGTGTTCTATCTGAATCCTAAAAGGTAAAGCTCCATTCTGGAGATGATCTTTTAAATGCTTTCAATCTTAGGTATTTAGGTGTTCTATCTGGGTCCTTAAAGATTAAGCTCTATTATGGAGAGTCTTTGAAATGCTTATCAATCTTAGGTATCTAGGTGTTCTATTTGGATCCTTAAAGGTTAAGCTTTGTTCTAGAGAAAATATTTTAAATGCTTTCAATCTCAGGTATCTAGTTGTTCTATCTAGATCCTTAAAGGTTAAGCTTCATTTTGGAGATAATATCTTAAATGCTTTCAATCTTGGGTATCTAGGTGTTCTATCTGTATCCTTAAAGGTAAAACTTCATTCTAAAGAAACCTTTTAAATGCTATCAATTTTAGGTATCTAGGTATTCTACTTGGATTCTTTGAGATTAAGCTTTGTTCTAGATATAGTCTTTAAAAGCTTATCAATTGGTCTTCATATCATCAATTTTAGAACCAATCTCATTTCTTGATCCTTGCATCATGCTTTCTAATTTTCTTTGAATTGAACGTGATGCTCGCACATTCATTCAAAGAGGGGCAAAATGTAATACCCTAAAATTGGCTCATTGCCATGATACAAATTCTGGTCTATCTTAATAATTGCTAAAGTCCTATTTCATTAGGCAATTCTTATTTTGATTTTCACTAATTGACTTAATTGTCAAATGTAGAAAATCCTAATATGCATTAATCACACTCTTTATTTAATTCTCAAGTATTGACTCAAATTAGCTACATTAAACCTATTGATTAAATTTAATTTAGTTATAAGTATTTATACTTTAATTAAATTAAATTACTTCTTTACCTAATGTACAAAGGAATTAAATATATTTGATTTAATTAAATATCCTCATTCTAATTGTTGAATTTAATTATTCAATTTAGAATACTCAATTATAAGATCATATTTAATTTCCTTAAATCAAATATCTTCTCCAATATTCTCTCTTCAGTTCAAAAATGGAAACTCTCAGTTGACTAAAATCATAAAAGGAATTAAATCAGTTAACTCCTTATTCCACTCAAAAGAAATCAATTAACGTCTTTTTCATAAGGAAACTTTCCATTCTAACTAAATCTCATTTCTAATCTCAACCGTCCATCCAAATTGATCTTGACCATTGATCAATTCTTGGATTCTATTTAAGAAGCTCTCAATTCCTCATTTAAAAAAAGAGGGAAGAATGAATTAGAATTTGCATCGAATTGCTATTGAAATTCATACTCACATTTTCCCACATTTTTGCATACATCTTGCATTCTTAGTTTAAATTGATTTAGCTTAATTATGCATAGGTTAATCTAGATTTGTTTCAATTATTCCTAGATTAGAATGCATTTCTCATTTTAGAATAACTTGAATATTCATTTAGACTAGCTTCATTTTATCAAATCTTTCATTCTTAGAAGGTCTGGTTGCCTACACCTTGATTTTAAGGATATTAACAGGAAAAATCCTTCTAGATAGAAGGCAACAGGTTGTCTTGTTGGATGATTTTCAGATGAACAATTCAATGTTCATTCTAGGATGAATTCTCATATAAAGACCATGTTGAAGTGTGTCTGTGAAGCATAAGGCCACATTCCACATATACACATACCTTTTCTTCTTTCTCATTCAATGGCTTCAACTTATGTTTCACTCCATCCTTGGTCAGAGTGTATGTATTCTTTTGCCCATCATGTACAACATGTCTGTCAAATTGCCACAGCCTATCGAGTGACATATGACATATGTCCATTGGTATGATATCACATAGTACCTCATCCTAGTAGCTTCCAATATTGAACTTCACTAAGTACTTCTTATCGACCATGACCTTGTGGTCATCTTCCACCTAAGCAATATGATATGGACATGAGTGTTTCTATCTCTTCAACTTCAACTTCATGACCATCATTTCTAACACCATATTTTCAGTACTTCCACCATAAATGATCACATCACAACACTTATCTTCACATTTACACCTTGTGGAAAACAAGTTCCTTCTTTGATAAGGTTCATTCTCACCACTCACCAGGACTCTTCTGTTAACTAAGACTTTCCTCTTTTGACATCTTTAGAATGTGATGATCTGGCATCATCATCAACATGTGCAACTCTAGCCTAGCCTTTGGCTCTTTGATCTATTCTTCCTTGGCACTGAGAACATTCAAATGCTCTATGGTCTTCTTCTCCACAGTGAATTCTTTTTCCATGAAAGCCTCCTCTTCTAGATCCTTGTGCTCTTCCTCTTCCTCTCTAATCTCTATTATTCTAATGATGGAAATGATTGGAATTATTTCTCCTCTAGTTGTAATTGCTACTTCTAGCCTCATCCTTTTTCTTCTAATTAGCATTACAACAACCATAAGATTGTCTGCCAGATTTTCCACCATGACATCTTCCACTATTCTTGTTATTAAATTTCCTACTCAGTTTCTCCTCAACTCTTAGGGAAAATTAGTATACCTCCTCAATACTATTCATTCGAACCAAACTCAGCTCATCCTAAATGCTTGGCCTTAACCCATTAAAATAATAGGCAACTTTCTCCTTATTAGCTTTTGCATGGTTGATTCTAATGAGAACTTGATAGAACTCTTCAGTATACTCTTGAACAAATTTTCTCACTTGCTTCAATTCTTGCATTTTCGCTCATAATCAACAAGAATGAATTGTTTCTTCAATTTAGCTATCATCCGGTCCCATCCCATGATTTTTTCATTTCCCTTTCTATTTTTCTCTAATTGAACCTCCTACCACCAAATCTTTGCATGTCCCTTCAGTCTCACCTTCACAAACTTGATCTTATCAATATTGTCAATATCTACATACTGAAAGTACTCCTCCACTTCATTGATCCAATTGATCAGCTCCTCTAGGTTAAGATATCATGAAAATGTGAGAACTTCAAATTTAGGTCCTTTACCAATCTTGGTGATGGCACTAAAAATCCTCTCGTCTTCTAGGTTTAGAATTACCTCTACTTTGGCATTTTCTTCTACTCCATCTGCATCCTCATTCTCATCTTCTATAGGAAGATTTATTCTTCTATGTATTTGTTATTCCAATGCTTGTATTTGTCTTTAGAGGGCTCAAAAACCCTCAGGTGTAACACCTACAACTCTTCCACGATGTTCTCTTCATGGATTTCATACTTCTACTGAAACCCTAGTGCAAACTACCTCACAATAGATGATCTATCTATACACTAAGCCCAAACCATGG
Organism: Cupressus sempervirens; assembly: GCA_028749045.1. NCBI lineage: Eukaryota > Viridiplantae > Streptophyta > Pinopsida > Cupressales > Cupressaceae > Cupressus > Cupressus sempervirens. Next base: position 804,072,448 of record CM053793.1, read on the forward strand.
TCTTGGTGTGAACTACCTCATAGTTGGCAATTTTTCCACACATACAAGAGCTCTAACTTTGATTCCACTTCATGAAGGGCACCCCCCTTAGTACCATACACCATAATAGAAAGAAAAGAAACAAGAGAAAATATGAGAACAAAATATGGACTTCTTATTTGTGTTGCAAATATAGAATTATAGAATTCACAAGTACAATATGCTAACCCACATGGGTGCCTTCATTACAACAATTTGTAAGACAAGCTACAAACTATCACCCAAATTTGTTCTAGACAATGTTCTAGCCATACTTAAATAGGGAATTTTATGCCACCCAGGAAGGTTCTAGACTTTGAAACTTAATACCTAGGGTTAATAGACCTTAACAATACATATAGAGTTAGCCAAACACATCTTTAACAATTATTTTTGATATTTCAGGTAGCCCAACTTTGAAAGACCATAACTCATAAAGCATTTCTCTAACTGGCTATTATAACCACTTTTCAAAAGTGCTAGCTTCTAATCTATAGGCTAGGGATTGTGCTAGTTCCCTTCCATCAAGTTTTCAGACATCATCCAGGCACTCTAAGGCTTCTAACGGTGAGCCTGAAGATTTTTCTACAACATTTTCCACTGAAAATCTACAATAACTTCTCCAATACTTACACTTGAGTAATGAGATTCTTATGGCGAGCTTACAACTCTAAATGAACCTTCCTATAAAATATGAGAACATTCCAAGCTCGTATGACAAACTCACTAAAAATAGCAAGTTCCCATAAATAGTAACTACCCTGTCTACTAGTCCTTATTAAAATGGAAAAGACTAAAAATAAAATATCTTTTGGTGATGCAAGATTTCTCTTACACCTAGGATGCTCCTACATGAATTGTACCATGGTATAAAGCTCCAAGTCATAAGTTGAAAACTTTTTAGTAGCATCATTTAATTTCTTAGAAAAGAAAGCTACTTCCTTACCTTCCTGACTTAGGATTGCACCAATGCCTAAAGTGCTTGCATCAGTTTCCATAGTGAAAACCTTATTGAAATTAGGTAGAACCAAGATTGCATGTTGAGAGACTCTATTCTTCAAGTACTAAAATGCATCATTGGCTTCCTTAGTCCAAAAAAATTTACTCTTCTTTCCTCCTTTGATGGTGTCAAGCATGTGTGCACACACATGATTGGATTTTTTGATAAACTTAAATATAGAAGGTGGCAAGACAATGGAAGCTTCTTACATCACCTTGGTTCTTTGGTGGGGGCAAGTTGATGATTTATTTTAACCTTCTAAGTGTACATCTTGAGGGTACCTTGTGAGATCACAAATCCTAAGAACACAAGTTCCTTCTTCATAAACATGTACTTTACCAAGTTGATAACCAACTTGTGCTAATGAAGCCTCCTTAGTACTTGTTCCTAATGATCAAGATGTTCCTCCTTGTTATGATTGCATATTAGTATGTCATCAAGGTAAATAGCAACAAATTTTCTAATAAAATATATGAATATCCCATTTATAAGCCTCACAAAAGTTCTAGGGGCATTGCTTAACCCAAAGGGCAGTACTAACCATTCAAAAAAATATTTAATAGTTTTGAATTTTTTCTTCCATTTATCACCTAATTTTATTCTAATTTGATGGTAGCAAAACTTCAAGTCTATCTTGGTGAAATAGAAAACTCCTCCTAGTTGATCCAATAGATCCTTAATTCTGGGCATGAGGAATCTATATCTTATGGTAATCTTGTTGATAGCCCTAATATTAGTACACAACCTCCATTTCCATTCATTTTTGGGAGGAAGGATAGATGAAACAACACAAGAACTTAAACTCTTTTGTATTAGACCTATTTCCAAAAAATTATACACCTACTTGGTAATTTCAACATGTTGAGTTTGTGTCATTTTATAGGGTGCTTTGTTAGGTAGGGAAGATCTAAGTATCAAGTTAATTTGGTGACTAATATCTCTAATGGGAGGGAGGCTTTTGGGAACATTAGTAATAGTAACCTAACTATGCTTTTTTAGGAGATCTTGTCTTTCTTTAGGGATAGCATCCTTGTCCTTAGAAGCTATTCTTTCCTTTGGCTTAGAAACCAAAATAAAACCTTGGGCATCAGGGTCCTTCAAGGCTTTGATCATTTATTTTTCCCTTATGGTTATAACAATAGGGTTTTATTTAGGATTAGGAGTGGGCTTCTTGGTGAAGGTTACACCATTCCTAGTTATAGAATAGGTATTCTTCTTATAATGTTGGATGAAATCAATGTCACATTGCCAAGGTCTTCCTAGAAGTATATAAGATGCATTTATTTCTACAACATCACAATGTACCTTATCCTTGAAATCTCTTAGAGAAAATTCTACCCATGCTTTTTTTGTCACTAAGGTTTGTTGAACCTTTGTTAGCCAAGAAACATGACATGGAAAGAGATGGGGTTTCTTAGGTAGTTTAAGATTTTCTGCCATTTCAGAGGAGACTAGATTTTTAGTAGAACCTGAATCAATCAACAAATTGCATAACTTATCTTGGCACTTGATCCTTGTCCCAAAGATATTCTTTCTTTGGGGTTTCTCTTGGGTGTGAGAGATCTACAAAAATGCTTGTCTCATCATTATACATGCTCCTTCCTTAGGTTTAAGTTCTTTACAATCAAATTTCTCTTTCTTCACAATTCGTGCTCTTCTTTCCACTTGATTATTGTTTCTCTTTTAAGGGAACATTCATGCATGGTGTCCTACTTGATTAAAATTTTAACATGTGAGAGGGTGATTTCCTCTTCCTTTTCATCTAAATTTCTTTCCTCCTCTATATTTTCCCTTAGAACTTTTTCCTCCTTGATCCTTATTCTAATCAGTAGGTTTGTTTCCACTATTCTAGCCCTTTTTCCAGGAATTGTTCTTGGGCTTGAAATTTTTATTTTCTCCTTGCCTTTATTTTGATCCTACCTCCTCTTCAATTTCTCTTCCACCTTGAGTGCTAATTGATAGCACCTTTTTATAGAACTAGGGGTGTGAAGGCTGAAGTCTTCTTGGATGGGTAACTTAAGGCCATTCATGTACCTTGCTAGTTTTTCTTCCACATCCTCTATTGTGTTGGTCTTCATACATAATTTTAAGAGCTCCTTTGTATAGGAACTAACATCTAGATCCTTTTTCTTTAGAATTTTTTCCTCCTATGGAGTTATACACCATAATCTTTAGGCACATATGTTTCCCTGATTAGTGCTACCATTCTATCCCCTAAAGAAATAATGTTTCTTCCTTTCTTCACCCTCTTTGTTTGGATGAAGTTCCACCAAGGTATAATTTCTCCCTTCAACTTATACTTTTCCATCTTTACCTTCTAATTCTCTAGGATGTCTTCATAGTCAAAGAAACTAGGTAAGGCTTCTATCCATCCAAGGCTACATTAGCATTCATTTTTCTATTGAAAGTTAGTAATTCCAACTTCCCCTCCATGGTTTTTTTCTACATGAATTTTAGAGCATTCAAGAGAGGCTATTTTTTAGTAGGCACTTCATCATCTCCATCAAGATCTTCAACCTTTATATTCTGATCTTCTTCAAACTATGTGTCTCTTTTTTTGTCCAAATTCCTTCAACTTAGTAAGAGCCATGGCTCTAATACCACTTGATGCAATAGAGCCTAATGGGATTAATCACAAGGTGATCAACCGGTCCAAAAACTCTCTTTACTTAATTCCTTCAACCAAATCTCTTGGTTAAGATGATCAATTGTGCAAGCACCAATAACAAGTGCTACAAGGATGATACTAGGTTATCACAACCCTACACCTAAACAAGGAAAACCCTAATCACTAGGGGACCCTATGAACAAGATAACTTATCACAAGTTGCTCACAATGCACAAATTGACCAATTTTGTGAAAACAACCTTAAACTTCTTCAATGATCAAGGAAGACTCCAAAACATGGTAATGGTCTATTTAGGTCACTGATGACATGAAACAATGGTTAAAACCAAACAATATAAATGTTTCCACATAGTTGCTTTGTTAAGCCATCTAAAAAGGCTAGTAGCCCATTTCGATGAAAATCAAATTTTAAAGGAAATATCTCCACACAATCTAGGGAAAAAATTCAATTTGGACACCCTTTTGGGATTTACAAAACATACTAAGGCACAAAGGTTTGATGACACAAATGAATGGGCTTTTGTTCACTTTCTCTCTTAGGCAACTAGGGTAATTAGGCCTCCATTTACAAAGGAAGTAGATGTTCTAGGACTCCTTCCTTAAAAAAATGATGGAAAAATGTGAGGAAAATCATATAAAAGTTAAAAACTTGATTTCAAGCCTTGATACCAAGTCTAGTTGAAGTTGTGGAAGATATTGCATCCTTTTCCTAGTGTGCACATGGCAATTGCATGCCTAGGGCATCAAATTTCTCAAGGGTCCCTACAATTACAAACATAAAACTACTTGCATCTTAAATTAAATATCCAATACTAGGATTTAACCTAATGTCATCAAATTCCCATGGTGAAATCCTCCTCTATGCTTGAAAATGCTTCAAAATGCTAGGTTAGCAGGAAATCCAAACCAACTTACCCAAAAATGTGAATATCTTGAGTTAGAGAAAAGATGGAGACTTAAAACTAGAATCATTGTAAAAATATTTCATCAACCTATCCAAAAATATAGGTTTTGAACCTTGGTTGAATATATACAAATCCTTACAACACAAGACAATAGGTCGTTCACAATAAAAATAGGGTTTCTTTTTAGTGATTGAAAGTTGAAAATACATAATCTCCCTACCCATCACCCACCTAAAAGGGCTTATTATATTCCTTCCAAAAGTCATAATAAAATTTAAAACTTTTTATGGCCATTTGGGAAGTTTTTTCTTTGAGTTGCAAAACGTTAATTAATTAAGTTGCTTGACAACTTTTCAAGCATTTTTACATTTTTTCACTTTTTGCGCTTTATAAGAAAATGTTATGAAAACTTAAGTATAATGAACTGAATAGGTCCTAAACATGATAAAACATGAAATAATGCAAAATCATAAGATTCTAAGACCTTTGACCATATTTGACCATAGTTGACCAAAGGCTTATAATAGTGCCAGTGTTGGAACTATGTCATACAATTTGTTCTAGATGCGTATTTGATTAACCTCTCCAAGGTTTTAATTTAGATCCAAGGTTTGTGACTTGGACTACAAGGTTTGGATTCATTGTGGGTGTTCTTGCAGCACACTTTCTCAAAGTTTATATGGCACAACCTTTTATGCCATAACCATACATCCTCAACATTAGAAAATAAGCATGTATCAATAGTAGGTTCAAGATAAAATAATTTTCCTTTAGTTTGTACCCCAAATATAATTATATTTCATTTGTCATCGTAGATCTTGACTTTTATGTACTAAAACTCATACTTGTGAATTGATTTATTCAACTAAGTTCTTGGCTCCTAATTTAACAGAGCTTTAATAACCAAGATGTTGAAACAAAATACATCTAAGGAATAGATAATTCATATGATTTATATACTTAAATATAACAACGGCTAACTATCAAGGAGAAAATTCCTTCTATGCTTTAGGCTCTACAAAATGTAGGTAGGTAGACCTTAGACTCATCAATGTTACTAGTGCTAAAACATAGATATGAATATGAAAAAGAATATAATGTCCTAATTCATCTATACTTATATAGTATAATAGTCATACAATATCTAGTTATGCACCTAATTAATTCACAAGCTAATTGAGGGTCTTCCTCTGATCTCTGAAATAAAAAGGGAAAAGTCATTTTGATGTTTTGAAGATATTAGTAGGAACCATGAACCAAAGAGAAAGAAAATGTATATCTTGTATCTATGATTAGTGCCTTTTCCATTGGGTGTTATACAAGCTAAAACATAAACCATGATCTTTGTTATCTATACATTTATTTTGTAAATGAGACATGATTTTTCACTATGAATCCTCTACTCACAAAAATCCTTTCATGAGATAGACAACTCTATGAAATTATGTTAAGGATTTACTTAATGGACTTTTAATTAACAAAAAAACCTACTATGGCATGCAACTCAAAAAAAAATAAAAAAATTGAAATATGTGGTCTTTGTCCACATAATATATAAAACTGCACAACTCAAAGATAGGTGACAAGATTAATAATGAAAATAATTTGATAGCTACCTTGTATTAATTTCTTTGAAACTAAATAATGAGGATGGATATGAAAAACCAAAGAAATAAAAATAAACTAGGACTATATCTATTTCTTTATTATTTTTATCAAGGAAAAAAAGATCTTCTATTCAAACCAACAAAATGTGGAGGAATGATGGAAACACAAGTTGTGAGACTTGTTCAACCCTAGAGAATGAGAGAGGAGAAGAATATGTAGAAGAAAAATAAATATTGAATATAATCTGATGAGGCCATTTGTCCACTTGAATCTCTTCCATCTATTGAATAAAACCTCTCCCCTCTCTGCCCAATTGAAAAGAAATCAAATCTCATCATTTGGTTGCAAAAAATTGAGAAAATATTCTCAAACTGATGAGAAAACTATTTTCAAATAATACCATATTAGCTACTAAAAACTATTTGGCCAATACCCTAATATCATATTTGCAAAATGAGTTCTTTAACTGCCATTAATGAGTCGCAAAAGGACAAGAAGAAGAACTATTGAAGACAACCATTTTTGAAAAAACCTAAAAATATTTTTTTATTATCAAGACATGTGGTTATTTCACAAGTAAAAATGAGACATTGATTCCTACAACTTTCCAACAGTATATGATACCAATATATTTTCTTACTAGTTGAAGTAGAAACAATCTCTGAAAAACAAATGTATAAAAATTTAATGTGCAATCCTCTGCATTAAAAATTAAAAAATTTGTATAGTTTTTATTTAAAATATTAAAAAATTATCTTAACAATGCATGGACCCCACATTCTTTTAGGTCTTCTCTTAATAATATTTTTTCTTATCCTCAATGTGAGCTCAAATGAGGGATATATGTTTTATTAATTAGTTTGAGAAACTTAATTTTATCCCCCTCTATATTTCTCATTTGGTCAAACTTGGTGTACTGAGTGTGCCACATGTCATCATGTGACTAGCCCATTTTTCCTCATCACTACCACCTCATTAGACCTTGTAGGACCCTAAATCATCTTTATCATGTGGTATCATCGGACTTATTGAGAATGAACACCTCACTATTTAGCACATGTAAGGCTCCACAAAAATGTATTACACTATTGTAGTGTTGGAAATATGGTCAGATAGATGTGTTGATGGTTGTCATTTATGGAAACATGTATTCAAAATTTCATTTATGCATTTATAGATAGAAAATTGTCTAAGTGTTAGATAGTTTGCAACAATATAGAGAATGTAATTGATATTTACAAATGACTCATTGAGAGTTAGATCATGCATATTTGAGGAAATCTCTATGATAGTTTAATTATGTTGTATACCAATGTGCATGTGTGTACATATAGTACAATGTGAGTTATGATTGAAATACCAGTATGAGTGTTTAATAGTACAGAACAAAGCACAGAAGAGAATTGCATTGTACAACTTGAGGAATTATTTTTCTAATAAAATAATTACTAAGTCATTAGGAGATGAATATGCTGATATTATTCTATGCAATTATTTTTTATTATGTCAAGTGTGTAAAGACATAAAAGCCAACTTAGAAAAGAATTGTGAGGATGTGAGGTATAAGTAAAGATCTTATCTTGTGAAGATAAATGTAAAAAGTAATATTCAATATGTGATGAACTATGAGACATATGTACAATCTATGATTGATGTGAAGTTTATCATATGCAAACTACATCTAATGTATGGTCTGAGAAAGTGTGAAATACAATAGAGTGAAAGTATTGTATGTATATCTATTCTTGTGAAGAACTAAATTGTATAATTTCACGTTAGGGTACTGGGATCTTCTTGAATATATTTTATTTGATCCACCAACTCCTAATAGGTTTTTAGCAAATTCTAATAGGGTTGAGGCTTCTAACAAGGTCTATCCCTCTAACAAGGATTCAAGAGACTATATGCACTTCATAGACTCCTATCAAGGTCAATATCCTTAAGAGGATCATATTTTTTAGTGAATCAACTAGTGGGTATCATCCCTACTAGGGTTTTCACTTGGAAAAGGTTTCCCTGGTTAAAAAATAATGGTCTTATGAATTCTCTTTTCCCATGGTTATATTTACTAGTCAAAATTGTTGCTTTACTTTCATATGCAAGTTATAAAGTAATTAACAATATTTAGTTGTGGGAAAATGTTTGTAGAATATTGATTCACCCCCATCTTAGTAGTATTTATTTCTAAAAATTGGTACTAGAGCACAATTACTTAGAAGAAATTTAAAAACTTGAGTAAGATCCCTGAAGATATGGAACAGTTGAACAAAAACCTTGAAGAAGCTCTTGAGAAAATTGACCTTCTTACCGAAGAAAGAGATAACCTAAAAGATATATATGAAGATGCAAAAGTCTACATTGGTAAACTAAAACATAAGATTGGTGATCTAAAATATGACAAGGAATCAAGTATGAAGACTAGTGACAATGATGAAATAGGAGATCTTTAGAAAGAAAATGAGATTTTGAAACATGAATTGAAAATCATTGAGCTTAAGTTGAGTCTTAGAAAAATAGTGGCAAAAATGAACTTGAACTAAAAACTGAGAATGCAAACCTTAGGACCTAATTAAGTCAAGTTACATCTAAACTAGGTACTATCAAGATTAGGCATGTAAAATTAGAAAAGTACAATATCATTACGAAAGGAGAATTAACACAAGCTAAGAAATAGTTAGAGAAACTTTATTCCAATAGTGAGAAGATAGATCAATAGATATTTCACCATAGACCTTCTTATGACAAGATAGGACCTAGATATCTGATTGGAGAGATATTAGAAAAGAAAGTTGAAATCAAAAGAGAACCAAATCTAGTTACTGAATCCCCTAAGGAATCTGACTTGAGTAAGGTTGAATCAAGCACATCTACAAAAGTATCAAAGGATGTAGAAATAATTGATTGATTAGAGAAATATGATGAACCCAAGTAAGATGAACCACCCAAGGAAGTAAAAGATGATTTTAGAGGTAGATGGTTCATATGTAATGAAGTTGGAAATATGAAAAGAGATTTCATAGGTAAGTCTTTTAAAACTATTACTAATATATATGGTTATAGTTGTCATGGTTATGGACATAAGGCAATAGAATGTAAGAAACCTAATTTTTATGGTGATACTGCAAATAGTAGAATGTTTAGGAATACTAACCCTATAGGTAATGAAAGAGGAAGATCACAAAATAGATCCAATGATGGAGAGAAATCTAATCAAGAGGATAACTAGTTTGTATGCTCAAAGTTGATGAATTCAAAGAAGAATTTGTAACAACTAAGAATCCATAAAGCTCTTGTATAGTTTTTGAAGAAAAGTTCTTTGATGCATCTAAAGGGAAGTTGGAGTCATAGGTTATTTGTGACTCATTCTACCTTAATTAAGTAGTTTCAATAGAGGTAGTACATCAATTGGACAAAAAAAATGTTAAAGAGCGAGTTGGAAGTTGCATAGTTAATAGGAGGTTAAAGACATAGAGAGAAGGCTATGATAAAGTGTGCAAGTCTAGATATGATCACAGTGAGAAGGAATTCAAAATGAAAGATTAATGGTAAATAAAGACAATATTTAAATTTATGGTAGATACACATTTAATGTGCAATGTAATTTAAAATACTTTAAGGATTGCGAGCAAGATTAAGTGTCCTATTTGTTCATGCAAAGTGGATTGAGTGAATTGAAGTGTGGAGTGAAGGTTGTAAAGAAAAAAATTACAAAAGACCTAAATTATGTTTTTAGGGTAGTTTATAGAGTTTAAATCTAGTATTTTAGTGTTTACAGTTACAATTTCAATGGTTAGATAGAATATGTATGATGTCAATGATAGAACATGGTATATTTTCAAAAAGAATCTATTTGTGTCACTACTGGATGACCCATTGGGTGCACTTTCACAAGATCTAGATAATGTGCTACATGTTGAGGATTTCAAAATTTATATTTGATATAATATAGAAAGTATTGGTGGTGATGATATTCATCATAATTTGGGAAAACATGTAACAATTACCTAACCCTAAAGTTTGAGTACACACACCTAGATGCCTTAAATCTTGTGAAGTATATATTGTATATAGAATTTGAAAATCATAATTGGACCTGAATAATTCTAAGTAGGGTACATAATGATTTGTTATGGCTAGGTGATGCACAAATTATTATTGACAATGACCTAATTCATAAGGACAAAGGATTGAGTAATGAAGGCTATAATCTTGTTAATGAAAACAATGTGAGGAAGATGGTCGAGACAAACCTAAATACTAGGTTTGATAGAAGAAACATCAAGGTAGACTCCATTTAAGATAAAGGATTAAAGATGATAAGAAATATATTAGGGTACAAGTTCAACCATGGATTAAGGGTTAACCCAATACTAGCTAGATTTTTACATGTGTCTTACATAATGGAAATACAAGGAAGAAAGGTTAATCTATGTGAGATTATCAAATTGCAATTATTGGATAACATTTCAGAGTTAAAGAAAAAAAAGAGTGCAATTTTTAGATTTGAGTCCCTACTAACTCATTTATTCTTTTATACTACAAAGAAGTTTCCAAGTATGACAAATTGGGATAGCAATGAGTGTGTAATGAAGATGGTGATTCAATACTATAGATCTAACTTAGATAATGTTAGAGATAATGACATAGATATGATGATGAAGAACTTCCAGACTAAGATGAAACAAAGGTATAGGATACCTCCCTCCATGGTGGAGAAATATAGGGATGAGATATGCTTCATGGTGGAAACTCATAACACTTGTATGGAAGCTATATTACCAAGGGTAAAATTTACTGAACCTATGAGATATGAGATAAGTTCAGAGCTCATAGAAGGGTATGAATAAATCATACTCCAATGAAAAAAGGATACAGAGTTCTCTAGATGGGGAACTTATGAAGAGAAAATAAGAGTAGTTCACTTTGAACTACACAACAAGTAGAGAAAGAAGAAAGTAGAGAAATTAATTGATTCCATCCTTAAGGAATCAAGAATAACAAGTGAAGAGTTTGTTGAGGTAAAAGGCATTATAATGGAGATGAGAGAAAGTGGAAAATCTAAAGTGATTGCAAAAACTCCTATTGTAATAACATGACCTTTAGAAGCTATGACAATAGTGCAAACATGTGCTCAAGCCCCCATTACACCTTATGAAATAGTTACACAAGTGAAACCTATAAGGACAAGGAGCAAGCAACCAAGAAAACAAAAACAAGTGTAAGCACCTATTGTGTAGAGGAAATCAGAGAGATTGGTGAAGGTAAAGCAAGAGCTTATTCTTAGAAATAGGGACTACTGGGGTGGGGGGTGAATTAGTAATCTATAAACTTTAGTCACCAACTAGATATAATTACTTACTTTAAACCATGAATAATAAAGTAATAGAGTAATGTTGAACTGTAATAGTAAAAATGCACAAAGATAACTCATAACACCATTTTTTTAAACTAAGGAAACCTTGGCCAACTGAAAACCCTGGTGTGGATGATACCCACTAGATAATATACTCATATATAAGCTCCTTTTTAGAGGATGGATCCTATTATGATTCAATGAGAAAATTTAGTATAAGGAGTCCTTGTTAGGAGACTTTGAATCCCTATTAGGAGATTCCAACCTTGTTAGGAGTTGTCGTGTAATGTATGCAACAAGAGCCCACTGCCCAAACATGCAATTTTTACTACAAGAAGAGCTCACTGCTCAAACAAGTAATTTATTGTTATCTTTCTTCCTTGACTAATCTTTGATCTTCAACTTAATCTCAATCACTAGATAGCTCACATAAAACATTGCATATATTGCTTTCACAAAAGTTCACTCATCACAATTCATATTTCACAATTACATCATCTTCTAAGATAGCACACTTCTTATATCAAGAAATCCTTTGCATAAATACTATGCCTTAACACAAATTGTTGTTGGGTCAACTTAGACCATAATTCAATTTTCCAATTTAGAGTAAACATCTAGGATGTTGGCCATAATTGGACATATAATTGTTTTGTAAATAAAACAATTATTTCCTTCAATTTTGTTGTCCTTCTTCATCAAAACATGATTATCTCTATTATGTATAGTCTATAAAAATATTTGAATTAATACACATCATCACCACCATTTATACAATATCCATGTAACTTTTCTAGTCATAATATGATGTTAGCAACATGTTATAAAGAAAACAATACATTGATGCAAACCAAATTCTATACTTAGACAATCTTCTGATTACCAATCACTAAGTAACTTTATTTCTGATGTTTCCTATGAACACATACATCTTTTGTTGCAAGAAATGACAAAAGTGAAATATGACTATTACCAATTGTCAATAATATCATCCCTCAACATTGATGGCAACAAAATAGGGAAAATTGGCTATGTGAAAAGAACAAAATTAAACAACATATAAACATTACATTTATTACAACTTGTTCAACTTTACATATGCTTCCCCTTACAATATAATTTACTAATTTTATTCACATTATATCTTTTTCCTTTTATATCTATCCCAATTTTATCTTCTTCTTATTGTATCTCTCTCAACAATCTCCCTTTTAAACATGTATACAATTTTCACATGCATCTATCCCACTTTGACATCAATGACAAAGGTTAGAATATTAAGATTCTGCCCAAAAAATGTCAAAACTATAGTCCTTCCTCATGCTGATATTATCTTCATACAATCATTAAAAATAGTCTTCAGGTTATCCATATCTTTGGTCCATGTCTCTTTGGTAGACTCGGTTGATGTGAGAATTGCACATAAAGCATATAATGCAATCTGAACTACATTTATATCTGAATACAAAAAGTTTGAATATGTGTCCTTGGCCTTGACACATTCCGCCAGCCATTCCTCAAAAAAATATAATTTTAGAGCAATGGATTCTCTAAAAATATATGTTCTCTTCAAAATTTACTCTTTTTGAAGTTCCAGTTTCCTGATGTCACTATCAATACTAGCAACTTGACCTTAAAAATCATCTACTTTATAAGATGGATGCTAAATCTAGCTAGATAAAGACTCTAGCTCACTCATCTTTGTCTCTATTTGACTATCAATATCTTTAGTCAGTTTATATGATAAGGTGCACTTAACATATAAAGTTTTCCCTTCATGCTGGCATTTTTGAAGTTCTTTTATACAAGTATCAAGATTAACATAGTCATTCTTGATATTCTAGCAGATGGTGCTAAACAAGTTAGCATCATGAGAAATTTGAGCCTTTGCCTCTACAACATTCAAAAAAATTGTAAACTCTTCATCAAATTTTTTTAGCTTGCTTATGCCCTCTATTTAGGATCTAGTTCTGTATGTTGAACTACCAATGTACTATGTAGTATGTTTGCAACTTCCATTAATGTTTTTTATAAACTTTTTACTTTCCTATTCTTATGAATTAGCTTGGTTAGGGATGAGATTAGATCTTTTTGATCATTATCATTGGTATATAAACTGGTAATAGAGAACAGAGTAGATGAACTAGATTGTTTAGTCTCATGTTCCCTCTATTTCTTTGCTACTTCTTTAATTCTTCCCTCTTCCTCTTCTTTCTTTTCTCTTTCCTCTCTTTCTCTCTTCTCTTCCAATCTTTTCTTCTCTTCTTCCTTAGTTTACTTTTTCCTCTCTTCTTCAACAATCCTTCTCTTATCTTCATCTTCCTTTCTTTTCTTATCTTCCTCAAGCAATTGCTCCTTGGCTTCATCTGTTTACTTCTTTTCTACTTCCAATAGCCTCTTCTCTTCTTCTTTAATTTGTTTCAAGTTATCCTTAATGTCTTCAATTTTTGGTACATTTAGTTTGGAACAACTAAATGGATTAGTATCATCAAATTTAATGGTAACCTTGGTTTGATCAATCTGCATGGTGTCACCACTAACTAACACTTCTAAGGTTCTAGGAGCTGGAGGAGATGCTTCCTATGACTCTAACATCATTTGACTAATTGTTGCTATAGTCTATTTTCTTAACTTATCCTTTTCACCAATAATAAATATAAATGGCCTCAATTTATTCCTCAAGTATGGAGTGGGGTTATTTAATAATGTTTTGATTTCATCTTCATTATTAGTCTTGCAAATGGTTCTTAGCATAGACTTCCAAAGTTCAAGGTCTTCTTTCCTTGCAGGAGCCTTCTTCTGAATAAGCCTCTCGTAGAATTTCTTGTTTATAATTCTCTTAAGATATTTCAATTTTAGATTATTCAATACAATATATCTCATAGTAAGTATATCTATCTGATCTTTCTCAAAAATTTTGTATAAGTCATAGAACATGTTCATATGAACATTGTTACCTTTATTTGTAATCATTGTGTTGATCTATTAAATCTTTGGCTCCCAAGGTTGCTGAGATTTTCCTACTACTTTCTTAGGTGGACTCACCTTTTTTTCTTGCTTGGTTCCCTATTCCTTATCCTCTTCATCACTAGATTCAATCATAAACAATGTTTTCTGTCTCTTTTCTAGTCCTATGGCCAGTTGTTTGACTAGCTTTGTCTTTGTAGACTCTACTTCCACTAATCTCTCAGACTTTCTCTTCTATTCACTGAGCTAAACATCATATATTGCCACATATGAAATGGTCTAATCCAAATATATTTCAGTAACTAATATTGACAAAGTTTCTATGTTCAATACACCTTGCTTCATTTCATGTCTCACAACCACAAATTCGCTCTCTGTCATTCTATCCTTTGATAATGCCTTCTTCATTATTGACTCAACTTTCTTATGTGATGCCCTCTCCAAGGTTTCTTGATGAGCATGCTAATTGATCTCATCATATGTACCAAATGTATACTTTTCTTATCCATTAACATGAACTTGCATTAATTACACACTTCAAAAATGTGAAAAAGCTATCAATTACATTCTATAATCAAATAACTATTCTGAATCATCTATCTAATCTTTAGAGGTCACCCAAGGTTGACTTTAGCCTCCTTCCATCATGAAAAACATTCTCAAGACTTGATATCACAAAATTCTCTACAAAACTTACTTTTCATCTTTTGTTATAGAATCAACCTTTACTGCAATACAAGTAACTTTGAATTCCATCATAACTTGTTTAGATGAGCTCCAAATTACATGCAAGCTTAGGTACCATCTAATCATAATTGGATACACCTTTTCCCAACTTTTCTACCTCTAATTTGGTCTCTAACTGAAGTTCTCAAATTCTAATGTTGTGAAGAAGCTTAATTCAACTTAATTGAATCAAACTCAACAACTAACTTTGATCTTCTTGTCTCATCATCATCTAACTTTTCTTTTGAGATATCTATTCCTTTGACAAACTCTTTACTAAGTTCTCCTCAAAGTTCACTAACAATTTTTCTATGTTCTAGTTTGTTAGTTCTAAAGTACCTTTCATGGTTCCTTCCATCATTTTTAATGTTCTTTCCATCATTCATTTTGCTCCTAAAGTTTCATGCATTATTTCTTCTAACTCTGAAGTTTCTATCCATTATGAAGTACTTTGTTGTGTGTTTGAAGTTGTTGCATAACTAACATACTGGTGCTCTACTTCTAGGATTCTATTGATCATTAGGTGTATGAAAATTTAAAGAAATGTGTCCTAAGTTGTTACACTTCTAACACATGATCTATCTTCTCTTGATGTCCTTTTATTAGATCTTCTTCTATCTATAGGGTTAGTATTTCTAGACATTCTACTATTTCTTCTATCATTATCATACTTAGCTTTCCTATAATCAATTGCATTATGACCCATACCATGAAAATTATGAAAACAAAAGTCCTCAAAATGAATCAATGACTTATTAGTACAATCTCTTTTCATATGACCTATTTCATTACATAAAAAGCACTAACTTCATACCTAGTTTCCTTAAGAATCTCTACTTGTTTTGCTCAACTTCTTTAGGTTTCTTAGAAGATTGGCTTGATCCAATCTTATCATCATATTTACCTTTTTCTTTTAGATCTAATCTAATCTCAGGCTTCTTCACAAACATGTTAATTACATAAAAAAGACTAGTCTTATCATAAGTAGGTCTCTGTATTGATGTTGAATCATCAAGATTTTCTCTGCTAGAATAAAGCTTCTGAAGTTGTTGTTTGCACTATGTCAATTCACCTTTCACAATAGTAGTGTACTTATGGAGTTCTTCATGGTATTTTTTTAATGTTTCAAGCTCAGATCTTTTCTTTTCCAAACTTGCTCTTAGATCTGCATTTTTAGTCTTTAAATTAGATTCAATTTTTCTAGGATCATTTCTCAAAGTCAACTTCAGAT
This sequence comes from Cupressus sempervirens, assembly GCA_028749045.1. Lineage (NCBI taxonomy): Eukaryota > Viridiplantae > Streptophyta > Pinopsida > Cupressales > Cupressaceae > Cupressus > Cupressus sempervirens. The sequence continues at coordinate 804,088,885 of CM053793.1, forward strand.
TTGTAATCTTCAACTCTGCTTCAAGATCTTGTACTTTATCTTCAACTTTGAATAGTCACCATCACTAGTTCTAGATTTAGTAGATTTAGGCTTGGATTTTAAATGTTCAATCTTTTCCTTCAATTAACCAATGCATACTTTGGAGTCTTCATATCTATCCTTTAGCTTATCTCTTTCTTTAGTAAGGAGATTAATTTGTTCAAGACCTTCTTCAAGGTTCTTCATTAACTATTACATATCCATAGGGATCTTACTTAAGCTGTTAAGCCTCTTCAAATTAACTAGGCTCTGATACCAATTGTTAGAAATAGGGATTAAGGGGGGGTGTTGAATCAATAATCTACAAACTTTAGTCATCAAATAGATATTATTACTTACTTTAAACCATGAATGACAAAGCAATAAAGTAATGATGAATAGTAATAGTAACAATGTAGAAGGATAACTCATAACATCATACTTTGTTAGCTAGGGAAACCCTAGTAAAGAGAAAACACCAATGGGGATGATACCCACTAGATAATATGTTGATATACAAGTTCCTTGTTAGAGGATGTACCCTATTAAGAGTCAATGAGAAACTTTAGTATAAGGAGTCTCTATTGGGAGACTTTGAATCCTTGTTAGGAGATTCCAACCTTATTATGAGGTGTGCCAACCTTGTTAGGATTTTTGGTGTAATGTATGCAAGAAGAGCCCACTACCCAAACATGCAATTTCAACTACAAGAAGAGCTCATTGCTCAAAAAAGTAATTTACTATTATATTTATTCTTTGACCATTCTTTGATCTTTAGCTTGATCTCAGATCACCTAATATCTCACATAAAACTTCGTATATATCACTTTCACAAAAGTTCACTCATCACAATTTACATTTCACAATTACATCATCTTCCAATAAAGCACACTTCTTATATCAAGAAGTCCTTTACATAAATACCATGCCTTAACACAAATTATTGCTTGGTTAGCTAAGACCATAATTCTCTTTTCCAAGTTAGAATAAACATCTAGGATATCTACCCTAATTGGACAAGTAATTGTTTTGTAAAAAAAAAATTATTTCCTTCAATTCTGTTATCATGCTTCATAAAAACATGATTATCTCTATTCCATATAGTCGGTACAAAATTTTGAGGCTATACATGTCATCACCAACATGTATACAATATCCATGTAACTTTGCTAGCATAATATGATGTTAGCAACATGTTATAAAAAAAACAATAAACTACTATAAACCAAATTCTTTACTTATACAACTTTCTAATTACCAATGACTAACTTTATTTCCAAGGTTTCTTGTGAACATGTACATCATGTTTTTCCATAAATTACAATAATTACATATCATTGTTGGCCAATTGTCAACACCTACACCATCACCAAAGAAAAGGGTCAAGAAGACCACCAGTGGACTAGGAAAGAGAAGGAAAATGACGCGAGTAAGTGATTTAGAAAATTCTAAGGATGAAGCTGGAGATATACTAGTAGTGCAAGATGCACAAGAAGGAAGACCTATAGCTAGAAATGGAGCAAGGAAACCAAAGGTAGAGAAAATTAAGATGTAGATAATAAATGATGATAATTTTAGTCAATTGAATAAGTATTATAACTGTACAATAATATGAATAGAAGGAAGTTAGAAAATGTCATAGTGAGAAATATAATTTTGAGGAATAATAATTTGAGAACATATAGAATAAGATATGAAAAGATCTATATAATAGGCTTACAAATAGAAAGAAGAGAGTATTGGAAGAAGATCTAAATTTGAGGATCTCTATGATAAATAAATTGTTTGAGATTAACCCTAAGGAGGACTCAAACAAAATTTTGAATGGTATTGAGCCCTTGTTGAGGAATAAATGAAGATAAATTCTTCTAATGGGAGGCAATTATGAGGAGGTAAGGATAGAAACAAAGGATGCAATTGTGAAATACATGACCTCAGTGCTATAGGTGAGTGCATAGTCAAAACATAATAGTCTAGTGTATATGCAAGTTAGTACACCTTCCAAAAATAAGGAAGAAGTAAAGGAGACATAGCAAGAACCTTCACCACTGCATACTGTTATGGGTATTGAATCCATGCAAGTGGATAGTGTAGAACAAGAAAGTTATCATGAAAAGAACATTAACACAATTGAAAACATTCACAAACTAAAATCATGTTCAGATATAAGATTAGAAAAAGAAGGTAAAATGAGAGTGCAAACCAAAGGAAGACACTCCAAAAGCCTACTTAATCATGTTTATGTATCTTGGTACTTACATAAGTTCTTCCAAACTTGGGGAGCCCTTTCCACTTGACTATTACTGCATCTATTTCTTAGTTTTGGTCTATTTTAGAAAGTTGGTGTCTAAAATTTCTTCTAACTTTGATAGTTTATTTTTAGGGAGATCACTTACATCATCTTCACTATGGATGTCTAGTTTCTCACCTTGTTCACTAGTCCTTGATAATTATTTGGTGGTGTATGGTGCTGATATTGATGTTGTGGAGGTTCTTGTTATGTTTTTTGGTAGAACATGTTTCGTTGATATGATAGTTGTTGTTGAAATATCTATTGTTGAGGGATGTTTGATGTTGTGGGTGTGGCACCAACTACATGGATGTATTAAGTATCAGTGGCACCATTTATTATTGTGTTATTGTTTTTGTTCCAATATCATGGTTTATTATGGGAGTGTTACCTCTCATGGGGATTTTGTTTTTGGAGCTTGATGCTTCCATCATTAATAAGCCCTCACTCAAAACCTATACCTTTTTCCTTGATCTCTTTGTACATTTTTAGGTAGTTCATGAACATGTCATAAGAGAGTCTAGGATGTGCATTGTCAATGAAAATTTTAACAAGGTGAAACTATGGTATATTGCAAGAGATTCATTTTGTAAGGGTTTTCCACCTTTTTAAATAATCACTAAGGCTTTCACCCTCCTTTTGTTTAGTGTGGACTAGTTTGACCATAGATGACCCAGTTTCAACTAGATGTATGTATTGTGCCGCAAAGGCTTTTGAAAGATTAGCAAAGGTGTTAATTGTGCCCTAAGGTATTTGATAAAACCATTCTAGAGTGGGACCTCCTAAAATTTTGGGAAAGAGGTGCATGGGGAATATGTCATTATAGGCCACTTCTTGGCAATGCATGTAAAATTATTTGACATTTGTGACTAGGTCCCATTTCCCTCTAAATTTATCAAATTTTGGGATCTCAAAGTGTTTGGGGAAGGGTATCATGGTGATAGATCTATCAAATGGGTAAGGAAAAACCTCTTCAAATTTGAAGGTCTTGGATTTAGTGCCATCTTTGAGTTCCTTCAAAGAATTCTTCATAACTTCCCACTTAGATTGATAGGTTTTATTGTTGGTGCCCCTATTCTTGGTGCCCCTTGTGTAAGGTATGTATCAAATAGGGAGGGTGAGTATATATAGTTTTCATGGGTAAATTGTGGTGGGTGGAATGTTGATTTAACTGCTATTGGGATGTATTTTTTATTTTTTGGGGTGATGGTTAGGTAGACTGTTGGACTTATTGGTACTAGGGTTGTTGTTGGGGTAGAAAGATGTAGAATTTTTGAGCAATGGGTAATTTTGTATGGGTTTTTGCACATACTACTATTGTGGTGGTTTTTGATGGACAGGTGGTGGATATGTTAGTGCTATGCTTTAGTGTTGCACATTTTGACTAATTTAGGTGTGTTGTGCTCCTATTGAAAAGGTAATTAGGCTCTGAAGGTTGCCAAATAGTTCATGTCAAGAAGTATCTGCAATGTTGATTATTGTTGTGGTATTGTTTAGTTATTCCCTAAGTTTGGTATGAAAAAATAGTTGATGATGGGTGGTAGTGGATTGATGAGAGGTGGTGGTTGTTGCACTTCGAAGGTTGACACAAATGAGGTAATCATTGGGACACTTGTGGTCTAGCCTTGTGATTGTCCAAACTTCCAACGACCAAGCGGATATGAAGTGGTCATAATTCGTATAGATGTAAATGGACTAGGGGTGATGAGATGTTGGTTGGTAGGCCCTATTGGCAACATCCTTGTAGTAAATTGCAATGCAAATTGGGTATTCTATTCAAGTATGTTAGGTGCACTACTAATGGGTAGATATGAAGTTAAAGTGGTAGTTTGGGAGGTGGAAGGTCCTACAATGTTAAATGGGATGGATGTTGGTTGTGAAGTGGTAGTAGCAATAGTGATGGAAGTGGTGGTGAGTGTACATTGTCTAATGGTAGATCATTGTGGTGTTGTGTGAACCAATGACTACAAAATGGTGGGTTGGTTACTTTGTGGGATGGGATCATATAATTGGGTGCAAGGTATATTTGGGTCCATGATTTCTGGTGTCACTATTTCTTCTAGGTATGAAAAAGGGGTCATTTGGATTAGAGGGACCAATGGGTGGTAGAAGCATTCCAAACAATAGATGTACATGATTTGTTATATCCAAATGTGGTGTCCTTCCAAAGCCAAACTCACCGATGTTATCTCTCAAAAAATTAGTGATGATGACTTCTTTGTTTTTATCTATGATGGCATTAACAAGGGTCACATTCTCTGGTTGATTCATGAAATTTGTCATGTTTGATAGTAAGGGACCCAAATATTCTGAATTACATTGTGGTAGGTCATGTGTGATCATAGAAATCATCAAGTCTAGTTGTGTGCTAGCCGAGCCTCCACTAAGATTAGGGTCCATGTCCTTCTTCTTCCTCTTGTTCTTGCCAAAGCATGTGGTTAGTGGTATGAAATGATAATGTTCCTCAAGATGAGATGAAAGACGGTATGGCAATGAGTGTAAAGACTACAAGGGGAGTGATTTCTAACCATCTTAAGGATGCACTCACTATGATGCAAGGATTTCCTAGGATGTATGATAGATGCAAATGAGGTTGATAGAGGATCCTACTTATGATGATATGGTATCTAGGAGATCTAAATGGATAGATATGGTGGTGTTGAAGTAAAACAGATGATTTTCATATCTTTAAGCTCAAGATGTGATGATAATGTCAACCTTAGGATAGGCTTATGAACCTTTGGAAGACAAGTGATGATCAAGTGCAGAGTCCAACCTTTAGCTCAAAGTGATGAGGGACACAAGCAACAAAGATAGACCACCTAGACAATGCTTAGTCAAAGGGATAATCTTGATAATATGATGGACATAAGATGTCGGATAGAAAACTCTAACAAAATGACACCAAATGCCTAAGAATGATGGAGGATGTGATCTATGGTATGATGGGCATGGATTCCTAAAGAATGATTTAAGGATGATGGATCTGAAAACCCCTAAGGGGAAAAATGACCTATATGATAACGTTAAGGGTCAAATCTATGATATGATAAGTGCAAAGTGTGTATGGAAGAAGAGGGACCTAATCAAAGTAGTTATAGCTAGTGTAGTTAATGATGGTTTTATTGACCCCACGTGTTAAGGTCATAATTTGAAATTTTTGATTCCACTCAATTTGTAGAGCAACCTTAATACCTTCATTCTCAATTTGATCTAGTTTCAAAATTCTTGGATTTAATGTGTGTTTCTTTCATTTGGCTTCAATTTCTATATAGATTGTGGGTTGCTTAAGTTTGACCTTTTGAACTTGGGTTTTGGTTGGTGTAACATGGGGTTCCACTGATTTGGCCTTAGGTTTTATCTCAACTTTGGTTCAAGGCAGTGACTATGCTAAGTATGCCTTTTACTTGGGTTGGAAAATATGAACCTTTAGATAATAAAATGAGTTTAAGTGGGAAAATTTTTATTTACCAATAGATGTTTCAAGATATAAAGTGGAGAAAACTAAACTTTGGGTTGTTGTGAATGGTCTTGCTAACAACTATTTTTGACACAATAAGTATAAGACTCTTTGGTAAATAGATATTGTGTATTGTGAACAAACAATCTCTCAAAGGACAAAGCAACTTTGAGAGAGATAGAAAAGTGATCTCTTTAGCAAAAGATTTTGATAGTAACCAATGTGTATCTTTTACAAATGTTTTTCACAAGGTCATTCCACAAATAAGTCAATTCAAGCACACTTTATTCCTAACATCAATTTGGTTTCAATATATTACTCATTAGGCCTACTAGGAGGGACCTATCTTGATGTTTTCTAGATCTAGTGCAATGTTTCCCTCTAATTGAAGAGATGAGTTGATACAAGAGTTGATTGAAAAATTTACATCTCAGAAATCCTTCAAGGTATGAAAAATAGAAGCCCCCCTTTGGAAGGGACAACAACTCTTGGAGTTAAAGCCCAAGTAGGCTTATGTCTCTACGAAGAAAAACACAAATTTCAAGTAACTTCAGAGAAGCCTTATATTTTCTTGCACCATGAGTAATACACAAAGGATAAAAGAGTAGCTACTAAGTTGGTTTATAATCAGGTCTATGGACTCAGAGAATTGGTTGTAACATATGTGATCCACTTAAGGATCTATTTCATACATGCTGAAATCATAGAAATTTTTTTCCACCTCAAGCTACCTCTAGAAACATACTATCCAAACTTTCTTGATGGATCAAGAAAGTTTACTCTTACCCTCATTTATATACTAGCCAAATTATTTACCAATTTAAGCTTCTGACCAAAGGGGACACGCTTCCTAGAGGTGGATGAACTCACTAGAAGCAATCCTGGATTGTTGTGAATGGTCTTGCTAACAACTTCTAGTACATGCATCACATATTTAAAGGGTTCTATTTTGAAAAAAGTAAAGATAGCTCAAAAATATGTTGAAAAATACATCTTAAAACATGCAAGAAACATGATTCATCCTAGTTTTGATGCTTTTAGATTCTCTATCTTATGGTTTGAAGACACATTTTATTAGCATGCAAGGTTCATTCCAGCTTGATAGCAATCGTCAACAAAAGTAATTTGAGTCAACAAAAGTAAATCACACATGAAAGCTTTGAAAAAGAGGGAATAAGAAGACTTTCTCTTTAGACCATTCAAGATTGAATGTTCTTTTAAGGGCCCAAAGTTGAAGTATGTCAACTTGAAATATTCTTTAATACCAAAAATTGAATTTTTATTATAGTGTTAACATTCATTCCATGAAAGATTTTGAATCCCTTAAGACATTCAAGAGTGTGTTTGGACATGCATTCCATAAAAGATTTTATTCATTTGATTAAGCACTCAAGATTGGATTTGTTTACTTTAGCTTTATTCATTCAAGACTTTGTTTGATTTATCTAGTAATGTGCAACATCCATTCAAAGACAAATGTTTAAGCATAAGTTCATTTCCCAAAATCAATAACACTTTAAGAAAACCTACAAGAAAACATGGTTAAGTGTTTCTCAAGGGCTCCCACCTGCAATGTTGCAAAAAGAACCAACTTGATTAGTCACCCAAAACTCCCCGAAATAAAAGCTTTACTATGGTAAAAAAAAAAATTTAACTATTTTTGTTACTTTATATTCATAAAAATTCTAGGAATAACCCCTATCCTATGGAACCACCAAAATTTCCCTAATTAACAAATAATGGTGCTATGAGTTCTCTTTGTGCATGGTTATATTTACTATTGAACATTGTTGGTTTACTTTTATATACAAGTTATAAAGTAATTAACAATATTTAGCTATAGAATTTTTTTTTGAGAATACTGATTCACCCCCCCCTATTAGTATTATCTATTTCTAACATGTAGTACTATGATCATTAAATTTCAAACATCTTTCCATTGTGAGATAACAACCTTTAGATTTGAGTGCACCTTTAACTAGATGCCTTATATTTCTAGCATGTGTTGAATGTTCAATTCATTTCTTATTTATCCCTTCCTATCTATGGTCTACCACATGGAAGTGTATCACAATTCTATGATGAATATCTAGGCCTGCCACATTCATCGAAGCATTACAATATAATGATACATATCTTCTTCACATAGCCAATTGCATATGTTTTCATGCTACATGTTAATTTTCCATTCACTTCCCTAGTTTCCATGTCATCTCCAACTCATCACCACATTGGATCAAAATCTTCTATCCCACAACTAGCTTGAGCCCCATCATGTGTAGTCACCTTTGTCTAAAGGACATGCCTTTGAGACACTACTATCCACAAGCCTTCATTTATAAAATGTTTATAAGTATTGCTACTAAAAAAGAAAACATAGACAATAGTTAATAGGTGCAAAAACCAAAACTTGGGATCATTAGAAAAATAGAGGGGTTACCAAATAGCAAAGATGATGGAACAAAAAAAATGACAAAACTTAGAAATGTTGGAAAAATACAGATGCCAAAATAGAGGTCATCATGAAATTGAAATGCCAAAATAGAGGTCACCTTGAAATCTACATAGATGATAGTTAAGTGAAGACAACAATATAGATGCCAAATGCAACAACCTACAATGGAGATGCTAGTTCAAAGGTGGAGACAACAAAAAAAAGTCAGAGACAATGATTCATAGGTGCAGATGCAAGAACATGAGGACGATGATTCAACAATGACAAAACATGCACGTGTGGATACGCCAAAACTCGGATATATGATAGTTCAAAGATGATGAAATAGCAAAGACAATAGTGAATTTGCATAGATAAAACTACCCATAAACAAAACTAATAGTCATGGATTTTTCCTGATATTTTTTTGTTTTTTGGTATTTGAGGATATGTCTTCTTCCCAAATGCATCCTTTAATCTACACAAACAACCAACACATCTTGCAATACACTTAAACAATAATAAATTGTATATTATTAGTGAAAAATAGATTGAAATAGATTGTAATAGATGGAAATAGATGAATGAATGACCCATAGTGGGCTCCCACTGGGCATGCCAAAATGTAGAACAAGAAAGTTAGCATGAAAAGAACATTAACACAATTGAAAACATTCACAAACTAGAACCATGCTCACATATAAGAGTAGATAAAGAAGGTAAAAAAAGATTGCAAACTAAAGGGAGACACTCCAAAAGCCTCCTTGATCATGTTGATGTGTGCTCAAATATGCTTCAAACTTCAATGGAGGATATGACTCAAAGTGGATTTGTGGATGGAGTTTGTCATTATGATGGTATTTTGGTATTTTTTAGGCTCTCAAAATAGCATGATAATTTTAGCATGGAAATGGATGATCTTTTGTAAAGGATGATGGGTTCAATTTATAGGCCAAGGATGTGAGGATGGAGGGTCAAGATGCAAAGATGGGGGATGGCTAAGATGTAAGGAGAGAGAAGTACATGGATTGTGATTTCTCAAATCTATAGCCTTATGACAAGTGTCACAATGAGAGAGATGTGAGAAAATGGGAAAAATGGAGGGAAAGTTGGGGGACAATGGAGTTATGAGGGGGATGGTGTGTGTAAGAGGAATGTAAGAGAATGTAAGGCATGTGTAAGGAGCGATTAATTCTTTGTAAGAGAATTTAATGCATGTGGGTGGAGGTGTAAGAGGGGTTTGACTTTGGTTTTGGTTAGGAATTCTTAATTTAAGATTACAGTTGTACATATGATTAGGGTGAGGATTAGGCTTGTATTAGAGGATGGATTAGGATGCAAGTGGTTTAATTAGTTGGTTAAATAGGATTAGCATGGTAAATAGGTTGGATTTAGAAAAGGATAGGGGTTTAGGGATAGTTAGGGGTTAGGGATTGATTTATTAAATGGAATATTTAGTAAAAGGGGATGTAGGATTAAATTAAATAGGAATAGTGCAATTATTTAATTTAATCGGAGAATAGTGATTTAATTGATAATTAGACTTTGGATTGTCAATTAAATTTATCAATTGCACTATAGTTAATTAAAGGACTTAATTAAGTAGGGGATGAAAATAAATTAATTACATACTAAATACTTAATTAATGATGCCTTAGGAGATGACTAAATAGAATTACTTAAATGATGTAATTAGATTTAGGTATCTATAGATATTACTCACATAAATTTGGACACAAAAGAAAACCCATTTTCAACTTATGGCCAAACTATTGTTGGCAATATTACAACTTACTCTAGTTCATATGATGAAGAATACAAGGAGAAGAAAAAGGAAAATTCTAATCTTAAGCATAAGTGGAAGATTGTAAGGCAAAAATCAACTTTCTTGCCCAATCTAAAACATGTGGACTCAAGAATTGGGAAGTTAGTGTTCCAACATGAGGCTGACATACCTTATGTAGCAACTTTTTTGTCAAATATCAACATTTTGTAGAGGAAATTGGAGAAATGTCTTGCAACTAAGAATTCCTATGACAAATTTTCCTATAGTACTTAAGTGTAGTTGAAGTGGCATCTTATGCACTATGTGCACTAATCAGTATTTCAGATAAAATGAAGGAGAACTAGAAGAAGGAAGTGGAAAGACTAAAACTTGTATATTTAGATTTCTCTTCTAGAATATCAAGCTGATCAATAGTAGGACAAGAAGTTTTTGTTGATACAATTTTATTTTCTAACACCTTTGCCATTGATGTCAAAGGAGGAGTATTATGTAGAAGGAAACTTGTATAGTTGTAACTTTTATTCTCTATATATAAGGGGTAGTGCACTTTTGTATCAATGTAAAGGAGTGATAAGGAATGTAATGATCTATCAACACATGAATACAATTGTTATGTTTTGAAGGCAGTTTTGTGTAATTACTCTTTTTTTTTTTTTTTTTTATGTATGATGTCATTTTGGGACTTAGTCAATTTTTCCAAATGTTTCTATCAGTTCAAAAGAGGGAGATTGTTGGAAATATGGTTGGATAGATTATTGATGGTTTTCATTTATGCCAACATGTATTCAACATTTCATTTATGCATTTAGAGATAGAAAATAGTTTAAGTATTAGAGAGTTTGCAAGAAAATAGAGAATATATATGATATTTATGGATGAATTGTTGACAGTTAGATCATGAGTAGTTGGGGAAAGCTCTATGATAGTGTTATGATGATGTATACCACTATCCAAGTGTGTATGATTGAAATATCAATACAAGTATTTAATAATGTAGAATAGGGCATAGTAGAAAATTGGACTATATGACTTGATGAATTATTTTGGTGATAAAATAATCATTAAGTCATGATGAGTCGACTATGTGGATATTATTCCATAAAGTTATTTTATATTATACAAAGCATGTAAAGGCATGAAGGCTGACTGAGAAAAGAATTATGATGATAAGTAAAGATCTTATCTTTTGAAGATAAGTGTAAAAATTAATGTGTGATATGTGATGAACTATGCAACATATGTATGACCTATTATTGATGTGAGGCTAATGATATGTGAATTACATCTGATGTATGATTAGAGCAAGTGTGAAACATGGTACATAGGAAGTATTGTATGTATATCTATTCTTGTGAAGAACTAAATTGTATAACTACATGTTAGGGAAGTGGGCTCTTATTGCATACATTTTATTTGATCCACCAACTCCTAATAGGGTTGAGACTGTTAACAAGCCGTAGTCCTCTAACAAGGATTTGAGACACTATATGTACTTCATAGACTCCTAATAGGGTTAATATCCTTAAGAGGATCCTATTTTTTAGTGAATCATCTAATGGGTATCATCCCCACTAAGATTTTCCCTTGGCCAGTGTTTCCCTAGTTACCAAAAAATGGTGTTATGAGTTCTCTTTATGTATGGTTATATATACTATTTGACATTGTTAGTTTTCTTTCATTTTCATGTTTTAATGCAATTAATAATATTCAATTTTAGGAAAAAGTTTGTATACTATTGATTCACCCCCCTCTTAGTATGATCAATTTCTAACATGTAGTACTGCAATCATTAAATTTCAAGCATCTTTTCTTTATGAGATAACAAGTATCAAATCTAAGCACACCTTTAAATAGATGCCTTATATTTTCAGCATGTGTCATGTTCAATTCATTTCTTATTTATCCCTTCCTATTTCTAGTCTACCACATGGAAGTTTATCACAATCCTATGATGAATATATAAGCCTACCACATTCATTGAAGCATTACAATATGATGATACATATCTTCTTCACCCAGGTGGTTGTATTTATTTTCATGCCACATTTTAATTTTCCATTCACTTTCCTTGTTTCCATGACATCTCCAACTCAACACCATATTGGATCAAAGTCTACTTTATAACCCCACAACTGGCTTGAGCCCCACCATATGTAGTCACCTTTGTCTTAAGGACATTCCTTTGAGATGCTATTATCTACAAGCCTTCATTTATAAAAATATTATAATTATTTCTATTACACTTAATATAGAATTTTAAAAAAGTGCACTTCCATACACAAAATATTGTTTAAAATTCCTCCCTTGATTTGCACCACTTACATGCTCCCCTTGAGAAATTGATATTATGCTTTCCAAATGCATATATTATCTACATATTTTTCATCATTTGATTGTATCTTAATTTCATCATTTAATTCTCTAGATATACACAATAGGTCATGAGAAATCATTTAGACTAGAATTAGGATGAAAATGTATTGATCTTTGACCTTTGTGCATCTGCACAAAATCTCAAGCCAAATAGACATTCTCTGATGCAAGGAGGAATTGAACATCTAGGACCAAAGGAACACCTTGATGAGTTAACACAATAGAAGAAAATACATAGAAGACAACACCAAGGAGAGAGAGAACAAAACATTTTTATTGATTCATCAAGTTATCATCATACATGCCTAGCTATAAGGCCTTTTGGATTACAACTAGATACAAAATATAACTTCAAGATCCATGATCCAAATTCAAATTCATAATTTTGGAAACATCTACCTATTAATTCTCTAAGTTCTTATTTAACCTAAACTAAGTACCTCTACTTATACTTTCCAAAACAACTTACATAAGATTTTAGATCATTACATAATAGAAAGGCCAACCTTAAAATAGTTTGCACTCATCGCAACACAAGATCTTATAATTAAATTCATGATTCAAATTAAATACATAATTTGGCTTGAACCAAGAACCAATCATAGAAAAAATTAGTCAAATAATGAACTAAGCATCAAAAAATATCAAGCTTACTTGGCACATGAAAGAAACACTCGATCAACACTAGAACTTGATTAATACTAGAACTCATTTAATATTGGAACTTGATTAATGTTGGAACTTGGTTAATACTAGACCTCAGTTAACACCAAAACTCAGTCAACATTGGAACTAGGTTAACACTAAACTTGGTTAACATTGAACATGGTTAAAACTATTGGAACTTGGTGATAATTTCTAGAATGAACAAATGAGATGGATTACAAGACAACCAAGGATTCTCTTGCAGAACACAACCAATATTGAAAAAAATGATTCTCTTAAACCATTCAAATGTTACAACCTACATCGAATCCAACTCAAATTTTGAAATCTATGTAGCATCTCCAACTGGTCTATTCTTTCACTTCACCAAATATTCATAGTAATATTTTCCTCTTCTACTTTTACCAAATTTTAGATCCAATATATGTTCAACCTCTTCAATCTGCTTCTTAGGATAATCATCTGATACAATAACTTCATCATCTAATTAATGATACTTATACAAATCAACAACATTGAATATAGGAGATATATTTTTTGAAAATAATTGAATAATTGTGTATTTCCTTTGACATTACACAAAATGCCATATCATTTCTAGTCAGTGTATGTTGAGCTCATTTGGGCATTAAAGATAGTTTCTTGTGTCTGTCGAGCATTCTAAAGTTTACCAAGTTTAAAAGATAGTGTCTACTAAGTTAACTTGGGCATCAAAGAGAAATTTATTAAAGTTTAGTGTTAACTGAGCTCACTTGGTTAATGAAGGAAATGTTAGATGGAACTAGTGTTAACTAAGCTATTAGAAATAATAGTCCACCAAGATAACTGAAAATAGGGGGGGGGGGCATGGCGAGGGGGTTATGTTGGTGTTTTAAAACTACTGAACAACAAAATGCTCAATACCAAAATGATATTACTCACACAACCTAAGGATAAGCCATTTCCTATTAACAATTATATGTGCAAACCATTTGGACCCAACTTCAACAAAACTAAGTATGGTTTTCTATTCTTTAGGCTCTACAAAACCAAGGTGGGTGTACCCAAGGGATGATTCAAACTAAATTCTATTGTATGAGAACTATATTAATTTCATTTTGATCTCATCTTTTATCTTCAGACTCATGCATAATTTTGATATTTTAGGTAAAAACATCCCATATAGCAGATTTGGTCACAATTCTTCTATAGATGTGCAAGTATCCCTAGTAATAGTGGCTAACTAAGGCTAAAGTATTCCATACAAAGAAGTGCTGACCACCTTTTAAAATCTTCAAGAAAAGTAAAATAAGGTTGATTGTGATTTTGAATTTTGATGCTTATTTATGATCTATCAATCTACTGATTGAATTAACTTGATCAGTGCCTATTCCATTGGGACTCAGAGTCGTCTACAATTTATGGTTCTAATTTTTTGCCTTACAACAAATATTATCAACAATTCTTACTAAAATTCATCCTTATCGAAATCCTTTCTATTACCATAGAAATCTCATCAAATTCATCAAAGCCTTTATTTAATTCATTGAATTAATAGAAATAATGAATTGACATACAACCTAAATGAATTGCATTCAATTGGACAAGTTTTACTCAAAAAATCTCAAAATAACTAGGTAAGAGTATAGGAGACAAAATTCAACAAGAACTAATATGGGAATAGCTCAAATTTGTATTAATTTTCCTTGAAAATTGGATACAATTGTAGTAAACTCATAATGATCCTAAAAAAGGGGACACAAGAATCACACAAAATTAATGTATTCTCAAGAAATTTGTAGAGAAGATACATCATAAAGTCTGCTCAATAACTGGACTGAAAACATCCTAAGTGTAAAACTAAAAATACATTAGAAATCAGACCTTTCTCTAGCCCTAGTATCTCACTTATATAATGTGAGATGCAACAAGCTTCAGGCATAGATAACTAATAGATGTCCTTTTACAAAAGATATTTAAAATTTGTTGCCACAAAAAGACAAAATTGTGTGTAACAAAAGAGCTCAAACATTAGTATATTCTTTTGGTAGGCCCCTTTTCTGTTACATCTCTTGAAACAATAAAGATTTATGATTTGATTCTCTAATTATTTTGAATCTTTGGAATAAGTGGCTATGAGGCTTGAAAGTGATGTGTCTTCTTTAGTTACCTGCAAGTTTACTTTAACTTAGGGATTCTCTTTGTCTTCATCATCATCTGTTGAAGTAATAGTTACACTTGCATCTTCTTCTGCCTCATCACATTCTTCTATCAATTGTGTAGACATAAATTATTCCTTTGATTCATTGTACATAGTGTCATCTGGCCAATAAAAATTTAGGATCTCCCTTTGTACAGTTACTAAAGAATTCCCAATTGCCTCTATTTCAAAAAAATCTTTTCTAATGGCACTCTAGAATAACTATATTTTAACTAATTCCTCGTTGGTCATTGACCACAATAAATGCGCTATTTCATTCATTACAGTATTCAATATTTGACAAAATATCTCATCCAATTCCCTTTTCCACTCTTCCTTGCCCTTTATTTAATCAATGGCTTTTACAACACTAGGAAATAAATCAAACTTTTCAGCTATATATTTGGAGAAACAAAATGTCACTCTTTTTAGAAATGAATCCTATTTTTCATCAAAATTCTCCAACTTATAAATAAAAAATATTTTATATCTAATGACAAGATAACTGATGATAGATCCGTACATGATAGTAATGTCATTATTCCTATTGGTCCATTTCTATCATTCTTTTTTCATTTCACTTTAACCCATCCTGATTGCTGTAATCCTTGCCAACTAATCAAAAAATGTTGGCCACTCTATCCTATCCATTAAATACATTACACCCTAAGTTATTTTCTCTTCATATTGATTGTTCAACTCTACATTAAGTGCATATAACTTATTCTTTTCTTCTTCAAATTCCTCTACAGTGTAGAATTAAGGCCTCTCAGGGGTATCTGGTATATCAATAATAGGGTTTGACTTAAAGGGTTCAATAGGTAGCCATGGGGGGTATACAATTCTAGGTCTACTAGACTCTCCTACCTTTCTTTTCCCAAGTCTCTTCTCCATTTGAGATACTTGATTTTCTAATGATTGTATCTGTTTACCCCTATCTTCATATGTTTTCAAAACTTCCTCAAATCTAGAATTGAGTTGGACAAACCTATCCTCTTCCTGTCCAAACACTACATTGCCAAATTTCATCATTTCTATTGAATTTGATGAAATCCAACTCCAAAAATGCCCAAGATCACCTGCATTCAATAACCCATCAAAGGGACGCCAAGGAAGGAAGAGCGTGGAGCAAGGGAAAAACCCTAAATGGACATGATAGAAAAGATATTGCAACACAAGAAAATATGTATTTACAATATACAAAAATGAGATATGTTGTATAATGAGAGAGAGAGAGAGGCCAAATATAAAGGCCTCATAGAAGCTTGTGGAATAAGTTGGAAGGTGGTAGAAGATAAGGTTGACAACTAAGCACTCTTCCACAAAAAGGTGGAACATGCTAGAAGGGAACAAACTTCCGTGTTGTCAACAACTCACCACAACATGCATTAAATACTAAATATTAAATAAATTCATTAACCTAAGTAAGCTTAAGTAAATAGAATAAATAATAAATAATTAATTATTTACTCTAACACCCCCCCTTAAGTGCAACTTAGGGAAATGCCTTAAGCTCATAAAACTAAGAAATGCAGAAATGGGTCCTGACAACAAGGCCATGTTAGGTACCCATGTATAAGGCAAAGAGATGCAACCTCTGAAAATGGGAAAAGAGAGAAAATGGCATGGGAAAAGCCCTCCCCAAAAAAGAGGTAAACCTAGTGAAGAACTAAAGAAGCCTCCAACTAGGGGAATGTCCCCTAAAATAGGAACAAGGAGTGATCATGAAGAGCATCACCAAAGTATGAAGAAGCCACAAAATCTACCATCAAGAAGAAATTTGCTAATCTGAAGAACCTCCATGGAAGAAGAAGGCACAAACCAAGCATGTCTATATGGTAGATGATCCATCTCATAGAAATGCATAGGTAGCTAGCCACTGCAATCACCTTGTATATAGTATCAACCATTGAATACATAGTTCAGACTATCGAACCATTGAACAAAGGATGCATTAGAACAATAGCATAACCCCCTTTAATGTAGATGAGACCTATAAAGACACGGTCACAAAAATGCTGCATGGGGCTAATGTTGTAGAAGGGACACTCACTTGACAAAGGGAGAATGCCTAAAATAGCAAACAACTATCCCCCACAAGGTGATTTATAAAAAATGGTGTAAGTACAACTGACTCAAAAAAATGTTCATGAATCCGAAATGCAAAAGTGACACTTTATCTCAGTGTATATACAAAAGTTCTTACAAGTGATAGCTACCATGATCAAAATAAGGAAAAAGCTAACACAAAAGAAAGTACAGCCAAAAATAAAAGAAACTATGCTATAAAAATGATCTTTGGTCCCAAAACACCCATTATATCTACCATATAGAAAAAATGTCAAAAACATGATAGAAAGAGCATGGGCCAAAATCTAAGGAAAAAGACTACATTTCTAAAAAGATGACAAAACCAACCTTCCAAAAATACAATGTTTTCAAAAAACTGACATGGGATGCAAAAGATATGCAAGCTAGAGTAAAAAACATAACTTTAGAATTCAACTAAAAAAAGGCAACAAAATTGCATCAAAACCTAAAAATACCTACACCAATGCCTCCATCTCAGAACTAGCTTTCTGGCACTTCTTTCATATCAAAAAAAAAACTTTGTATGCTTAAGTTATGGCCAAAAAATTGCAAGTAGGTCAAAAATGACCTTGAAGGAGAGGTGCAAAAAGGATGATGTCATGCTAACATCAGCATTTCATTGTATTAAAATTGATAGCTAGTAAGCCATCGTAGAAAAAAAAAGATGCCATGTGGCATGCCACCTGGAAAGTCCATGTGGTAGCCACATGGAAAAATTGACGTGGCAGGGTTGACATGGCAAGTGGTGATGTCAGTAGGGTGACATGGTAGTGATGTGGCAAGGTCCATGTGGCAAGGTGCCACGTGGTACCTAGGCCACATGTCACACCCACATGCTACTGAATGGTTACTAACTGAGATGCTTGGACTGCCAACTATGCACAAACTGCCAACTATGCACTGATGTAGATGATGATAGGTGTGTTGATGATGGCAATTGGTAGAGGAAAAGTGCAAGAACTGGCAAAGCTAATGAATAGGGGTGGCAATTTGTAGTTGGGCAGCAGGATCTGGCACAAATATCGGTGAAGAGGTGAGGATGAGCGGTAGCTGGCTATGGTGGCCTTGGGGTGGCACTGCTGGCTGCAGCCACTATCAGCTGCGTGTGGGTGGCATGATGGCAGTGGCCCTTTTTAAAAAATATTTTTTATTTTTTGCCACAAAATCGTTTGTACAACCATATGAAAGGCCCTGTGCCTAAATTTTGTTTCCTCCTAGAACCTTGTAGCCAAAATCAAAAAGTTTTATATGGACCCTAGCTAAAAAGCACCTTTTGAATCTAATGGCAGTGTCCATTTGGATCCAAAGTGCTCCAAAAATTCTCTTTCCTCCTAATTTGAAGAAATGCACAAATAAACTAGGGTTTGTGACTTCAAATCATGGCTTCAAAAATCCCTCAACAAAGCAATAGCAGGAAGGCTCTGATACCATGTTGGAGTTGATGAAATCCAACTCTAAAGATGCACAAGACCACCTACATGCAATAACATATCAAAGGGAAGCCAAGGAAGGAAGAGCGTGGAACAAGGAAAAAATCGTAAATGGACATGATAAAAAAGATATTGCAACACAAGAAAATATGTATTTACAATATGAAAAAATGAGATATGTTGTACAATGAGAGAGAGACCAAATATAAAGGTCTCATGGAAGCTTTTAGAACAAGCTAGAAGGTGGTAGAAGATAAGGTTGACAACTAAGCACTCTTCCACAAAAAGGTGGAACATGCTAGAAGGGAACAAACTCTTGTGTTGTCAACAACTCACCACAACATGCATTAAATACTAAATATTCAATAAATGCATTAACCTAAGTAAGCTTAAGTAGATAGAATAAATAATTAATAATTATTTATTTACTCTAATAATTTCTATAGCCATTCCAAAAAAAATTTTGCTACCAACCTCACTAGCCCTGAATATTGGTAGTGCACCAGTATGTTCTGCACTAGAGATTTCCTGCATTCTGGTTTTATCTCTCTTCTTAATTGACCAAATTACTAGAGCTTGGTGATCATCACTAAATTTAACTCCCCTATGGGCCTAGATTATTTCCTCCTTAGTCTTATATTGTACATCTTTCTCTTTTCTAGCTGAGTCAAAAATCATAGCATTGGCTATGTCCTGCTCTAGCAAAATTAAGATCCTTGACTCTTTGAGTATCTGCCTTCCAGCCTTAGGTGTGAACTAGGAAAAGTCACTCAAAAATTTGGCCTTTACCTTTTCTTTAATGTCAAATTTTGGTTTACTAGGTTTCTCTATTTTTATTCTTTCATAAGTTTTCTCAAAATTGCCTATATTCTTTCTCCATAAAAATTGTGCAAAAGCCCTAGATTTAACAAAATTTTCATCATTAATAAATTTTTGTGAAGCCTCTACTATTATTTGGTCTATCTCCTTACTTTAATAATCAATAATTGTAAGGTCCAAGGAGGTGCAGGAGGCTCTTGTGGTTCTCCCCTTTCTAGGTCTGTGGTAGTAACAATGACATCTCCTTCTCCACCAATCTATCTAAGTTGTTCCCTTAAGGATGCTTCATCATCTATCTAGATTGGGGTCTAGCTTGCGGAGTAATCTTCTACATGAGAAGAGGATCCTTGTTCCAACTTTTGCCTCTTTTGGGCACTAGCTACAGATGGGCTTTTTGGCCTTGGTCTTCCCTAAGGGGGACCCTATTGTTCATGTTGCACCATTACATATCCTACCCTCTTCTGCAATGTGTACTAACCAGGAGCTACTATATTTCTACTATATATTCTGCTCTGTACTTTTACAACACTATCTAGATAAGTTTGGGCATATGTAGCCTTTTTCTCATTCATTTTTTGTATTATTACAAAAAATTGTTCATCAATGCATACATTTTGGCGCCCCAGTGTTTTTTATCCTTTAATGGATCTTAGCTAGAGTCAAAAGCATTGATGAATTCCAAATTCTTACTAAACACTATCCATTTTTCCTTGCTAACTTCCTATTCTTGTAAAGAAAATACATTCCTTATAACATCCTCAGGAAAATTAACTTGTTGCACCATACAAGTAGCTTTTATTCTTTCTCTCAAAAGTTCTTAAAATCCCTCAAGGTCAGTATATCTGGCATGGATTCTGCCATATTGTACCTATCCAAAATGAGCTAAGGTGCTTCCATCTATTCTTAACAGAAACAAAATCATGAGCCATAGGGACTATTGGGAGGAAAATACCCATTTTAGTCATTTCTCTTTCTTCTATGGTCCCAATCTACCATAATAACTTTGTTATTCCTATCTTCAAAGGCATATGGAAAGGTAACACATGAGGCTTCCCCAAAAAACCATATACACTATTCACTATAGAGATATTGTATGGGATTATATCTCCCTAGTTAGGACTAACCAAAATCCCTTTTCCATGATCCATGGGTCTGACCAATTCTAGCAGTGATTGTGGAATCCTAGGGCTATCTCCTCTCAAAAGCAATCTAAGCCTAGATACAAAATATCTATCAAACCTCACAAAACTGGCATCTCTAGCCTCTAAGGTCATGTCAACACCCCATAGCTAAACTGGATTTCTTTCTCCATTCATTGTTATTTCCAATTACATACCCCTAGAGAAAAAGGTAACTCCCTTATAGAAACATATATGCATAAGCAACAAATACCAACAGAAGGGTCTATTTACTTTTCTTTGTATTATTCCCACTAAACCATCATGAATTTATTTTGCAAGGAAGGCAGAAAAATATAGAATACTACTCATTACAAATTGTATTGTTTGAGCCATAATAAGAACAATAGAGCCTTTGATATGCTCCTTCTCATCCATCCCAAAAATTTTGCACAAGGTGAAATATAATTCTTGAGCCCTAGGGTTGAAATGTTTCCTCATTAATAGTTCTAGTGTATGGGGCTATAACCAAATGAAATGTACCAATCCTAGAGAAATATTGTTGTAGAGTCACTATCCTTAGATATGTTCTTTGTGCATCCTACTTTGCCTAAGGTCATCCATGTCAACTGTCTCATGCAATGCATAGTTAGGGTTAAAATTGAAAACTTCACTAATCAATATAGGAGAAACCTTAAAAATATTGTGTTGTCACTGAGGTTTGCACCCTTGTCCAAAGCCTATGCATGAGGACAACCTAGTGAAACATGGAAACAACCTCCAAGCTGTGGGACTTGAACTATGAGGTTGAGTCTCCTGAGAAGGCTGACTTCCTCTTACTATTAGGATGCACTTAACCACTCTTGGAGAGGAAAAGGGAGAATGAGAGCATGAAAAAAAATCTACCTAATCTAATCTACAAAGGTGATGCACCAAAATAGAGTGTTCAGACCAATCTCTACCTATATAAGAACTTTTGAACCAAAATGAAACTAAGGATATACACATTCAGACTTGCTTTAATCTAATAATCACATGCATATCAGAAGACCAAGATGAATGACATAAGGAAAGAGAGATTCATTTATATTATCATTCATAGGCCAAGGAGATACAGTCATTTAGATCATAGATCTCTACAAAACACCAGTAACAGGCAAAGAGTTCTTGCACTTTCATACCAATGGCTAAAAGAGATAAGACAAAATCATGTAGTTTAGAGGCACAGGGGAATTTATACTGAGAATCTACAAACTAGTAACAAAGAAAATAGAGAAATGTCAAGCCTACAAAATTCATAAAAACTTTCCTTTATAGCTTAGGCATAATTGGGATGTCCTCCAACTATAATTACTTTGCAACAACTTGCCATTAAGTCCTACAGAGAACAATCATGGAGAAAATATGACCTGGATATGGATCCAGATGCAATGATATATGATCTTCTATGTCAAATAATACCTTGAGAGGACAAAAATGGTGCCATTGATTATCCTGATCAAGTAGATGGATCAACTGGGGGGCAGTGGAGTGCTTTTCTGCATTCAACATTCATTCTAGAGTGGGTGACATTGATCATGAAGATTAAATTGCATAACAAATACTGACTTTCTAATTTCCTGAGCACCTAAAATAGCAGGGTCAGCAAGTCACCTAAACTCTGCATCCAAAATGGACTACATGGACCAATAACCTCCTTTTATCTTGCCACCTCATAGGAGTCCTATGTGGTTGACCATCTCTTTTCATTACTAATTATGCCATCCTTTTTAAAAAATTCTGACTGTGATGTTATACTAACTACCAGCCACTAACCATCAAAGCCTTAATTGTTGTTTATACCTTAGTCGAACCTACGTGATCCTAATTTGCACCAACTGGTGGTTTCATAATATTTGGCTCCATCCTACCATGCATCATCGAGGAACTATGTCACTATGGGTAATATCCTCATAGCTTTCCATAGCGAGATAGTGCTCACCATTGATTTTTTGAGATCTAGCAGCGAGCAAGGTGGATCCAACCTATCAGTATACCAACCAATAAGAAATTGGCCACATGCCAACCTATCTAACAAGTCCTCAAAGTTTCATCTTACGAGAAAGCACTGATCATTGATCTCCATGAGATCAATGATCATGGAAGATCCTCATAATATTGTGCTTGCCTCCTCAAAATTTTGGGCCCATGAAACACTTGGCAACCACCTAGCACAACCTAGCATCTTCATCTTGGTGTGCCTTGTCCCACTAATCCACATGGCATAATGTCACTATGTCACTATGGGTAATATCCTCATAGCTTTTCATAGCAAGATAGCACCCACCATGGATCCAAAATGATCTAACAATCATATATTACTGTGCTTTTCCCTTAAAACTTCTGGGCCCACGAACCAACTTAGCACACCTAGCATCCGACTCGGCCCAAATTGGTACCATCCTTGCAATTTCATAACACTTGACCCCACCCTACTATGTGTCACCAAGGCACTATGTCACTATGCATATCCTTCAAGAAATTTCCTGTAGCGAGATAGTGCCCAACGATGATTCAGATTGATCCAAGGGCGAGGAAATCTTCATGCATTTGAAAGGGGCATGGGTCTAGGCTATTTTTGACATCAATGAACTACCCAGTTGGTGATGAATCAAAGCCTTGTTTCAAACACAGTCATCCTTCCACATTGCCTAAGGTACCACCATGTTTTCCTTTCATCGACCGAGCGCTATGTCGCTATGACAAAAAATGTAGATTTTCTGATAGCACCATAGCACCCTCTAGGGATCTACCAAAATTTGGCACTAGAGAAACAACAAGGAAAAGGGAGAACCCACTGACCACATGGCCAAAAGGTACTATGTCACTATGGAAAAAAACATACAACTTCCCATAGCGAGATAGTGTCGATCGTGGATATTTCTTGATCCAATGATGGGGACTTACGAGCTCACAGAAACATTAAAATGTATAGGGAAGTAATATCATAAAATTAGCATAAGGTATTTTGTGCCCCTTTTGAACATTTGGATATTTAAAACTTGTGAACGTTACTACGTTGAATTCAAATGTGGTGATTTTGGTAGGAAGGGAAAAATGACCAACAAATCTTGCGACTCAAAGAGGATGCAAGCTAGCTATGCATAGACCAGTGACCTCATGCATCCATTGGGCTATAGAGTCAAAAGATGTGGATCCTATGTATACTATGAAATCCTAACCCTACCTCTAAGAGGAAAACCCTAAAACCCTTGTCTCTGCAACTGGAACAAGAGATGAAACCTTCTTTCTACAACCATAAAACTTTAAGAAAATTGGCTATCTCATAGAGAGATAGATGTGCTCATGCACTTTTTGGAAAATAGGAAAGCTAAAAAAAAGAAACTACTCTACTTATATACATGAAACCTTCAACCTTCATTAGAAGCATGGTTTGAGATAAATCCCATTGATTGGGATGGGAAAAATTTCACCACTAGGCCTACTTAACTGAAAAGCATTGGCCTATTTGCAACTGATAATCAGATAGGGGCCACTCCAAAATGCATCAAACTTTGAGTGTCTTCCTGGTTTTGCCCTATCTGCATCCCATTTTAGAACCAAATCTCCCTCCCTGAAGATTTTGACCCTAGCCTTCCTTTCAAAACTCTTTTTTACTTGCTACTAGTGTGTCTCTATGGTCTACATGGCTTTATTTCTTTTCTCTTCTAGCTCCATCAGCTCTGCCATTCTTACTATCATGACATCATCTTCAATCAACTCCAGTTGATGAGCTAGCTCTAGGGATGAGAACTCCAATGAAATTGGAAGCATTGCTTCTCTGCCATAAACTAACACAAATGGTGAATTCCCTGTTGACTTTTTAGGCATTATTCTATCAGCCCATAGTACAGTCTTCAATTTTTTATGCCAATACCTTTGGTTATCTTCTATTGTCCTTTTCATGATCCTTATCAGGTTCTTGTTAGAGGACTCAGCCAAACCATTATCCTGAGGATAGTAGTTTGAGGATGTACTCAAATAGATATTATGATCCACTGCCCATGCACAAATTTGAGCTCCAACAAAAGACTTTACATTATTTGAAATAATGGTTTAAGGGGCACCAAACCTAGTCACAATTATATCAAGGAACTCAACGACTAAAGATTTAGTGGCATCCTTCAATGCAATTGCCTCTGTAGTAGCTAGAATCCACTTGTGACCAAAACTAGAAGAAGGATTGATAGGGCCTATGAAATCCAATCCCCACTGAGGAAAAGGTTGATCCACCTAGATAGGATGAAGGGGAAGAGCCACAAGTCTTTGTTTGCTAGAGAAGAAGGCACATTTTTCACACTTCCTTACATACCTATGACAGTCATCAAGACCATCATGAAGCTCTTTGAATCTCTTTGATTATTCTTTTAGCTTGGTCTATATCAATACACCTCAATAAGATTTCATTAAAATCTCTCTTGAAAAGGATACCATCAATTATGACATAAGGAATTAACTGTAATCTATGTTGTCTCCTTTTAGTTCTATCTAATCCTTGAGGGTATCCATTGCCTAATAAGAAATTCATCATGTCACCCATCCAACTCCTTGGGTTTCTATTTCTTACCTCTTGTTTCTCTGTTAGTATCATAGCAACTTCCTCATTAGGTTCTTGAGATGATAACATCTATTTAAAAAACCCCCTCCCTCTTACCAGCTTGGTAATCTGAATGTCAATATCATATTCCATGACTTTAGTAATCCAACCAGCTCTTTTCTCACTAATATCTTTGCTCAGAAGGAAATCCTTCACACTGGCATGGGGTACTAACAAATGAATCTTATTATGAGATAGGAGGTGTCTAAATTTCTTTAAAGCTTTGATGACTGCAAGGGCTTGCTTCTCTACATAGTTGTATTTATCTTCATATTCTCTAAGCCCTTCACTAAAGAAAGCTATGGGTTGCTCGTCACCTTTTTCATTTCTTTGAGTCAGGATAGTTGAAATGCTTGACTCACAACCTAGGGTATAAATGATGAAATCTTTCTCAAAATTTGGATTAATGAGAGTAGGGGCCAAGGCTATGGCTGCCTTGATCTCTTCAAAACTTTCCTTCCCTTCCCTGGTCCATGTAAAGACCATACCTTTCTTGAGCATAGCTATAAGAGGTTTCACCATAGTAACAAGATTTGGAATAAATCTTCTCACAAAATTTATCTTGCCTAGGAAACTTTGCAGCCCTTTCTTGTGTTTAGGAAGAGGGAGACCAAGTATTGCTTTTGTTCTCTCTAGATCAATGGTTAATCCATCATTAGATACAATATTTCCTAATAATTTTCCTTAGTTAGTAGTAAAGACACACTTTCTTGGGTTAAGAGAAACCCCAAACTCTCTGCATCTTAGGAATACCTATCTTAGATGATTAAAATGATCCTCTACATCCTTTGAATATATAGTGATATCATCAAGGTAAACTAAGACAAACTTGTCAATCAATATTTTGAAGGCCATCTCCATTTCCTTTTGAAGTGTAGCACCTTCATTGGTTAGCCTAAATGGCATCTTACAATAAGCATAGGTACCCCATTTAGTGGTAAATGCAGTCTTGTACCTATCAGACTCTTTAACTAGCATTTGATTGTAGCTAGAAAATCCATCAAGAAATGAAAATCTCTTTGAACTATTGACCTTGGACAAAATCTACTCCATATAAGGGAAGGGATGGTGATCTTTAAGGGAAGCTTGGTTAAGGTCCCTAAAGTCCACACACAATCTAATTTCTCCATTCTTCTTCCTAACAGGGACAAGGTTTGCTACCCATGATGAGTGCTTGATAGGGAAAATTATGAGGGCCTCAATCAATTTGGATAGATCCTTTCTCATTAAGGGTTCAATTTTAGGATTCACTGGTCTCTATTTTTGTCTTACTAGTTTAACATCATTAATTAAATCTATGGCATGCTAAAACAACCTTGGGTCAAAGCACTTTAAGTCATTATATGTCCAAGAAAATACATCATTAAATTCTTGACATAGATGAATAAAATTTTCTTGTTCAATTTTAGAACATACCTTCCCCATGTTTAAGGACTTCCATCAGCAACCATGATTGGAGTATAGTCATCTTCATCATCAGCTAGGTTCATGGCCTTGCCTCTTGCTTGATCATTAGGATTAAAAACACTCTCTAGAGTAATGAGACCCTTAGGCAATTTGTTAGAACTGAGATGAATGATCTGATCACCATACTGATCCTATAGTCTTAACTAGTTTTTACCTAAAAATTCTACTTCATTCTGCAAGAAGTTGACAATTTTCTCATCAGATTCAAACAATTGCCAATGGATGTTGTTATCAAGGATAGTAGACCTTACTACCACTCTGATTTGTTGCTCGTTCTTTTCTTCAAGATTCCTTGGTACATCATAATATGCACCTATTGCTGCAAGTCTATCAACATATCTATTTTCCTTTCTAGGAATGCTTTGAATATTAAATGCATTGAAAGTTTCAAGCAAATCCCATACCCTATTTTTATAAGACTTGAACAAACCATTCTTGGTGGTATTCTGATTTCTCACTTGATTAACCACCAACTCACTATCTGCATACACCCTTAAGGCTTGAATTTCTCTTTTTTGAGCAAGTAGGAGACCTTGAATCAAGGATTCATACTCGGCTACATTATTAGTGCAACTAAATTGGAGCCTAAAGAAGAAGTAGTACCTTACTTGTGTAGGAAAAATCAACATCACACCAACCCCTAACCCAACCTTATTCCTTGATCCATCAAAGTACACACTCCATATCCCACTCATATCTTCTTTAGTACCCACAAGATTGGGAACTAGAGCATCCTTTTCTAATATACAATATGTACCAAGACCTATCTCAAGGTTTTCTGACATAGGGTTGAATTGATACTTATTAGCCCATTCATCCAAGAAAAAAATAGGTATCTCTTCTAGGGGAGTGGTGGGCTCATTCACTATGCCATTCTCATCCATCTCTAGAATAGAGCAATTCATGTTGATGGGGTTGGCGGTGTAATATTCTATATGATGGAGGGCTTGAGGCTCTACTCTAATTGAAGCGTTGGCTCCATATCTCATTTTAAAAGACATATATGTCCAATTAGAAGATATGAAACCACCTATTTGGGTAGTAAAGTCTCTTGACAGAAAGATGGCAAAATATGGCTTGACCTCAATAATAGAGATATCTTGGGTTACATTACAACCAGGGCATGCATGTAAGGCCATCTCCACATTCCTAAGGATCCCTACAGTCTTGAAAGTACTACAATCCAACTATAATGCATCCCTAATAATGGGCTCATATTTCATTCCTAAAGCATCAACAACACACCTAGGCATCACTAAACCGCTAGCCCCTGAATCAATCATGTAATTATGGACTAGTTTGCCCCCTATAATTACAAAAACATAAAATGGAAGAGGTCTAAAAATTTTACTTGTTTCTACCTCCCTTGATGTTTGTACTAGGCTTGTGGCACTTTCCATGCTGAGTGTCTGATCCTTTGGTTCAATTCTTTCCAATTCTTGTTGCAGCAACCTCTTTTGCATGGGTATAGTAGCAATAGCATCCCACATGGAGATATTCACAATTTTCTTCTTCATTTGCTCTACCACACTGAATGGCATAGCAGGTGTTTTGGTAGAACCCTTGGGAGCTGCAATTGTATGAGGTTGAGATGGAATAACCTGAGGATCACTTGCATCCTTTCTACCATGATTTTGCCTTTACTGCTGAAAGGTACTTGATTGATTATTTGCTACTTGCTCAAGAAATATCACATTTGAAGTTGAGGCCTGATTGGGAGGAGGAGGGACAACATCTTCCATGGCTCTTCTTTTGCTTCTAGTGTTATGATCAATAGAATCCTAGTTTGCATTACAATGATCCTCCATCTGATGGTTCATAAAAGAGAAATCACCCTGTCTTTGCATATCTGAGGCATCTTTGAATTGGTCCTCCTTGTATGATTATTTTGTTGCATGGTCTTGGACTATCAAAGCCATAAAAGATTCAACCTTCTAACACATACACTAGACATAGGAGTAGTTACACGATGGACAAAAATCTTGATCTTGAGCCATATTGTTTTGAGGGACTGTGGCCCTACTTTGGTTTACATTTGAGGTTGAAGCATGGCCACCTTGCCTACTCTGATCAAAAGAATTTTTCCAATGATTAGGATTTGGAGGCCTACCACTACTTGGAGTTTGATATTGCAATTGATGAGGCTTACTACCTTGAGCTTTCTATCTTTCTAAAGTCACCACCTTGTTGCTTACTTTCTGCAGCATAGAGGAGTTATCCTCCAGCTTCTTCCCATAATCTGGCAATTTTTTCTCTAGGTTATTTTCTCTTTTATCCATGTTTTGCATCAGAGATTGCATCATCTCTTTGATTTCATCTATCCCATTTGAAGATGTGGAAGCTTGAGGGACTGGGACAAGGGATTTTGATGTAGAAGTTGTGGGAAGAGGAGCCATTACTGGTTGATGATTTGGAACAACAGGGAAGAAAGGCATAGGAGGCCTTGGAGCTAGCTTACCTCCTTGTATTAGGATGTTCTCTAATTTTATTGCTATGTCATAAGCATTGGGCAACGTATCTCCTCCCATAGTTTGGATTGTAGTGGCAATATCACTGTTAAAAGCTCTAAGGTAATGCAACAAGGGATTACTAGGGGTACGCTTCACTAAAGTAGGTATTCTATCCCATGTCTTTTGAAATCTATAATAAAAATTAGTCATACATTGATGGGAGGCTCTTTTTATAGTAGTCAACTTCTCTAAAAGTGACAAATAGTCACTTTTAACCTCAAAATGTTTGCACAATCCTGCTCCTGATCCATCCCAATCTATTATAGAACCATGATCTAAACCTCTATACCATTGTAGTGCTTTTCCTTTCAAGGATGAGGTTAGGAGCCTAACTACAACATCATCTTCTATAATACCATGGATATTGTAGACATTTGCAACTCTTGAATGTGTTCTGAGGGGGAGATAGAAGTTTCTCCAATAAACTTTGGTATACTTTTGAGGGTAGCTACTGGTATGTTATGTCTTTGGGCTAATAAGAGAGGACTCCCACCATTAAAGGTGGCAAAAGTATAAGCTCTAGGAAACACCATATAGACAAGTGATCTATTGATATGTATTGATGGCAGTCTAGGCTGAGATCTAATAGTAGGAGGAGCAAAGATAGATCTTGTAGGTGTATTTGTTACTATTGCACTCTTAACTGGTGATAAAGATATTCTAGTCTTCCTTCTTCTAGGGTTTGAAAATGAAAGCTCTTGATACTGAAACTTACCTCTAGAAGATGCCCTTTTTTTAGCTCTAGGCATAAATCACTACAACTTTGGTCTGGAACCAAATATGTATTTGAAACTTAGAGTTGCCAAGTACTTTGAAGAATGAGCCTCTTGAAGGCTTAAACATTGAAGCCAGTACTATCTCCTTGGTGTTGATCTTGAAATCATCTCTTTTGACACCAGTAGGCTTGAAGTTTTCTGAGATGTTGTCCCACCAGGCATGCCAAAAATTGTTGTCACTGATGGTTGCACCCTTGTCCAAAGCCTATGCATGAGGACAACCTAGTGAAACATGGAAACAACCTCCAAGCTATGGGACTTGAACTATGAGGTTGAGTCTTCGGAGAAGGCTAGCTTCCTCTTACTATCAGGATGCACCTAACTACTCTTGGAGAGGAAAAGGTAGAAGGAGAGCATGAAAGAAAATCTACCTTTAAATCTAATCTAAAGAGGTGATGCACCAAAATAGAGTGTTCAGACCAATCTCTGTGCTTATATGCACTTTTGAACCAAAATGAAACTAAGGATATACACATTTAGACTTGATTTAATCTAATAATCACATGTAGATTAGAAGACCAAGATGAATGATGCAAGGAAATAGAGATTCACTTATATTATCATTCATAGGCCAAGGAGATACAGTCATTCAGATCATAGATCTCTACAAAACACCAATAAGAGGAAAAGAGTTCTTGCACTTTCATACTAATGGCTAAAAGAGATAAGACAGAAAATCATGTAGTTCAGAAGCATAAGGGAATTTACATTGAGAATCTGTAGAGTAGTAATAGAGAAAATAGAGAAAGGTTGACCCTACAAAATTCATAAAATTTTGCCTTTATAGCTTAGGCATAACTGGGATGTCCTCCAACTGTAATTACCTTGCGACAACCTACCATTAAGTCCTGCAGAGAATAATCATTTAGAAAATTTGATCTGGATACGGATCTAGATGCAATGATATCTGATCTTCTGTGTCAAATAATGCCTTAAGAGGATGGAAATGGTGCCATTGATTGTCCTAATCAAGTAGATGGATCAACTGGGGGGTGGTGGAGTACTTTTTTGCATTCAAAATTCATTCGAGAGTGGGTGGCATTGATCACGAAGACTAAATCGCATAAAAAATCATGACTTTCTTCATTCCTGAGCACCTAAAGTAGTAGGGTCAGGAAGTCAACTAAACTCTACATCCAAAATGGGCTATGTCGACCAATAACCTCCTTTTATCTTGCCACCTTATAGGAGTCCTACTTGGTTGACCATCTCTTTTCATTACTAACTACGCCATCCTTTAAAAAAAATCTTGATTGTGACATTATACTAACCGCTAGCCACTAACCATCAATGCCTTAATTGCTATTTATACCTTAGGTGGACCTGCGTGATCCTAACTGGCACCAACTGGTAGTTTCATAATATTTGGCCCCACCCTACCACACGTCGCTGAGGTTCTATGTCACTATGGGTAATATCGTCGCAGCTTTCCATAGCGAGATAGCACCCACTCTTGATTTTTTGAGATCTGGCAATGAGCAATATGGATCTGACCTATCATTATACCAACCAATAAGAAGCTGGCCATGTGCCAACCTATCTGAAAAGTTATCATAGTTTCATCTTATGGGAAAGTGCCGATCATTGATCTCCATGAGATCAATGATCATGGAAGATCCTCATAATACTCCGCTTGCCTCGTCAAAATTTTGGGCCAATGAAACACTTGGCAACCACCTGGTACAATGTGGCATCTTCATCTTGGTGTGCCTAGCCCCACTAGTCCATATGGCACAATGGCACTATATCGCTATGGATAATATCCTCACAGCTTTCCATAGCAAAATAGGGCCCATCGTGGATCTAGACTAATCTGACGATTGTGAAGACTCGCCATATTACTTCACTTTGCACTAAAAACTTTTGGGCCCACAAACTAACTTAGCACACTTGGCATCTGACTCAGCTTGAACTAGTACCATCCTAGTAGTTTCATAACACTCTGCCCCAACCTACTACATGTTACCAAGGTGCTATGTTGCTATGCATATCCTTAAAGCAATTTCCCATAGCGAGATAGCGCCCACCGATGATCTAGATAGATCCAAGGGTGAGGAAATATTCATGCATTTGAAAGGGACATGGTCCAAGCTATTGCTAACATCAATGAACTGCCCAACTGGTGATGAATCAAAGCTTCATTTCAAACAAAATCATCCTTCCACATTGCCTAAGGTCCCACCATGTTTTCCTTTTATCGGTCGGGCGCTATGTCACTATGGAAAAAAAAGAAATTTTTTTGATTGCGCCATAGCACCCTCTGAGGATCTAACAAAATTCATTGTCAAAGAAACAAGAAGGAAAAGGGAGGACCCACCGACCACATGGCCAAAAGGTGTTATGTCACTATGGCAAAACAATGTGCAACTTCCCATAGTGAGATAGCATTGACCATGGATATTTCTCGATCTGACGATGGGGACTTGTGAGCTAACAAAAACATTAAAATGCACAGGCTAGCATAAGGTATTTTGTGGCCCTTTTGAACATTTGGATATTTAAAACTTGTGAACATTACTATGTTGAATTCAAATGTGGTGATTTTGGCGAGAAGGAAAAAATGACCAATAGATTGTCCCCAACATAATTTTTTACAAACCCAGTGATATGATCATACTTTTTGGCCAAATCAATAAGTAGATCACTATCAATAAAAACCCTAGGTACTACCAATTTCCCAATATTAAATTTCCAAACATTGCTTAAAAGGGTATCAAGGTTTCTTTCAAAAAACTGTTTCTTGAACAATTCCATTCCTCCCATAGAAGCCCTACCATCTCTTACCCAATTTTCTCTATCATAAAAGCTCTCTGCTATAGCTACCCTAGGGTGCTTTGGAATAAGCTCCCTCCCCTTAGTTATTTCTTTTACTGACAATAGGAGTTGTTCAATGAAATCATCATGCATAGCCCTTTTTAGATAATCAACCTATCCTAAGAATTCCTTTTGTGGATGCATTTTCTAAGATTTTAAAATTTCACAACACCAAATTATTGCTTTTCAGAAGTTACAAAGTACTTATTCACTGAATTATGCCTCTTTCTATGTAATTTTTGCTAGAATTCACTAAATCACTTGACATAATTTTTGTCCCCTAGCTTTGGAAGTTCTCTGTGCTCTGATAACTTTTTTTGTGTGCTTTGGTGGTTCAATAATGGTGAAATCATGAGTTTTATTCATGCATTGAAATCACATGAATGAGTTCAAAGTAGTATTAACTTTCGTTAGCCATTATTTTCATGTTGCGCTTAGATTTGAATTTAATCCATCGATTTTAGCAGATCAGATGACCTTAATTCAAAAAGTAGACTTGCTTTATTGCCTTAAAAATCTAGCCACATGTCAAATAGGAACTTCCTTGCATTCCTTAGACTTCTTGTATTTTAAAATTGTGGGCAAGTGCCAGTCATTGATCTTCCTCTAGATCAATGGCCAAGAGAAATAAAACACTTTTATGGCAATAAGTAGAATATGCAATAAAACTAGTTTAATAAATACTCCAACCTAGCACACAGTATCCCACTTTGGTCGAGATTGGTCCCATTTTTTCAAGATGTGATGTTACTACTTCCCTAAATTGCTTAAACTCCTTGCATCTTGGAATTTTGGGCAAGCACTAACCCTTGATCATGATTGAATTGACGATCATGGATCATCTTACTTTGGTTACATCTAGTCAGTTGCACTTGACCAATAGGAACTCTCCATGTGAATTGGTATCTTCTAACAAAATTCCATGCAAGCAAGTCCCATAGTATCTTTTGAGAAAGTGGTCTTTGACATCACAATTGCCACATGTCAGGCTGACACTTTCTCGCATTGCTTAACCAATGAGTATTTTCATGATGCGAGAAAGCACCAGTTATCAATCTTTGTAAGATCAATGGTGGCAAAGATTAAACCCTTTTGATAGTTTGAGATGGAGGTGTTGACATCATTGTGGACACATGTCCACATGGCACTTACCTACTTTGCTTAAATTTCTTGCAGGTTCTTAATGTGGGCAAGCGCCCTTCGTCGATTTGACCAAGATTGACGATGGGTCTAAATCTTTGTCCATTATTGTCCAATTGCCCATTTTTACCAATGAAATAACACCTTTTAATCCTCATGCTCTAAGAATTTTGACTACCATATTAACTATTAAAAAATCCCCACCCATGACATCATCACTCCCAACTTGGCATACACATCACATTTGACCAATGAACATGCTTGAATATTACATTTTTACATTGTGGCATGACTCAAAAGTCTTTCCAAGACTTGGTCCCACTATAACATGCAACACAAGGGCACTTTCCTTCATGCTTTAAAGGTCAAGAAATTCCTTATTGTGGGTAAGTGCTGGCCACTTATCTTCAAAAGATCTACAGTCATGAGAATTCAACCCATCTTTAACAGACAACTCTTTTAATGGGTCTAGTTAGCATTACACATCAACATTTCTTTCCAGCATGGCACAACTTAACACATATCCTATGTAGTTCGTCCCACCTTTTCCATGCATCAGATTTGCACTTCCCCCACATTGCTTAATATTCATGCAAGTTTATAATGCAGGCATGCACTAACCATAGATCTTACATAGATCAATGACCATGGATTCTTGCACCCTAACAAGATTGAGTCAGCTAAAAAGACCAATGAAAAACTTCCTTTTAATCTAGCTCATTTGACAACTGCCATGGAATGTATATCATTATTATCCTCTAAAAAGGTGGGCCTATGATGTTAGATTGTGCTATGTATCTTGTTGGTGCTTCCTCGCATTCTTTAAAGGTCAAGCAATTCCTTATTATGAGTAAGCATTGGCCTTTGATCTAAACAAGATCAATAGTGCATAAAACTTGAACATAAAGTAATTCCTTCACTGAAAAGATCAACCAATGACATTGCAAGAATTTTAGAATGTGCACTAATGGTATTGATAGGTCTACAAAAAGGTTTTGACCAACTCTGACAAGTCATTATCTTTGTGGCACACTGATATTCTAACACAAGAAAGGGCTATGTGGCACAAAGGTGCTTGCCCAAAATATTTAAAAACCTTGCATTTAAATGTTGTGGGGAAGCACCCTCCATCAATTTGACTAAGATCAACGGTAGGCAAAAAAAGGTGCTGCAATAAAAACTTTCAATAAAATATTAGAAATAATTGTAGTCAAAACAAGGATGTAAAAGGTTTAATGAAAATTATGAAGTCATCCTTGCAAAATTTTAAAACTTAGGGTAAAATGTCCCACCTATATTTAGTTTGAAATATTATTTTCAAAGTTTTTCAAAACTAGGGTATAACAAGATGAAGCACTAGGGTTTTTTGATGAATTTTACCCAAGGTCTCAACCTAATTTCAAAAAATTTCAAGGTTCATAATTAGGATTTTTAACTGATGAATGTATGAGATTGGAATGCTGAAAAACCAGGCCAACAGGGTGAATCATTTATATAATAATTAAATCATTTATTATCCTTAAACAATCTTATACATTCGACCAAATTTAAAAAACAACCATAATAAGATGCACATAGATAATTACACTAGATATGTTAACTAGGGAAACCCTTGATTAGAGGGACAACCCCAGTGGGAATGATACTCATAAGATAATGTACTAATATAAATATTCCTTGTTAGAGGATGGACCCTTTTAGGAGTCTATTACAACATTTAGTACATAAAGTCCCTATTAGGAGTTGTGCCAACACTGTTAGGAGTTGTACTATAATGTATGCAAGAAGAGCTTACTGCCCAAACATGTAATTTCAATTACAAGAAGAGATCACTACCCAAACAAGTAATCTACTATTAAGTTCCTCTTTCCTCTATCTTGTTAATCAAATCAATCACTATCAAACCTTGTAGACTAGGTCATGAACCTTAGATCCAAATATCAAAACCTAGATCACATAATAAAATGTTGGCAATGAAGTTTCCTTCACCTCTTCTCTACTCTACTCAACTTCGCCTTTCACTCTCTATACTACTTACAATCACTTCTCCATGATTCAATTCCATACATCATGACAAAGGAAAATGTCCTTCCTTTATACTAAGTCCATAAAATAATTCCCTAAGTCAGCTATTAGACCTTCTCAATCAATCATTATAGGACCACATTAAGAACACATTATACTTAGCAAAAACATTAATCTTCCACCTTGTAACAAGAATATCTTTTCATACACATAATATTATGACAAGAAATTTTAGCCACATCATCATCAAAATATCTTATTCACATCCTCAACCTTGACTCTTAGAATAACAATTCTACTAAGAGATATAACAAGTTTACCATGACATGTCTCTGTAAACTCTATCTGAGAACAAACATCACTAAAACTTACATAACTTCTTTCAGGCTTGAAATTTCTTCATTTGACATTAACTACATATACTAGATACTTAGAAGTATCTCCCATGAACTTAGATAGTGAGAATACTCAACTAGTCATCCATACCAACTTGATCTTTCCATTATTCTTTTGTGAGATACTACAAAAAATTGCTATGGTGGCATCAATGACAAACTCAATCATGAATGTCACATATCTACAATACTCCCTTATAGGAATATCATCAGCATTCATCCCTCAAAAATCCTCCCCTTTGGAATTTATGGCAACATCGATGAAAAAATTCTAGTTCCAAGAATACCAACTGCAAAAGACAATTAACTTTTGTTTTTAAATCATTCTCCCCAACTATTTTCATCTCCTAAATGTGTTGTACCTATTCTTGCTTCTTCCTCATGATATTTTTTCTTGTCTCCCATGATGTTTTTCATTCAGTACTTCTCCCCTATAAACATCAATGATAAAGTTTTTAGAAACCATCAAACTCTGCAATAACTAATTCTTACTAGCTCAAGTGTCCAAAAATAGTGTTCAAAAACAACATCCAACAAGAGTCCTATTAGGATAAACCACAAACAGAAATAAAAACTAAATGCAAATATAACCATTAATAGAAAAATAATAGATTGCATAGAAATGAACACAATGCACCAAGATTTAACATGGTTCACCCAATCCATGGGCTATGTCCACCAAATAGCAAGTCTGATCTTATTATGTACAATCTAGTGATTACAACTTGATTACAGTTCGTAATCCCTTACAACTCAATGTTTCTGCAAGAAGCAATTTTGAATCACATCATAATGAAAATACCTAACCCTAAAACCTTTTATACAAGTATTTTATCCATTTTAGGGTTCCAACATGTCGATCATATGTTAGTCACAACATCAACCATGGACAAAAACTATTTTTTGGGGCGATGCGCTGAACCCCACTAATTATGAAGTATATAGAGTACTTTCCTGATTAGTCACCATAATCTAACAATCTCCCACTTGGGGACTAATCAGGCTCCACACTAAAAAACAATCTCCCACTTGGAGACTGATCCTATAGCAATACCACTATCACATGGGGCTCCCACTAGATCAAACCACCTTGGACTCTGTTATTCTTTGATTCATGTTCAGTTTACAAGACCAACCAAAGCTGAAGAGGATTTTAGCTTCTCCCTTTTTATAACCTTTGTGAACATATCTAATAGATTTTCATTTGTATGGATCTTCTCCATCTTTAGCTATCCATCCTCCAAAACTGACCGAATGAAATGGTACCGCAACTATATGTAATTGGTCTTAGAATGCAGAGTTGAATTCTTGGCAAGATGAATGGCACTTTGACTATCGATGAACAAAAAATTATCCTTCTAAGGATGTCCCAATTCTTCCAAGAAAAACTGAAGCCATATCATCTCCTTGGCTGCCTCTATAGCAGCAACATACTCTACCTCTGTAGTGGATAGAGCATTAATCTTTTGTAACCTAGAAACCTAGCTCACGGCTACCCCACCAATAGTAAAGACATAACTTGTAGTACTCCACCTGATATCGATATCCCTTTCCAAATTTGAGTCAACATAGCCCTTCAAATTAGTAGTAGAGCCCCCAAAGTATAAACACTTATTGGATGTTCCTCTCAAATATTTGAGAATCTACTTAACAACAATCCAATGCACAAAACTTGGGTGACTCATATACCTGCTAACGACTCTCACTGCATGTGCAATATCTAGTCTAGTGCATACCATAGCATACATCAAGCTTAGTACAGTTGAAGCATAGGGTACCTTGGACATCTTATCCTCCTCTTCCTAAGTTTTAGGACACATATCCTTATTCAACTTCAAATGACCAAGTAAAGGTGTGCTAAGAGCTTTAGCATTCTCCATAGAGAAATGTTGCAACACCTTCTCAACATAATCAGCCTGAGATAGCATCAATGTTCTATTCTTCATATCTCTAAAAATCTTCATACCAAGGATTTTTTTTTCTGCCCCCAAATCCTTTATAGAAAATGCATGTGCTAACTGGCATTTTAACCCCTTTATATGATCCATGTCAGAGCCAGCTACAAGCATATCATCAACATATAAACATAAAATAATGTACCTATCATCATCCAACCTTTTAAAATAAACATAGTAATCTAAATGACACCTATTATATCCATCCTCATACATAAAACTATCAAATTTTAGATAACATTGCCGAGGTGCTTTCTTCAAGCCATATAATCTTTTCTTCAATTTGCACACTAAGTTCTCCTTACCTTTGAACTCAAAACCCTGTGGCTGAGCCATATATATTTCTTCATCTAAATCACCATGAAGAAAGGATATTTTAACATCCAACAGCTCTAAATGAAAATCTTTGGTAGCCACAAGACTTAAAACAGTACGAATAGAAGTCATTTTAACAATAGGAGAAAATATCTTATCAAAATCAATTCCCTTTTTCTCTACAAATCCTTTTACAACTAACCTAGCCTTAAATCTTTTATGACCTCCTTCCTCTTCTTTCAACCTTTAACCCACTTATTCTATAAAGCCTTTTTACCTGTAGTCAAATTACATAGATCCCATGTCTTATTCTTTAGCAAAGAGTCCATTTCATCTTTCATTGCAGACTCCCACTGAATCTTAGTATCCACCTGCACAGCTTCATCATAACTTTCAGGTTCACTAGCATCAATAAGTAAAATAGAATACAAAGAGGGACAAAATATTTGTGGAGGTCTAATTTGCCTCGTTGACCATCTAACATTCACTGGTGTGTGTGGTGTTTTTTGTTGTAGTTGTTGCACATCATTAGGAATGGCTGGAACATTAGCTTTTGGAGTATCATCCAGCACTACATAATCATCTTCTTTCTTCTCATGTTGCTGCAATAGATCTTTGTACAACACTTTCTCATTCAATATGACATCTTGGCTTCTTACAATTTTATGATTTTCAAAATCCCAAAGCCTATAACCAAATTCATTAATGTCATATTTGACAAAGACACATTTCTTTGATTTAGCTTCTAGCTTGGTTCTATTTTTAGAGTCTATATGAGAAAAAGTTTCACAACTAAAGGTCTTGAGAAAAGAATAACTTAGCTTCTTACCAGTCCATGCTTCCTCTAGAATACTATAGCCTAAAGGAGTAGAGGGACCTCTATTAATCAAATATAATACAGTATTGACAACCTCTACCCACATGTGTAAGGGCAACCCAGCATGCAACCTCATGCTCTTTGCGTGCTCCATTATAGTCCTGTTCATGCATTGAGCCACTCCATTTTCCTATGGAGTTCTTGGAATAGTTTTCTATCTATGAATACCATTAGTGGAGCAATAATCTTCAAATTCATGACTACAATCACCACCATTATCAGATCCGAGATATTTTAATTTCTTACCAGTCTCATTTTCAACCAAGCATTTCCATTTCTTAAAAGTTTGAAATACATCATATTTCTGTCTAAGAAAATAAACCCATAATTTTCTAGTTGTGTCATCAATAAATGTAACATAATAATGAGATCCACCAAGGGAAAATACTTGAGTTGGTCCCCATACATCTGTATGCACAAGCTCTAATTTCTCCTTTTTGTTTTCCTTCCCAATCTTTACAGTTGTCACTCTCTTTTGTTTTCCATACACACAACTTTTACAAAAATCCATATTAATACATTTTAGACCTGGTAAAACTTTATTTGAGTGAAGTACTTTCATACCTTTCTCACTCATGTGCCCAAGTCTTTTGTGCCACAGTGTTGTATCAAAATTTATAGCAGCTATTTATTCTCTCTGCTCAACTGTAGCAATTATTCCTGAACATTCATTTTTCTCTGAAAAAATCAAAGTAGAAGGAACAATATGACCTGTAAAAAGATATAAGGTGCCTACTTTAACACCTTTTGCTACTACAAGGGAACCTTTTGAAACCTTCTAATTTTTATCTTTAAAAGTAACTACACAACCCTCATCATCGAGTTGCCCCACTGAAATTAAATTCCTACTCAACCTTGGAACATGTCTTACCTCATGCAGTAGCCAATGATTCCCATTTTACAACTTAATCTTAACTTTTCCCTTTTCAACAATCTGACAGGGTTCATTATCCCCCAAAAAACAAGCCCAAAATCCTCTTGGACATAATCAATGAAATAACCTCTATGAGGTGTAGCATGAAATGAAGCACCAGAATCTAAAACCCATGAATCATCAACACTTTCTAAAGATAGAAGCAAAGCATCCTCTTCAGATTTGTTACTTACCACATTTGCCTCTTTGATTTATCTCCTTCATTTTTCTTTTGATTCCAGCAATCTTCCCTTTTGTGCCCTAGTTTCCCATAGTACCAGCAATCGTTCGGACCTCTTGATTGAGACCTCTTCCCTTTTGAATTTCCTCTTGATTTCCCATTATTTCTAGAATTACTTTAGCCTCTCTCAGTCATTCTACCCTTGCTTTGTGCATTCAAAGAACTTCTTGATGTAGATCCACCTAAAGATTTCCTTTGAGTTTCCTCACTAAAAACAACACTGATCACATCATCATATTTTAGGGTACTAGATCTAGGAACATAATTACTCATAGCCATTACCAAGCCATTCTAGCTTTTAGGCAAAGAAAAAAAAATCAAGAGAGCCCTAATTTCTTCATCAAAATTGATACTTGTTGGTAAATAATTTTTTCCTTCTTATTCCTTGTGATAATATGACTCTCAATGCCGAAATGTTGAACAACATCTGCTTACAATAGTTGAAAGCCATCTTCTAATTATCAGCTTTTCTTTGAATTTATAGGTACAACTCCCTATGTAGATGATTTTCAAAGAATTATGTTTTGTTCCTGAAACTAATGTGGGGTATGCTCTTAACCCGAGAGCAGAAGAGGCTAGCCAAACTAAGTCTAACCAGAGCTTAATTCAAGCAAGAAAAAACTTTATAATCTATAAACCAAGCAATAGAACTCACAAATCTTATGAATCCATATACTCAATATCTAATTAACCTACAACAAATACTAATAGAAAAATAAATGAGATGATTAAAGACTTCTAATGAATCTTTCTCTGAATACCCCAAAGCACATCCTACTGTGGTTAATTTATATCCTCGTGAAAAAAGAATAAAACATCTTTTCTCTCCTTCTGTAGTTCATATTTTAAAAGAAAGAAACATAGAACAAAAAATTCCTAGCTAAATCAAATAGAAAATAATTGACATAAAATCCTCTTTATTGGCTCTACAATATAAATTCTGACACATCAACCATTTTTCCGAACCCCTATACTCATTTTTTCTCTAGTATTTATAGAGTTTGCATTACATAATGTTCGTAGAGACTGATGATTTTCCACTTCCCAAACACAAAGAAAAAGGAAAACCATTGTGTTTACAACTCTTCAAGACCTGCAAAACATTGACAACCATTTCTATTCTAGCAAATGTCACCAATGGGCATTTAACAACATCGCATGTAGTTAAATGCCTCATATAAGGCTCAACGTTTGCTTCAAGAAATGGAAATCCCTTTAGGTGAACAATCTGGTCATAAATGTTGTTGTTGAACGCATCACCAACTGCCTTAGATATTAATAGTACCAACATGACTAGAGGAAGCATCAATAAATTATTAGTTAACTCCAAAATAATTACACATAATGACACTATAATTCTCATTGAGCCACCAAGAAAGGAAGCCACACCAAACACGAAAAAAAGTCCTTGATCCAGTTCTGTGAATGATCCCATTAACATGCCAAGGAAATGACCATAAGTGGTACTAGCCAAAATAACAGGTATAAATAGACCTAATGGTACTACAATTCCATATGTCAAAAGTCCAAGCACATACACCGCACTGAAGAATAGTAATATGGATGATGGATGAAATTCTATTGTTGTGCCACTGCTGAAGAGATTGCAAATTGCATCATCATTTGTTTTGAAAAATAAGCTAGCAAGATCATTGTAATGACCAGATTCACACTGGAACTTCTTGAAATTTCTTGAACAACCAATTATAGGACATGACTCTTCTACTCCTTCAGGACGAGGTATACATTTAGCAAGCCATGGTAGTCCAAAGGCACAAGCAGATGTAATGATAGACAGAGTGCCAGTAAGAATCAATTTCAACAAGGGACCCCTCTTGTTAATGAGACTATAAACCCTCAGAATCTTGTCCAAAAGATAGTTATAAAGACCCCCAAGTATGCCACCAAAAAATCCAAGAATTCTAACTGGAAGTAGATCGCTAATGTGATAAGATATTGTCACTAAACTGACATCGAATATGATCAAGCCTCCTTTTCCAAAAGGGTCATAGTGCCCACTTTGACAATAGTCAATAAATCCTCTTAGCACTATAGCGACCACTGTTGTTGTAAAAAAAAGGTTCTCCAAAGAAGTGCACTTTTCCACCATGATGTTGCTTCCTCAAGTGCAAAAAGAACTCCACCAACCAATGCATGAAATGTTGTAGCAACTCCTGCAGAAGCACCACACCTAACCAAATCATGCCTATCTCTATCATTTTTGAAATATCACAACCATCTCCATGTCAAATGATAATGCTTTGAACCTGCCTGCCCCAATAGTGATGCAATGCATGCACCAATGTGTACCATTGGACCCTCCTTACCTACATATAGAGAACCAGAGACAACAAAAATGCTACCAAATATAAATCTATTTTTGATCAAATAGGCTCTTGTTTATCCTTCCAAGGATCCATTCCCACTATGAAATTAATGGTGGAAGGTGTTAGGCTTTTAGAATTCATGAATTTAGTGAAATTTGAAGACATTTTGAGAGAAAGGTGACTCTTTTCATGTGTGATGCTCATTCGATCAAATTAGACAACTATTTACAAGCCCTTCATCTACATGATCACCTGGAACTAAATCATCTTTATTTTCTGTTACCTATAGAAAAGATGCATCACCATCTCACAACTCTAGATGTGATTGCAGTGGCTAGATATGTAGCTTTAGAAACTTCTTCTAATTTAGGGAGCAATTTAGCATCTGTTCGTAGGACACGACAAATACATTGGGCCCAATCATTGAATCTCCTATTTCTCAATCTTTTGAGGCCTCAGTTGTTCTAAAATTTTGACTTTTCCACTAATTTTTGAGCCATCTCAGTGTAAATTCTTGCTTTTGAACTTCATAGTTTACATATCAAGCCTTCATCATTGACTATGAATTAACATTCTCCTTTGTTTACCCGATCATTTCACTATTTTCAAGCTAATCCTCCTTGTAACTACTAATAAAATTCCCTAACTCCCAATCTCCTTTTAGTTTCATTCTCATTGCCAAATAAATAGTGCCAATTACTTTTAAGTTGATAAGAAGCCTTTTCTCTCATTACATAGACAACCAAGATGCATTTCCTTTGTATTTTAAATGTAACATCAGGTGAGACTGATTTGTAAATGTTGTGGCTCCACTATGTGAGGTACTATTTTGCCTCAAAATTAAACAAGATAACTGAAGTAATAATAAACCTCTGTCATCATGGCCATGCTATCCTTATTTCATATTTTTTTCATTTTTGAATTCCTATTACAATAGGACCATCAACTTCAAAGGAAATTACTTCTTTTGAATGCAGAAATAATGCAAACATAGCTTTTTCACTGCAACATCTACTTCTCTATAACCAATGTACTTGTTAAGAATGAGAGAAGTTTCATCAACAAAACTACACACACTATCATGAGGAGAGGAATTCTAAATATTATAATGCCAATTCTATCATTATATCTATCACCTAAAAACTTTCCTCTGATTATTTGCAATTGCTTGGAGATCATGATTCACAATCATCATTCTTCTACTAAAAAAGATCAT
Organism: Cupressus sempervirens; assembly: GCA_028749045.1. Classification (NCBI taxonomy): domain Eukaryota; kingdom Viridiplantae; phylum Streptophyta; class Pinopsida; order Cupressales; family Cupressaceae; genus Cupressus; species Cupressus sempervirens. The sequence continues at coordinate 804,133,156 of CM053793.1, forward strand.
CAATAGGAGCATATTATCTTAGCCGAGTTGGGACCTATAACCTACCCAATATGAAAAGACCTTTAGAACAACCCAATTGGCTTAGAGAAGGAAAGGCAATGAAAGGGAAACCTGGCAAAGATAGCCTACCTAAGGAAGACTTAGACCTAGATTCAACCATGACCAGACCTAACTATAACATCAAAATCCTCCACTTTGCTAGCATGGGTAAGAGATAAAAAGTGAGGCAACAATACCTAGATAAGATAACTGACTATTAATTATATTAAACTCATTTAAATGATATACAACAGATCCACCTTCTACCATTTTCATATTAAATAAACACTTCATGAGAAATACCTTGTTTGAAGTGGAGGGCTTTTCATACAATGTTGCTAGGGTTTTCATCAACTCTTTTGTCATCTTTGCTTTTGTAATATTAAATGCCACTGATGTTGCCAAGCATAACTGAATGCTTCTGAGTGCCTTTTTTTCCAAAAGATCCCATTCAACATTTGACATTGTTCCCTAATTCTTGGCTTTGCCTTCCAATGGCTTCCATAAATCCTTCTAATACATATAGTCTTCCATGTGCATCTTCCATAACTGGAAGTTCTACCCATTAAACCTATCAACCCTTAGCTTACCATCATTTTCCATTGCTCTCACTCAACCGTGAGACTCCCACTCAACCATGAAACTTTCCTGCAAACGATAACTAAAAAAACAACTAGGCTCTGATACCACTTGTTAGGATAAACCATGGATAGAAATAAAAACTACATGCAAATATAACCAATAATAGAAAAATAATAGATCACACAAAAATGAACACAAGGCACCAAGATTTAACATGGTTCACCCAATCCCTAGGCTACGTCCACCAAACAGCAAGTCTGATCTTATTACAATCTAGTGATTACAACCTGATTAGAGTTCGTAATCCCTTACAGCTCAATACCACCACAAGAAGCAATTTCACATCACATCATGATGAAAATACCTAACCCCAAACACTTTTATACAAGTATTTTATCCATTTTTGGGTTACAACATATCAGCCATATGTTGGTAACAATGTCGGCCACGACTGAATTTTTTTTTTTGAGGTAATGCCCTGAACCCTACTGATTATGAAGTATGTACAATAATTTCCTAATTAGTCACCATAATCTAACAATCTCCCACTTGGGGACTGATCAAGCTCCACACTAAACAACAATCTCCCACTTGGAGATTGGTCTTGTAGCAATACCACTACCACATGGGGCTCCCACTGGTTCAAACCACCCTGGACTCTTTTGTTCTTTGATTCATGTTTAGTATAAAAGACTAACCGAAGCTAAAGAGGAGTTCAGCTTCTCCCTTGTTACAACCTTTTTCAACATATCTGCTGGATTGTCATTTGTATGGATTTTCTCTAGCTTTAGCTGTCCATCCTCCAAAACTCATCGAATGAAATGGTACCACAACTGTATGTGTTTGGTCTTTGAATGCAGAGTTGAATTCTTAGCAAGATGAATGGCACTTTGACTATTAGTGAACAAATAATTATCCTTCTGAAGATGTCCCAATTCTTCCAAGAAGAACTAAAGCCATATCATCTCCTTGGCTACCTCTATAGCAGCAACATACTTTGCCTCTGTAGTGGATAGAGAATTAATCTTTTGTAACCTAGAAACCTAGCTCATGGCTACCCCACCAACAATAAAGACATAACCTATAGTACTCCACCTAGTATCGATATCCCCTACCAAATCTGAGTCAACATAGCCCTGCAAATTAGTAGTAGAGCCCCCAAAGTGTAAACACTTATTGGATGTTCCTCTCAAATATTTGAGAATCCACTTGACAACATTCCAATGCTCAAAACCTGAGTGACTCATATACTTGCTAATGACTCCCACTACATGTACAATATCTAGCCTAGTGCATACCATAGCTTACATCAAGCCTCCTATAGCTGAATCATAGGGTACCTTGGACATCTTATCCTCCTCTTCCTATGTCTTAGGACACATCTCCTTAGTCAACTTCAAATGACTAGGTAAAGGTGTACTGACAACTTTAGCATTCTCCATAGAGAAATGTTGCAACACCTTCTCAACATAATCAGCCTAAGCTAACATCAATGTTCTATTCTTCCTATCTCTATAAATCTTCATACCAAAGATTTTTTTTCTGCCCCCAAATCCTTCATAGAAAATGCATGTGCTAACTGGCATTTTAGCCCCTTAATATGATCCATGTTAGACCCAACTACAAGCATATCATCAACATATAAACATAAAATAATGTACCTATCATCATCCAACCTCTTAAACTAAACATATTAATATGAATGACACCTATTATATCCATGCTCATGCATAAAACTATCAAATTTTGGATACCATTGCCGAGGTGCTTGCTTCAACCCATATAATCTTTTCTTCAATTTGCACACTAAGTTCTCCTTACCTTTGACCTCAAATGTTGGAAATATTCAAGATATGACAAGTTACTGAGAGGGAAGGGGTGAATCAGTAACTTTTAAAATTTCAAACAATAAAACTGCATACTGATATATTCACCATTCATCCAAGTAACCTACTGTAAGCATGAAACAAAATCATTTGCAACACTTGAACACACAGATTTGGTGACCTAGAAACCTTCCAAATAGAAAGTAAAATTGGGGTGGGGATGAAACCCACAAAGCTTCGTTACTGCAGTATGAAGTTGGCCGGTTAAGGCTTACAATGACCACTTCTGGTGATCTGCCCTATTAGGAGCACAAAGGATTGCTAGATCCAACTTGTTAGAGGATTTACAAACATACAATAAAGTATGCACTCTGTTAGGAGATTTACAAAAGATTGTTAAGTCTACCTTGTTAAAGGATTTACAAAAACTGATTCACCTATTAGAATGAAACAGTGGATCTGATTACAATTGATTGCTGATAAGATCCGCTATGCTCTGATTCACCTTGATGTGATAGATAAAACTTTTCTACTCCAAAACTTGACCTTGCTGAATACCTTCACAACTCAGCACACATACTTTCGCATGCATGTATTTCTTTCACACTTTCGCATTTTCATTCATTACCATTACATTTGAATAATACAATACATTGCATATATATACCATCCAAATAAACAATACATGCAAGGTCGGCCAAAACAAAAAGTGAAAATCTTTATACAAAGTCGGCCCAAGGTAAAAACTCAGGTTCACTGAATTGACTCGGTGTCCTTCTGATACTCGGCGTCCACTACGTTACTCAGCATCATCATGCACTCGATAGAAGTGAAGGCACGGTCCATACTAAACACTTCGAGTAGTTCTAAACTCAGTAACCACTGGAGACTCGCTAGAAGAGATGTCACTCGGTGAACACTTCTATCTGAACTGTAGCTCGGTGATCAAAGGAAACACTCGATAGAACCTTGTGACTCGGTGATAGTTAGTTTCCTTGATAACCGTCTGAGCTTGGTAAAATTAATTTCCTTGATAACCTTAGGAGCTCGGTTATCACGAAGTTCTTGGTCAATACTAAGTACATCTTCACTCGGTCAAAACTGATTCCTTTCTTTACCTCGAACACTCGGTAAACACTAGCTGCTTTGTTCACCTTGATCACTCGGTAAACACTGACTTCTTTGTTCACCTCGATCACTCAGTAAACACTGAGAACTAGGTAAAGCTTGGCTTACAAAGGAATGTCCGATGAGAGCTCGGTAAGCATTCAGAATCCAATAAGTGTTATAACTAATGACAAAAATGTATCATAATGCCAACAATCTCCCCCTTTGGCATTAGTGACAAAAACACTTATGAGACAAAATTTATCTGACATGCTGATGACTAATTTTGAATATACATAGCTTCATTATATACAACTCCCCCATAGAATGTACATACAGTATTTACATGAGCTATATATCTCTTCCTTTGTACAATTTCTCTGAAAACACTTATTCACCCATAGTATACATATCCAACAATAATCTCCCCCTTTTTTAAAATAATACCAAAGAATAAAAGAATATATATACTTATATAGAAATACCAAAATGAGAGATGAACTCTGAATGTAACTGAACAATAAGCTGGAGAGTCTTATCCCAATTCTCTTACAAAATTTTGCAGGTGGAAAGAGCTACTTGAACTTTAGCCGAAAGTTCAATCACATGGTCTGCAATGGAGAAGTTATTATCATGGATTAATGTCTTTGAATGTGCAATGTGCTTCTGCATTGAATCCATGATGGGAAGGATCATGTTTTGGATATCTATCAATGTAGATCGGATCCTTGCCTCTTCTCTCAACAGCTCTACCTGCTTCTCTGACAAAAATTTGATCCTAAGGTGATGAGATGAGCTTGAACTGGGGTCAAGCTTCAAGTTTTGTGCGCTCACCTTCAGATCCTCATCAATTTTATTTAGTTTCTCTCTTATTCCCTTAGTGTACTCAGTAACATCACAAAGCTTAGCAAAAAGAGATGTTACATTATTAAAAGAATTTTCCATATCTGCCAAAACTGAGGTTAATGCAACCTGATTTATTGCAATGTTCTGGGCAATGTGCCCCAACACCTTATTATTAAATTTCTTTGTTGCATGCTCAATCAGCTTTTCTTGTCCGGAGGCATCTTCATTGAATTTATTAACTGCCTCTTCCAATTGAATCAAAATGTGTTGAGAAGTATCAACATCAACACCTATAGCCTCAGTAATTATGTTCTGAGCATCCTCAATTATCCTATATTCCTTATCCCTTTCCGATCTTAACTGCATCTGAGTAGCCTTTTTCTCAATAAGTTGACTAGCATACCTCATTTCTTCAATGGTAGCATTATCAAAGTCAATCTTTGGAATTACTATCTCTGTGTCCAAGTCAATGTCTTCAGGAATTTCCTTTCCAGTGATCATAAGTCTTAATGGTTGCTTTTTTTTGACTTCTGAGATGACTAGTTTGACCTTTGGAATAGACACAACAGTAGAGACAGAAGGACTAGCAGTAAAAACTGGAATGCTTGAGGGTTGAGTGCCAATAGGAGTATGTACAGGGTCAAAAATTTGAGTACTGGCCAAAAATGGTGATACACTCGGTAATATAGTATCTAAGCTCACTATGCCTGAAGTAGATGGCAACAAAAGTGTAGAACAAATTAGAGTAGTCAAAATTGGAGAACTCACAGCAATACCAACTGATGATGATGGAGTCAAGGAGGCCAACTTGGTAGATGAAGAGGGGTGCAGCTCGGTAGACGAAGTGGTAGTCACTTCCACTGATGATACCTGGAGCTGAGATATGGCAGGTGTAGATGGTAAATCTAGTGTAGATGAACCTGCTGAAGCTGACTCCAACCTTGATGATGTCACAGGTTTAGCTGGGGAGTGAGGAAGGGATGCAATAACTGCTGCTGCAATTTTTACCGAATCATCCTCCTTTCTTCCTCTTCAGCTTCTTCCTCTTTGTCTTCTTCCTCTTTCTCTTCCATCATTGCATGCAACTCTCCTGGTGTAACTGTGATGGATGGAGCGCTATCTGATTCATCACTGCTGCTGCTACTGTCATCATCCTTTATTTCTACTGGGTCTACACTGGGATTATGTAGATGATAGATGTTTTTCCACATGTTTGTAGCATCATTTACAACATGCTCTATATCTTTGATCAAAATCAAACAAGTGTGGAATCTGATCATCATTTTACCTTCATAGGTTTTCAATTCAGATTTTACCTCTGCTCCAGTGAGACTAGGCCGAAGATTCTTCAAGGATTTCTCATATATATCTTTTACCGTCTTGGTGGCTAACTCCCATCTTGACTATACTCTCTCCAGTAGTTCTTTAGAGATATGAGGAGCAATCTGGTCGAGGGAGTATTTCCATTTTCCCATTTTGTTAAGTACCAGTTCCTCAATCTGCATTTTCTCTGCATCAGTCCTTGTCTCAAATTTCAATGCCTTGAAATTTTTGATGCCAGCTCCTTCTTCCAATTATTTGAGCCTTTGCTCGAATGTAGTTGTAGGCTTGACCAATACAGGTTCCTGAATACCTTTTCTTGTCCTCCGAGTAAATACTATAGTAGGCTGCTTCTTGGGCTTGGTAATGATTACCTTGCCTTTCTTCTTTGCCGGTTGCTCTTCTTCTGATTCTTCTTCTCCTTCTTCTTCTTCTTCTTCTTCTTCACTTTCTTTATCTTCAACTTTTCCCTCAGTGAGCATAAGAGGACCTATTGCAGTTTTCAGTTTGGCCACTTTCCTCTTACCTTTGCTGATGGCCTGTGGAATTTTGATTTCCAGTTCAATTCTAGCCTTTGCTTCATCATAAGTACCAAAAATCCATTGCCTTGGGTCTACTGGCTCATTTACTAGTGCTTCAATGATATCCCTTGTTTCATCAATATTTACCTCATATGGAAGAGGTTTCACCCATGCAACTCGAGGTCTAACTGCCTGTATGTACACCTTGTCACAGTCAACCATAAAACATATGTCATCTTTATATTCTTCAACAAGCCTAGGAGGAATTCTAAATTGGTTATTCATCCTCTCCTTAAAGTCTTCAAAATAGTTATCCATGATACTATCAAAATTTTCTCCCATCTCTGCTATAAACTCTTTAATCTGATACAAAATTGGGACATCTTTTCTCCATTCTACGGTTCCCTTTGATGGAAAGAATTTTTGTACATAAAATAGTAAACATATTAACAGAGATCCAAATTTATAGGGGTTATTCTTCGATGTCCTTATACTGTCCATGTTCTTGTTTAACTGCTTTAACATTACTTCTGATAGATCAAACTCAAGATTCTTCTTTACAATTTTCAGGGCCAAATCCACAGCTTCACACGGTACACTATTTAACCTGCTGGAACTATATAACTTATGTGCAGTAATATGTATGCCAAATCTTAGTTCCGGATCTGTTACAGTGTTAACCTTCAAACCTCTACCATCCCACTCGGCTAGGGTTTGCCTCTGTAACTCATCCCGTCCTAGGGTTTTGGTGGTTTTGGCTTTGCTGAGCATCGAGAGACCCATGATTTTGTGAATCATCTTCTTGGTTATCAAAACGGGTTGTTCCAACCACAACTGACCATTATGCACTCGACTCAAGATATACCTAATCCATTTGGTTTGGAAGTTTCTAGGCATATGCGCAATGTGAGTCAAACCTTTAGTTTCCAAATGCTTGTGCTCGATTTTGAGAGAACCATTTACACATAACTCCGCTAGGGCATTATCCATGTCCAATGTCCCTATTTCTTGAATAGCACACTTAAAATGAGTGCGAATGTCATTCATGAGGAGTACCTTGGGTGGAATCTGTGATTGAGCTCCATTGGGATCGAGTGATTCAACAATGGCAGGAACGAGCTTGAACGTAGGTGCCTTCCATTCCGTTCCTTTCACAAGCATTTTGGAACCCTTCTTCGCCTTGCTACTACTGGTGCTTGCAGATGCCATTGCTGCTCGGTGAGTGAAAAGGTTTTGTAAGAATACTTCGCTGGAAAATCTCTTCAAATCGCTTGAACTCGCTTGAAAGCCTTTTTTTTTTCTGTGTAAATCTCGAATTAGCGGTGAAAAATGAGGTCAAAATCTGCCCTTTTGATGAAAAATTTGCCATTAATGTTCAGTACGGAGGTAGTTACGATCGACAAACTGTCATCCACTAGCTTGGCTTAAACTTCGCAACTTGGTGACCAAAATAAAATAGGTTAAACCGACCTTAACTCGGTAAGAGAAGAACCAACCATGCTCGGTAAGTGCAACTTGGTGAAAGAAGCCTTATTGCACCCGACTGAGCTCGGTAAGGTCATGTACCGACCATGATCCTGATGTATCTAAAATACTGATTTGATCATATTTTCATTCTAGGACTTCTTAGGATATTGCTTTGTAGATACAGTCCTGGTCTTATCCTGATGAGTCTTAATTGGAAATGGTAGAGTCACTCACTTCTTGAGTGACCATTCCATCACTTGAATTATCTGGCTCGGTAGACTTAGGAATCCATTGCTGCTTCATTTGCTTCTGAATATTGTCTACTTTGATTTTCTTCTCATCCTTGACTTTCTTTATGTTCATGCAATTTTTAGATATATGACCAAGTTCTGTACATATATAACATCTTACAGTGGTATCCCTTTTTCTTAGGTGATGCCTTGCACAGTTTATGCCAGTATGACCATATTCTCCACAATAATGACATCTGCACCAAGTGTTGTAGTCCCAGCCAAATATTGCTTTGACAAGTTGTTTAGCTGGATTAAATGATTTAGATTTGCATTGTGATGCCTTATGACCTTGCTTTTGGCATTTGTGACATTTACCTTCAAATTTTGGTTTCTCTTTGCATTCATTGGCTTTGTGTCCATGCTGATTGCAATTGTAGCACTTTCCATTAAATTTGCCTTTTCCATTGCTCCAACATCTGTTAGATGTATGACCTAACTTACCACAGTGGCTGCAAGTAGGTTTTTGATTCTTTTGAGTACCCTGTTTGGAGGATTCACCTTCTTCCTTGTATCCAAGGCTTGCTTTACCATTTTGTTTATGAAAGTTTTCTTCATTTTGTAGATTCAATTGATCCATGTCCTTTTGAGATCTTACCATTCTCTCATTGACTTGTTTTTCAGAGATTAGATCACTTTGTAAGCTTGCATTGATTTGCCTTTCAGTAATTAAGTCATTTCTCAAATTCTCATTCTCAGATCTTAGATTCATAATTTCTTCATTTGCATTAGATAATTGAGTTACAAGATTTTCAAGCTGAGAGGATTGATTATTCCTTACCTCTAAGTCTTCAGCTGCCTTGTTCCTTTGCTCCAAGATTTCACATAGCCTGATGGACTGGATTTCTTGTTCCCTTTTGAGCTTTCTTACTTCTTCCTGCAGAGATCCATTCGTTTCTAAAAGTTCTTTGATTGCTTTGTCAGCTTCATCTGAACTACTTGATGGTGAGAGATCTTCAATCTTTTCTTCAACATACTGATGGTCATTCATTTTCCTTGCAAGTTCTTTTCTTCTTTTCAAGGATTGTGAAAGATGCTCTTTTGCTTCATTGAGTTGAGCCATGGCCATTTTCAGATCTAGCTTTTCATTCTCAATAGTTTTTTCAAGTCTAAATATCTCCATTGTCCTTGATCTTTGCTCAAGCTATGAAACTTTTATCTTGAGAACCTTATTGCTCTGATACCAATTGTTGGAAATATTCAAGATATGACAAGTTACTAAGAGGGGAGGGGTGAATCAGTAACTTTTAAAATTTCAAACAATAAAACTGCATACTGATATATTCACCATTCATCCAAGTAACCTACTGTAAGCATGAAACAAAATCATTTGCAACACTTGAACACACAGATTTGGTGACCCAAAAACCTTTCAAATAGAAAGTAAAACTGGGGTGGGGATGAAACCCACAAAGCTTCATTACTGCAGTATGAAGTTGGCCGGTTAAGGCTTACAATGACCACTTCTGGTGATCTGCCCTGTTAGGAGCACAAAGGATTGCTAGATCCACCTTGTTAGAGGATTTACAAACATACAATAAAGTATGCACTCTGTTAGGAGATTTACAAAAGACTGTTAAGTCTACCTTGTTAAAGGATTTACAAAAATTGATTCACCTGTTAGAATGAAACAGTGGATCTTATTACAACTGATTGCTGATAAGATCCGCTATGCTCTGATTCACCTTGATGTGATAGATAAAACTTTTTTGCTCCAAAACTTGACCTTGCTGAATACCTTCACAACTCAGCACACATACTTTCGCACGCATGTATTTCTTTCACACTTTCGCATTTTCATTCATTACCATTACATTTGAATAATACAATACATTGCATATATATACCATCCAAATAAACAATACATGCAAGGTCAGCCAAAACAAGAAGTACAAATCTCTATACAAAGTCAGCCCAAGGTAAAAACTCGGGTTCACTGAACTGACTCGGTGTCCTTCTGATACTCGGCGTCCACTACGTTACTCGACATCATCATGCACTCGGTAGAAGTGAAGGCACGGTCCATACTAAACACTTCGAGTAGTTCTGAACTCGGTAACCACTTGAGACTCGATAGAAGAGATGTCACTCGGTGAACACTTCTATCTGAACTGTAGCTCAGTGATCAAAGGAAACACTCGATAGAACCTTGTGACTTGCTGATAGTTAGTTTCCTTGATAACCGTCTGAGCTCGGTAAAATTAATTTCTTTGATAACCTCAGGAGCTTGGTTATCACGAAGTTCTTGGTCAATACTAAGTACATCTTCACTCGGTCAAAACTGATTCCTTTCTTTACCTCGAACACTCGGTAAACACTGGCTGCTTTGTTCACCTCAATCACTTGATAAACACTAACTTCTTTGTTCACCTTGATCACTCGGTAAACATTGAGAACTAGGTAAAGCTTGGCTTACAAAGGAATGTCTGGTGAGAGCTCGGTAAGCATTCAGAATCCAATAAGTGTTGTAACTAATGACAAAAATGTATCATAATGCCAACATTAAAACCCTATGGCTGAACCATATATATTTCTTCATCCAAATCACCATGAAGCAAGGATGTTTTAACATCCAACTGTTCTAAATGCAAATATTTAGTAGCCACAAGACTTAAAATAGTATGAATAGAAGTCATTTTAACAATAGGAGAAAATATCTCATCAAAATCAATTCCCTTTTTTTGTACAAATCATTTTATGACTAACCTAGTCTTAAATATTTTTTGACCTCCTTCCTCTTCTTTCAACATGTAAACCCACTTATTCTATAAAGCCTTTTTAATTGTAGGTAACTTGCATAGATACCATGTCTTATTCTTTAGCAAAGAGTCCATTTCATCTTTCATTGCATGCTCCCACTAAATCTTAGTATCAACCTACAAAACTTCATCATAACTTTCAGGATCACCAACATCAGTAAGTAAAATAGAATACAAAGAGAGAGAAAATCTTTGTGGAGGTCTAATTTTCCTCGTTGACCATCTAACATTCACTGGTGTATGTTGTATTTATTGTTGCAATTGTTGCACATCATGAGGAATGGCTAGAACATTAGCTTTTGGAGTATCATCTAGCACTACATAATCATCTTCTTTCTTCTCATGTTGCTACAACAGATCTTTGTACAACACTTTCTCATTCAATATGACATCGCGGCTTCTTACAATTTTATGATTTTCAAAATCCCAAAGCCTATAACCAAATTCATTAATTCCATATCTGACAAAGACACATTTCTTTGATTTAGCTTCTAGCTTGGTTCTATTTTCAGAGTCTATATGAGCAAAAGCTTCACAACTAAAGGTCTTGAGAAAAGAATAACTTAGCTTCTTACCAGTCCATGCTTCCTCTGGAATACCACAGCCCAAACTAGTAGAGGGGCCTCTATTAATCAAATATATTGTAGTATTGACAGCCTCCACCCACATGTGTAAGGGCAACCTAGCATGCAACCTCATGCTCCTTACGAGCTCCATTATAGTCCTATTCGTGCGTTTGGCCACTCCATTTTCCTATGGAGTCCTTGGAATAATTTTTTGTCTACCAATAGTATTAGTGGAGCAATAATCTTCAAATTCATGACTGCAATACTCACCACCATTATTAGATTTGAGACATTTTAATTTCTTACCAGTCTCATTTTCAACCAAGCATTTCCATTTCTTAAAAGTTTGAAATACTTCAAATTTTTGTCTAAGGAAATAAACACATACTTTTCTAGTTGCATCATCAATAAATGTAACATAATAATGAGAGCCACCAAGGGAGGATACTTGAGTTGGTCCCCATATATCTGTATGCACAAACTCTAATTTCTCCTTTTTGTTTTCCTTCCCAGTCTTTACAAAACTCACTCTCTTTTGTTTTCCATACACACAACTTTCACAGGAATCCATATTAACACATTTCAAACCTGGTAAAACTTTCTTTGAGTGAATTATTTTCATACCTTTCTCACTCATGTGCCCAAGTCTGTTGTGCCATAGTGCTATTTCAGAATTTACAGTAGCTATTTGTTCTCTCTGCTCAACTGCAACAATTGTTCCTGAATATTCATTTTTCTGTAAAATAATCAAAGTAGAAGGAACAATATGACCTGTACAAAGATATAAGATGCCTACTTTCACACCTTTTGCTACTACAAGGGAAGCTTTTGAAACCTTCCAATTTTTATCATTAAAAGTAACTACAGAACCCTCATCACCGAGTTGTCCTACTGAAATTAAATTTCTACTTAGCCTTGGAACATGTCTTACCTCATGTAGTAGCCAATGATTCCCATTCTGCAACTTAATCTTAATTTTTCCCTTTCCAACAATTTGACAGGGTTTATTATCCCCCAAATAAACAAGCCCAAAATCCCCTTAGACATAATCAATTAAATAACCTCTATGAGGTGTAGCATGAAATGAAGCACCAGAATCTAAAACCCATGAATCATCAACACTTTCTAAAGATAGAAGCAAAGCATCCTCTTTGGATTTGTTACTTACCACATTTGTCTCCTTGTCTCCATCTAATTTATCTCCTTCATTTTTCTTTTAATTCCAGCAATCTTTCTTTTTGTGCCCTGGTTTCCCACAGTACTAGCAGTCGTTTAGTCCTCTTGATTGAGAACTCTTCCCTTTTGACTTTCCTCTTGATTTCCCATAATTTCCAGAGTTACTTCCTCTCTCAATCGTTCTACCCCTACTTTGTGCATTCAAAGCACTTCTAGATGTAGATCCACATGAAGATCTTCTATAAGTTTCCTCTCTCAAAACAACACTGATCACATCATCATTTTTTAGGGTAATAGATCTAGGAACAGAATTACTCACAACCATTACCAATTCATTCCAACTTTCAAGAAAAGAACACAAAATCAAGAGAGCCCTAATTTCTTCATCAAAATTGATACCCACAGAAGATAACTGACTAGTAATTGTATTAAACTCATTTTAATGATCTACAATAGATCCATGTTCTACCATTTTCATATTAAATAAACGCTTCATGAGAAATACCTTTTTTGAAGTGGAGGGCTTTTCATACAGTGTCACTAGGGTTTTCATCAACTCTTCTATCATCTTTGCTTCTGTAATATTAAATGTCACTGATGGTGCCAAGCATAACCAAATGCTTCCATGTGCCTTTCTTTCTAAAAGATCCCATTTAGCATTTGATATTGTTCCCTAATTCTTGGCTTTGCCTTCCAACGACTTCCATAAATCCTTATGATACATATAGTCTTCCATGTGCATCTTCCATAACTAGAAGTTTTTCCCATTAAACCTATCAACCCTCAGCTTACCCTTATCTGCCATTACTCTCACTCAACTGTGAGACTCCCACTCAACTGTAAAACTTTCTTGCAGAGGAGAACTAAAAAAACAACTAGGCTCTAATACCACTTGTTAGGATAAACCATAGACAAAAATAAAAACTACATGCAAATATAACCAATAACAAAAAAATAATAAATCACATAGAAATAAACACAAGGCACCAAGATTTTATGTGGTTCACACAATCCTTGGGCTACATCCACCAAATAGCAAGTTTGATCTTATTACAATCCAGTGATTACAACTTGATTACAGTCTATAATCCCTTACAGCTCGATACCAACACAAGAAGCAATTTTGCATCACATCATAATGAAAATAGATAACCCTAAACCCTTTTATACAAGTATTTTATCTATTTTAGGGTTACAACATGTCGGCCATATGTCGGCCACAATGTCGACCATGTCCCAAAATCATGAAGTATGTAGTACTTTCCTAAAGTATGAAGTATGAAGTATGTACAATACTTTCCTAATCAGTCACCATAATCTAACAAGTCCTATATAACTTTTTCCATCATAGATACTCCCCTATCAAGGAAGCATCAAAATTCAATCCAAAAAAATAATTGGTGCTTTATTACACTAGATTGATGCACTCTTGCATCTTCTACTCTAATGTACAAAGGGATATAATCCCTAGCATACCTCACAAATACTCAAAAGTCTCTATGGGAAGAGGCTTAGTGAATATATTTGCAATCTACTCTTTAGTGCTCACCTACTCTAATCTAATTTTCTTTCCTACAAATTTCTCTCTCAACATGTGATACTTGATAGAAACGTGCTTGTTCTTCGAATACAACACTAGATTCTTAGACATATTTACCATGCTTGTGTTATCACAATTTATGACAATAGGTTTACTGATTTCTATCCTTATATCCCTCAACATGTAATGCCCTACCTAGAGATCCTTGGAAAGAAGGATGAAATACAAGCATGATAGTTTTTTTCTTTTTCTTTTTTAAACAAGTGTAAGTGTACATGATAACAACATACATAGATCACAAAGATCGCAATGGAAGACTAACAATCATCCAAACACCAACAGATCTCCAAATGCCACTACTACCAAGAACACAAACAAGAAATCAACCAAGCTAAAAGACAAATGCTAACTCCTAAAAATTGGCTAAGTCTAAAATCTTGAAGCCCTAAAATTTGGCTAAGTCTAAATTTTTGAAGCCTTGAAATTTTCTAGAAACTTTATCTTAGCCCATAGAGGTCTGGAAGCTATCTCAAATGAATCATCACATATATTGAAATATATCTTAAGTATAAGGAATTAAATGTACGTCAACTTATACTTAACTATATATTATAAACCAATTAGAAAATCTATTATGAACTATGAAGGGAAAAAACCAACTTTCAAACTTTTCTTCGACAAGCCTAGATAGCCCCTATTTTTGACACAAGAACATTCTTTGCTAGAATTCTACTCAAAGAAGTGCATCAAGACACATAAAGAAATGCCTTTTCATGCAAAGAAGTGTGCTTTCATGCGAGGAACTGCCTGGCCATACTACCAAGACACTCTAGGACTAGTGTAGGTTTTCATATGAGAAAGTGTCAAGTCATGTGAAAAAACCCTACACACTGCATGAAGACTTGCATCCTCATGTGAGAAAGTGCATTCTCAGATGAGATCCCAAATCAGCAAGTAAGAACAAAAAGTAGGAAAGAGATAAGAAATTTGAGAACGAAGTTCCTCCACACTAGGGAGTATCGGATCCACATTTTGAGGCAAGAACACTCGAACCATAGCTGAAAGACAAAAGGTTAGAAATAACATCTAACCATCTAATCATACATTGATGTAAAGGAATTGAACGAAAGCATCATAGAGTAGCGGAAGCAACATTGTAGTAAATGAAAATAACATCACAATAAGAAGTACAAATAAGCTAAGTACGTATTTTCTCCCAACCATCAATACCATCATAAGACCATCATGAATCCTAGCCATCCCCCATGTGTAACATTCCAAGCCATGGATTAGATTTTTGGTACTATCATAATAGGGACATCACTACTAAAACATGCTACAATATAAGCATAAGGAAATCTAACATGCTAGTAGTAAAGCATAAGATAATCCTACAAGTAGATAACATCACCTATTACATGCTAATCAACATAATAAGGAAATGCATCAAATCTAACATCATCTAAAAATGATACACATGCATCCCAATGAAAGCATAAATCATAAGTAACCGTACTTTGGAACCTAAAGTGCCAAGTAAACACATCTAGAAATGGTCATACTAGGATGAAAGATCGTCTCTATAAATTGATCCCTAGTAGTGCTATAGGTAGTTATGCCTCACAACCATGTGAAACTTGTAGGTCCACACCTGTTGTACTAATGGAGATAATGATCCAACCACAAATGCACAAAAAAAAAATTCATGGCTAACACATAGGCCAAGTAGTATGATGACTAAATCCACAACATAAACAATGCATAAACTACAGGTCCTGGTTAGACATCTCAATGGGCTACTATGTAGGGACTAACATCATGGAGAGTGGGTTGGCATTGACAAGCCCAAACTTGGATCATGCAGATACAACATCCCTCCATGGAAAGGCTCTCACACATACATTTTATTATCTTTAATTTTATTACCACCTAATATTTTCTTTAGTTATCACTTGATTAAAAACTCCCTCAGTCATACCTGTGGTATCATGATCACTAGGCTATGAGATAGGAGCCCCCTCCATATGCTACCCTACCATACCCAGGCTCATCCAATGATGAGTGCCTATAGAAATGCAAATTCCCAACCCATCCCAAATGATCAAAACTTTTAAAAGTACCATGGAAGATCGAGCCTTGTAGGTTACTCAACAAATGTAGTCATGTGTGGTGCACCACTATCACAAAGATCATAACAAAAGGACTGGATGAGAACACAAAGTAGAAAGTCAATCAACCAAAAACATAATCGGGATGACAGATGCTACATGCATCCCAATGCAAAACCAAAACATAATAAAGGTCTGAATAACTTCCAAACGGATCATCCAAGCCCATGACCAAACTCATGCAAAGAAACCGTGAGAAAATTGGGTGGCACACAAAATGAGGTAAAAATCCCAAAAATTGGAAAAATTCCAAAATTAAAACCCATTTGGCCTATGGGTGCAAAAACCTTAAAAATCCAATAATAAAAGACTTTGGATACCATATGAAAAAATGCCAGCATAACAATGCAAAACCCCAAACCCCCATCCCAAAAATAAGGAAACATTCATACTCGACCAACCGAGCAGAACTGGCAAAGAAAAATGGAGGGAAACACTAGTTTTCAACCTCCTAAGATACTACTACAAGAAATAGAAGCTGAGAAATAGTAGAAACAATAAAATGAGAATGCCCTACCTAACAGCAAAAGGGGTAGAAACCAAAACCCGTGTAATAAAATAAATCATTTGCTGAATCTGTTGAAAGTCATGGCAAAGCATGGTCTACCCTAGCTGAATCCAACAAGACCAACTTCATGAATATCTAAAAAGGATGCAAGGAGATTTTGGTAAATGCTCTCCAAACTCTCAAATCCAAAATAGAAAAAGTGAGGAATTAAATTCCTCTTTCAACACTTATTCACTTTTTGAGTGAATAGTCAATTAGGGAAAATAGCCAACTATAGCAGCTAGACTTTGAATCAACCCAAATGAAAATAGGTTATTCTCCATAATGGAAATTTTCCTAAGGAAAAGCTACCAAAAATTAAATCTAAAAAGATTTAAAGCCCGAAAACCCAAAATCATAGAAAATCACTTAATGCTTTCACAACAATACAAACTTCTAAATGCACAGACATGCTCATTGGACTAATCACATAATGTAAATGAGTTTGGATTTACTAATCACTGAAAGGTTTTAATTTAAAAAAATGAAATAAGGATACATCAACCATACAGGGATGATATTGGTAAAATATGAACAATTGAATCACTAACTCCATGTGCCATTGCCAGGGATATAATTCTTGCACACTAAAATACATGATCAAGTGTAATTGCATATAATATCATAGTCGAAGCAATATGTATTAAAAATACCTATTTAATCCATTTACATCACTCATGTTTGAAAAGAAGTGTAAAGATACAAGAATGAAGTAAATAACCGTGGCATAAATTCATCTCATAACATAACTAACAAATATGCCCAATAAACCATATAACCAGTTATCATCATAGATCTACTATCATCTCAAAATAGCATCAACATGAAAATATGATAAATTGAATAGTATAGCAATAAAGCATCTATGGTACTAAATCAAAGTATAAAATATAACCCTCAAGTCATCTCAAAATATATATAATAAGAGTATCAAGTATCTCTGGAATCAAAATAAACAACAAGGTATAGACTACAAACATGAGAGGCACTACACAACATCTAATTCATCTAGACAACTTGATTGCAATTGTTTACTACTACAACATATTTGTCTTTCATTGTACTATGTAAGGTACAATCTTGCTTCTTTCTTAGCCAACAAACCAATCTTCCTCCAAGAAAGAAGGCTCCACCACTGGTGCTCTTTTTGTCATCCATACGAGCTATGCAATCAGCATTAGTATAAGCACTTAGAGTAAAATCATTAGATATATCATACCACAATCAAAACTCTAGTGTTCCTTTTAGATATCTAAATATTCTTTTGACTACTACATAATGTTCTTGTCTTAGATCAGCTTGGAATCTTGCAACAAGTCCAACTACATTTTCTCTATTTGATCTTATATGAGTTAGATATTACAAACCTTTGATCATAGATCTATACTTTTCTACTTAACAATAGGAGTCTCATCCTTTGTAGATAACTTGTGTCTAGTTACCATAGCTATTCCAACAAGTTTCTAGGTTTCCAAACCAAACAATTTTAGTAAATCCTTCAAATACTTAGTCTAAGAAATAAAAGTTCCTTCCTTATTCTGTACAATCTATAATCCTAGAAAATATTTCATTTCTCCTATCATACTAATTTCAGATTCCTTCTTCATTTCTTTTGCAAACTTGTCACTTTCCTCATCATTTCCTCCAACTATGATATCATCAATAAATATTACCAAAATCATTAATCTGTCATCGATTTATTTCCAGTATAGATTACTATATGCCATACCTTTGCTATATCCAAGCTTACCAGGTTCTAGGTGCTTGTTTCAAGCCATACAATGATTTCTTCACTCTACATACTATGTCCTTGTCATCTATCAAAGGACAACCTTCAAGTTGTTCGATGTATACTTCTTCTTCAAGTTCTCCATACATAAATGCTGACTTGACATCCATCTAATATAATTTGAATTTATTGTATGCTACATATGCTAAGAATAAGCTTTCTACTTCAATTCTAGTGATAGGAGCATAGGTCTCATCATAGTCTATTTTTTCTTGTTGTGAGTAACCTTTACATACCAATCTTTCTTTATTCCTTATAACTTCACCTTTTTCATTCATCTAGTTTCTAAATACCCATTTAGTTCCTATCAAGTTCTTGTTTTTTAGTCTAGAGACCAATTCCCATGTCTCATTCTTTACTATCTGATCCAATTCTTCTTTCATAGCTTGCTTCCAATAGTCATCTTTACATGCTTCATCTACCTTCTTAGGTTTAACTTGGGATATCAAATGAAGTTCTTCATTGAATCTGGTTCTTTTCATCACACCTTTATCTTTTCTTCTAATGATTTTCTCAAATGGATGATTTTTTATCATATTCTTACCTGAAGTAGGAGTTGTTATCTCAACTCTTGGCTCTTCTGAAGGTTCTGAGCTTTGTTTCTATCTTAACTCTCCTTTATTCTACAAATCATTTTTAGTCTCAAAGAATACTTCATTATTCCTTTATTTAGTAACAACATCATCATCTGAATTGTAATCAACTATTTTTTCTTGTATCCTAAACTTCTCATCAATTTCCACATTTTCACTTTCCATAATAGTATCCAAAGTTGTTAGTTCTAATACTTTCTCTTCATTAACCAATGTAGACTTATTATCACAATCTTTTAATGATCTTTCCTTACTTTCTCTAAATTCATCAACTTTATCAGAAAGTAGACTCTTTCTAGTTTTTCTTAATCTCTTAGGACATCAACACAAAAAATGACAAAATTCGTTACATGTTCAACAAATAAAAAATTTCTTACCTTTTAGTTATCTCTTTGTAAGTAGATCAATACTATCATCTATCTTTCTGTCTTCTTTGGATTTGGATCAATCTTTTCTTGGGCTTATGTTATTCTATATAAAACAAAAGGATTCTAGATCTGAAAACTCAATACTCTATTCTTTACACAAATATGATAACCCACCAAGAATTTTCACCATTCAAATGTCAAATTTTTCTCGGCCAGATTTAGGACTATTTTTCCTAAACATGCTCATCATGGATCTCTCAAAGTTGTTAAACTTTACTTTCGAGGACCTGATGCTTTGATACTAATTGTTAGAAATTATAGTCCACTAAGATAACTAGGGGAGGGGGTGAATTAGTTATCCAATAATTAAAACATTTATTATCCTTAAAAAACCTTATCCATTCAACCAAAGTAAAAAATAATGATAACAAGATGCACATAGACAATTACAGTAGATATGTTAACAAGGGAAACACTTAATCAAAGGGAAAACCTTGGTGGGAATGATGCCCCCAAGATGGTGTACTAATATAAATATTCCTTGTTAGAGGATCGATCTTGTTAGGAGTCTATTAGAACATTTAGTACATAGAGTTCATGTTAGGAGACTTTGAATCCCTTTTAGGAGATTCTAACCATATTAGGAGTTGTCCCAACCATGTTAGAAGTTGTAGTATAATGTATGCAAGAAGAGCTCACTTTTCAAACAAGCAATTTCAATTACAAGAAGAACTCACCACCCAAACAAGTAATCTATTGTTAAGTTCCTCTTTCCTTTATTCTTTCAATCAAACCAATCACTCCCAAACCTTGTAGACCAAGTCACAAACCTTGGATCCAAATATCAAACCTCAGATTACACAATAAAACCTTGGTAATGAAGTTTTCTTCACTTCCACTCTACTCTCCTCAACTTCATATTCTACTCTCTTTTCTTCTTACAATCACTTCTCCATGATACAATTACATACATCATGATAAAGGGAAATGTCCTTCCTTTATGCCAAGTCTATAAAATAATTCCCTGAGTTGACTATTAGACCTTATCAATTAATCATTATAGGACCACATTGAGAACATGTTACACTTAGTGATAACATTAATCTTCTACCTTACAACTTGAATATCTTTCTATACACATATTATTATGATGATTGAGCTTAGTCACTCATCACTCACATGTCTTCTTTACATCCTCAACCTTGATTCTTAGAATAACAATTCTGCTAAGAGATATAACAAGTTTACCAAGGCATGCCTCTGTAAATGCTATCTCAAAATAGACATCACCAAAACTTATATAAGTTTTTCCAAACTTAACATTTCTTCATCTGATGTTAATTGCATATACTAGATACTCAAAAGTATCTCCCATAATCCTAGGTAGTGAGAATACTTAACTAGCCATCTATACCAACTTGATCTTTCTACTATTCTTCTATCAAATACTACAAAAAACTACTATGTTGACATCAATGACACAATTAGTCATGAATACAACATATCATCATAGTAACATATCTACAATACTCCCCCATAGGAATATCATCAGCATTCATGCTTCCAACATAAGCTTACTGAGTTATAAAAGGAGCATTTCAAATATGCAGTGTTAACCAAATTCACTTGGTTAATAGAGAAAATTCATTTTTGAGTTAATATCTAGAAAGTAGGGTTAGGTAATGAAAGATTTTCTTATTTTGGCATATCAAGTTCAATTTTTTTTTTTTTTTGGTTCTATCCAATTAAGGAGATGAATATTAAGTATTCTAAGTTGAGGATTGATTATGTGGAACATAATAGAAGCTTTGAAGATTCTTAGAGGAAGCAAATTAGAAGGATAAGAAACATATCCTTGTTAATCTACAAAGATACATTTGATTAGGAAGGATCAAGTATACAAGCCAAAATTGAGATTTTTAATTAGCAATCTAGTTACATCAGTAATCAAGTCATCTCATTGTTACTTTCTAATAATTATAGTAGTGATCTAAATCTCTTAATAGAGTTTTCTTAATAGTTATTTGTAAATCCTCTAACAAGGTTGTATTTCTAGATTGAATTGCTTAAAGACCTTTTACAAGGCTACTCCTAATAGGGTGATCAAATCCTCTAATAGGATCACACCTAATAGTGTGTTTTGTAACCTTTAACAAGGTTGACTCCTAATAGGGCTCACTTTAGAAGAGTAAAATCTAGTAACTAGTTGCAATTGGTGGTTTTCTCCAAATTGGGTTTCCATGTTAAATATTAGTGTCATTTGTGTTCATGTTATTTCTCTTATGTGTATGCAACTAAGTTAAGTATGATTAATCATTGATAAAATCTTAATATTTTTATGTTAAGCACTTACCAAGTTATTTTAGTATTTACCGAGTAACAACATTTACTAGTGTAAACTGAGTGCATGTGTGTTTGCTAAGTTACAAAAAAAGACAATTTAATTATAGTTTTGATTTGTATAGACATCTAAGGGATCTAGAATTTATTTTTGTAGTAATTGTGTCACCCCTCCCCTCTCAATTACTACTCTTGTATTTCTAACAATTGGTACTAGAGCTTCTCGGTGCTTGTAGAGAAGGTTTTAAGGAGCTAAGCTAAATATTAGTATGTATTACAAAAGAGAGATTCCCAAAGTTGAATAGAGACAACTTTTCAACATGGAAAGGACTTATGAAGTTTCATCTAGCAATCATCAGTGATTCTTGTTTGAAATTCTTAAACACTTCTTGTATGATAGAAAAATTGTTGAAAAGAAAAATCATAATGTCATGATGATTGACATACCATTAGATCTTAACATAATGAATTTGATGAAGTCAAAGAATGTACAATTTCTCATGAAATTTGGACCAAACTAAAGGATATCTATGGAGGTGATGATAATGTTAAAATACATAAGGTAGAAAGCTTAAGAGGTTAGCTTGATCAGATGAAAATGAGAGAGGATGAAAACATTGCAAAATATGTTGAAATAATCAAAGCTTGTGTCAATGCTATCAAAGACTTTGGAGGAACAATTGAAGATGTAACTATGGTAAGTAAGGTACTCAGAACCCATCTTCCTATCCATGCAATCAGATTGTTTTCTATTCAAGAGATGAGATGTGATCCAAATAACAAGATAACTTTGGATGCTCTAGTAGGAAGATTGAAATCATTTGTACTATACAACTATAATAATTATACTCCTAGTTCTAGTAATCTTGAGTCTACATTTGAAGCCAGGCTATCATTTAAGAAGAAAGCTAAAAAGTCTAAAAGAAAATAGTCTAAAAGTGAAGAGGAAGACAATTTTGACAGCGATCTTGAAGCCATTGAAGTGTTACTTGCAAGAAGGTATCCCAAAGGAAAAGGAAAATATAAAAGTAAAATTCCTTTAATCTATTTCTCTTGTGAAGAAGTTGGACACATTACTACAAGATGTCCAAATAGGGAAGAAAAAGATGAAAAGAAGTACAAAAAGTACAAAGGAAAGAAGGATTTCAAGAATTTCAAGGACTACAAGGACAAAGGTAAGAAATCTTTTTTTATAGCTAAAGATTTAGATAGTAGTGAAGATGATGAAATGGTATATATTTCTATAAAAGATTAATCTAAAGATGAAGGAAATAAAATGACAATTATCTCTCATGTTAGAAAAAATAATACATGGAGTATAGATAGTGGCTGCTAACATCATATGATTGGTGATAATACAAAATTTGAACACATGGAACATTATGATGGTGGTAGTGTGAGATTTGGAAACAATGAAATTTTTTGTATAAAGGGAAAAGGTTGTATCTCACTAACCAATAAACTTAGATGTGATAATGCTTATTGGGTTGAACGACTAAGGCATAATCTATTGGGTGTGGCATAGTTGAATAACATTGGATTCAAGGTGGAATTCATGAATGGGAAGGCAAAATTGCTAGATGGAAAAGGAAATCTGGTTGGGTCTGACAAGCAAACAAAAGTTAACCTATTCTACCTAGATCTCAGTGAAAGTTCATGTTTTATTTCTCAAGTAGAAGAAAGTTGGTTGTGGCATAAAATTTTATGTCATGTGAACTTTGATAATCTAATCAAGATAAGAAGAAGAAAATAGTAAGAGGTATTCCTAGCCTAAGGAAAGCTAATATGGGGCTATGCAAAAATTGTCAAATTAGTAAGATGAGAAAGACAAGTTTAAGAAGAAAGGACTATCACTCTAAAGAAGTCATGGAGCCAGTTCATACAAAATTTTGTGGACCTATTAGAATAGAGAGCTATAGTGATAATAAGTACTTTATTATTTTTGTTGATGATTATTCTAGAGTGATGAATGTAATGTATTTGAAAGAAAAGTCTAAAGCATTTGAAAAATTTAAGTTGTATCTAGCAAGAGTAAAGAAAGAAATTGGAAAAAAACTAAAAATTTTGAGATTAGAAAGAGGCGGTGAGTTCATTTCCTATGAGTTTAATGAATTCTACATTGAAAAAGAAATTAAGAGACAAGTATCAGCCCTTGGTATAGTTCAGCAGAATGGTATAGCTGAAAGAAGGAACATATCCATCATGGATTGTGCAAGAACCTTAATGATAGAAAAGAATGTTGCAATCAAATAGTGGAAGGAAGGAATTATTACTACATTGCATACCTTGAATAGATTACAACTGAAGAAAGACTCAAATCGAACTCCTTATGAACTATGGTATGGCTACAAACCTAATGTAAGTTACTCGAAAGTATTTGGTAGCAAATGTTCTATACTGAAGGAATCTAGGAATGGTAAATTTGATGTCAAAGGTGATGAAGGAATTTTCCTAGGATACTCTTGTAGAAGTAAAGCATACAAATTTTTGAATTTATCCACTCTTAAAATTATAGAAAGTGCACATGTGAGAATTGATGAGTTTGTAGAAAAGAATGAAGAAGAAAGAAGCAAAGAACTTGAGGATTATAGAAGGTTTACTTATTATGAACCTAATATATTGCCAAATCTATTTGTAAGTTAGGAGGCCTCACCTCCTAAGTTATCAAAATCACCAGAAGCTACCAAGTTGCAACTAGTACAACTCAAGTCACAGTCTAAAGGATCCAAGTTGTAGTTAGAAGCTACCAAGCTAGTGGTAGAGAAAACCTAGGTTGATGGACTCAAGTCACAAGCAGTGGGACCTGAGCTTGATATAAAAGATCATGAAGATGTTAGTGAAACAAATTCCAAATCCAAAGTACCTATGTTAGCAAGATATGTTAGAAGGAATCACGCACCTAATTAGATCATTGGAGACAAGTCAGATGGAACAATGACAAGAAACAAATTGAAAAATTTTGTCTTGGTTTTTCACTTTTAATAAATTTGTTGCATTTCATAGTAAAAACTCAGTGAATTCATGATTTTAGAGGTAGGGTGTGTTAATGTAGACACCTAAATCTGATTACACTACTTCGGTAATCCTATTTAGCTATCTCTAAAGGCATCATTAATTAAATTCTTATTTAATTAACCTCTGCCATCCCCTAGCTAATTAATTTAATTAATCATCTATAGTCCTAATTGATAAATCAAATAACCCATTATTTATTAATTAATCATATTCTCCTATCTAATTATATAAATCCCAAATTTATTAAAATCACTTTACTAAATAAAACCCTCAAATCTAATAGCCCCTAAACTATCCTAAATCCTCCATTTAGCCTAAACCACCCCATCCACCCATACTAACTAAGCTTAGCCACTAACTCACCCACCCTCATCAATACCATCCACTTACACATCTCTAACATCCCTAATCTAATCCTAACCCAAGCCTAACCCATCCCCTAATCATTTGCACATTCCTAAATGAGCTTAATATGTTCCTAAGCCAAGCCAAAGTCTATCCCCTCAAAATATCCCAACCACCAAGCCATAAATGCTCCCACAAAGCTATAAATGACTCTTACAAGCCCATTTATTGCTCTAACAAGCCATTATGAGGGTCTTTATGAGCTTTGAGCCTCCTTTTTTGACCCCTCAACCCCTCTTGCTCTAACCAATGACCCTATGACATGTGTCACTCCCTGATTGGCTATAAGGAAGCACAATCCATGTGCTCTCCTCTCATTCAATCTGAGCCCTCCTTAACCATTTCCCCATCCTTGCATCTTAGCCCTCCATCCCTCAAGCTTCTTGCCTATAAATTGAACCTCCTCCCTTCACAAAAGGGATCCACTTTCCATGCAGAGTTATAATATTATTTTGAGAGGTCATAAACTACCAAAATACCATTATAATGGAAAAATCACTCCATGAATCCATTGTTTCAATCTTATCTCACTCACCCCATCCATCCATTTGAAGCTTGTGTTATACTTGTGAGCACACATACCTTAAATTAGGGACAAATCCATTGTATCATTGTGTTATACCATTTGGAGCTTACCATTCTTGGTTTGCCTACATGTATGGTGATAACAAATCAATCCTATCTTAAGTGTTTACTTATTTTAGTATTGTTAATGCTTTCCTTAATAGCTAGTATTCATGTTACACTACTAAACTAGGTGATACAGTTAAAAGCCCTCAATGAAAAGATTAAGTTTCATGAAACCCATATTTTTTATACCCTATTTTTCAAAAAATAGGAGAGTATTGGTTTATTTTTAAAATATGCAGGAAGATTTTTGCTTTAGAAATTCTTTTTATTTCTCTCTATGTTTATTTTTAAAATAGTTCCCAAAAATATTTTCTATTAACAGTTGTTTTTAAACCATGCTTTTAACCTCATATTGACTCACTAGTGTTCTTTGAAAGTGCTTTAATCATGGTATGGTCTACTTTTACAAACCATTGATCAAAGAAAGATCAATGATTAGAGCTTTCCCATAATATGGAAGTGTTCAAGTTTTAGCAAATGTGGGGAGGCGTCTACATGAAACATAACCCCTGATGATGTCAATTCCTTAATAAGAAACAAAAGTTGGACTTGTCAGAATAGTTTAGGGTTGTCAAGCTGTTGTCAGGACATGCTTGAAAATTTGAGCTATTTAATTGGATAAACTAGGTGACTAGGGCTATTTTAAACAATGTAAGGTTGCATTGTAGATCATTTGAAGATCAAAAATCAATGCTTTCCCACAATTTGAAGGTGTGCCAACTCTATGAAATGTGGGGAAGCACCTTAATGATAGGTGTACTTGATGAAGTCATTTTTATTATAGGCTACTAGGTTGGAATAATGTTAGAACAATTGGAAAAATATCAGAATATGTGGTATGTTAACTTATTTTTATTGGATGACATTACTGACTAGTTTTAAACAAAGTAAATTCTGTAGAGCCATCAACCATTTGAAGATAGATGAGGGTACTTTCCCACATTATGAAGATGTGTAAACTTTATGGAATGCAAGGAAGCACCTACATGACATGTGGCTAGGTGGGACAAGTCGTGCCATGAGTTCCAAAGTACTATTGAGGGGGGACACATGCCGAATGTCTTATGCTAACTTTTTTAGAATTCTATGTGTTTGGTGAGTTGGATGGTGACTATGTAAGTGGGCCCACAATATTAAAGTCAAGTATAGTAATTCCAAAGTTTTTTTGTAATTATTGATCTTGTGAAGATTGATGATCGATGCTTTCCCATAATTTAAAATTGTTCAAACTTTAGTGAATGTGGGGAAGTGCCTTGTTGAAGCATGGCCAGTTTCACTAAAGGGTAACATACTCATTTGGTTTTAATGCTAAATCATCTAATTTGTAAAAAACCAATGGTTAAATTTCAAATTCTATAGTTTGACATAAAATGTGACTATTGGGACATTAATTTTGATCAATGTTATTTCACACGGCATCAATTTTACACTAAGGGTTCTAAATTTTGATTATTGAACACTAAAGTTGTAGAATTATTACAAGGTGAAAATTTTTAGAGTTAAAGGTGCACTTTTCTAAAGGTTTTGATTTACTACTTACAATTTCTAGAAGAGATAAATAGGAAAATCAAGTAAGTGTCTATATTTTAAGAAAATTGAGAAAGTATATTCACAACAAGATAATTATTAAGCATGCCTCCACAAAGGGATTTCTTAGGGAAAATAGATTACTTAAAAATGGTTGAGCATGATGATTTCTTAGAGAAAATGCCACAATCCATGAATGGACTTTCTAGGGGAAAATAATACATACGAAAGGATCCTAGGTTATTAGTTAGCAAGGGTTTTTATGAGAAAGAAAACTTTTTGAGAGATGTTGAAGTAACTATTGGGGGTTTTGGCTTAATTCATAAATGGTTTTCAGAAAGAAGATTCGACACTTCTCTAAATAATGTATGGGAATTTGATATTGGCAAATTAATTATCCCAAGAGTTTTATTTGATGATGGTTTTCTTGCAATAATGTCAAATAAATATGATCCAATAGCCAAGATAGTGAAGAATCATGCTGGTGATAATCTTTTTAAGGTTTCACCAGAATTGATTAGAGATGTTTTCAAATTAAACCCTAACCATGCAGTTCATGAGAAGATAGATATGGAAGACCTATAGACTAGGTATGATACACAGAGGGTATATTTAAGGGGAGGATCACTATAAGAACATTTTGTCAAGATATGACCATTACCCTGGATTACACCAAATACTCTACAACCATTGTTGAAAAAATATTTCAAACTTAGAGCACAAGAATTGTATTTCTCTCTCTACAAGATTTTTGGCATGGACAAACAAGACCATATTCCTGGTTCTATTATTCTCATTATTGCACAAACCCTTTAGTATGGTATGATTTCTATTTTTTATTTTGCTACTCTCTTGGTAGAAGAGATTCATATTGGGTTAATGGGTATTACAAAGGCTAATGTTGATAATGTTAGAGTAAATAATTATTTATTATTTATTTGTTCTTTTTCTTAAATTTACTTAGGTTAATGCATTTATTTATTTGTTGTAGTCTAGGAATTTTTGACCACAAAGGATTTTGTTCCTATCTATAAGTCATATTTATCTCCTCACCTTGATTAAGGATATTCCACCTTTTGTGGATGTATGCTTAGTTGTCAACCTTATCTTATAGCACTTTCTAGCTTGTTTTACAAGCTTCCTTAAGGCCTTTATATTTAGGTTGTCTCATAGTATTTCATAACTCATTTTCAAGGCATATTGTATAGCAATAAATTTTTCTTTGTTTGCAATATCTTCTCTCTTAGTATATTTAATTTATCCAAGCTCCAACTCTTCCTTCTTTGGTTTCCCTTCGATAGATTATTTGTAGGTACGTGATCTTGGCAAGCTATGAGGTTGGCTTTCATCAACTTCTACATGGTATCAAATCCTCCCTATTGCTTCTTGGCTAAAGGATTTTTGAAGCTGCGATTCAGAGACACCAAACTTAGTTTGTTTGTGATTTTTTTCTTCAATCTGAAAGAAGAGCATTTTTTTAGAGCATTTTGGGCCTAAATGGATGCTTCCATTGAGTTTAGAAGGCTGGTTATAGTTAGGATTCATATAAAAAATTTGAGTTTTGGCTTCCATAGCATCAGGGAACTTTTTTTAGCTCCTGATTTTTTTTTGAAAAGGTAGCACCACCATGCCACCATAGTGCCACCCCCATGGCACCACAACCAACCGTGCCACCACAATGAAATTGTAGCACCACTATGGCTCCATGGCCATAGACATGCCACTAGCTACTTACCCGCCATTAGCATTCTCTGCTAGTGCCAGCACCTCCTCCAGCTGACCCTACCTCTAACAAGTTTTGTTGCCTCTATGCTACTCAGTGGCCTTACTACCACCTATAGCCCATGTGGAGTTCTAAGCACCATTTGACCCATTCTGTAGATGCCATGTGGCCCCTACCACATCACCTGCAACATGCCAATAACTACTAGGTGTCCTTTTTTTGTTGCAATAACCCCCTAGCCATCAATTTTAATGCAATTAATTTTTGATATTAGTGTGATGTCATCCCTACATCATCACATGTGTAGGCTCTCGAGGGTCCTTTTTCGACCTACTCATAGTTTTCTGGCCATAACTTGAGCATATAGAGGTATTTTTCCAATCCAAAAGAAGCATCAAAAATCTAGTTCTAAGAAGGAGACATTGTTGTAGGTATTTTTTAGTTTTGATGTAGTTTTGTGGCTCATTTTTGTAGTCAAAGTCAAAAGTTTTTTTTTTTTACTCCGAGAAGCTTTTCTTGTGCATACCATCTCCATTTTTTGAAAACATTGTATTTTTGAAAAGCTGGTTTTGTCGTCTTTTTAGAAATGCTGTAATTTCCTTTAGATTTTGTGCCATGCTCTTTTTATCATGTTTTTGGTGTTTTCTTTCTCTATAGTGGATATCTTGGGTGTTCCAAGTCCAAGGATCATTTTCATGGCATGGGATCTTTTGTTTTGTGTTGTATTATATTTTATGTAAGCTTTTTTCCTTTTTTGATCATTTTAGCTATCATTTGTAAGCATCTTTATGAAAACACACTGAGGTCATGTGCCACTCTTGCATTTTCGATTCAAGAATGTTGTTTTGAGACAATTTTCCTTGCAATATTTTATAAAGCACCATGGGGGAATAGTTGTTTCCATTTTTGTACCCTCTTCCTTTTTCAAGTGAGTGTTCCTTCCATGATATTAGCCACATGCAGAGTTGGTGACCATACCTTTATAGGTGTTTGTACCTCTTCAACTCTCTCATAATTCTTGATTCCTTCCACAGAAGATTTTGGCCCACCTTTTCAGTTGCATGTCATCTCACCCCATCTGCATTAAGGAGGAGGGGGGGTGGTTATTATATTGTTCTAATGTTTCCTTGGTTTGATGGTTTGATAGTGTGAGCTATGTATTTAGTATTTAATCCTATATACTAGGCGATTACAGTGGCTGGCTACCTATGCATTTTAGTGAGATGGATCATCTACCATATAGACATGCTTGGTTCATGTCTTCTTCTTCCATGGACGTTCTTCAAATCAGCCATTTCTTTCTTGTTGACATAATAGTAGCTTCTTCATGCTTTAGTGATGTTCTTCATGATCATTGTTTGTTCCTATTTTATGGGACATTCCACTAGTTGGAGGCTTCTTCAGTCCTTCACTAGGTTTACACTTACCTCTTTTTGGGGGAGGGATTTTCCCATGAGATTTTCCCTCTTTCCCTATTTTAGAGGTTGCATTTCTTTGCATTGTACATGGGTACATAACATGGCCTTGTTGCCAAGACCCATTTTACATTTCATCTTATTTTTTGTGAGCTTAAGGAGGGGGGGGTGTGTTAGAGTAAATAATTATTTATTCTTTTACTTAAGATCACATAGATTAATGCATTTATTTATTAGTTTTAGTCTAGGAGTTGTTGACAACACATGATTTTGTTACTATCTAAGTCATACTTATCTCCTCACCTTGATCGAGGATATTCCACCTTTTGTGGATATATGCTTAGTTGTCAACCTTATCTTCTAGCACTTTCTAGATTGTTCTACAAGCTTCCTTGAGGCCTTTATATTCAAGCTTTCTCATTGTATTTCATAACTCATTTTCAAGGCATATTGTATAGCAATATATTTTTCTTTGTTTGCAATATCTTCTCTCTTAGTCTATTTAGTTTATCCAAGCTCCACCTCTTCCTTCTTTGGTTTCCCTTTGATAGGTTATTTTCATGTAGGTGATCTTGGTGAGCTATGAAGTTGGCTTTCATCAACTTCTACAGATAAGTCTTTTAGTTGGTACCCCATGTTAATGTACATATGTTTGTATAAGGGAGTTATCTTTTTCTCTAAAGAAATGAAATTGGAATTGGAAAGAGATGGAGAAAAGCTCCTCGTCCAATTATGGAGTGGAGATATGGCCTAGGAGGTTACTGATGCAAGCTTTGTCAAATTTGACAGGTACTTTTCCTCCAGGCTTAGAATCTTGTTAGTAGGGGATAGCCTTACAATATCTCAACCTCTACTATAACTAGTTAGACAAAAATATGATGCCAAAGGGTTGATGGTAAGTCATAACTAGGGACACATTACTCCATATATAGTGTCTATTGTATTCAAAGTTTATGGTTTTCTTGGAAAACCACATGTGCTACCCTATCAAGTGCCTTTGGAATTAGGGATTGCTAAGCTCTTGTGGTAGATAGGATCAGTGGAAGAAAGAGAATTGTTGGGAAAATCCAAAGGTACTTTCTTTCCCCGAACTTTACTATTGTGCACAATTTTGTTTTTGTGAAAAAGGGATGGAGGCAATTGGAGAAATTTTTAGATAAATATCAAATGGCTCCATCCCATGCTTGATTTATAATTCTAGATGGATTTTATTACTTATTTAGAGAATGAACTAAAGCCAAGTCTCATAAATGTATGGTGTACTTTCCAAAAGATATATTTAGGAATAAGTTCTCATTACAAGAGCAAGAACATAGGAAAGATAGAGAGTATATAGTAAGGTCCTAGATTTTATCAATGTTTTTGAGCCAAACTATGATCCCCTTCCTAATATAAAGTACTAGGGTGCAAAAATAGATATGTTGATGGATAAGTTTGTTGATTTTTTGCAAACTTTGAATGAGAAGAAGGAAGTTATAACCCAAGAACACCTTGATAAGGCCATTGAGGTGGAGAAGAGATTGGAAAGTAAAATGATTTTGAATCTAGGGTAGTACATATTGTAGAAGAAATTTGGGTATATAGTGGCCAAGAGTGTACAACCTATTCCTCAATAGAAAAGGCCACACTTTAAAATCCCACCTACTGCACCTATGCCTAAGAAAAAAAATTGGAGTAGGGATCATCCTCTAAGGTTGAAGAATACTTCCCTACCTAGACCCCACTCTAGATAGATTATGAAGTATCCTTGAGAGAAAAGTTAAGAAAAATTGGAGGGGAGAGGGATATTTTAGTTACAACAAAAAATATAGAGGAAGGAATGCCTAAGGAACCTCCTATACCAACACTAGCTCTTATTGTGGAAGATTATAGAGGTAAGGAAAGAGATCCTATAAAAGAATAGGAATCTAAGAAATCTATTGATGAAGAGAGTTTTATTAAGTAAAGAGAATTTGCTTAATTTTTGTGGACAATAAATATTGACAAGTTTTAGGCCAACCGTAAATTGATCAAAGCAAAGCAACCTAGCAAAAAGGATATTGAAATTGAAGAAGAAGTTAAAGCTAGTTTCATGGAGGAGTTTGCATAGGTAACCCCTAAAGGGTGAAGATAGTTATTAAAAGATTTAGGAATCTTGATATTACTTGAATGGGATATTGCAAATGCCATGGTTTTTGACACTATGAGAAAAATGAAAGTCATTTAGTTCAAGACTAAAGAAGAAGTCATGCAGGTTTGTAAGGGATTGAAATACAGTAATGATCATCAAGACTTAATTATATGATCTAGTCAGAAAATAGATAAAACCACAATGTAAGAAGCCTCAGAAGCTAAACATATAGGGAGCCTCATGGTTTATAGGGTAGGGGAGGTAGACAGTGAAAAGGTGTCCCAAATGACCAAAGAAATGGTTGACTTTCAAGTTGTTGTTATTGCAAAAGAAAAGAATACATTCTTGGATCTTAATGCAAGTTTTGAAGAGATATTAGGGGTCTATGAGGAAAGAGGAAATATGATAAATAAATTGTAGGATTAGATGGCTCAATTGGACAAGAAATTTGGAAAAAGAGTAGTGGGAGAATCTAGCCAACCCAAGATCACTTACCCTCCACATCTTCCAATTGAACCTTTCAAGTCAACTCCCCTCATAGAGCTACTAGATACTCCATAGAGACCTCAATTTTATATAGTCAAGGATTTTGATGAGGAGAAGAGAAAATTATAGGTAGTACATGTGGAATTGGATATCCTATATGGGGAAAAAATAATAAAAGCAATTATGTATCTAGTAGAAAAGATTGGATGGCCTATATTTTATGAATAATTGTCAAGGTTAATGAATATATGTATTGAGCTAAAAAGTGATGAGGCTTCTTTAGAACCAATTGTGAATAAATGGAATACTGGGGACCAGATGTCACCTTTCTATGTTTCTTAGTCATTAGTCTATCTTGTGAGCAAATAGCAAAAAACTTTGACATTACTAATGACCTCTAAAATTTTAATGATAAAAGAATTTCATTACAGAATAGAATCATAAAATATTTCTCAAAGTAAGTTGATAAAAACTTTGAGATTTTCTCTCATGTGCACAAGAAATTAGATAAGTTGAAATACAAGGAAGAATGGGCCCAAGAATTGGATGATTTGATATGCCTTAGATTCAATAAGGTCATAAATGAAAATGGGCATGCATGGCTAGCAAAAAAAATAAAGAAGTTGTTAAAGTTCAAATATTATTTGATTCTTTTAAAGAGGAGCTTTTTGAAATAAATAAACTAGGAGAATATATTCTAAAGAAGTAGCAGGAAATATTTAATTTTAATTGGCCAGATGACACATTTTTCAACAAGTGGATGGCAAAGCTTGTACATTCAAAATAGTTAGTATTCATTGAAACTAATGAAGATGAGGTGGACCAAGATTAACTACAAATAATTGATGCATTAGTTAAAGAAGAAGAGGAAAAAGATACACAATCAACAATAGTAACAAATATAAAATTTCAAATTGATGACTTGGCAATAGAAGAATCAAGTCTAACTATGGATTTTGTAGTACATGATGACCTAGATGGAGAACCACGAGTTACAGTCAACTTTCATATATCAAAACCTAGTCCACCATAGGTAAATCCAATGGTCACACAATTAGAGGAATGAAAAATTGCATCAAGGCCAATTATTAAGTGGAGCTTCTCAACAATAAGAAGTTTCATTAGAGGTGGTCCCACAAAAGGAATTTTCATGATGTAAACATTCTATTGCACTAATTTTTCTCTTTTATGATAGTAACCTTTTGTAATATCTTTCTTTCTTAAGGAAAACTATCATTCTTCTCTAAGATTGAAGCTTGTTGCATCTCATGCTATATAAATGAGATCTCAAGGCTAGAGAAAGGGTTTGAACTCTTATGTAGCTTTTACCTTTTGCTAGGCTTACATTCAGTCCAATGTTCTTGATGTTAATTTAGTGATATGTTTTCTCTACAAATCTGAGAGTAGATTAACATTGAAGGATCATATTGTCTTATCCTAATTTGTTCTGAGTTGTACATCAGTGTTATGTGATTTTCAAAGATAATTAATACAAAGGAGAGTTACCACAATATATGTTTTCTCTAAATCTTGTCTCCATTTTTATTAACTAGTTATCTTGAGGTTGTGTGAGAAAAGCTTATTCAATTTAGTCCAACTAGGATAGGTTGTATATAAGGTTTCTATGTTTTTTAATTCAATAAATTAATTAAATTTTTTAGTGAAGTGATAAGATTTCCAGTTAATAAGAAGGATATGCATAAGAATGAGGCTTAGGGTAAATTTTTGATAATATTGATTGTAATACAATTGATTAGATCAAAAAAAAATCTAGGTAGACTCTAATCCCCAATGGATGAGGTACTAATCATTTAGATTAAGTTTGCATGAGAAGGAATTACAAAATTTCATGAAACATAGTTTCAAAATTCAAAATCAAATTTACTTTCCATGTATGAAGAATTTAATTTATGGTAAAAACTTAGTTACATTTAATTTTTGTGTTATCGTTAACTGTTGTTATTCAAAATTATCTATAAATCTAAGAAGACTTATGAACAAATATCTACTATATGAGATATATTTTGTAAAAGAATATCAATAAGTAATGAAGTGTGAAGATAATATCTAATTGTGAATCCTTTTATCCCTAAGTGCACTCGTCCTAGTTTTGTAGAACCTAAAGAGTAGAAAATCCTGGTGATTTTGTTGATGTTGGGTCCAAATTTGAGGACTTCTTAATCAAGCATAGGAAATAGATAATCCTTAGGCTACTTTGTTCTTCACCATCTTGGTATCAAGTATTTTATTGCATGGTAGTTTAAAACATCAAAAAAGGGTACATGTTTGCTTACTGAATTTGAACCTAGATCAGTGAAAGATGCTTTGGATAATGAAATTTGTATTGAAGCTATGAATGAAGAAATAGAATAGATAGGAAGGAATAAGACTTGGACTCTTGTTCCTAGACCCAAGGATAAAATGTAATTGGCATAAAGTGGGTTTTCAAAAATAATCTAAATGAAGATGGAACAATTTCAAGAAACAAAGCAAGGTTAGTCTATAAAGGTTATTCTGAAGAAGAATGTGTTGGCATTATGATACATTTTTGTCATTAGTTACAGCACTTATTGGATTCTGAATGCTTACCGAGCTCTCACCAAAAGCCAAGCTTTACCTAGTTCTCAGTGTTTACCGAGTAATCAAGGTGAACAAAGAAGTCAGTGTTTACCGAGTAATCAAGGTGAACAAAGAAGTCAGTATTTACCGAGTAATCAAGGTGAACAAAGAAGTCAATTTTTACTGAGTAATCAAGGTGAACAAAGAAGTCAGTGTTTACCGAGTGATCAAGGTGAACAAAGCAGCCAGTGTTTACCGAGTGTTCAAGGTAAAGAAAGGAATCAGTTTCGACCGAGTAAACATGTACTAAGATGTAACCGAGAACTTCGTGATAACCAAGCTCCTGAGGTTATCAAGGAAATTAATTTTACCGAGCTCAGACGGTTATCAAGGAAACTAACTATCACCGAGTCACAAGTTTCTATCAAGTGTTTCCTTTGATCACCGAGCTACAATACAGATAGAAGTATTCACCGAGTGACATCTCTTCTACCGAGTCTCCAATGGTTACCGAGTTCAAAACTACTCAAAGTGTTTAGTATGGACCATGCCTTCACTTCTACTGAGTGCATGACGATGCCGAGTAACACAGTGGACGCCGAGTATCAGAAGGACACCGAGTCAGTTCAGTGAACCCGAGTTTTTACCTTGGGCCAACTTTGTATAGAGATTTGCACTTGTTGTTTTAGCCGACCTTGCATGCATTGTTTATTTGGATGGTATATATATGTAATGTATTGTATCATTCAAATATAGTTGTTATGACAATGGTAATCAATGGAAATGTGAAAGTGTAAAAGTGTGAAAGTGCGAAAGAAATACATGCGTGCGAAAGTATGTGGGCTGAGTTGTGAAGATATTCAGCAAGGTCAAATTTTGGAGCAGAAAAGTTTTATCTATCACATCAAGGTGAATCAGAGCATAGTGGATCTTATCAGCAATCAGTTGTAATCAGATCCACTGTTTCATTCTAACAGGTGAATCAGTTTTTATAAATCCTTTAACAAGGTAGACTTAACAGTCTTTTGTAAATCTCCTAACAGAGTGCATACTTTATTGTATGTTTGGAAATCCTCTAACAAGGTGGAT
Organism: Cupressus sempervirens; assembly: GCA_028749045.1. NCBI lineage: Eukaryota > Viridiplantae > Streptophyta > Pinopsida > Cupressales > Cupressaceae > Cupressus > Cupressus sempervirens. Next base: position 804,169,959 of record CM053793.1, read on the forward strand.
CTAGCAATCCTTTGTGCTCCTAACAGGGTAGATCACTAGAAGTGGTCATTGTAAGCCTTAACTAGCCAACTTCATATTGCAGTAACGAAGCTTGTGGGTTTCATCCCCACCCCAGTTTTACTTTCTATTTGGAAGGTTTCTGGGTCACCAAATCTGTGTGTTCAAGTGTTGCAAATGATTTTGTTTCATGCTTACAGGTGGTATCTTGGATGAATGGTGAATATATCAGTATACAGTTTTATTGTTTGAAATTTTAGAAGTTACTGATTCACCCCTCCCCTCTCAGTAACTTGTCATATCTTGAATATTTCCAAAAATTGGTATCAGAGCTATAAGGTTCTCAAGATAAAAGTTTCACAGCTTGAGCAAAGATCAAGGACAATGGAGATATTCAGACTTGACAAAACTATTGAGAATGAAAAGCTAGATCTGAAAATGGCCATGGCTCAACTCAATGAAGTAAAAGAGCATCTTTCACAATCCTTGAAAAGAAGAAAAGAACTTGCAAAGCAAATGAATGACCATCAGTATGTTGAAGAAAAGATTGAAGATCTCTCACCATCAAATAGTTCAGATGAAGCTGACAAAGCAATCAAAGAATTTTTAGAAAAGAATGGATCTCTGCAGGAAGAAGTAAGAAAGCTCAAAAGGGAACAAGGAATCCAGTCCATCAGGCTATGTGAAATCTTGGAGCAAAGGAACAAGGAAGCTAAAGACTTAGAGGTAAGGAATAATCAATCCTCTCAGCTTGAAAATCTTGTAACTCAATTATCTAATGCAAATGAAGAAATTATGAATCTGAGATCTGAGAATGAGAATTTGAGAAATGACTTAATTACTGAAAGACAAATCAATGCAAGCTTACAAAGTGATCTAATCTCTGAAAAAAAAGTCAATGAGAGAATGGTAAAATCTCAAAAGGACATGGATCAATTGAATCTGCAAAATGAAGAAAACTTTCATAAACAAAATGGTAAAGCAGGCCTTGGATACAAGGAAGAAGGTGAATCCTCCAAACAGGGTACTCAAAAGAATCAAAAACCTACTTGCAGCCACTGTGGTAAGTTAGGTCATACATCTAACGGATGTTGGAGCAATGGAAAAGGCAAATTTAATGGAAAGTGCTACAATTGCAATCAGCATGGACACAAAGCCAATGAATGCAAAAAGAAACCAAAATTTGAAGGTAAATGTCACAAATGCCAAAAGCAAGGTCATAAGGCATCACAATGCAAATCCAAATCATTTAATCCAGCTGAACAACTTGTCAAAGCAATATTTGGTTGGGACTACAACACTTGGTGCAGATGTCATTATTGTTGAGAATATGGTCATACTGGCATAAACTATGCAAGGCATCACCTAAGAAAAAGGGATACCACTGTAAGATGTTATACATGTACAGAACTTGGTCATATATCTAAAAACTGCATGAACATAAAGAAAGTCGAGAATGAAAAGAAAATCAAAGTGGAAAATATTCGGAAGCAAATGAAGCAGCAATGGATTTCTAAGTCTACCGAGCCAGATAATTCAAGTGATGGAATGGTCACTCAAGAAGTGAGTGACTCTCCCATTTCCAATTAAGACTCATCAGGATAAGACCAGGACTGTATCTACAAGCAATATCCTAAGCAGTCCTAGAATGAAAATATGATCAAATCAGTATTTCAGATACATCAGGATCATGGTCGGTACATGACCTAACCGAGCTCAGTCGGGTGCAATAAGGCCTCTTTCACCAAGTTGCACTTACCGAGCATGGTTGGTTCTTCTCTTACCGAGTTAAGAGCAATTTTACCTATTTTTCGTTTGGTCACTGAGTTGCGAAGTTTAAGCCGAGCTAGTGGATGGCAGCCTGTTGATCGCAGCTACCTCCGTACTGAAAATTAATGGTGAATTTTTCATCAAAAGGGCAGATTTCAACCTCATTTTTCACCACGAATTCGAGATTTACAAAAAGAGGGCTTTCAAGCGAATTCAAGTGAGTTGAAGAGATTTTCCAGCGAAGTATTCTTACGAAATCTTCTTACTCACCGAGCAAGCAATGGCTTCCGCAAGCACCAGCAGCAGCAAGGCGAAGAAAGGATCCAAAATGCTTGTGAAGGGAACGGAATGGAAGGCACCGACGTTCAAGCTTGTTCCTGCCATCGCTGAATCACTCGACCCGCGTGGAGCTCAATCACAGATTCCTCCAAAGGTACTTCTAATCAATGATATTCGTACTCATTTCAAGTGTACTGTGCAAGAAATAGGGACACTAGATATGGATAGCACCCTAGCCTAGTTATGCATGGATGGAACCCTAAAACCTGAGTTCAAACATTTGGAAACCAAAGGCTTAACCCATATCCTGCATCTGCCAAGAAGTTTCCTAGTGAAATGGGTGAGGTATATCTTGAGCCGAGTACATAATGGTCAGTTGTGGTTAGAACAACTAGTTTTGATAACCAAGAAGATGATTCACAAAATCATGGGTCTCCCAATGCTCAGCAAAGCCAAAACCACCAAAACCCTAGGACGGGATGAGCTACAGAAGAAAACCCAAGCTGAATGGGATGGCAGAGGTTTAAAACTCAACAATGTTTCAGATATAGAACTGAAATTTGGTATTTATGTTATTGCATACAAACTGTATAGTTCTAGCAGGCTGAATAGTGTACCTTGCGAGGCTGTAGATTTGGCATATAAAATTGTAAAGAAAAATATGGAGTTTGACCTAGCTGATGTGCTATTAAAACAATTCAATAAAAACATGGAAAGCATAAGGACTGCAAAGACAAACCCTTGTAAATTTGGTTCTTTGCTAGTTTGTTTATTTTTCTATGTACAGAAATTCTTTCCATCCAAAGGTACAGTTGTATGGAGGAAAGATACTCCAATTTTGTATCAAATAAATGAATTCATAGTAGAAATGGGTATTGATGTAACACCCCAACCTTGCTTCCAAACCCCAAGCTCTCTCTCAGGGCTACCTTAGGTCATTCACTAGACCCACTAGGGCTTCTTCACACCCTATAATTACTAGGACCTTGCTCAAGAGAGCCTATTCCTTCAGTTGGGGGTACACCAACAAAGTAACATCAAATTTCTTACTAGACGGCTCCAGTCCGCTATTAATCCTCAAGTCCATCTATAGCTCCAAGGGTACCAGTTCTTCATCTAGGGTTTTTTAGACTCCTTCTAACATCCATGACCCTAAAAAATGCTGATTTCATAGGCGCATTCAATCTACTAGGGAAGATACACCAAATTGCTCCAAAAAGGCTACTAGGAATTAGCCCTCCTAAATAGCTGGAAACAAGATTTCTTGAAAAACTTCTTAACAACCCTACAAAAAAATTATATTTTTGGATACCCTTTTTAGAATACTTCAAGATTCTGTAATTTTCTAGCCTCCAAACTTTACGTACAATGAAAGTACAATTTTAGGCCAAAAATGAGGATTTCAAGTGCTTTATCGCTGTTGTGATGGAAAACCACCTTAGACACCTTTCCAAGACCTCTCCTTTGGACTGGAGCAAGGTTAGACCTTCTCATTACTCACTGTGCAGCCGGATTAAGGTATTTGTACACTCAATCCTCTCCATAACTCATTTTCCAACTGTGATTCCTAGCCAAGTTGCATTTGGCTTGCCTAGGGCATCACCTTAAAAATGCTTTCTGATGCTTTCAAGGGCCCTACTTCTTGATACATAATGTACATGGATCCTAGTTCCAAATCCCAAAATACCAGAGGTTTCCAATGGTGGGAAGTGGCCCTAAGATCCCATTTTCTAAGTGCAGCCCTGTTCAGATCAGCAACTTGCCAAGAACAAAAAGATTTTTCTACACTAATGCAAACGAATTAAAATGATCAAACCAACACTACAAAAAGATTAAAAACAATATTTCAGAACTTTTCCAACACAAAAATCAGGCCATTCAATCCTCCTCTATTAAAAATGCCTTCAAATGCATAAAACCGGCCACAAAATACTTGCTCAATTCGTACAAAAATGCAAAACCAACTTGTCCAACCCCCTGAAAATGGCTGTCCTCACATTTTTACAGGCTCCTCCATTAGTTCCATAACTGTTCTAAACAATTAGGATGTTCTAAACACACAAATGCCAAAAAGTTGCTTTTTGCAAGAAAATGTTGTCATGACAACATGACAACATTTCAGCAACTTTTGTTCTACATGGAGTTAGACCTCCAAATTTGGCACAAAAAAAAGTAGACATATAATATGCATAAAATGACTTCAAATAAACAATTCAAAGCCATTGGAACCTTTCTAGACCATTTTAGCCTTTTCCGAACCTAAGTCACCTAGTTGACAATAGTCGGCAACTTCTAGCAACTTGGTCACTTTGGGTCTTGCCAAGTCTCCTAAACACACCTAAGGACCACATAGGACCTATTATTAGAATAGTGATGTGGCTAGCATCACTACAAGCCAAAAATAAAGAAATACCTAGGTTTCACACTTAGCCTACCTAGGTGCTCCTGCACCATACTCCCCCCTCCAACAAAGAACTCAAGGTGGATCAGTTTGCAACAAATCTAGAGGTATGCCAACCTTCTTGAACTCTGTATCAGCAACCCATGTAGCCTCTGAAATTGGTTTCTCCTTCCATTTGATGAGGTGTTCCATGTAAACCTTGTGCCTTGTAGTCTTCTTTACCCTTGAATCTAACACCTTTTCTACCTCCAACTTGTTGTTTGTAGGTGTTGAAGCAAGTTCAAGATCTTCATGAACATCGGGACTGAGCTGAGATGGGTCACCTTTGTATGCCACCAAGTCTTGCACATTAAAAATAGGGGATATGCCCAAATCGGAAGGTAAATATACCTTATAGGCATTTGCTCCATATTTAGCCAATATTTTGCAAGGCCCTACCCTCTTCATCTGTAACTTAGTAGGAATGCCTTTTTGAAGCCTTGCTTTGTTCAAATGGACCATCACATAGTCCCCAACAGCAAACTGAACATCCTTCTTCTTTTCATCCACCTTGGCTTTGAGTTTTAGAGTGTTGTCTTGAATAGTCTTCTTGACTTGCTCCTAAATCTCCTTCATGGTTTGTACAAAGTCTTCAACTTGACCACTAATCTGATCCATTTTTCCAAGACACCTTAGTTCACACACACCTCTTGGGTGCATACCATAAACAATTTCAAAAGGACTCTTTCCGGTAGTCCTATTCTTGCTATCATTGTAGGCATATTCTGCTTGTGAGATGATAACATACCAAGTCTGACCATACTCCTTAGTTAGGCACCTAAGAAGGTTACCTAAAGTTCTATTAACCACCTTAGTTTGACCATCAATTTGAGGATGGTAAGCTGAACCAAAAGACATGTTAGTGCCAAGCTTCTTCCATAAAGTCTTCCAAAAGTGACTCATGAATTTCACATCTCGATCCGACACAATGCTTAATGGAAGTCCATGAATCCTTACAACCTCTTTGAAAAACAAATGAGCTATATGACTTGCATCATTAGTTTTCTTACATGGAATGAAATGTCCCATTCTACTGAATCTATCAACAACAACATAAATGCTATCATACCCTTGCTTAGTTTTAGGCAAACCAACAATGAAATCCATACTTACACAATCCCATGGTCTGCTAGGAATTGGTAAGGGCTGGTAAAGACCTGCATTGCTCATTCCTCCTTTTGCCTTCATACACACCATACATTGCTCCACATACTTGGTTACATCTTTGACCAATTTAGGCCAGTAATAGAACCTTTGCACTAGTTCTATTGTCTTGCTGATACCAAAATGCCCACTCAAGCTTCCATTATGCTTCTCTTGTATTAGGTTCTCTCTCATGGAACCTCTTGGTACACACAACTGGTTACCCTTAAATAGCAACCCATTTTGCAAAGTGTATTCTAAAAATCTGCTATGAAAGTGGTTTCCAAAATCCATGCATACCTTATAGGCTTCAGCAAAGTCCTCATCATTCTTGTAAAGATTCTGAAAACTCTCCACTCCAATGCTATGCAGCTGAATCTCTTGGACTGTTAAAACCCTTCTACTTAATGCATCAGCAACCTTGTTCATTTGTCCTTTCTTATGCTTGATTGTAAAGGTGAAGGCCTGCAAATATTCCATCCACTTCAAGTGCCTATTGCTCAACTTCTCCTGTGTGTTGATGTAGCTAAGAGCTTGATTATCTGTAAACACAACAAATTCTTTTGGCAACAAATAGTGTCTCCACTTCCTAAGACACTGGACTAAGGCATACAATTCTAGATCATAGGATGAGTATTTCTTCTTGGCCTCATTTAGCTTTTCACTATAGAAGGCTACTGGTCTACCTTCTTGACTCAACACCCCACCCACTACTAGGCCACTTGCATCACATTCTAAGGTGAACAATTTTTCAAAGCTAGGCAATTTTAGGATGGGTTGAGTAGCTACTTGTTTTTTTAACATATCAAATGACTTTTCAGCCTCTAAAGTCCACCTAAACTTGGACTTGACTCCCCCCTTTATGGTATCAAGAAATGGTGCACAAATACCACTAAAGTTCCTAATGAACTTCCTATAAAATTGAGACAAACCATGGAAACTTCTTACCTCACTAGATGTGGTAGGTGTAGGCCAACTTAGGATAGCAGCAACTTTCTCCTTGTCCATCTTCAAAGTTCCTTTAGACAACACAAAGCCTAGATACACCAACTCTTGCTTGAAGAAGTCACACTTCTCAAGGTTGATAGATAGCTTCTCCTCATGAAGCCTCTTCAAAACCACTTCTACATGCTTGACATGTTCCTCTTTGGTCTTGCTGTAGATGAGGATATCATCCAAATACACCACCACAAATCTACCTATGAAGTCTTTGAGCACTTCGTTCATGAGCCTCATGAAGGTGCTAGGGGCATTGGAAAGACCAAATGGCATCACAAGCCATTCATAAAGACCATCAGTAGTCTTAAATGCTGTCTTCCATTCATCTCCCTCCTTTATTCTAATTTGGTGATACCCACTTTTCAAGTCCAGCTTAGTGAAATACATAGCACCTCCTAGAAAATCCATAAGGTCTTCAATTCTTGGAATAGGAAACCTATACCTAATTGTAATGCAGTTAATGGCCCTTGAATCAGTACACAACCTCCATTTTCCTCCCTTCTTGGATGGAAAAACCACCAGGACTGCACAAGGGCTTATGCTCTTTTGGATCAAACCTTGGTCCATCAACTCTTGGACTTGTCTTGCCACTTCAAGGTTCTGATCTGGGGTTAACTTGTAGGCTGCCTTATTAGGTAGTGAGGCACCTAGAACAAAGTCAATTTGATGGCTGATAACTCTTCTTGGTGGTAGGGTAGCTGGTGTACCATCACTAACAATCTCCTTATACTTTACAAGCAACTCTTGTACCTCTGCTGGTAAAGGTTCTTGGACTGGCTTTTCTTCACTTGCAGCCTTTAGTATGACTGCAAATCCTTGGCTCTCCTCATGCTTGAGGTCTCTAATAAACTCTTTCTCTCCACATAGCAGCACATTAGGCACCTTGGACTGTGGTTCATCCCCTTCTAACAATGACTGAATTTTGAAGGTCTTGCTTCCTTTCTTAAATGTTATGGTATTTTCCTTGCCATCATAGACCACTTCCCTATCAAATTGCCAAGGTCTCCCTAGCAAAAGATGACAAGCATCCATTGGCAAAATATCACATAATAAGCGGTCTTCATATCCTGCAATTGAGAAGTCCACCCATGCTTGTTCATTCACTAGGATGCTTTGCCCTTTGTTAAGCCATGTGACTTTGTAAGGGTTGCCATGAGGTATCTTCTTTAGTTTGAGCTTTGTAACAGCCTCCTCTGATATTACATTATCAGTTGATCCAGAATCAACCACCACCTTGCATACTTTTCCTAAGATCTTGCACTTGATCCTAAACAATGCCCTTCTATGTCTAGGCTCATTAGAAGTTGGTTGCTTGATCAGCACCCTCCTAAACATGAGGTTCTCACCTTTTTCAGACTCAATATGGTCTATGTCAACATCCTTGCAACTTCTATTATCTTCTTGTGCATATGCTAGCCTTTTATCTTGGCTCGAGGAAGAGGGTTTGTCCGGGCACCTATAGGCAGGATTGCCTAGTTGACCACAATTGTAACACTTCATTGTTGCAAAGTAAGAGCTGCTCCTACCTCCTCTACCCCTACTTGATCCTCCTTGATTGCCTCTCCCTCTATTATAACCACCTCTTGAAGAGTGGTCAATAGTTTGCTCCATGGGTTTGCTTTCACTTTGGCTCTTTTGATCACTACCTTTGCCATGGTAGCCTCCTCTTTGATTTTTTTGATTTCTGCCTTTGCCTCTATCTTTGAAGTTAGAATCTCCTTTCCTCTTGTTCTTTTCTTCTACCTTCAAAGCTAGCTAATGACATCTTTGGATAGTGGTAGGGGCCCATAAGCTAAGCTCCTCTTGAATGTTCCACTTCAAGCCACCAAGATACCTTGCCACCTTGAGTGACTCCTCTTCTTGCTTCTTGGATCTCAAACACAACCTCTGAAATTCTTCAGTGTAGGAGGTCACATCAAGATCTTTTTGCTTCAGTCCTTGCCTCTTTTTATGGAGTTGGATCTCAAAGTCTTTAGGTAGGAAGTTCTCCTTGATTTTGTTTGCCATAGCACTCCAATTTGCAATTGGATTCTTGCCCATGCTAACTCTTTCATCTTGTACATACTTCCACCATGTTAAGGCTGAGCCTCTAAGCCTTGACTTAGCAACCTT